>CM053791.1:188465747-189210747 GCA_028749045.1 Cupressus sempervirens | reverse complement strand
GCTGGGTGGTAGAGCAAGGCGGTAAGCAATCAGGCCAATCCTCTAGAATCTTGACTGGTCCCACAAAATGAGGTGCTAGCTTAGAACCCTTTCCATACCAGATTAGACTTTTTTGCGGATGCACTCTCAAGAAAACCTTATCACCCATAGCAAACTGCTTATCAGTCCTATGAGCATCAGCATACTTCTTCTGCCTATCCTATGCTGTAGTCAAGTGCTCACGGATACACACCACCTGTTGCTCCATATCATGAAGCATCTCAGGACCCAACAGGATGCGATCCTCAAGACTGTCCCAACTCAATGGTGTAAGACAAGGACGCCCATATAATGCTTGAAATGGTGCCATGCCAATAGAACTATGATACCCATTTTTGTAAGCAAACTCCACTAGGTAGAGATAATCCTACCAATGTGTCTGCCTATCCATCACATACATCCATAACATATCCTCCAAAACTTGGTTCACCCTCTCTGTCTGACCATCAGTCTCTGGATGATATGTCGAACTGAAGTTTAACTGCGCTCCAAGCTCATGCTGTAGCGATGTCTAGAATGTAGATGTGAATACAGGGTCCCTATCAGAAATGATCTTTTTAGGAATACCATGTAATCTCACAATATCACGCATAAAGAAATTAGCTACAGAAGTTGCTGTGTAGGCAAACCTAATCAGTGAAAAATGTGCCACCTTAGTCAATCGATCAACGGCGACCATGATAGCATCATGACACCAAACAGTCATAGGTAATCCTACAATGAAATCCATGGAGATGATATCCCACTTCCAAGAAGGAACGAGATTAGGCTTCAAAAGTCCAGCTGGGTGCTCATGTTCTGCCTTAACTCTCTGACACTCAAGGCACCTAGCCACAAAATTAGCAATATCTCACTTCATCCAGACCAAAAGAACACACATCTCAAATCAGTATGCATCTTCTTGACACCTAGATGTGCTAAGTAAGGTGTATGATGGGCTTCTTCCAGTATCAAGGTGCGAAGCTCATCTAAAAATGGCACATATATCCTCCCCAGATGTCTTAAAAGACCATCTAATTCTCGAACATAACCTGCAAACTTTCCTTCCAAAGATCTTCCCGAATCTATCTCTCTACACACTTCCTAATACCAGGAATTTAAAGGAAGTGCTTGAAGAATCCAACTCCTTAAATCCACACTAAGGGTCATCGATAATACCAAATGTCTCTTGCGACTCAAAGCATCCACCACCACATTCTCCTTACCTTGGATGTACTTAACCTCAAAATCATACTCGCATAGAAACTCCATCCATCGCCTCTGGCGAGCATTCAAATTAGGCTGAGTGAAAATGTACTGAAGACTACGATGATCACTGTGTAGCTCAAATTTGTGCCCCAACAAGAAATGTCCCCATCTAGTCAAAGCATGAAATACTGCTGCTAAATCAAGATCATGTGTAGGATAATTTGACTCATGATCCTTGAGGTTGTGTGATTCATACGAAATCACCCATCCATTCTGCATCAACATTTCCCCAATCCCTTCAAGAGAAGCATCTGTACACACCATGAAATCACCTTCTAGATCAGGTACGACTAGAATCGGTGCACTGGTCAAAAGCTCCTTGAGCTTCTGAAAAGCTTCCTCACATTTCTCTGTCCATACGTACTTCTTTCCTTTCCTTTGAAGAGAAGTGATAGGATGTGCTATCCTAGAGAAGTTTTGGACAAATCTGCGATAATAACCAGCTAAACCCATGAAACTACGAATCTTTGACACATTAGTCTGTGTAGGCCAATCTATTATCACCTGAATCTTTGTAGGATCTACTGAAATACCATCACCTGAAATAACATGCCCTAAATACTGAATCTTTGATTTGAAGAATTCGCACTTAGCTGCATTGGCATAAAGCTGATTGTCCCTCAAACACTACAAAACCAACCGCAGGTGTTCCTCATGCTCCTTTTGAGTCTTAGAATATATCAATATGTCATCAAGAAACATGAGTACAAACCTGTCTAGATAAGATCAAAACACACCATTCATCAAACTTATGAAAACCGATGGAGCATTAGTCAACCCAAAAGGTACCACTGTGAACTCATAATGCCCATAGCGAGTTCAAAAAGTAGTCTTGTGAATATCTGCTTCCTTAATGCGAAGCTGGTGGTATCCTAACTTAAGATCAATCTTGGAGAATACTGTAGCTCCCTTGATCTGATCGAATAAGTCATCAATCCTAGGTAAAGGATACCTGTTCTTAATAGTCACCTTATTCAACTGTTTGTAGTCAATACAAAGGCGTAAAGAATCATCTTTCTTCTTCACAAAGAGCACTAAAGCTCCCCATGGTGATACACTAGGTCGAATGCTCCCTTTGGCCAGAAGTTCCTCTAGCTGAAGACATAGCTCACCCAATTCCTGTGTCGTCATGCGATAAGGGGCTTTAGAGATAGGCTCCACTCCAGGAATCAGATCAATACTAAAGTCAATGTCCCTCTTCGGAGGCATGCCTGGAATCTCACTTGGAAAAACATCTGTGTACTCCTGCAAAATCAGGTGATCTAAAGTCTTCCTCATGGAATCTTCCTCATCAAGATCATTTACCATCACAGCAAATATCTGACATCCCTTACGGAAACTTTGCTTCAATTGCATAGCAGAAATCATCCGCAGAGATATAGGCCTCGGTATCCCAACTATCTGCACATCATTCTCTTGGTCATCCTGGCACAAAATAATCTTCTTCCTACAATCTATATTGGCTCTATGAGATCCAAGCCAGTCCATGCCTAAAATCACATCATAGGAACCAAGGGGTATGACTCGAAGATCCACTACAGTATCAAAGCTTCCTAAGCTAAGCCCACACTTATGAACTATAGAGTCTGTGGAGACCTTAATGCCTGAGGCTAGTTCCACTTGCCAACCACGATCTTGCTTCACCGTATCCAGCTTACACTTAGAAACTATAGATCGTGAAATAAATGAATCTGTAGCTCCTGAATCAAACAATACTGCAAGAGATATACCTCTAATAGCACATCTGGTCTCAACCACTATTCCCTGATGATTTGCTTGACGCTAATCAACTGCTACAAAAACTCTATGAGCTCTACCTACATCACCAACTGTAGGCTCTGAAACTATAGGTCTAGGTCCTGAAAACTAAGGTGCTCACTGAGGACACTGAGCTGCATAATTTCCAATCTGACCACATGAAAAACATTCCATGTTTTTGCCAAAACCTCTTCCCATAGGTGGTACATTTGATTGCTGACGACTGTTCCTACTCACAAAAGACTGGCTACTTTGAGCTGGCTAATTGGACTGATTCTTTTTATTGCGTTGAGCACTGCGGTTGTTCTTGGTGTTAGAACCTTTTCCACTACCTTGAGCTTGAAAATTTGAGCCCTTCTGTTACTGTGTCTACTGAGACTGCTGCTGATACTGTTTCCCCTTAGAGAAAGAAAACTTCTTGTTACCACCTGAATTGTAGTTGCTTTTAGATCTTGATGCTGCTCGTGCTCCTACAAAACCACCTTGAACAAGGTTGACACTTTGTTCAACAAGGATAGCTTGATGTACCGCATCCTTGAGGGTTTTTGGCTCAAATACCTTGACTCCCCCAATAATATGGTTATTCAAACCCCTAATAAAATGTTGTGTCAATTGAGCTAAATTTTCACTGAACCCTGAAAAAGACATGAGCTCATAAAAATTACGCTCATACGCGGTCACTGAAAAAGTATACTATCTAAGATTATGAAATTCATCAGCCCTTTGCTGTTTCCATTCCTCTGGTAGGAATCGTTCACGGAAACTCTCTAGGAATAACTCCCATCTAAAACTGCTCATATCAATTCCCAACTTCTTCTCCTCTATCATCCACCAAGTGGCCCCAAAATTCTCTAGATTAGTGATCGCAAATCTTTCCTTAACATTGCTGTCAAACTCCTACACGACAAAAATCCTATCGAGAGGAATAAGCCACTGCTCGGCCACATAACTAGAACCTTGCCCATTGAAAGGCTTAACCTTGGATCTTGAAAGATCCTTCATCTGAGTGGACACAATGGACCTTTGATGATCCTTTCGATGACTTCTAGATCTGGGTCTATGCTCTTGTTCTGTCTGGTGCACTTTGGGCTATTCTTGAATAGGAGGTAGACATTCTAGAATAGTCTGCATCATCTGTCTCAAACCAACCTCTTCAGACTCAGCTTGGTCCTCTCTACGACTCTCTTCCTGCTGCCCACTAGAGTGCTCTTCCCTGCTCTCTACATGAGCCGATCCCTCATGGGCAGACTCATGGACACTGACAGCTCTGCCATGACCACGGCCTCTACCACAACCTCTAACAGAAGACCTAGTCCTAGATACCATCCTACAACAGTACAAGGTACTAAGTTCACTTCTATGTTTAGGTTTAAGTTAAAATTTCTAGTTTTGAAACTAAGTGTTGAAGTATGAAAAATATTCAAGTAACAGTTCAAGTTTTGCTTTAGTTCACCTAGATCAAGTTCGAAAAAATACACTTAATAGTTCAGAGTTCTAGTTGTTCCAAAATACCCAGAGCTCCCAATGTAGAAACTCAAGCTCTGATACCAAATGTAATGCCTTGCCAAGGGATCCAAAGAATTAACCTAGAATTTCACTAAGTTTAGTAGCACATTTTTTTTCTTCATGAAAGTAAACACCACGTATAACTTATGCACAATAACAGAAGCAATAGTAATGTCCATCTGAAATTAAACATAACATATATAATCAGATTACATTCTTAAAGATCCCTTTACGTTGGATTACATCTAGAAACATCTATCATACATGAATCCATCTAGTACAACATCCACATGAAATAATAATGATAAGTCCTATGTTTATACCTTACATTTCAAATACTCAATCATCCACTGTACATGTCACAGGGTATGATAAGCTCAAAAGAACATACATACATAGAATAATGTACATCATCCTATTCTAATCCATGATACATCAAAGTAAAGATAATCACATGATATACATGATACATCATCATAGAAGACATATACATCCATCATAAAGATCAACATAATAAACTAAGTGCACAGTTCCTCCCAACCGTTAATAGCATCATTAGACCATCGTGGATCCTAGCCATCCCTCCGTGCATAACATTCCAAATCACCGAAGAGATCATCGGTACTAACATAATAGGAATGTCACTCCTAATATATACATCATATGTAGAAAGTAATCTAACATGCAAATATAAGCATAAGATAACATCATCTAACATATGCTAATCATCAATGAAAAGGATACATATCCACCATCATGAAGGACGCAACAGCCACGATGTCACAATAAATCTCAAAATGATAAGAGTGGAAAATACACTACCACCCGACCGCGTGGTACCTAAGTGGTCCACTCCCACCGTGCTGAGGAGATAATCTCAAGTCCCAAACAAGCTATCCAAAACACATAGCATAAATCTCCATAAGTCCAGGAATCCTAAAGTATACTAACTCAAAGGTTCCAAACACAAAATCTGACATCTAATCCTAGAGGCACTCAATGACATGTAGGAACCTACTATGCAAGCGGGAAAGTGTCATCACAATTATCACGTACAAGTTACCCTGGCAGTTAACTAAACTCCACGGGTCCATACTGATTTCATGTGGCCACTAGTATCCTCTCATACTGACGAGGCATACTACGAAATGCAAGGTCGCAACCATGCATCTCACTACTCCCATCCTAGCCTGTACAAGAACTCAAGGCATGGGCGAGAAAAAAATTCTTATCTTTTTAGGTTCATTCAGTTAGTATTAGGTGTGAATGTTATCACTTATTAATCCAACTTACAATGAGTTACCCTGGCAGCCTCTTAGGGCCCTGGCCCCCATTGAAAGCCACTTCCCGTCACTACATGCAGATATCCTACCCTAATGCTCATGGAATCATAAATCTCAAAATCACAAAAGATAATCCATAATAAAATCATCAAATATGCATAAAAGCATCAAATCTCCATGAGCAAACATCCATAGAAAATCATGAACACAACAACTCTCTATTGGCAACTAAAGTATCACTAATAATCAAAGTATCCAATGGTTCTCAATAACCAAAATATATCTCAATCATACTGATCGAAGACTCCAAAAATGGTTGAGTCAAACATGTCACATCATGACATCATCAAGAATAAAACCACATCACAGTCCCATCATGGCGACTAGAAAATAACCAAGGTTAACTGATCGATGACCAAAAATAATGGTTAAGTCAAGTGTCTCATACATAAGAATCTCAACTATAACAATCAGTAATTAAAAACAATACATAGAGCATTCCATCACATAACCATGGTTGGGTTTATAAAGATTAACATTAAAACATCATCATGACATCACAATCACATAACTCCCAAGCCTCTCGTAGACGTCCTATAACTGGTCAACACTAGTCAACCCAAAACCCAAAACAATAACATAACGAATACACAATGTAAACACATGTTTTGGTTTTGCTAAATTTACAATTTGAATTTAAATGCAAAAGTCTTGGTTTACGTTTCCAATTTTAGAGAAAGAATTTGAAGGAACATTTATACATTTAGAATGAATACAAATCCATTCTTTAATTATAATTTTAATCCAAACGTCCCCCACCAAATCAATATTTAATATACTAAATAAAATAATTAATTTTAATCATGAGCCTTTGATATAAATCAATTATCAATTTTACAATTATAAAATAAATAATCGTATTTACATATTATATACATACTTATATATATATATATATAAAATTAAAATATATACATATAAACACATATATGAATATATAAATTATTTTATCATTTAACAAAATCGAATTAATCAAATTCGATTAATGCCAAAATCGAATATGGCAAACGTTTTTAAAAACAACACACATTTATATAATATGATTGCCGGTACACAGGACCCTGCAGCGATGTCAGTGGTACTGCGTACCACTATCGTCGCAGTACTTGCGACGGTGGTATGTTGTGACTGTAGTGGGGGGTGCAGGTCTCGTCCCCCCCTCGACTCAATGTTTATAATGTTTATTATTTTTAAAAAAAAATTGCTAACACGATTTCCATTTGCGATTTGGTTTAAAACGTTTATTAAAACGTTTTCGCCCATGGGTATGTTATCTGTTTTTAAAAAAAAAAATATATTATATATACATATATATGTATATATATATATAAAGGTATATATATATATATATATGTATGTATGTATATATATACAAATATATGCAGAATTAATAATATCACAATATATGAGCATATACATACATATATATATATATATATATATAAGCAAATTGACAATATAACAATACAACTTCAATTTTTTTCAGAATTCCCCCATAAACTTTTGATCTACCAAAATTTTCAATAATTAATCTAATGGGTTTGACTATGAATCTCAACCCTAGCCCCGTGTTCTTTTTAGATCCATGCATATAAAAATTCTCAAATAAATTAATCTACCCATATTGAGAATGCACAATAAATTATGAATTTCTTCAGAAGACATATCGAAGACACGAAGAAGATAGGGAATGCATGATGCGGAAATAGCATAATTAAAATCACAAGAATCTACCTGAATTTTGATGCTAATTCGCTCTTCCTCAGAACCTGCAGAGCAAGCTCCTCCCTTCTTCAGAGTTCTCAAGTCCTCCAATGCTCCAATTTGCACTCCAACCGCTATATCTAAGCCTCTATGAATGCCTGAATATAAAGAGCTTTCAGGAAACATCTAGAATGCTTCTAGAAATAGCTGGAAGGTGTCACCAACTAAGCATGGGTCTTTTCCAACATTCAAGATGAGCCATAGGGTTGTAGACACCATGTGCTTAATTGATGCACTAACCCTCGTGTTGTTGACACATGAGAAATAGAAAAGTGCATTAACTCCCATGCAAGCTTATAACTCCAATTCACTTTTTATATAATTTCTATTTAAATATTTATAACTTCCATTTTAATTTTTATAACTTTTATTATTATTATTTATTTATTACTTTATTATTATTTTTATAACTATTATTAATTTTAATTTTCTTTTATTTAATTCTTTTTCCTCAATTAATTCTCATTTAATTAATTATAATCAAAATATCAAATAACATGATATTTTATATTAATTTTCTCAAATAATTAATTTATTAATTAAATATATTTATTAAGACTTAATTAATAGAAAATTCACCATAGACCTCCAAGAATAAAATATGAAAACCCATCATAGAGCAAATCACTCAAAATCAGTCTAAAGGGTTAAAAATCATGAATCATGTCATCCAACACATTCGGTGGGTAAAATATCCAGATACTTGTCCTACCTTACTAGGACAATTGGCTTAAAGGTTTGGGATTTGGACTTGAGAATTTATCTCCCTTCTCTTATCATTGAGATAGTATAATTGGGTAGGCTCATCCTGGCAATTTAGGGAAGTCGATACCTGGTACCTGCAACTTGCAGAAAAACCATGCATGTACATACAATATATAATGCTAAGCTAAATAGACAATGGCAGGAAGTGGTGCATCGTGTAGATCCCGAGTAAGCAGGTGACTACGACTCCCTTCCTTAACCACATCAAAAATGCCATACAATAAGAAAACATGCACACCATACACATGCAAGTATGGGGTAAGTATCCATAATAAAACACATGAGATAATAACCATCAACTAATCATCAACCATAGCTGAAAACAATATAATGATCGTCATGTATGCATGAAATGTAAAGTCTAAATGATCTCATCACATAACCATTGAATCCATAACATAATGTCTGATAGTGTCAAAAGAATATTGCTAATTTATCAACATAAAACTAGTCCATCATAGTCTGATAATAATAGCAACAATATGTCCAGAAAAAATGTGAACGAGGGTAGGCACTACACACCCCTCCCCTCTTAGTTACTCCTCTCATATTTCCAACATAGATATCATGATTAGGGACTTAGATTTGGCATTGACACCTCTTGCATCTTCTTTGGGTTGTGTTGATCTAGTTTGAGCCCTTTTGAATGATTGATCTTGAAGGTCCTTCTTTAACTTTGTTAATGTGGCATAAGAATTCACACTTAATAAAAGAAGCACCTCACAGCTAATATTTTATATTACATAGTACTATAAAAAGGAACATTACCTTGGGGTTTCCATCACCTTTATATCATGCACAATTGTGTTCAATTTTTCCTCTGCTATCTAAAATTTATTTGATTTTACCTCCTTGATCTCTTGCTCACCAAAAAAGTTATCTAGATCCTCAAATGAATCTTTATTATTCTCATCCTTCTGAAAATCAATGTCAACATGTGCATCTATAGTAATAGGGATGCCTATAATGAATACAATTGGTTCCTTGAATTCTACAAAGTCTTTATAGTGAAATAGGTTAATCTCTTTAAGCTTCTAGAATTCATGTTTAATATTTCTATGATCACACATAGATTTTTGCTACTTTTGAATATCCATGATATCAATTTCCTCTAATTTGCAGTGAATGTAAGTTTGAATACCCTCAATGTGCATAACACTATAGGGCACACACAAAAATATGCCTTTCAGGTCATCTTCCATTGATTTGTAAGGGTGGAATTTGAATTGATACCTAGGGTTCTCCAAAATACTAATAATCTATGGTCTATCCATAGTTATATTAAAAGATATATGTGATATGCTATGATATGATCTGATAACTGCTTAATTCAATCACCAATTCATTTTTTAGTTGCTCTATCCAAGATCTTCAAGTTGTAATATGTGAAATATGACTCATAATCCTCTTTTTATTCCTTCAATTAGATCATTAAGTATCATTCATAAACTAACTTAATTTTTTTTTGATAAAACCAATAACCAATGAATCTATTGGAATCATCCATATGCCCACAACTTAGTCTATGACCCTTAGATGTGTCAAATGCTCTATTATGACCTATGACTTAGTACCCTAAATGTACAAAATTAAAAAATAATAATACATCAATTAACACATGCCAACTAGTGTTGGTAAGCCCTCTAGCCATTGGTAAATAATATCAAACATAGGGTTGAAAATGAATTTTGGGCCAAATGAAATTGAGCAAGCATGAATGTCATCCTTGTAGTGTGCGATTACTCCTTAAACTCAATTAAAGATATCCTCTTCTCCACTAGTTTATGAAAACCCAAGAGTGTAGATGACTTCTGAAATTACTCATAGGACCTATCTATACTCCTCTACCTATCCTCGGTGGAGATCCACACATCCAATTTGAATTACCTACAAAAACTTTTGCCTTATACCACCCATAACATTTGTAAAAAACCTTCATTTACTAATTTGTTTGTTGCATTGGGATCCTAGTCATTTTTTCAACAAATTGAGCGCCACACCATTATTTTTCTCAATTTCTTAAGGGGGCAAAAAGTTACATAGTCAATATAATGATCTCATTGGGGCATAATAGGGAATAATCATTGCTAATTATTCTTTGAAACAACACCCAAAAATACAATGTCTCAAAGACATGCAAAATATTGACACCTAAAATTATCCCATCATCAATTTGAAATATTTTCATCTTAATTAATAAAATGATTTTAATTAATCAATTGAGTATGTGTCATTCTCCAAATTTAATTTAATATTCATCCGTCCCTTCCAAAATCTTTGATTGGACATTTCTAATTAATTATTTAATAATCAATTTATTAATATTTCAATTAATGTCCCCTCTCACTATGTCCAACCTTTGACAAGATCACAATTGAAATCATATATATCAGGAGCACAATCAAAGAGATGATGGTTCAACTAATATAGGTATAGAAGAATGCCAGACATAAGAGTAAAAATTTCAATATACAAACTCCATTAAAATTAGTGATGTTTTAGATTTTTTAGAACTTCAACCATAGTTTCTATATAACTATCCTTGGGTGTTTTCGAGGTCTTTCTTTAGCTTTTACCTACTCCCCACATATCACATCCCAAGATGATGTGATTGGATAGATAGATGCGTTGTGGAAGATGATGTTGTAGCCTAAGAAAATGAGTTTCAGGTGACTTTGGACGTTATGGAATCTTGTGATTGGGACTCGATGGACTTTTAGAATGACATGGAATCTCTTTACTCCCATTCCTAGAAGTACCATAAGTTTATTTGTATTTTTTTTTATAACTAAGCTTGCAAAATACCCTATGGTGTAAAATATTGGTAATCACACTGCTTAAGATATCTTTTCTAAATTGATGAATGACTACTCTGCTCTATTAGATGTATTTTCTATTATTTAGATAGATATTTTATTTTGGTTAAGAAAATTCTTTTATTACTTTATATTTCATTTTCATGCCTTTTCTGTATTCTAAGCTTTATCCTTGACATAAGTACAAGATGCAGTGCTTAGTTTATAAATAGATCCCGACTAGAGGTAGAAGAAGTGAAGAATGAGGAACGACCTAACAGGAAGGCAAAAAGATGTAACTTGGGACTAAAAGTTGTTTATTTGGATGTATCAATGTGCTTTATGATGAATCAAGACTTAGATTTTTTATCTATCCAAAAATAAAAATAAAAATAAAAATATTTCAATTCAAGTATACTTTCATCTAATAATCTTCTAAATACTAATTAGATAATTTCATTATTTAATTAATGTCTATTTTCCAAATTTTAATTGAATATTTCTTATTATTTTTAGTTAAAATTTCTTTTTCTTATACCCACAATCAAATAATTATTTTAATTACAAAAATATAAGATTGAATAAAATAATTGTTTTCTTTACTTATTCCACCTCTACA
Organism: Cupressus sempervirens; assembly: GCA_028749045.1. Lineage (NCBI taxonomy): Eukaryota > Viridiplantae > Streptophyta > Pinopsida > Cupressales > Cupressaceae > Cupressus > Cupressus sempervirens. The sequence goes on along the minus strand of CM053791.1, from coordinate 189,198,910 downwards.
ATGTTAACCAAGTCGTATAAAATAAATAAATAATGTAATTTATTTATTCCTAATCATGCATAGTTAATTTAAAAAAATAATTATTTAATAATAATTCTTCTAGTTCTAAATCTATGACTAATGTTGACTTTCAGTCTAACTCATCAATTTATTTTATCATCAGAGTGACTAGTTTCTCGAACCAATCAATCATAATAGTTTTCTCTACAATCAATTTAGTTCATTGGTCAATCAATTTTCTTAACTATCCAATTTATTTAGTTACATGTCCAATCTAATCAACCCTTTGATAAATTTGTCCAATCTTCTAATCAATTAACTCTATCTAGCAAGTTGTTAACTCATAATTAGTTAGGCTAATCTATTTAATCAAGTATAGTCTAAACCAATATTAACTATTAATTATGAATTAATTAAAGCTGTATATTGAAATCGAAGGAAAAAATGTATATAATGAAGGAAAATCTTTATTATTAACAACTATGATTTTTGAATTATTGTGTTAATATAATTAGAGAAAACTTAAGAGCTTACCATTAAAAAGGGAGAAAAGAAAAGAGATGACATATTCTTTTGATGCTTGTATATTCAATTGAATTATTTATACATTGAAGTATATCATTTAGCTCTTGAATAGGTGTATATTTGCAATAATCTAGGTCTTGTTGCTAGATCTACTAATCCAAATATTTCACCCCTATTACAATTTATAAAATAATATAATAAATATTCTATTTGCATTTAAGTATGTAAGACTTGTAGTTTACTTAAGATTAATCAAAGTCAATGATAATTATATATTAAGTTATATTATATAGTTTTGAACATTATATTTTTAAATATTAGTAAATTATAACATATATCATTAAGATCTATTTCGAGTTTATATTATGTTAATATTAAATTGGATAAGTAATTTTATCCTATTAAAGATATATGTGCTAGTTAATTTAGTATTCATATGATTCATCAATATTCCTAAGGCATGCATTTTTTAAATCATTTATTTGTAGTTAATTAACCTAAATATGTAATGGTATGTGTGAAATATGATATTTGACCCAAAAAAAGAATTGATGTTTAATAAAGAGGAGTACCCTCCCTAAATCCTAACATTCTTTAGATGTGGGGATGTCATCCCCAAGTCCCTAACTATGCCACCTATTAACCACTATTCACCACTAGGATGTGGGAACATCGCAATGTAAAAGGTGATGCCTAAGTGTGCTCAAAGTGTCTCGAGAACAAATATTTTTTGATGCAAGTTTTAAAAAGAAACATGTTTTTTATTTATTTATTATTTTTATTTAAATGCTAAGTTGATAAAGGGCTCATCTAAGGCCTTCCAAGCTTCGTTTTAATCAAATTTCTATTTCTAATGTTTGCTAAAAGAAGAAGATAAAAGATAAGAGAAAATAGTGATTAAAGAAGTGAATTGACATATTGCAAGTAAAAGATGAGTGACGAGTGTTTTGAAGAGATTATGTAATTTATATTGCTTGCTAATAAGATAAGGTATTATAATGAAATTATTTATGGTTTTCCTTGAATTGGTTTACCTAACTCTACCAATGATCCATGTTAAATGAAGAAAGATTCTGTAGACAGGTATTCGACATTGGACTCTTCGCTTTTTAGATGGAAGGAGTCTTTACTTGACTAATTTTCTATGGAAAATCCCATGTGTATTTTTATGTAATTTTATGAGATCTGGGGTATGCCCCTATGGAAATGTAATAATATAAGACATAAGTCCTGGGTAGGACTGGAGGTTTTCTTCTACATTCTTTCCTACCAGTGCCCATTTGAACGGAATAAAACTTTGTACCTTTAATTTTATTTTAATAATATGATCCAAGGCCTTGGCCATTTACTGATAAAAAAAAGAAGAAAAAAACTATGAGTGACGAGTAAGAGGAATACAAGGAACTTTTTTCACTATGCTGAAGAGGGTTTTTAAGCACAAGGTAGGGGGTTTAACTAGTTTTTATTTAATTTTATAATTTTCAATGTATTTCATTTTCTTGTTTCATTTCTTATTGTTTGATTTTCTAAATTATTGTAGAATTTATTTTTCAATTAAAAAATCAAATATTATTATTATTTTTTAAATTTTAAAGGAGGGCCCAGGCTAAAACCACATGGCTATTGAATTTTTTAATTTCGTGAAATGAAGTTTCAAAATGAGCTCTTATAGTCATGATATGAGTGAGGATAACATATGAAATCAAATCATAGTGAAAGCCAATCAAAATATGGACCAAAGCATGAGGATGAGCTCAATGAGGGGGGTGAGCATGGCCAAATTCAGAAGGGAAAATTAGTTCAATGGTAAGTACACCACTTTCTATTGATTGTCCCTTATAGTTTTTGGAAAAGTGGGCTATAGGTCCGTATGATCCCAAATATCCTCTCAGATAGTTTGCAAGAAGAATAAAACCCCAACACCAACAAATGGTGGCTTGAGGAAATTAAAATGCAATAATTGTGGTGTAAATAGTTCGAGAGCATCACTAGAGTGAATGAACACTTCCCATTTTAGCCAAGAAAAGGTGTAGGAGCATGTGATATTTGGAAGCTTCTTGAAAAGTATGCATCACATAATTAAGGTCAACAAGCTTTCAAGTGTTCCAAATAACATTGGAGTTCTTGTAATGACCCCCTAGGGAACCCAAAAAAAATCAACCTAAAGTTTCACTAAGTTTGCCAAACATTTTTTTATAAGATAATAACAATAATAACATCAACAGATAATAACCTATCTGTGATATCCCTCGACCTTAACCCCCTGATGATTTTACTGAATTCCACCTTCATTAACAATGATAGGGACTCCATCATTTGGGGAGACACCTTGAACGGGCTTTATTCTGTTGCTTCTGGCTATTTCTCTTTATGGGATAGGATGGAGAAACCTATTTGGGCCAAAGCTTGGATTTCTGGTCTCACACCTAAAATCAACATTATCTTTTGGCTCCTCCTGCAAGACAAAATTCTCACCTTGGATAATTTAGCCAAGAGAGGCCAAATTATCCCCAATAGATGTTTCCTCTGCAAGCATGAACTGGAAACGGTCAATCATTTATTCATCCACTGCCCCTATTCTTCTAAGGTGTGGATCTTCTTGACTAAGGATCTTGGATTAAGTTGGTGCCCCTGGGCCAGTATCTTGGATTTCTTCTACCAATGGAGAAGCCATCACTCTAGTTTGAACTCTTAGTTAATGAGCTCCTGGACTCTCCCACACTTCTGCTGGGGAATCTAGAAAGAGCACAACAATAGAATATTCAGAGAAAGAGAGTCTCTAGAGTTCATAATCGTTAAGAAAATATGTCTCATTTTGGAGAACTTTGCAATAACTAAAGGAGGAAATATCAAGGAAGGTGGAATTAGAAAAGCCAGTACGAAAGATAGGTCCATGAGAAGATAGGAAGCAAGATGGTCTTTTCCCCCTGAGGAATGGCACAAAGCCAACTTTGATGGGGTAGAAAAGGGGAACCCCGGTCCGATCAAAAGCGGAGGCATAATTAGAAATAGTTTGGGTAGAGAAATTATAGCCATTTCATTCCCTCTTGGTCACCAGACAAACCATTTTTTTGAAGCTAGTGCAGCTAGACATATTGTTAAGCTAGCCTTGGTCTCCAGGATTGAGCACCTATGGCTTGAGGGTGACTCCCTAAACATCATCAATTGCATCAAAGGTCAATCTACACCTTCCTGGATGTTTGCCAACATCATAGAGGACATCAAATATAACTTGGGAAAGTTCAAAAAGACTCACGTTAGCCATGCTCACTAAGAAGCCAATTCGATTACTGACTAGTTTTCCAATGATGCCGTCACTAGAAACTCGGTGACGATATGGATGAGCGGAGATGAAATCCCAATTATAGCAATTGAGTTGATCTGAAAAGATAGAATCCAAGCTACAAATATAATCCCATTTTAATAATGAAAGTATTTTCTAAATCGCACGTTAGAGGGGGAGTGATTTGAAATCATGCAGAGCCCTTTTCAAGTCATAATTATGCATACAGAAGACACGCTTCAAGGGTTGGCAAGAAAAAAACCACTAAATATCATAAAAATGTTTTTGTTTTAAGCACCCCAAGGAAAATTGAGCACTATAAAATTGCTAGTGGTATAGGGTTTGCAGAGCCAAAGGCAACCATGGTCGGAGAGAGGATTAGGTGGGAGTCAGAGAGCTGGAAGGAGAAGAAGAAGGTGTGGCACAAACTCAAAAAAGGCAGCATCACAAGGTTCATGGAGAAGCTTCACGGCTTTGAAGCTAGGCTTACCAAGATCATGGTGGAAACATGGAGCAATGGAGGGTCAAAATTGATGGTGCCACCCACCAAATTTTTGAGGGCTTGATTGCGGAGGTGATGGACATTCCCTAGGAAGGCATGAATTTCTACAGGGACAAAAAGATGTCGGCCAATGCAGTTAGCAATTTTGTCAAGGATGAAATGGAGAAAGATAAAATTTTCAAGATTGACACCTACTACGACATAGAATCCATAAAAAATTTGGAGGTATGTTCTCAGGATCCTCATTGAGTATATCACTCTCGACCCCAGGTTCGACAGGATAAGAATGCACCATTTTGTTTTGTTAAACCAATTTGGGCATGGTGTTAAAATTTCTCTTCCCTTTTACCTTTACACTTCCATGTTACCAACCCTACCTTCCATGAAGGCCTTCTTCTCCTAGTTTATGAGTTTTTGAAAACTCAAACCAGAGGAAAATCCCTTGGTGACTCAGGTTGTGCTTTAGAGGACACTGCCAGTTTCAATTCTAGGGATGTTCAGGTAGTGAAAATTAAGGATGAGGAAAATGCCTCCAAAGTCATCTCTACCTGCAATCCACACATTCCCAGTAGAAAGAGCCCTAGATGCCTCCTTCCCCCTCTCCCCAAGCCTGAGCCTCAAGAGGTGGATAGTGAGTTAGAAGAGGAGACTGACACAGACTCTAAGTATGAGGATAAGGAGTTGGGGAAGGATAATTTGATAGAAGAGGAGAAGGGGAGAGAAAGCAACATGGAGAAGGTGGCTCTTGACACCCTCTAAGGAAACCCTAGGAAAAGAAAAGCTGACCAGGCCCTACCCCAAGTAGACCTAAAAGCCTAGTGTGCTGAGATCCTTGGCCTTGTCCCGCCCACATCACTGCCTGAGGATATGATTGAAATTATGGTGGAAAAAAGAAGGTAGGTGATTAGGAAGAGCAGGAGGAGTTGGAGGAATTTTAACTTGGATACTGCAAGTTTGGGTATTGTTAGAGAGCCAATGAACATCCAGGTGTTGGAAGACCCTGATAGCAGAACCCATTATGATGAGCTAATTGACCCTGCTCTATTGGTCATTTCTGACAATGCATGGGAAATTGGCTTCAACCTCTTGAAAAATGTGAATAATAGCTTGATTAATAACTTCTATTCCATCAAATGGTTATTTCAAGAAATTGAGGCTCTAAAGGATAAGAAAAACTAGGACAGTAGCCAGAACATCCATAGGGACTAGGTGACCACAAGAAGGAAGAGAGATCAGGAAGGCAGTCAAAATATCTGTAGTGGTCAGGACACCAGAGACAAACAAGAGGAGAGACTCTCCTTGGTTGAACAAAAAGTCTAGAGGTTTGATTTCATCCACTAGATCATGACAAAAAAAATCATGGACACTCTGCAAACCTTGAATGAGAACATCATCAATCTGGGGGATTCTCTGATGAGAGCCAGCCTTGGTGGGGACATGATGCAGAAGACTAGGCTAGACTTTGGCCAAGAAGAGGTTGCTTGGAAAGACTCCAGGGACCAAGTGAACTAGGTGGAAACCCAGAACAAGAACCAGGAAGGAACAAACAATTAGAAGGATAACGAAGCTGCAAAAACTCTACAAGATCTAGATAAGGACAACCATTAGTCTGTTTCTCTTTTGGTTTTTCTCATAGTTTTTTTGGGTGCTGGATTTTGCCTCCTAGCCTTGGGCCTTTTGTTAGTTTTGGCTTTTCGTAGCAGTTTCATGTTAGCTGGACTTTTTTAATTCCTGTCTTTATGCTATAAAAATTTTGGGTTTCAAGATCCTTGTAAAACCTATTTTACTTAATAAAAAACATCAACATATAATATAGTAGAAGCAATAACAACAAGAGATAAAATAATAGCACATTAACTCACATACATAACAACCATCATAAAAAAATTAAATCTCTTAGGGTTTCAAGATGTTGAATCACATTTAAGTTTAATTATTATTAAATCTAACACAACACATCCATATTAAAGAATAACTACAAGTACAAATCTATTTAAATAATATACAATTATATAAGATGCCACTTGGCAATAAATAGAATGCACAATCATCCATTACATAGGTCACAGGGTATGAAAGGCTAAAATAATATACATCATGAAATAGATTACATTATCTCATAAGATCTATAAAATCAAATACAATACACTTATAGTATAACCAACCATCATAGAAATATAGATAAAATAAAAAGGAACATTTGCACAAACGCATCCAACAATGACATCTAATGGTCGAATCTCAATGTTATAAGAAAAAGCACCAACACTTGACCTCATGGAACCTAAAAGGTCCAATACCACCGTGCTAAGGAGATAAACTCAACTCCCAAATGGATAATAAACACAAGCCAAAACAATATCTAGGTTTAAGGAATCACCTAAAAGAAAACTATCTCAAAGGGCACCAAGACACAAGTATCAACTAAACCCAAAGGCAACACAAACATGTAGGAAATCTGTTATGTATGTGAGTAAGTGTCATCACATGAGCCAACTCTAAGGTTACCCTAGTAGTCACTATGGACTCCAAGCCCCTTAGTGTCTCTATGTGGCATCAGTATCCTTTCGTAAAAACAAGGCATACTAACAAGTCAGCTCTAAGGATACCTTAGTAGTCTTTTAATACTCCAGACTCCCTGATGACTTTCTATGGTACCAATATCTAATTAATTAATTTTAACCCATTTAATGAAATGCTATCACTTATTAAAATAACCTACAATTGGTTACCCGCTAGCCTCTTTAGGGCTTTCACCTCCATTGCAAGCCACTTCCCAATAGCACATACAAATAACCTACCCTAAGCTCAAAAAAATTAAAAGATCTCAAATGATTATAAACCACACATCAGTTCTTAAACAAGAAAATGGAAAGATATAGAAAATATCACTAATACAAATCACAGATTTCACCAACACAATCATCCTAAAACAACTAACCTAAAATCAAGAAAATGTAAACCAAACCATGTCATAACATGGTATCACCCAAAACAAATAATTTAATCACTACAATCCCATATAAGCAACTGGGAATCAGTCCAAAGATAACTGATCGAAGACTCAAAGGTTATATCAGGAAAGACACATCATCCACATCAGTTCTACACAAGAACTAGAAAGCACATCAAAATATTTGATCAAACTCATCATAGCAAACTCATGACACATCACCATAGTTGGGTACAATAGATTATAATCAAAATATCATCATGACATCACAAAACAAAACTCCCAAGCCTCTAGTAAACATCCTGACTAGTTGAAGCTAAGTCAACCCCGAAAACCCCAACACCAGTAAACTAAACGTCATTAAGAGTACATACAAAAGTCATTTTCATAATTCATTAGATTTTGGGAAAACAAACAAGTTTAATTTTTACTTATAGGTTTTCAAATTCTCATTTTCATTTCCAAATATCACTAGTAAATGAATAGTAATATATGACTAAAAAACTCACTAAAATTTGTACATATGTGACTAAAATTAGTCACATGACTAATAGTAGTTAATATCCAGTCATTTATAATACTACTAAATTTACTATTTAACAATTATAGTCACTTATTTTGATCATTGATTTAGTGATATATTTACTAGTATATATAGTGGTATATTTAGTAATATATTTAATCATGTTGTTAGTCACATATTTAATAGTATATTTAATCACATATTTAGTTGTATATTTGATAGTTGATTTAGTCACATACTTAGTAGTATGTTTAGTAGCATATTTAATCGTATATTTGGTCACATATGTAGTATATTTAGTCACATGTTTAGTGGTATATTTAGTAGCATATCTCGTAGTATATTTGATCAAATATTTAGTAGTATTTTAATAGTGTATTTGGTCATAATAGGGCACGATGGAGTCAAACCACCATCTATTAGCTTGTAAAGTACGTGCTCTTCCATTGAGCTAGCACCTTTTAAAGAATGATCATCACCTCTAGGTTGAAGTTCAGGCTCAATGTTTATAATAAGAGTAAGGTTGTTTTTTTCTTCTAATCGAGATAAACATTATCACTATTCTTAATTTATATTCAGAGCAAGAAATTGTGATATATATGGTCTAGTTTTTTTGGCAAAAGTGGAATTTCTTTGTTTTAAGTTTCTCCATAAATTGTTGTGTATCAGTTGTAGTTATTATTGTCAATTTTTCTTTGCTTACTTTCTCTTCACTAGGTGAGCTAGAATTTCATGTATCTTTAAAAGAAGTCAAAATTTTAGATCTGATTTCATAATGATTGTAAGCTTTGTTATGCAAATCCAAAGCAAACAAATTGGCAACTTATTTTCTCTACCAATGCTATTGTGTTGCCAAGTTGTGCTATATCAAGTAAAAAATGGGCAATCATCATTGAAATCAAAGGTAGAGAACATAAGCTTGTCGATCTCTAAATATATTTAAGAAAGCAATTTTTTTGAAAGAATTTAAAAAAACTTGAGATTAGTTATAGTTTAAAGAAAGTTGCAAATATCAACAAGCATTAACCAAAAGTCTAATTTTGTATGTAAAAAGATATAAATTAGATATATTAATTCTAATTTTGTAAAATACCAGATAAAAAGAGCATAGCTATAGTATTTTTGATGGTATAACACTTTGAAACAAACTACTAGCAACAATGATATCTGCTTCAACTATTACAATTATCATTCAGCTTGTAGTGAGAAAGACATATAGGCTGCACACCATGAGCATGTTAGAGTAAAAATGTGAGATTTAGTTGATTTCTATATTAGAAATTTAGCAATTCATTGCTAAGGTAAAGTGATAGAAATCTTCCTATAAGGTTTAAATAAAATTACCTATGAAAACAAAAAGATTAGTTCAACTTTGGTTTAAATCAAATTACCCAAGAAATAGTTTTAATCATCAAATTCATTTGATAACCAAATGCCAAAAAAGTTTTAAAATAATGAAATTAAGCCAAGAAACACCTCTATGAAAAGGTAAAATCATATTTATTTAACTTCTCCTAGATCAATATTCACTAAATGTTAACTAATCTAAAATTTTCTAATCAAACAATCAACAAGTAAATTAGTTTGAAATGCCAATATATCACATTTCATGGTCCATGGTGATGAAATCACATTGAAATAATAATTAAAATAAAAATAGAATATAAGGTGGTAATTCATAACCTATGAGTCAAGACTAACCTTTAACCTAAGTTTGAAGCCTGTGGAGACCTGGAGGAATAAGAGTAAGTCTTCAAAAAAAAGAAATCTTATTAAGACCTCGAGCATTGGTCACATCAATCATGTTGGTAAATAGATTTTCTTTCTGATTCTAACTCTTAAATGCCCAAACTAAGAACAATATCTGATTACAAATAGTTGAAAAATTGCTTCTAAAAAGGTTGACTTTTCTCTAAATTAATATGTACAATTCCCTATTATGGATTTGCAATGAATTATGTTATGTTCCTAAAACTTATATGCGGGTGTGTTCTTGACCTGAGAATAAGAGAGGTACAATTGAGCCAAGCCTAAATAAGATCTAACTCAGGAGAGAAGTGATTTCTAAAGAATTGATTAAATTCATGAACCCACACATCTTATGAACTCACAAAGCTTAATAACTAAAAATGAAATAACAACTAATACTAACTAATTCAACTAAAATCTAAGCTATAGGGAAGAAAAGATTAACTGAAGGGAAAAACATCTAAGAGGTTTCTCTTTGAACATGCAATGCCACTTCGTATCACATTTGTTCACTACTTCAAAAATAGGGGAATGAAACTTTGTTTGTTCCTTGCTTTAATTTAGATTAAAGAGAAATCATGTAACTAACAACTAGTTACAAAAATGGAATAGAAAACAATTGATACAAAATACCATTCAATTAACTCTACAACTTCAAGTACTTCACACATAAAATTAGCCAACCCTTTATTAATCTTTCAGTTTCATACATATAGTATTTTGAGATGACTGTTACAATAGAAGTTCAATCGATTCATCTCCTCAAAAGAATGACAAATGGAAAGAAATTAGTTTGTCGTATTACAATGATTACATAAGAAAATGAAAAGGGGTGGAATATGAATCACTTCACCTTCTTTCCCTTTTCTACTTTAATTGTTCTATAGGCCTTAGCAGCAACAATTATTGAGATTAGCTCTTCATGTCTAGGCATGTGTATGTTGGTGTATCTCAAGAGCCACTTAGAATGCTCCCTGGCCAACTCCTTCATAGAAAAATTGATCTTGCAATTCCTCTGTGGCCACATGTATGCATCCACTGAGTTTCTGGAGTTCCACAACTTTATTTTGATTACTAGAGGATACGTCCATTAAACTATCTATGAATTTGGAGAAATTCTCCATATGAGGGTTATTACAATGAGTCCTTTCCCTTGGCCACTAGTCTATGAATTTGTATGCAGCCCCCTCATGAGCTGAAAACTCCTATCTTGGTCCTTCTTCACTTTATCCTCTATCTCCTTAAGCCCTTTCTCTGCTAACAAGATCATTTCTGATTTGAACTGCATGCTGTGAAGCCATTCAAATAAAGGTTCATCTCCTTTTGGAAAGATTTTTTCTTTGATGACTTCCTTTGCCTTCATTTGAATAATCATCTTTAGAAGAGATATACAATCATCATTCTTCACTCGTTATCTAGTCAAAGTATTTCTATTTGCTGAGATGTTATCCTTCTCTATTTCTAATCTTAAGATAACATTTCCAATTTTCTCTATAATAGAGACTTCCTCCAATTTAAGCTTCCCAGTTTAGTTCTTACCAATTTGGCCAAAGTGCCTATCTTCCTAAAGCTGAGAGATAAGGGCTTGAACTTTTGCAGTAGTAGGCTTACTTGTTACTAACATTCCAAGATACTTGCCAATGGAGTGACTAATTGTCTAATAAATTTGTTCAGTTCTTCTATCTTTTCTTTCATCCTAACCTTTGACAACTTGAGGCTCTTCAATTGTCCTTCAATTACTTCATTGGTTGAATTCCATAAGCTAACCTTGGTGTCATGTCTAGCCTCTCCAAGTTCCACTAAGTTTAGAGTGAAATCATTTGTGGTCATATCTTCCATTTGTCCATCCTTGGTAGGCTTTGCAATCTCCATTGTTAGGTGCCCAGTTTCAAGATCTTGTCTAAGTATATACAAGGTATTTTGCTTCTTGACCTTACTCAAAGAAAACCTAGAGCGAGCTACAAGAGATAAGGCATCTTTTTTTGGAGCACCATCATCTTTCTCTTCTTCTCCAAAGTTTACTCCAACTAGGAATATGAGCCTATCACCTTGGAGGCCATCCCAAGTGAGTCTATGCTAAACATCTTCTTCTTGACTAGAGTAATTGCCATTGCAGTTGAAGAGAAGGGGTTCTTTAGGGCCTAAGAAATGAGCTTGGAAGAGCTATGACCTTTCTCTACCTCTAAGGTTTTCTTAGCTACCTCATTAGATTTAGTAGATTCGCTGCCACTACTCCATCTATCTCACAAATCCACTATCTGCATTGGGGAGCTACTTGGTGGCAAAAATGTAGTACTTACTTGCAAATTTGAATTGTGATGAGGTGAGGGAACTAGAGTGACATGAGGAGAGGAAACTAGGGTGGCATGATGAGAGGGAACTAGGGTGATGGCACTATCTTTTGGCTCCTCCATCTTCTTTTCTCAGCATTAGTTTGGGTTCCAATAACTAGGAGGGAGCCATCATGGAAAGTCTTAGCCATAGGGATGTTCTCATTTGAAGGTTGGTCACCTCCCCTTATGGTTGAGCTAGCCCTTGAGTGATGGCCAAGGTTACACTTGTTGTGGCACCTTGAGAGGACGAAGGAGTAGCAACTGTTGGAGAAGCTTGAGCTGATGTGCTTTTACTTCTACTCCTCTTCGCAGTAGTCCATTGGACCCACTTTCCAGTTCTTTTGATGATTTAGGCCATCATGATATCTAAGTCTTCCTTAGCATCCTCATAAGGCTTTGAACTAATAGGATTGCCTCTTAACTCAGTTATAGATGTATTACTATACATATGTTGTCCATCATCCTCTAATCCTTCAACATCAAGATTGATATTATATGTTATTATTTGCTCCACTATGAGCCCAGTGAAAGCACGATCTCAAATTTCAAATTTATCTTTACAATCTGCCCAATAATCTTCAACAGTGGTAATGTGTTTGATCACACTCCCAATTTGCAACACCTCCATAGCATATCCATTCAGATCAAACATAGGTCTTAGGACCTCATACATTTCCAATTTGTACTTCATCTTGAACACTTTAAACATATTCTTTGCATTAAATCGGGACTCACAATTGAAAGCTCCTACTTTCATAAGTAACTCATATCCCTTCTTCTTTAGGCTCCCACTTAGCATGTTTACTTGGATTGCATGCCTCACAATCTTGATCAACACAATCATGTCACTCAGATATCTGGGTAGCTTCAAGGGGAATCCATTGAAAGCCACAAGATGCAAATATGAGAAAGATGAGAACTAGATAAAATAGCTTCCAAATTAGTTAATAGCTACCACTGCTTCTAGGTTGAATCTCCTCCCTAGGCATCCCTGGAGCTCCCTAAAAATTCTCATAGGGAATGCATCATTAACTTTGACATACTTCGCATAGCTATTTTGCAATTGTAAACAAGGGTAAAACTCATAAAAATTTACATCATCAAGAAACTCTTCTACTCTTGGGAGTCCTGGCCATAACTATTGGGAAGATAGCATATAAATGAGAAAGGAGGACATATATAAAGTGTTGTAGAATTTTACGACATGGAGAGTATTGGACAAAGTCTCACTTACCTTGTGAGCCCAATCAATATATTGAGTGTCAAAGCATATAACTTGCACTAAAAAGAAATATTGCTCAATAAAGTTTAAAGCGTCTAATTCACCTCTTGCTCTATGCAATAGGACTAGGATATCAACAATCTCAGGTTTGATATTAGTACCGAATAGAGTTTTGGAAACCTTACTCTTGGCGCTCCATGGCTTTTGAAACCAGGACTACATAATCTCCTTCCTCTAGACCATCTTCTTAGTAGAGAACTTAGAAATTACCCCTCCCACTATCAAATCCAAAAAATCTTCCTATTTTGGAACTTAGAGGCAATTCACCATAATTTACCTATCAATGGAGATCGACATTGTATCATCTGATACCACAATCTGTTTGGTATCTAGATTGTAGTGATGTATACATTCATAAATTAATTCTAGAGCTTGGACTACCATTGGGAAACCAGCTACTTCCACTAGCCCACATCCTCAGAGCTTCTCAGTTATGGGATGAATCAGCTCTGATTTCAGCCTCCTTTGAAAATCTTTCATATCATAAAAATGGAGTGAAGTATCCATGAAATTCTACAATGTGGACTTGATTCCATTTAGCCCATCAAAACTTGCAAACCTGGTTGTGATTCTATTTGAGAATGAAATGGATTGAAATTTCAAATATAGAAGAACAAGATATTGAATTCACAAATATAGGATATTTGAAAAAGTTGTGTAATTTAACAGAATAGTAGTTTAGGAAAAAGTAGTAGTTTGAATAACTGTTATGTTTCCATCTACATAGGAGTCTCAATTCATCTGTTGATCTTCAAGATTTGTGCCACAGGAATGAATTAAAGGATAAATCTATTGAAATAGTAAATGTGGGAGCTCTAATGGATCTTTCGATGTCTTTTCACTATTTCCATTAGCCCAATGGTAACTTTCCATTCTTTCATACTTACTTTCTTGTTTCCCATTAAGTTTCGAGAAATTATGAACAGAGTACCCCATAAGGAAATATCCACCTAATCAAATTCTTCTTAGTATACCTTTCGCACAATGGTTAGATTTTTTCCATTATCATCTTAAGATTTTTTTTGTACAATTTGTGGGTACAATCCGCTTACAAAGTTGATTTTCTTTGTAATACAAAAAATCATCCTCATGGGTTGAAAACCTGCTGAGGAGAAGATGATTTTCATTTCTCTGTCCAGGCTTTCTTTTAATATTTATCCTTTGAGTTAATATTTCCTTTGGGTTTAGAGAAGTTTAAAAGGACTAAAAAAATCAAAAGAGACCCACTTGTTTCTTTTCCTTTGCAATTGCCTTTGTCAAAAAATGAACTTCATGGGTTGAAAACCCACCAAGGAGAAGTCAAAAATTTGAGTTTTCTGCTTAAGATGATTCAGAGCATTGTGATGAATCTTGAATGTTCCCAAGGTAGTATATTGTAGTGAAAATAGGAATTTTCCATAAGATATCTCACTATCTTCTTACATGGTTCAGTAAGCATCATTTGTTGCTCTTCATGGGAAATCACCTTCATGGGTTGAAAACTCGCCGAGGAGAAGGTGGTGCTCAATTTTTTGCAAGCTTCTTCTTTTCATTGAAAAAATGATAAGCCATGAGCAAGCTCAGCTTTGCAAATAATTTTTGCATGTTGCAAGTATATCCATCGAATTAGGTACTAAGCTACCCATAAGACTCATAACATAAAGGAAAACCACCTAGTTGTGAGATGTGGGGGAAGGGAAAGATGAAAAATTTGATGAAGACACTTTTCACCTAAGGGAACTTAAAACTAGACTCAAACATACCCAGACTTAACTTAGAAATAAAATTCTCCACTTTTGCAAAATGGCTACAGGGTGAAAAGTGAGGCAATAGCTGGCTCTGACTGGGGACTTGGGTAGGCTATACCCAAGCAAGGGACTCAAAATCTCTGGTTTCACAAAAATAAAAGATGGAAACACAACAAAACTAAAGTGGGGAAAAATAAGGAAGCAAAGGCAAGAAAGGAAAACTAACTAGGAAAACACAGAAAGGAACTAAACATAACTATAATACAATACAAGGGTTAGCTATTCTTAGTTTGAAATTTGATAAAGCTTCAAATCCTAACCATTGTAGGTTAGAGGTAGCACTTTACCATCTTGGTAAGCCAATTTGAAAGAATAATTCTCGAATGCCTAATTAGTTATGAATGGACCTCTCCACAAGGTATCAAACTTTTTAGGCATACCCTTTGGAGCTCTTTGCTTATCCCATAGTAACACACTATCTCCTACCATGAATTTTTTTGGTCTAACCCTCTTATCAAATACACTCTTCACTTGCATCTAGTGTTGTGTGATGTGATCCACGATTTCTTCTCTTTCCTCTTCAAGCTTGCTCAAGTACAAAATCCTCTTTTCTAAGCCATCTTTATAGATATCATCTTCAACTATTGTTCTATGTTTTCTCATAGCCAATTCCAAAGGTAATGGGAGATTAGCCTTAGTCCCATAGACTAATTCAAAAGGAGATATACCAATCGCCCTCTTAGGTATTAGCCTATCTTCCCATAATGCCTCATGAATTTTCTTGTGCCAAGTTTTCTGATTATCTGACACCAATTTCTTGACAATATTCATCAAATTTTTGTTACTAGACTCAGCTTGACCATTTCCTATGGGAAATAATTAGACAAATGACTGACTATGATTCCATGCTCAAAGAAAAAATTGGTAATCTCAATTGAAGAGAAATATGTCGCGTTGTCGATCACCAATTTGATGGGAACACCAAACCTAACTAGTATGTTTTCCTTGATGAATTCACATATTACTGAAGAAGTAGTTTTCTTAGTTGCTTTAGCTTCCACCTACTTAGTGAAATAATCAATTGTACTTATCACATACTGGTGACCGACACTAGATGTTTGGTTAATCAAACCAATGAAATTAATACCCCATTGTTGAAAAGGCCCCTTGATGATGATAGGCCTTAGCGGTAGTGTGGCTAATTGAGGACGCTCAACAAAAATCTTACATTTTTCACATTTTTTCACCTAGGAATAGGCATTCTGGAACATTTTGGGCCAGTAATAACACTGACATAATATTTTGAAAGCCATTATTGAGAATGAGAAATGCCCTCTGCAAGCTTCATCATGAAATGTTTTTAACAACTTTTCTTGTTGTTGTTTGTCTACACACCTAAGGAAAGTTCCATATATGTCCATTTTAAACAATTTTCCATCCCAAATTACATATTTAGTTGCTTTCACTTTAAGATCTCTCCTTTGTCTTGCAGTTAGGCCCTCTAGACATTCTCCGTAGGTCAATAAATAAGCGATATTATCAAACCAAGAATCTTGCATGCCTACAACTAGAACTAATTGCTTTTCTCCCAATTCTTCTAATTCTTTAGTGATCTTGTTTTATACAATCACTCTTGTGTCTTTGCTATCCATGTTCCTCTGGCATTACACCCTACATCTTGCTTTGTTAGCAAACTTTTTACTGCTACATCTAGGACATAGACCACAAAATGTGAATGCAAGATGTAAAATAATTTTTTTAAAAGTGCTTTGACTACTACAAAAGCATGTTTCTCAATCTGTGAGTGTTTCAACTCATGATTTTTTAGGGGCAAGCTCATGAAAGCTATTGAGGCTTGTATCCCTTCATCATTATCTTGCATTAGTATTACTGATAAAGTGTGTTCAAAGGCATAATAATAAATGATGAAGTCTCACTTATAATTTAGGTGACATAATACTGGAGCATTAGCAATAGCAGTTTTTATATTTTGAAAGGCTTGCTTTCCCGCCTCATTACATTTAACATTTGAATTTCCTTTCATCATTTCTACAATACACTTAGTGGTTTCTAAAAAGTTTGGTACAAACCTTTTGAGGAAATTCACCTACTCAAAGAATGATTTAACTCCTATTTTATTTGATGGTAGGCTCAATCTTTGAATGGCTTTGATTCATTTGGGATCAATTCTAATACCTTCTTGAGAAACTATATGACCAAGGAGCTTTCCCTCTGTTACACAAAAAATAGATTTTTTGGGATTAAGTGAGATTCCATGTTCCCAACACATTTGCAATACCTTCTTCAAATCTTCTATGTGATCTTTCCTCTTCTTTAAAAACACGGTGAGGTCATCCAGATATATAACTATAATGCAGTCCTTTAGATCAGCAAGCATTTTACTAATACACCTTTGAAGTGTAGTACCAACATTAATGAGCCTAAAGGGCATTCTATGATATGAAAATGTACCCCAAGGAGTAGTGAATGGTGTCTTATGTTGATCCTTTTCTTCCACTTCAACTTGATTGTAACCTAAGAATCTGTCGAGCATGGACATCATTTCATCTCCAACCACTATTTGTAGTAAGTATTCCATATTGGGGAGAGAAAAATTATCCTCTAGGGATGCCTAGTTCAAATTCTGGAAATCAACACAGATCCTTATTTCTTCTTTCTTCTCTCTTACTGGTAGGATATTAGCTACCTAGGTGGAGTGATGGATGAGATAAATGATTTTTGCCGTCAGCATCTTGTCTACTTCCTAAAATATAGCATCTGCTACCTTAGGATTTTAATTCCTTTATTTTTTCCAAAAAGGGACTACATTAGGTTTTAGGGGAATTTGATGTTTTATCTTCTTGCCTCTATAGCTTTTCAAGTCTTCATAACTCTAGGCAAAAACATCTCAGTATTCTAGGAAGAGTTTTTTTGTAGCTTCTTTCTCTTTAGGTGAATAACATTTTCCAATATTAATCATTTTAGGATCATGAGTATCCCCAATATTCACCCCTTCATACTCACTAGTAGTAGGACCATTTTCTACCCTCTTTTGTTTTATGTAAGCATCATGTCTATTGAACAATTTTTCTAAAGATACAAAGTATGGGGGATAATTGTATTACCTCACAGTTGGAATTTATCATTTCTATTCTCTTTTTGCTTGACATCAGAGTTTTCATGATTATCATCATTGGATTCATGTCCAAAACTAGATTTTTCATTTTCTAAGAATAGCTAAAAACTTCTATCATCTTTAAAAGACTAAAAAGACTCTACATTGTCAAGGATAGAGGCTCAGTATATGATTTCTAGATAATACTTCTTGTCTTTAAATTCTAGATGGGGAAGTAACAAGGAAGTAGAAACCACTAATGAATCTACTTTGGTATTCATATCTCTTGATATTGATTCGATAGAAAACGTAAAAAGACCTTCTATTTCATCCCAAACTCTATTTCTATAATTCTTCAACTTGTGATTCTTCATAGAGTATTGCCCCTTAATTTTCCTTACAATGATCTCTACATTCCTCGAGCTTTCAAGATCTTTATTCCTTTTTTTTTTCGTAGCCACTATCCCTAAAAGCAGGGCTTTGTACTCCATAGTGTTATTTGTATTTCCAAACTCCAATTTGAAAGCCGTGGGTTTAGGTTTTCCTTCAGGGAGTATTAATACTACACCTATGCTAGATCATGATGAGGAACAACTTCCATCAAACTCCAGTGTCTATATAGATGACGACTCTTTCTCTTTACTTAAAACTTTCATTTTTGAGTCTTTAGTTTCTTTTTCATTCAAAATGTCTTTAGTAAATAAGATGCAATTGCCAAACTCTAGCTCTTAGTAGAGGATCTAAGCTTTATGATCATCTGACTTTAGCACAATGAATTTTTCTTTTTCTTGAGGTTCTAGTTTAACTTTCTTATTCCCTATGGGTATTATTTCTTGGGAATAGTCTAGTTTTATTTCTCCTCCTAAGTCTTGGAAAAAAATCCTACTTAAGAGAAGACCATAGCTTGATGGAATATTCACCACTAGAATAGTTAGTAAGAGTTTCTTGTTTGGATGAGAAGCTAAGGCTACTTGAGCATCTTTAATCTTTCCAAGCAAGGGAACCTATTTGACATCCATAGAGTAACATCTCCCATGAACTTTAGTAAGGTTGGGACCCAAGGCTTTAGCTATAGAATAAGACATAACATTGTCTGACACACTTGAATCTATTATGCAATTGCTCAATTTGCATCCATTGATGTATAGTGAAATATAGAACAGGTTGGGTTTTTGCCTAGGAGAGGTTGCTAGGACAATAGAATCTTCTTGATTAAATAGATTAGATGTCAAAGTTTAATCTTTTTCTTCCATAGTCACATTTTGATTTAAATTTGAAGTATTTCCTTTACAATGATCTACCAATCTCCTCAAGTCAGAGGGATGAGACTTAAAATAATCTATGGGGGAAATTTGGATTTTTGATTCTTCACAAAATTGAATGAAATCAAAGGGCATTTTTTCCTTACCTATTTGGGATGTAGATGCTCCTTGATCAACATGAATATTATTTGCTAAAGGACTAGGTCATTCGTGTGAGCATGTTTGGAGGATTGATTCTTTTTCCTTTGACCTCGAGTCAATACTATGTATGAAGTTCCATTAATAGTTGCATAGCATTCACCTTTTGGTTCAAAATTTGACTCATACTCCAAAAATAAATTTCCAAAGTTGCCATTTGAGTACGAATCTAAATCAAAACAAGGAGTTATAGTATTCAACTCATTGGTGGATAACAACTACATCATATGAGCAGTTTCTAGACAGCTCTCACTATCATGATCTATTGTCAAATGAAAAAAATACATATTTTCCTTCTTTGGTGCTACTTCACTTGCCAACCTGGGTTGTGAGCCTACAAGTTGTGAGAATTTTGAGCCTACAAGCTGTGAGAATTTTTCATCATTGTTCCTTCCTGGTGAATTTTGATAATTCCATTGGTAAGAATTATTGAATTTGGGTAATTGCCTTTTTACTACTCTCAACTCATTTAACAGTTTTTGAATCATTACATTAGATGATGTGGCATTACTGGAACTTCCTTTAGTTTGAAGTTCTCGCTTCCATTTTCCCGTGAAAATCAAGTCATCTTCAAATTCAATTGCCTTCTCTTGTGCATCTACTAAACCTATGGGATGTGCCCTTCTCAAGTCATAATTGATGTCCAGGGGAATCACACTTATGAAGAAGGTTTTTCCTTCTCAAGTCATAATTGATGTCCAGGGGAATCACACTTATGAAGAAGGTTTTTAGATTACCGGTAATGGACCTATCAGTAGTTGGAATTCTACTAGTAATCTTATCAAAAATAGCAACAAAATCCCTCATACTCACGGTAGGTTGCTTTTTAATAGATGTCAACTGTGTAAACAAGACATGTTCATCTTCCATAGTTTTAAATCTTGTCTCAAAGGTGTTCTCATTATATTCCAATTAGTGATTGAGTCATCATCGAGATGATAGAACCATTCTGTTGCACTTTCTATCAAGGTTTCCACAAATAATCTTATAGTGACATCCTCATGTGCAACTCCTAAGATGTGAGTAGCTGCAAAGAAATCCTTAATGTGTTCATTTGTGGTAACCTTCCCATCACCTAAAAATTTATGGAAATTCTTCCTTGAACCAACTGGGAGGGTGTGATAAGCTGTCAGTGCTAATGGTCCTATTGTTGCAGCCCATGGGACAACCATAATTGTTTTGGCAAGGTATGGTAGAAAATTAACAATTGGGGGAGCAATGATTTCGTGTAGGGCCAATACCTGGCAGGTAGTATGTTAAGTGCTTTAATTCCTAATAGAGGAAGGTGGCATACTTTGGCTCTTCTTTTAACCTTTCCATTTCAGAATGTCTACGATGGGAATACCAAATTTTGTAAGTTTAACAAAAATAGGGTCTTGCCCACCCTATTCTTTGGTACTTTTGAGGAACCTTATTTGTTTGAGGGTGCTAGGTTAGTTTTATCTTTGAGGTTCACATCTCAATTGTCTTTCTGATCTTTAGATATGTCTCCTCTAAATATCTCTTTCTAAATCTTTGGCTCTTGATTCTTCCTCTTCCAATACTTGGCTAGAAATTCTCTAATGTTTAGCATTCCTCCTATTTCTCCAAACAAATATATTAAGGGACGAAATTATGTCTTCTTGGTCATCTTGGAAACCAAGGGTAGGTTGGAGCACTAGAAAAATGTTCTCATGAGGTAGTACCATCTTCCCTCATGATATAGGCTTATTAGTTAAGTGATTGTTCATATTCCCCTGTAGAGTTGCCAAAAATCTATTGGTGATTCTGACTCTTAAATGTGCAAACTATGAACAATATCTAATTACAAACAGTTGAAAAGTTGCTTCTGAAAAGGTTAACTTTTCTTTGAATTAAAAGGTACAACTCCCTATTATGGATTTGAAATGAATTATATTTTGTTCCTAAAACTTATATGGGGGTGTGTTCTTGACCCAAGAACAGGAGAGGTAAAACCAAGCCAGGCCTAAACAAGATCTAACCCAAGAAAGAAGTGATTTCTAAAGATTTGATTAAATTTGTGAACCCACACATCTTATGAACTCACAAAGTTTAATAACTCAAAATGGCATAACAACTAATACTAATTGATTTAACTAGAATCTAAGCTACAGGGAAAAAATGATTAACTAAAGGGAAAAACATCTAAGAGGTTTCTCTTTGAACATGCAATGGCACTTCTTATCACATCTATTCACTACTTTGAAAACAGGGAAATGAAACTCCATTCATTCCTTGCTTCAATTTAGATTAAAGAGAAACCATGTAATTAACAACTAATAGAAATGGAACAAAAAACAATTGATACAAAATATCATTCAATTGACTCTACAACTTCAAGTACTTCACACCAAAAATTAGCTAACCCTTTATTAATCTTTCAATTTCATACATATAGGATTCTAAGATGACCATTACAATAGAAGTTCAATCAATTCATCTCCTCAAAAGAATGACAAATGGAAAGAAACCAATTTGTCATATTATAATGGTTACATAAGAAAATGAAAAGGGGTAGAATATGAATCACTTCACCTTCTTTTCCTTTTCTATTTTTGTTCTATAGGCCTTAGCAGCAACAATGATTGGCATTAGCTCTTCATGTCTAGGCATGTGTATGTTGGTGTATCTCAAGAGCCAGTTAGAATGCTCCCTGGCCAACTGCTTCACAACATTCAATTGATCTTGCAATTCCTCCATGGCCACATGTATGCATCTGCTGAGTTTGGAGTTCCACAACTTTGTTTTGGTTATTGGAGGATATGTCTGCTAGACTATCTATGAATTTGGAGAAATTCTCATGCATGATGGTTATTCTAAAGAGTCATTTTCCTTGACTGTTAGTCTGGGAATCTATATGTAATTCCCTCATGAGCTCAAAGCTCCTATCTTGGTCCTTCTTTACTTTATCCTCTATCTCCTTAAGCCCTTTCTCTACTAACAAGATCATTTTTTATTTGAACTACATGCTTTGAAGCAATTTGAACAAAGGTTCATCTCCTTTTGGCAAGATTTTCTCTTTGATATCTTCCTTTTCCTTCATTTGAATAATCATCTTCAGAAGAGAGATACAATCATCACTCTTCACTCTTTCTCTAGCCAAAGTATTTCTATTTACCGATATGTTATCCTTCTCTGTCTCTATTCTTAAGATATCATTGCCAATTTTCTCTATAATAGAGACTCCCTCCAATTTGAGCTTCCTAGTTTAGTCCTTACCAATTTGGCCAAAGTGCCTATCTTCCTGAAGCTGAGAGATAAGGGCTTGAACTTTCGTAACAATAGGATTACTTGTTACTAACATTTTGGAGATACTTGCCAATGGAGTGACTAATATATTGTCTAATAAATCTATTTAGTTCTTCTATCTCCACTTTCATCCTAACCTTTGACAACTTGAAGCTATCCAGTTGTCCTTCAATTACTTCATTGGTTGACTTCCACAAACCAACCTTGGTGTCATGTCTAGCCTCTCCAAGATCCACCGAGTGTAGAGTGAAATCATTTATAGTCATATCTCGCATTCATCCATCCTTGGTAGGCTTCACAATCTCCATTGTTAGGTGCCTAGTTTTAGGATCTTGTCCAAGGATAGACAAGGTATTTTACTTCTTGATCTTATTCAAAGTAGACCCAGTGCAAACTATGAGAGATAAGGCATCCTTGATTGGAGCACCTTCATCCTTACTCTTTCTCTTCTTCTTGAAAGTGTCCTCCAACCAAGAATCTATGCCTATCACCCTGGAGGTCATCCCAAGTGAGTCTATGGTAAACATCTTCTTCTTGACTAGAGTAATTGCCATCACAACCAAAGAGAAGGGGTTCTTTAGGGCCTAATAAATGAGATTGGAAGAGCTCTAGCCTTTCTTCACCTTTAAGGTTTTCTTAGCTACCTCATTAGATTTAGTAGATTTACTACTACTACTCCTTTCATCTTTGAAATCCACTATCTGGATTAGGGAACTACTTGGTTACATAAGTGTAGTGCTTACTTGTAGAATTGGACTGTGATGAGGTGAGGGAATTGGAGTGACATGAGGAGAGGAAATTGGGGTGGAATGAGGAGAGGGAATTGGGGCGATTTCACTATCTTTTGGCTCCTCTATCTTCTTCTTCTCAGCATTAGTTTCCGTTCTAATAATCGGGAGGGAGCCATCATGGCAAGTCTTAGCCATAGGAATATTCTCATCTAGAGGTTGGTTACCTCCCCCTAATGGCTGAGCTAGACCTTGAGTGATGGCCAAGGTCACACTTGTTGTGCCACCTTCAGAGGAGGAAGTAGCTACAATTGCTAGAGAAGCTTGAGCTAATGTGCTTTTACTTCTACTCCTCTTCACAATAGTCCATTGGACCCACTTTCTAGTTCTTTTGATGATTTAGGCCATCATGATATCTAAGTCTTCCTCAACATCCTTGTAAGTCTCTGAGCTAATAGGATTGCCTCTTAACTTAGTTAGAGATGTATTACTATACATATGTTTCCCATCATCCTCTAATCCTTCAATATCAAGATTGATATTATATATTTTTATTTGCTCCACTGTGAACCTGGTGAAAGCATGATCTCAACTTTCAAATTTTTCTTTACAATTTTCCCTATAATCTTCAATAGTGGTAATGTGTTCAATCACACTCACAAATTGAAACACTTCCCTAGCATATCTATTTGGATCAAACATAGGTCTCAATACCTTGTACATCACCAATTTGTACTTCATCTCAAATACTTGAAGCATATTATTTACATCAAATCAAGACTTACAACTGAAAGCTCCTACTTTCATAGGGAACTCATATCCCTTCTTCTTTAGGCTCCCACCCAGCATGTTTACTTGGATTGCCTACCTCACGATCTCAATCAACACAATCATATCACTCAAATATTTGGGTAGCTTCAAGGGGAATCCATCAAAAGCTACAAGGCAAAAATATGAGAAAGATGAGAACTGGATAAAATAGCTTCCAAATTGGCTAATATCTACCATTGCTTCTAGGCTGAATCTCCTCTCTAGGCATCCCTGGAGCTCTGTGCAAAATCTCATAGTGAATGCATCATTAACTTTCATATACTCTGCATAACAATTTTGCAATTGTAAACAAGGGTAAAACTCATAAAACTTCACATCATTAGGATACTCTTCTAATCTTAGGAGTCCTAACCATAATTGTAGGGAAGCTAACATATAAATGAGAAAGGAGGACATATAGAAGGTGTTGTAGAATTTCACAGCACAAAGAGCATTGGACAGATTCTCACTTACATCATTAGCCCAATCAATATACTAAGTGTCAGAGCATATAAGTTGCACTAAAAAGAGATATTGCTCAATAAAGTTAAAGCCTACTTCACCTCTTGCTCTGTGCAACAAGACCAAGATGTCAACAATCTTAGGTTTGAGATTAGTACCAAATAGAGTTTTGGGGACCTTACTCTTGGTGCTCTATGGCTTTTGAAACTAGGACGACATAATCTCCTTCCTCCAGACCATCTTCTTAGTGGAAAACTTAGAAATTGCTCCTCCCACTTTCAAATCTGAAAAATCTTCCTATTTTGGAACTCAAAGGAAATTCACCATAATTTTCCTATCAATGAAGATCAACACTGTATCATCTGGTAACACAATCTATCTAGTATCTACATTGTAGTGATTTATGCATTCATAAATCAATTATAGAGCTTGGACTGCCATCGAGAAACCAACTACTTCCACTAGCTCACATCCTCAAAGCTTCTCAGTTATGGGATGAATTAGTTCCAATTTTAGTCTCCTTTGAAAATCTTGCATATCATAAAAATGGAGAGAAGTATTCATGAAATTCTGCAATGTGGACTTGATTCCATTCAGCCCATCAAAACCTACAAACCTAGTTGCCATTCTGTCTGAGAATGAAATGGATTGAAATTTCATATATAGAAGAAGAATAGTATATTGAATTTGCAAATATAGGCTATTTGAAAAAGTTGTGTAATTTAATAGAATAACAGTTTAAGAAAAAGTGGTAGTTTGAATAACTATTATTTTTCCATCTATATAGGAGTCTCAATTCATCTGTTGATCTTCAAGATTCAAGCCACACGAATGAATTAAAGGATAAATCTATTGAAACAATAAATTTGAGAGCTCTAATGGATATTTTGGTGTCTTTTCACTATTTCCATTGGCCCAACGGTAACTTTCCATTCTTTCATACTTACTTTCTCATTTCCCATTAAGTTTTGGGATATTATGAACATAGTACCCCATAAGGAAATAACTGCCTAATCAAATTTTTCTCGTATGCCTTTCCTGCAATGGTTATATTATTTCCATTGTAATCTTAAGATATTTTGTGTATGATTTTGTGGGTCCAATCCTCTTATAAAGTTGATTTTCTTTTGAATGTGGAAAATCATCCTCATGGGTTGAAAACCTACTGAGGAGAAGACAATTTTCATTTCTCTGCCTAGGCTTTCTTTTAAAATTTATCCTTTGAGTTAATATTTCCTTTGGGTTTGGAGAATTTTAAAAGGACTACAAAAATTTAAAGGGACCCACTTCCTTGTTTCTTTTCCTTTACAATTGCCTTTGGCAAAAAATAGACTTCGTGGGTTGAAAACCCGTCGAGGAGAAGTTAGTTTTGAGTTTTTTGCTTAAGATGATTCTGAGCATTGTGATGAATCCTAAATGTTCCCAAGGTAGTATATTGTAGTAAAAATAGGAATTTTCAATAAGATATCTCACTATCTTCTAACATGGATTAGTAAGCATCATTTGTTGCTCTTTGCGAGAAATCGCCTTGCCGAGGAGAAGGCAATGCTAAATTTTCCACAAGCTTCTTCTTTTCATTAAAAATATGATAAGTCATGAGCAAGCTCAGCTTTGCAAATAATTTTTACATGTTGCAAGAATCTCCATCGGATTAGGTACTAAACTACCCGTAAGACTCACAACATAAAGGAAAACCACCTAGTCGTGAGATGTGGGGGAAGGGAAAGATGAAAATTTTGATGAAGACTCTTTTCACCTAAGGGAACTTAAAACTAGACTTAGACATATCTAGGCTTAACTTAGACAAAAAATTCTCCACTTTTGCAAAATGGCTATAGGGTAAAAAGTGAGGCAACAAATCATTGAGATATAGATCCTTTATTACATCTTCCCCAAAGGCCTCTTTATAGATACCAAAGGTGAAATTTCCATTAGTTGTGAACCAATTATCCATTGGAGAAGTTTGTAATAAATGCTGAAATAGATATTGAAGAGATACCAAAGGCCAAATAGAGATCCCAACTATGAGGTCTTTGTATGCTTACTCTTTACATCACCATCATTAGATGTATACTCCCATCTTGTTGAGTTTCCCCAGCTTTAACACAAACATCTTTAAGGGTCCCATTCTCATACTTCTTAAGAGTTAAACCCATAATAACATATGAACTTAATTTAGGCTCTTTTAGTTGTCTATGAAAACTACAAATAAGGAATTTAGCCTTTGAAAAATAGTCATACATACATGAAAATGGATAACACAAGATTTGATCACCTGGAAACCCTCCAAAATGATAAGATAAAACTGGGGTGGGGATGACACCCACAAATTATCATTGTAGCAATATGTAACTGGTTAAGGTTACAAAGTTTGACCACCATCAAAGGTCTGCATTGTGAAAGGCCTGCCCTATTAAAGGCTTTTCACCCTATTAAAAGTGACCTGGTTAAAGGATTTACAAACAATCACTTGGAATGTCACCTTGCTAAAGAATTTACAACCTTGTTAAGGATTTACAATATGGCTGCTAAAACAACCTATCATCATAAGATTTTCATTCTCCTTATACAATGGTTAGAAAGTATAGTAGAATGTCTTGAATCGATAAATTACAATCTTCAATTACTAATTCTAAATCCTTGTTCTATCCAATCTGATATGATCTGTCTTGATCTAATATAACTCTGTTTGAAGTGTTGATACTCTATTCTGATCAACTTGATTATGCAATGCTATTCTTCCTCTAAGTCTTCACACCCCTTTTACTTCCTTCAAACCTCTGCTTGCATTCTCTCATGCATTCCCTTATGAATCTCTCACACACTTGAATTATGGGGTATCAACCTCCTTTTAAAGGTTTCGCGACTTAGGGTTAGGTATGAATCTAAGATTGAGATTCATCCATCTTTCCCACTCAATTCTTTCCAATTTTTCTAATTGGTTGCATGCTTTCTCCATTTTTCTAATTGGTTGCATTTTGATTACATAGAGAATGTAATAGATTCAATCTTATCCTTTAGATCATTTGAGATTCATCTTGAGTTGGCTAAAAAATGGTTTACATCTGAGTTTGTGAAGGCACAAACTCTTACATTGATTCTTTGTTGCTCGACACATACTAATTGCTAATGCTTGACACATATAGGAATTTTGTTTTGTTCAACTCCTATAGTAACTTTGTCTTGCTCGGCACCTATACTTTACTTAGCACATATATTGGCTTGGCATCAATTGTCACTTGGTACTTGAACTTTTCTTGGCATATGAATAACTCAACACCTATTGAATTTCTGGCTCAACACATATTATAGCTTGGCATCTATATTATACTCAACATCAACTTAGAATTTTATTAAGTGTGTTGACACTCAATTGTCAAAACCAATCTGAGACCGACATAGACCAAATAAAAAATCATTTAATTCCTATTTGATAATTAATATTTCTTAGAAGAATAGTTAATTTCTAAAATAAAGCATGTTTTAATTACCATTCAGCCAAAAATTCTGATGTTATTCATGTCATTTTACAACAATCATTTCTAATTTGAATATTCCTTGATCTGAACCACCATTTTGATAGGCAAAGAGCTTGGAGATCTTTAGAAAATTGCAAAAAGAAGATTGGCTTTCAAAATATAATTGTAAAGGTTTGCATATATGTTGACATATTGAAGCTCATCATTAATTGCATCTGGATTATATCCTCATAGGGATCTAGGGTTATCACTACAATAAAATAGGCAACAATAATTCACACATTTTGATTGGAAATATGGATTCGTGAATCTAGAAGTCTTGATGGGGATTTCATCTAGATGAATCATTGTTCTCTATTGGCTAAGTGCACTAAGAGACCGTTTAAATATTTGTTAGCTCACCTAAGAAGATGGATAATCAATGTGGAAAGTTTACCTCTCTCAATGGAAGCATGTATTGATTAGAGGTTCTAACTTTTAATTTCAGCTAGCAATAAGTATGACTTGATGGAAAGGGCCAATAGAGAAAAGATACAAGGTTTGCAAGATAAAACATTTTAGAATTTCCAAAAGGAAGTGGAAGACTGGCTATTAATTAAAGATGTTTTGAGAATCTTGTAAAGAAAGTCTAGATAGACCAAAGTAAATTATTGGCCTTAAAGAAAACTCAAAGTGGGGAAATCATAAGCTAGAATGGAAACCTGGTACTCAATGGTGAAGGTTCATAGTGGACTATACTAGCTCTCTTTCTCCAAAAGAGAGTATTTTCTTTTGGTGCATACTTGATGTTGTTTATCTTTTTTCTAACAATTACTATAGTTTTTTTCCTAAAGGATGATGTTTGTTACATCCATGTCCTTCTGTGCAGTGGTGTCATAGTCAGGGCTATATTTCATCCTTAAAATTTTGTTTGGTTTCTTTGGATTTCCTTGGAGGGCTAAATATTGATCTTTCTACTTCTAATATCTTCCTATAATATGATTTTATTTCGCATTTTTTTTTCTCTAGGTGGAGAGTAGAAAAAGCCCTCATTCACCTATCAAAGTATGTAAAAATTAACACCAATAATACCATCTTGCAAGACATTGCCTAGATAAACTAAAGAACTAAGTTGCCTCCAACTTGAAAAATGATGGCTTGCAAAAATGTGAAAATAAGTATTAAGCCAACAAAAAAAAAGGAAAATTAAGCCAAATCTCAATCCTCCTAAATAACTACAAAAAATATCATGAAAACTCTTCAACTGAAGAGGAAGAGATCATGCTTTGAGGTGTTGAGAATCATGTAAAGGATTTACAATGCATGAATAAGGATGATCAAGGAAGATGTAGTTATAATAATTTTAGTGAGAAGATTTAATAATTTATTTAATGGTATAAGGGGGATAGAAAAATGTTCTTCCATTGAACCATTGTCATTGACATGCAAAAAAACAAGATCAATAAACTATGTTTTCTTTATTAACTTGTGTATGTTCTGACCAAACACATAACCTTAAAGTCTTTCAACTTTAAATGTACATTGCTAATGAATTGATATCTAAATATGTCACTATGTTGTCAAAAAAATTCTCAATGTCAGTTATAAGAAGCTAACTAGGGCCCATTTAGGGGCATTTGAGGGTTAATCCTCCTTCATCCATGGGTAGGAAGGAGGAGTGGAAATTTTTGAATTTAAGATTGTTGAAAGTTAATTTTGATAGAGATTATAAGGGGAATCTAGGGTGATCAAGGGCCAAACATGTAGTAAGGGATGAGAGAGGTAATAATAGGAGCTAAAAGGCTTCCTGAAGGCACAAACATTGAAGTAGAGAGTTTGGCAGAAATTTTCACAATTACATTGGCTAAGAAGATGAGAGTGAGAATATTGAATCTAGAAGGGGGCTCACGAATTATATTTAACATGATTGTAAAAGGAGAATCAGGGACACAACATATAAACAAGTAGATTAGAAGAATTAAGGTATTGTTAGAGAAATTTGATGAATTTAGTCTCTCATGTAGTGAGGGAGGCCAATGAAGTGGCTGACAAACTATCAAATGTTGGGGTAACACTTAATGATCATGAAAATGATGAATTGAATGAATATTTTAGGGGTCTCCAAGTATAGACTAGACAAAAAATTAAATTCCTATAGTGGCCCAGGAATATAATTTGTAGGAGAAAGATGTGAGGTGATAGGACCCACGAAATCATTGTTTTAAGTATAAAGTGTGAGCTTTCAAATTATTAAAAGATGACAAAGATTGAAATCAACCCAAGATTGAATTTTCATGATGTAGAAATAACACACATCACTAAATAAGTGGAAAGTGACAATGAGTCTAGCAACAAACAGAAGGCCAAAAACATAGAATTTTTAGATACTCTTTAAGATTGAAAGCCAGATGATATACCTAAGGCCATCAAAAGTATAAAATGTGACAATTAGAATACTTCTTATAAGATTCCAAAAATTATAGACAAATTAAGCTCCTACATTGTACATAAGAGAAAAACCACTAACAACTAGTTAGCTAATTTTAGTTATTAAACAATAAAACTAGAATATAAATGTTTGTGGAATATAGAGTCAAGCATCAAATTGAGGCCAAAAATGTGAAATTTATAGATACTCTTATGATAATAAACATTCACAAATAAAGTACTATAAATTCATAACAAACAAATAAATATAGCAATATAATATAAAAGAATAGATATTACACTGGCTAAGATGCGACCAATAACACTTTTCTAGGAGAGTATAGAAACAAGTAAATTGTCATGCTAGTTGGTACAATTATTGCCATCCTTGAAACACACTACACGTTCACAATAACATTAAAAAGAAAAAAAAGAATTAGTTATATTTCTATTTTAGATTCCACATACACATGAAAGTAGCTCTAAAAGTTTTCCAAACCTACAATTACTTACTTTTAGATGAAAGTGCACTATTACCAATAAAGAAAATCAAATGAATTCATAAAACACTAAAGTTGCCACAAAAAATAAATTAAAGAAATCCATGGGAACAACGACTTCTGCCTTCACAAACATGTTATAGTTCCAATAAATTACACCAAATTCTAGAAAGAACTCAATGATACAATCCTATAGTAATTATTTCAAATTTAGAATGCTCCATTAAAGATAAACTAGTTTTCATGGAGTTAAAAGTTGCAATCAATATGTAATGGCATGTGCCACATGGTAAGTGACCCAACGGCATCCTTGGTAGAGATGGAAAAGGTGGTAGTGCTGCAAGTCTCCAACTAGTCAAATATATATGTCATTTTTTAGAATTTCATAAGTTAAAGTAATGTCCCCTTTCTATAGCCTTTCAATATCTTGGTAGGCTCCAATTTTCTCAGAGCATGTGGTACCTTTATAGAATGGATTGATGACAATGGCAATGGATTAAGGGAAACAAAGTGAGCCTCTTGGTACTTTCAAAATATAGTTCAAACATTCTAAGAGTAATCTACATTTCTTGAAGACTTTCTATTTTCGGTAAACACCAATCTTCATTACGATTGATATCCTACAAACTTAAGGTTGTGTTTGTGTGGTTGAAATTCATAGGAAAATTGAAGGATCCTCTTAAATGAAATTTTAGCATTTTGTATTGATCAATACTCAAACCTCATTAGAGAGAATCTTTCTCTTTTGTAAAAAAATATGTTCAAGACAAAATATCTTCCTAAAGGGTTGGAGGACATTCACTTTAGGCATTAAGTGAAAGCTTGCAACTATGCAAAAAAAAAAAAACTCATCTTGCTTCAAATATCAAAATGCTTGCCCAATTCCATATGGCATACTTGTAGCATTTATACAAAGACCGACAACACGTTTTGACAAGATGAAAGAGATGGCAAAATGGAAGCAATAGGA
This sequence comes from Cupressus sempervirens, assembly GCA_028749045.1. NCBI lineage: Eukaryota > Viridiplantae > Streptophyta > Pinopsida > Cupressales > Cupressaceae > Cupressus > Cupressus sempervirens. The sequence continues at coordinate 189,166,854 of CM053791.1, read as the reverse complement.
AATTTAGATGAATCCAAAAATTTATTGGGTCACATGAGCTAGCCATAGTAATAGTTGTTTCTCATCTTTGTGTCACTTAGCATGGACAATAAGTTCGATAAAGAGTCCAATGAATCTAATGAGCAAAAAAATGGAGTGAGTTGACCATGCTACTAAGGGAATACCTATAAATAACATAACCATTATAGGAGAAGAGTGAATCCTTGAGAAAATATAAGAAAAAGGATGACCATGATCACTAAATCATATGAATTTGACAATAAAGGCATACAAATAGTTGTATATTGTAATCAATTGACATTAGACTATCCCAGCCAGTAGCAAGAAGTTAAGATGTTATACAATCAATTTAGATCTAGTGATTCTCATGATAATGAATGTACAAACCACTCCATAAATATAATAAATTATAAATAAAATTGATATAGACACTTCTTGGAGATGATTGCCATTATCAGAAGTCAGGTAAAGAAACAACAATGATCCATGACATGTAGTGTAGGTTCAAACATGAATTGGATTAAGAGCCTCATGGTAAATTAAAGTTAAATGACATTTTAGCATGAGAAAGTTCAAAAATAACTTATAGTCTAAAGAAAACCCATTACCTTCCATATTTCTTTATGTGTGAGATAATTACTGTAGTCAAACTCAAATATTTTTGCATAATTCATAGATGACTATGAAAATACCAATACATTGACTCCCTTGAGCCATATCATCATAGCCTACCAATATAACCAAGGAAGTCAAATTTTGATATTGAATAAAAATGAGAAAAAAATACCATGAAAAAATATTTAGTTATATCCTCTCTAGAAAAGAAAAAGTAAAACATGGCCTAGATATTTTCAATTGCTAACACATTAAGCCACTAACCACAAGTAGAAGTGGGTTATAATATAAGAAAGCTTCATAAAGAAACAAATTGGTATCTTTTACTTCCATTCTCATGATGGAATCCATGCCAATCTGCATTTTTTTCTGAAACCAAAGACTATTTCAGATAATATTTAACTTTTCAAATCCCAAGCTCTCTAATGTAGATAAAACACTATAATTCATTAAATAGATGCTTACCTTGAAATAAATAATACCCCATAAGAGAAAGAGTGGACCCAAGAGGAAAAAAAAATCAAAAGGACTTCCATGATCATGCCTAAACTATTTAAAAAAAGAAAGCACTAATAAATAGCTAAATACAGGGCCCATTTGATGTGACCCACAAAGAGGAGTGTGTCCTCAAAAAATTGTTGAAATCTACAATAATTCATTTAGATCACTTCATAGAGAAAGGAAAATGGATAATCATTGTTGGTTGATGATATTCTTGCCACCTTTGGACACAATGAATTCAGAGATGTATTCTCTAAGATCTTATATCAAAATTAAGTCATGGATTCCACAGAGAGTAGTAGGAACAAATGTGCAACATGCTTCAAGTAATTCAATAAAATGGACCATTTGGTAGAAAACATGAGATTGACCTATCATTCTGGACATGAACCCATTTGTGGAATTTGTAGAAAGCATTGCAAGTTCTTTGATTCATTGAGGGAACATCTTGTTGGTCTTTTGTCTAAGGCTAAATGCTCAACATAGTTTCTCAAAAGAGGGTGTGAATTGAGCTTGATTATTTTTGATAGCCCTGATGCTATTATTGCTCACAAAAGAACTTGTCAAGTACATTTTGATTAGTCTTTTGTTACACTTGGTTCTCATTCATTGATTGATAAGCTCATTCAGGCTAAAAGATTGGACCCTAAAAAAAACTAGATGATGAAATATATCCAGTTTTTGTTGTATCTCTAGATTGTGAGACGGTTGGTGGTGGGCAAGATAGCTCTTTTAATCTTTATGGAAAAGTCTGCCTTGTTGATCAAGAAGAAAATGTTCTCTTTCAAACATATGTCAAGCCATAGATTCATATTATAGATTACAAGTTTGATATCATTGGTATAAAACCAAAGCATCTTACTGAGGCAATACCAGTGAAAGATGTAGTAGAGGAAATTAAGAAAATTCTATATAATGGTGAAACAATTTCATGAGTTTTTCTAGTAGGGGGTAAGGGAAAGCTTCTTGTAGGGCACAACTTAAACAATGATTTGCAATGCTTAATTCTTGAGTACTTGAGCCATCTAATCAAGGACACTGCTAAGTATCCACCATTGCACAAGACTCAAGGTGAGCCACTCTCTCAAGTACTTGACAAAACTTTTATTAGGGTATTAGATACAAAATGGTCAACATGACCCATATGAGGATGCTATAGTACCAATGTGTATCTATAAGAAAATGTGGTCTCATGTCCATGAATAGAAATATGGTGATGGAGCTATTGATTCTAACAAAAACAATAAATTTTGCATCTATGAAACAAGCAGATTTGGAGAAAATGACACCAGAAGCTTTGTTAGAAATTTCAAGGTCTGATTATCGCTGTTGGTGTTATGATACATGATGTTTTCCATGTTGATTTTATTTAAGTGCATTATAGTGTTAGGTTGTCTTTTCTTTTGTGACAATTAACAATTGGGATAGCTTTTGTTGGGCAATTCCATGTAGCATATTTAATACGACCGTAGAAATGTTAAAGAGATAAATATAGCTGATTTATGGGAAGTCTAAAAAAAATGAACCTCCTATTTAGTTTGAACATAATTTCTAGCACATAACTATTATAGAAGGACCTATGTAAGACTAGTGATTAATTTCATCCTAATTTCATGTTTATGTAAGTGTACAATGAACTTTAGTTTCTTTCCATGCTACAGACCGTCATGTAAACACAATTATCCATGAAAACATGCACACATGCACAATAACACATACAAACAATTGACAAAAAGATCTCAACTTTTGACACATTCCATCATAGTTATTGGAAATAAAAGATGATTTACATGAAGAAAACTATGGTTTTGTTCCTACTTATACATGGCCCAAGCATCAGGGTTGCAAATGGTTCTAACAATTTATTACATATTCATTGTCAAAACCCAAAATATATGCATTTTTATGAAACCACATATGTAACTTTGGTTTGTTTGTGATAACTTAGTGGGGCACACTATGAGTGACTAGTCAATGACTAATCATGTAACCAAGCTATGTTTATTTTTAGTTTTATTTGTAATTATATAAAACTAAAGAAAAACAACAATAGTAAGATCTAATAAAAGAGAGCACAAGATGCACACATTGTAATGTCTTTCTCATTTGCTCTTCTATAATGATAGATATGAATTTGTTCTCATATAACTACATCTATGCCTTTGTGATGATGAATGCAATTCTTAACTCATATCAAGCATGTATTATCACATATAGATGTTGGAATGGGTATATGAAACAATTTTTTTCAAGAATTATGTGGGGAGACCATGTTGCTGTTGTTTACCGTCTACAACTAATAATATTTTTTTGACATGGTTGTAAACATCAACTCATGAGACTAGCCAAAAGTAATTCCATCCAAAAATGGTAGTAGATTGAAAAAATGTCTCCTATTAAAATATGTTGATGTGGAATTTGTTGGCTATGGTATCATGTTGCCTTTTATAGGTCACTATAAGACTTGATCTAAGAGAAGAATATTTTGTAGTCTTGTAGGAAATATCAATTAGAAGATCATCATGCCATGCTTGTGTTGTAAGCTTCAAGGTATGCCTTGTTTGTATTCTGACATCAGGTGTAAACACTAGAGCAATTGTCTATAAATGGGTCAGTGCAAGAAGTTGGGTCTCACTTTTGGCCATAAAGTGGAAGTGATTTTCTTGTTTTTGAAATATTTTATCAATTGATGCCAAAATTTGAGCCATTTAGAGATTAAATATAAAAAAATTCAAAAATAAAAATTGTAGTGGTGGGATCTTCTTTTTGAATATGTAATTTATTTGTATACGCATATGATAGATTTTTTTTTGGTATGGATCTTTAAAAACCACTTTTTCAAAATGCCTATTTCAGGGCCATACCATGCTCATGTATGGACACCACAATTTGACACAACTAAATGATTTTTTGTGAATCCTTTTAAATGGTGTTACCTAACACACCAAAGATTGATGAGAATATTTTTCTTGAATTTTTTAATGAATATTTTTAAATTAATTTTTAATTGGCTATAAAGGTAAATTTTAAAACCTCTTGTGTACAAACACCATAATTTGATCAAAATTTCACTTTTTTCAATTTTTTTTGAAAACTTCAAAATAATTGAATGTGGATTGATGACATATAAATTATTTTAAGAAAAAACATAAAATAAAAAACGTTATTAAAGTTTCAGTGAATGTTGCTATTTTACATTTAGATACCACCTTTGATTAAAAAATAATACAAAAATAGTAATAAAATTATAACACTCTAAAATTTATATTTCTAAAATCAGGACAGTGAGAGCTCTAATGGGTTTTTGTTTTGTTAAAAAATTTGATCGGGGAGACCCTCTAAAAATTATGGCAAGGCATGAATTTGTTAGTTCAATGCCTTAGCCAAATCTTGATAGGCCAAGGCATAGGATTGGTCTCACCAAGCCTATCCCAACCCAAAATCCAAGGTAGGAAAAAAAACCCCCACCTCATGTTGTAAGAAACAGGCACCCGTTATTTGAAATTCAAAAAATGGGTACCCATTTTGAAAAACTAAAAGCAGCATAAGAAATCCCCCCAAAACTATAAAAATTGAATTTTTTAGAAATGGGTACCCATTTTTTAAAAGTAAAAAATGGGTACCCATTTCTAAAAAATTCAGATTTTTAATTTTTTGAGAAACAGGTACCCATTTTTTGAAAATTAAAAACAGGTACCTGATTTTTAAAAAAATGGGTGCCCGATTTTAAAAAAAAAGGGTGCTCGATTTTAAATTTAGGGTCGGGTCCCTGAGCCAAAAATGTGTGCCCATTTTAAAAAATTGGCTACCTATTTCTAAGAGGTGTCATTTCGTGGATTTGACTTCTGTGGAATTGTGACCAAACTTTGTGCATTCACTCAAATAACTGAATGGAAAAATCTGAGTGCACACTTGGATTGAAGGCTTATAACAAAAAATAATTTACTAAAATAAAATAATCTCCATTTAGATGTTAAAAATTGAATACATAGATGGAATTCTTTTAATTCTTCTTGGAGATTCTCGAGAGATTTAGTGGCAGTGGTTAATGACCCTGCTTGCAGAAATCTATAAAAATCTTGAATATTTTCAAGAGTACCTGTCTAATTCCTACAACAACAATTCATCTTCCTTTCTAGGATTTTCACCCTATTGAATTTTGTAACATCACTAATAAAATTATATTAATATTAAAAAATGATTGCAAAGTACCCTAAGCTGATACGCCCACATCTTATTGCTAAGAAGTAAGGGCAATCTACATGCAACCATTAAATTTTAGATGATGTATTGATCACCCTGAAATCCTACACTTGATCTCTAGAAGTAAACGAGTGTAATCATAATAAAGTTGGATATAGCTAAACCCTACCATCAAGTCTCATGATACTTTCTTGCAAATTTTCTGCTTTCATTTGGCTTCTCAGTTGAATGGATTGATTTGATTCTTCAAGCTATCACAAGTGCCTAGTTTTTTTGGCCTTTCTAATTGCAGCCTTGTGGGTTTCTCCCAACATTCCAAGGGTCTCTAGCTCCATAGCTTTTTATTCTTTTAGCTAAATCTGCTATTGCATCACTATAAAAAAATTCAAAACTAGTAAATATTTATTGCAATTGATGTTTCTCCTAGGTTAGTGCTAGTCATTGCTCATAACAAGCTTGTTGTAGATGATATATGGAGCTGCCAGAGTTGATGGCTTGGGAATAAATCCTATCTTTCTAAGTTTCCAATTGTGATTTGACTTTGAGATTTGGGTTCAAAATTCGCTCAATTTTTTTGGTATTGGGTTTAGATTTATTTTGGGTTTGTCTGTACAAAAGAGAGTGTGTGTGTGTGGCGTGCGCGTGCATGCACACATGAGTGCAGCAAAGAAATTCTTATACCACTATGCTTATTTTAAAGCCACATAGAGAAATACACCACCATATCAATGTTTTAGTTTAAGTTATTTTTTAGTGGCTAATATTTATAAATTGGTTAATTTTAGAAAAATTTTGCTAGTAATTTGGCTAATAATATAAGATTTAATGCAACCTAAATCACCACATTTTTATTAAACTTATTTCTAAAATATTTAAAATCACTCAATAATTTATTTTATTAAAAAAATTAAACTCAAAGATTCGCCAACATTCAATGCATGATTAGATTTGATTCACCTAAATATTATATATTATGAAAGAAATTAAAATTACTTCAACAATAATTATCATAATTATTAGTTTTGATTAAGTAAAATCAGGTTTTAAAGGACTCAAGACCTTTTTACAAAATCCAAAAGTCTAGCTAGAATTTGAGATATCAGTTAAAAGAAAACATGAAACAGACCTCCAAGGAGAACAAAAAAGGAGGTCATAAAAAGATCTGCTAAAAAAATAGTAAAAAGACAATAGAAAGTTAGCAAAAGGATAGCAAACAAGACAACAAAGAACCAACTATGCCTGGTTTGCCAGAATTTGCATGTTTTCAGCCACTACCTTCACCTCATCCTATTTGCCCTTATCTTCAGTCTTCTTGGAGTGAGCACTGGTTCAGTTTCTAGGACCTTGACTTTCCACAACCTGAGGAGAATCCTAACCTTTCTCCATTTCCAATTTCTTCAATAGAGTAGTGACATTGTCAGCCATTTATTTAATCAATTTTTCAAGGTTGCTCTTCTTGGATTCCATTTTTGCAATCTTTCCCTGGAAATTCTTTATCCATTGCCCTATTCTTAGCCTCTAGTTGTGGAATCTTCTACATTAGGTTTTTGACATCCTCAACACTCTCGACCACCTCCATTAATCTATCAATATGTTGCCCAAGAGTGCATTCTCCACAAGCAATCTTGTAGGCATGTTCATCTTCCTTCCTTAAAGCTTCTATATCCCTACCAAGTGTCTACATTTGATTTTTCATAACCCCCACTTCCTTCAGAATAGTGCTAGGGTTACCATACATCCCTTTCAAAGCCCTTGGAGAACCACCATACTTCTCACCAGCATCGGGGAGGGTCCCTTGTTCCTGAGAATCCTCATCTCCTAAGTCACCTTTATGTCCCAATTGCTTCTCAAGCTGTCTTGAGAGAAATCTTTTCTTCTCCAACCTGTGAGCTAAGGTCTCATCATCCAAGGGGGATGAAGCACTCCCAACCGAACTGCCCTTAATCCTCTTATCCTTAATCTCACTTTTTGATTTATAATCCCTCACTAATTCTTCAACAAAATCACTCTCCCTCTTAGAATCAAAATGATCAACCCCTCTTTTCTTGTTCCTTGAATTGCCCCTATTGCCCTTGTTCACATTCTCTTCACCCCCTTTAGCTTCATCTTGGGTTTTAGAAACATATCCCTTCTCCTAGATGCTACCCTCCGTATCATAATCAACATCCTTCATGCATCCTCTACTCCTAAAAATCCTCTTGGACTTTAAAACATTCATGATAAGGACCATGAGGCCCTCATGGAAAAAATGTTCACCATTCAGGTCCTTTTGAATGGCTTGAATAGAAATGCTTAGAGACTGCTTCAAATAATAAGGGAAATTAATCTTCACATTGTGCCTAAAGTGGTTGGCCAACATAAAGTGATACCCACAACATTTTTCAAAACCTCCCATCCAGGGTCAAATAATCCATGATCATAAACAAAACAAAGTTAGACTGAGGCCAAGTTGTTATAAGACTTACCAATTTTGACTAAATGATTCTTCTCCTATTTGGATTCCATAAATTCATCAATAGCTCTATCTGACAGCTTCTACTCCCTATAGAAATTTATACCCTTAAGCTCCAAACCCATGGCCTCCACAATCACCTCCTTCAAAATCTCCATGCACTGGTTGACAACCATAATAGAGCCCTCTTTCCATGTTTTGATAAACTGCTGCATGATGGTTGGGTTACTGCCATTAAGCCTCTCCATATAGTCGGTAAAATTACCCTGCCTTAGGATATCCCACACCTCCTCCTTCTTCATCCACTCCATACAACTCACTAGTTCAACCCTTTTCCTCTTTCCTCCCATATCTCTGTCACTGAAAAACCAAAGGTTCAAAGTTTTCAATTCCCAAAAGCAAAGAGTCTTCCAGAAAACCAAAAGGAAAATAACATAAAAGACCTAGCATCCGTGTGAAACAAGGCACAAATCATTAGAATTAAAAGCCCAAATCCTGCAACCACTTAACTCCACATGATAAACCTATACTATCCCTGTCATAATTAAAAAACCTTTTGTAAAGACCTCCATTTATCATGATTAAAAAGTTGGCGACCATCCAAAGGTAAGGGATCATGAGTTCCCCAAACAATAGTGTGATCATTACTACATGCCACATTCACTGCCCAATCGGTAGCACCATTAGTTTCTCTAAAATTATGAGAAATAATACAAGTTTCAAAGGAGTTTATAATATGGATAGCCTCATCAATAATATTACTAATTGTCCAAGAAGGTTTTGTAACTTTGTTAAGACAATTAATAATATTGAGTGAATCCCCCTCCATCCAAATATTATTCAAGTTCATTTTCTTTGCATAAATAAGACCATGAAGGGCAACCGAGGCTTCAACAATGTGATTGGTTTGAATTCCAATAGGTATAGCCATACTTCCCATATTATCTCCATTGGAATTCTAATTACAACACCACACCCTACATTCCCTGGGTTACCTTTCGAGGCCCCATCAAAGTTTATCTTAAACCAATTGTCAGGAGGACAATCCCATCTTATGTGTTCCCTAGGATTAAGTCTATGAACACCCTTACTCAAACTTGTCAAATTCCAATTATGAAGAACACTGGCTTCCCAGTAATTACAAGGGTACTGATCCAATCCTAGAGTTCTAATATTCTCTATCATAAGAATCTTTATCTTATGGAAAACTTGAGTCAGACTGGATTCCACATCTCTAAAGATCCTATCATTACGCTCCTTCCAAATACCCCAACTCATATACAGAAGAATAAAGTCCCACAATTTAACAATCAAAATATTTATTAAGGGAGCCTTCCAACTAGAGAAGAACAACTGAATAGAGGAAGGGAACACCCATTCAAAATTCAATAAGCAGCAAGTTTTATCCAAAATCATCTTAGAGAAATAACAATGCAAAAAGATATGGTCAACCGACTCCCCATCATTCTTGCAAAGAACACATCTATTAATAATAATAATCCCTAACTTTATAAGATTATCAAGGGTGAGAATTTTATTTTGTAAAAGGATCCAAAAGAAAATATTGACTTTGGGTGTCATACCCTTCATCCAAGCCTTAGCCCAACATGGTTCTTCAACAACATCAAAGGAATCAACATAGGTTGAAGCAATAAAAAAAACACCACTGGGATCATTTTTCCAAATCAGCTCATCCTCATTTTGGTTACGGAAGAAAAAATTCAGACACTTTCTGAGTTCGACCAAATTGGGATCCACTCTAATGAGGTCCATCCATTCTCCCTCTTTCCAATAGTTCGCAACAAGAGTTCCAATCTGAGTCTTGCACAACTCCATATACTTGTTCCATCTTGGATCAATACACATCGGGTGATCCAAAATCCAAATATCTTCCCAAAAAATAACTCTCCTACCATTACCAACCTTCCATTTTACCCCTTTTCTAATTATATGTTTGTTAAGAAAGTGGTCAAAATCAGAGTTATCTATGTTATATTTATCATTCCAAATATTCTTCCATTCCCCAACCTCTTTGTGCCCTCCATTAAAGTTTAGCCAATAAGAAATCATTCATACAAGTAACCCTTCATAAACCAAGTCCTCCCTTCTTAAGAGGCATATAAACATTTTTCCAAGCAATGAGAGGGAGTCAATTTTTATTCTCCATACTTGTCCACAAAAAAGTTTTTTGAATCTTTTCAATAGTAAGAGCATATTTTCTAGAAATTTTGAAAATACTTAAAGCATAAAGTGGAATACTTTGCAAAATAGATTTCAAAACAACCACCTTACCTACCTGACTAAGAAGGGATCCTTTCCAGCCTGCAAGTTTCAATGAGATTTTATCAATCAAAGAGTCCAAGAAACTATTAGGAGGGGATAAGACCAAAGGTAACCCCAGATAAGAACCAGGAAAAGATCCAATCTTGCAGCCAATAACCTTTTTAATCTTCAATTATCTTTCAATGCTGAAATTCATAAAATAGATCAGGCTTTTATTCCAATTAATAGTTTGACCAGTAGCCTTACCATAGTCCACCAAAGCCTTCTTAATATTCCTAGCATTCTTCACCAAGGCTTCACCCATAACAATAGAGTCATCAACAAATTGTTGGTGAGAACAAACTAGAGCCAATGAAGAGGGGCTAAGGCCCACAAAGTCCCCTTTATGAACCATATTAACAACAAATCTCCCCAAACATTCAGCCAAAATGATAAAAAGAATTGGCGAGATAGGGTCACCTTGTCTGAGGCCTCTGGAAGCCTTAAAAAAAGAGGTAGGGGAACCATTCACAAGCACAAAAAAAGAAGTCAATGACACTAGCATAAAGATAAGATCTTGAACTCTCTTATTAAAGCAAAAAGATTCAAGGACATGAAGAAGAAAGTGCCAGTCCACTCTTCCATAAGCTTTAGAGAGATCCAGCTTGAGCAAAAAAACCTTCCTTTTTAGACACCGATAGAGAATGAAGATTTTCATGCGCAGTAATAATGGAGTCCACAATCTATCTACTAGGGGTATATCACCAATATTATTAGTTACTTTAGGGGTATATCACCAATATTTAGTTTTCACTTGTGATTTAAAATATACTGTAATTATCCTCATAATTTCCATGAGATAAAACATGTTCAATTTTAATTTGTAATATTCCATGATGACTAGCAATTTTTTTATTATTATTAAGATTCACCAATATTTTCTACTCAAAAATTATGATTCCAAAATAATCGCCAATGTAAATAATATTTAAAATAAAAAATTGAGAGATTCATCAATAAAAATAATTTATTTTTTCAAAACAATGAAAGATTTGCCAATATTTTATATCTTTTTTTTAGAGGGGGGTATCTTAAAGTTTACCCCATTTCAATTTGAAAATAATAATGCCAGCATTAATATCAATTATCATCAAAAACCATCAATTGAATCATCATCATTCTGCTATTGCAAATTAGAATCATAAAAATCAATTCTATAGACTCGTTTAAGGACAATGTTGTGATTGTCCCATATTGTAAGCTTCACACATTAATTTTCATACTCCATGATTCAAAGACAACAACTTTGGATCAGACTTGATGAAGCCAAGAAAGCAGGTTTAGATCCAGATTTAACCATAGTAAACTGTAAAGATCTCCTTAAATTTTGTTCAATCCATAATATTCTATATATGTTATCCTCTGTGCACAACATCAATATTTTTTTATAAATGTGGGGGTTAAAGTTAAAATGGAGATTCAAATCCAAGAGTCTTGAATAGATAAACATGGGATTAAATTATTGTTAAACTTAATAAATAATTATTAGTAATCACTTTATTAATAATTAAAATACCATAGCTCCACAAATAATCATTTCTAAATTTTGTGTGAACATGGGAGTTAACCAATGTGTCTATTGTGCACCGAACTATCTTACTAAAAATAGTAAGGGTACATCTCTAACAATTATTGACTTACTATAAATAGTAAATCCCTTGAAATCTAATCAAATAATTAATGCATTACAATCATAGCCTACTCAGGTGCCTTGCTAAAATAGTAACCTTAAATTCTTGAAATAGTAACTTGCTATAAATAGTAAGTGAGCCAAACTAAGTCCAACAAAGGCCAAATTTGAACATATACTCAACTCTAATGGAGATTACTCACTTATCTCCACCAAAAGGAGACCCTCTATCCAACTGCCTTAGCATATGAGGGCTAGTGATAGGCTAATCCAACAAACTCTAATGTTGGGGCCATTATAGTCATAAAAGAACCCCAAGTTGTGGTAGACTATGGATGAGACTAGAGCTTTGACTACCACTCTAGTCAATTGTTTTCTATCCCAAATTCTAGTTCTATTTTTGAGAGAAACTAGTCTACTTATAGCTTCATCCAATCAATTAAAAGGAATAAGGCTATGTTTAGGAGAGAAAAGAAGCCTTGTAGCTATACATAGTGCCTTATGCTTCATTGATAGCAAAAAACTTGCATATGCTGAAAGCCCATTAGAGAGATGGGATATCCATGATAGAAGAACCAACAAAGATTGATGATGTTGCTACATCGATAAGACTACTTACTATTCATGTAGATGACCTTGAGCCTTTGGGTCCAGAAGCTTAAGTGATGAGGATATTGGTGTTGACCACTGTCCATAGCGAGGTATACTTGTATTGTTGCAATCATGAAATGGGGTTTTGCTTTCAATATTTTCTTCACTTTGTCCAGTATGGACAATAATACCAGGATTGATAGAGGAGTTTTCACCTATGTCAAGAGTGCTCATTTGGAATAATATTGTTTGTCCACATGCAACTCACTTTTTTGAATGTTGGCCCATTTGTCACTATACCTCCCTTTGTCTAATATGTGTAGTAATATCAAGGTCAATAATCAAGTTTTTAACTTTTCCAAGAGTGCTTATTTGCAATAATATTGTTTGTCCAAGTACAACTCATTGTTGGCCCAATCATCACTAGTCCTCTAAGAATCCCATTTCAAATAGTATCATGTGGCAAGTTTAAAGATTGACCCTTAGTTAGGTATCTTTGTTCTATAGTGTTTGGAGATTCCTAAGATATAGAAGCTCTTGCAGTCCTTGATAGATTTTTAATTGTGATTATTTTTAGTCCTTTTAAGAATAACAGATCGTACACCCCACTAAAACCAAAGATTAGAGCTCCAAGTGTTGTGCATTTCCCAACCTCCAAATAGGCCAAAAGTAACTATTTGATCATAAAGTAGTAATCAATGACCCATCAGTTGTTTGGGCTTTGTCATTTTATATAAACATACCTAAGAAGTCAGGTGGGTTTAACCCCTTAGCTCACACGTTCATCTTGCTCAATGACTATTTATGGATAGAAAATTCTAAAGTGCACTTGTCAAACAAAAGTGACAAGCTAAACACTTAGATCCATTGTGTGTAAATTGAATTTGTGGAAGCACTTCAAAAGTGACACCTTAATGCCATGAGTACACATTTAATATAAATAAAGGAGAAAATGTGTTAAAAACTTAAATGAAGTGGTATTTTATTGAGGAAGGTGCTACATCACAACATTACAAGAATTAAATTTCAAAACTAGGAAAACAAACATAAAAATCATGAATATTGCATGACACTGTTGGCAAAGAATGAATTATTTTGACATAATCCTACTACCAACGGAAATTATAGGTATCATATTACATCTTAAAATATAGAGGTCCACTTTAACTTTCAAGCTAAAACTCCTAATTTTTAAAGGTGCAGCTACCAAAAAAATAATTTGAATAGGAACCACCAAAAGGAAAACACCTCTATATTTCCAAGTAACTTCCAAACAACAATAATATTTCCAAATAACCAAGAAGTAGCAAATGAAATCTCAGATGCTTCTTGAATTTTATGCAAAGTAATAGAAGTTAAAACTTAAAACCAGTATGAATTTCCTAATTGAACCTAAAGCCTTAACTTTGTTCCAAAAATCTTAGAAAAATAGACTATTTTTTCACCTTTGTGAGATCTACAACCCATCCAAAAGCACCAATAGTTGTGCACTCCTTTGAAATCCCAAGCAATCCAAAAGCAAGGCCATACTATCTAGTAATATTTTGGGGTGCACTTTCTACTGCAAGCCTAAAATGCTCAACAACTTGTGATAGACTATGGCCATTAGCAGCGCAAACCACAAATAACCCTTTGTGACCAATTCAATCATAATTAATATGCAAATCATTTTGGTAGAAAATTTATTTCTAGTTGCAATATAAGATTTTACTTAGGATTTCAAAGATGAACGATCATAAAAAAAGCTCAAAACTCAAGTGTACAAAAATATATACAGATGTAGAAATGTGGGCCTAGGTTGGTAGATGGGTGGATATGTTCATGGGTTGTTACATCCCTACATATTTGTGCATGCATGTGTTCATATGTGCACATTTTTGACGCAAACAATATATTTTTTTTTTTCAAACTATACAACATGTACCAGAAGTTAAGGTTCCCAACAATATATTTTGAATGTTATGTATCATTGGCTATCTCTAAACAACAGTGCTACATAATTTTCTTGGTTATGGGTACCCAATCTCACATTTGACAAAAAATCCAAGCAGTTTACTGTAGAATTCATTAAATAGCATTTCCAACAAAAGAAAATATATTAAGGAAAAGACAAATACCTCCTTATAAGAACCAAGTGATGAGAATATATTGCTACTCTCAATCAATAAGAAAATGAGTGAATTGCCCTCAAGTACAATAGCCCATGCATATGGCGCCTATAGAATAAAGAAATATTAATTGATTTGTTTGTTAAGAATTTTTACATTTTAAAAAAATGACAGAAAATACCTAACCTTAACAGTTAAGTAAGCATTCCATGTCATTGATATGCAAGGCCCAAAGCTGGAAATATAGAAGAATTTAAGAATTATATTGCATGGATTACAATATACTTAAATGTGCAATGCTTAAGCCCAATGATTAACATAAATAATATTGTATAGCTTCTTTAACTTACTTCTCATGAGTTTGCACAAATTGGATAACCATGAATTGCATGTTGAAGGCTACCAACTGCATCTAACCATTTGTGTTGTTTCACATGATAAAAAAACATTTAAAAAAAATGAAGTCAAGAAAAGAATTTAAAAAAGAATAGTCATCAAAAACTAGATATCTCAATGCTTATAATGAACTCTTCTAATTAAAAATTCAGAAGAAAATTATATAATCATAAGGTCAAAAATGGAAAACAAAGCTTGCAGAGATGCAATTACATATTCTAGCTTTTAGTGTGCCTCATGTGGGCTTTTGGTTTGGAGCCACTCTTGCATGTTATTGTGTTTCTTTAACTTGAGCATGAGATTGGTGATTGTGAACATAAAAATAGTGTGTGAAGTTTCCATTTCTGTTGGTTTGCTCAACTGAGTATTTGAAGCTTAAAGCATAAAGTTGGGTCTTCCATTTTCTCAATTGCTTCTATACAATGATTTTCAAGTACTATAGGAAGACTATAGTTCAAACTCCCCAAAACACCATCTTTCTATTTTCAAAAACTAACAAAATCCTATAAATCAAGTTAATGGAAATTAGCTTATTAAAAGAGGGAGTTCCTGTAAGAGGACAAACCACTAACTTACTATTATAAATTAGAACTTCAGCCTAGCTATCTATCTCTAGTAGAAAGAATATCTAAAAGTTTACTTAGGCATAAGGACAACTAAAGAAGGTAACCCAAATTGGGAGAAAAATGGTTTTTGCACCCCCTGTCAATTATCATGAATGGGAATTTAATTGTCACTTCCCATTTCAACATGATTAATAGTTTCATAAGGAGCAGAGAGGTGGGACTTCAATGTCTTGCAATAGGCTACTGTTAAGGTTGGATGTTGAAAGATGCACAGGAGCCTTGATCATGTTGTCAATGAAACAACTCCAAAAGGGATAATCATGGAGGGTAAAGCAAAAAAAAAAATCAAATGGTGATTACTTTTGGGGAAGATGACTATTTTATCAAGGATTTAGCAACTAGAATGGATAACTGAATCTTGAGATTGGTTGGGAATCTTGATAAGACTCTGACAAGTTTCAAAAAGAGGCACATAGTATTGTCATCAAATTGTTAAATCTATATTACAAGGTGACATTGCCTTCAAAACATTGTAAAATTAGTAACACATAGTTGCTAATAATTTTCTTATGCATCTTTAGAAGTTTGTAACACCCTTGATTAATCATGTGGGTGATAAAGGCTATATGAGGACCACCCACTTGAGTTATGGAGATCAAATAGAAAGAATTTTGTGCCTCCTCCTAACAATGTTAGTGTAGAATGATTCCTTGTAGAATGCTCCTTTAATCAAGTACATTCCATTCAAGAACACATGCTACATAATTAGCTTATTCTTTAACTTCCTTTATCTAGTTATGATCCCTATATTTGTATACACTAACTATACTAAACTTTAGGTAGTAGCCCATTAAATATCAACAAGATTTCTAATGTGTCATTAACTTGTTGGGAAGCTCTAATGGATGGTAGGGATGACCCTATTTCATTTTTACTTATAAATTTAGGCCAAGTAGTTTGAATATTATGACTACCTTGATTTGTTAATTTCTCTAACTGAGTCGTAATAGTTCCCAAAAGAGTTTTGGATTAGTTATAGTAATGCTTCAAACAAGACCTTGACTATCTTTGTAATGCCATGGTGACATGGATTTCCTGGTGAGAGGAGGATTTCCTACAAGTAAAATTTCCCCCTAGTATTGCCACTTGTGACTATATTTCAAGTACCATGTCATGTGAAGCAATATATAAGCATATTCCATAGCCTTTTATAATGATAGGAAAAACCACAATATTCTTGTGATTTTGACAAGCCTAAAACAAAGAAAATGCCTAATATAATAGAAGTTGTTGATTTTAGGCCTCGATGAAGCACTTTAGACCTATAAAGATAATTTAATAATAAAAATATGTTGTAGTTCTCATGCATGAATAAATATGAAGCATTTTATGTATATGCATAGGTATAGGTATAGGTCATTTTGAGTATAAATCTAAGATAATGGTGCATCTAAGAAATGCCTAGATGGAGGTTCTAGTACGCTAGTGCTTTTGGACACTGCATTAGTGTTTCTAAGAAGTGTGCTTGGTCATTGTGGGTGTGCATAGAATTCTTCCAAGTGCACCCAAACAACACTCAAACGCACCTGGAGAGCACCGAATTTTTTTTTGGATGCCTAGAAACTTAAGTGACTTAATATGCATGTGTCTAATTCATTTTTTGAATTCTACTTTTTCTCCTTTTTTCTCTTAAAGCCTAAAATGACCCTAAAAGAGGCCATTCATTGTTCATTCTTTTCATTTTGTTTGCAATTGGGCTCTCTTCCCATTTGTTCTCCATTTTTGTATTTTGAAAGCAATGTCGTTATTTTTGAATTGTAGGGTGTCATATAGCTTCTACAAAGGCTAAGAATCTAAGGTAAGTATTTGATACCATTCATGAGATCTTTAACTAATTTTTTTTGAGATGAAGAATACAACTCTACTCCAGTCACATGCAAACTATTGCATGATCTTCTACAAACATGAGCTAATAAACTACAATCCTTATCCCATTATCTTCAAAAAAATACATGGAAGACCTAAACCATAAAGATAATAAATCTAAAACAACATAGAACACTTATATCCATTTCCCCTTTCTTACAAAGATTTTAGTTTTTAGTTTTTTTTTTTCTTCTCAAGAGACACATATTACTTTAGTCAATAGAGATTTCTTGATGCTTCCAATTTTATGAAGTTTTTATTTGAAGTTATTATCCACGCTTACTTTTTAATATAGAATTTGGAAACATTAAATTATTCAAATATATCTTACACCAAAATGTCATTGGTGATGTCTTATTAGTATGAAGAGAGAGAATATGGGGTAATGACTTGCAACCTACAATAGACATTTGAAATGGAAGATGCAGTCTAAGCATGCTTAACATGCTTCACTCCCCCTCAAACTCATTTTTGTCCATAGGGTATGTGCAGGATCATGGTGTGCCAAAAAATTACGATGTGAAAAAAATGGAGCTAAAAAATGTCTAAAAGCATTTCAAAATCCATTCTGACTTTTTTCATGCACCCATCCTAATACTGAAGCTAAAATGTTAGGAGCAAGTATTTTTAGATATCTGATTGGTAATCGAGTATCCGATTTTATATCGAATACTTGATATTACATTGGGTATCTGATATGAAATTAGATACCTAAAACCTGTAACATAGATTTAAAAAAAAACTTGAAACCTGTAACATAGATACTTGAAACCTGAAACGAGTATACGATAAGGGTAATTTAAAAAAAAAAAAAAGTTTTGAATGAATATTATTACAAATTAGTTATTTTTAATTGAATTTGTTAAAAATTAGGTTTTTTTAATAGAAATTGTTGAAATTTAGGTTGTTTTTAATATAAATTATGTTTTGCAAATTAATAGGTATGGCTAAACCAAACCATGATACTGAGGTGGGAAATAATGTTCCTCGTAACCCTCCACCAAACAATCTAGTACCCCCTCAAAACCATCCACCAAAGGATCCCCTACCCCCTCCAAACCCTCCTTGAATTGAAGATTTGATATTTGAAAATCTTTCCAAACTGAGGGTTTTGCAAACCACATATAACACTATGATGATGGTTTGGACTATGATGAGGTTGCGGTCCTAAATATAATTAAAGATGATATGGTTAGCCTTTTTGTAGACCCAAAAACTAGTAAAGAAGTAGAACACACAAAGCCCAAACTATCAATTAAATGGTGCACAAATGAGGCTATGTGTACAAAATTTTGGGATCGTTGGTGGATGATTTTTGACATCCCTCCACACAATAATTTAGAGGTGTCATTTTATTTCATTAGAAAATTGTATGCTGAATTTGTGTTGGGCCTCAAGGTGAACTATTGGAGCATGAATCCCAACATGGGTGTAGCAGGAGGAGCTCCTCAGGATAGACCCTTTGCCTAGTGGAGGAAAGCTGGCACTTTTGTCACCCCTACTAATGTCTCCCCCCTCCTCAAGTGCAACGTCCTGATATCATTGTAAAGGCAAGCTCTCAGAGTATTAGAACCATCCATAGATTGAGTAGCCTATTGATATCCTAGGCTAGGTTAGTGTTGTCTCCCTGTGTTGATGATGCTAGCGTGAGTTTATCCAGAAAGCTCATCACATGTTTGTGTGCCCCATACTTGCATAACATGCAAGAATATTTGTTTGGGTCCCACAGGTGATCTTTCTGAGTATCAGTTTGTATTTGAGGAGGATACATTAGATGCACGTACAAAGGCTATACACCTTGACATGAGAGAGGAGGGGCATACAAAAGCATGGAGTCCTTCTATGTCGATATGTGTATACATTATTTTGTTAGGACATATGCAATTTAAAGTTAATCATTATAATAGAGTAATTTTAATTTTTAACCCATACTAACTTATACATGTATGTGATCTTCATTCATGTTTAGTTGATGACTGAGGAGGAGCTCAAACAGGTTGATAATGTCACACTCTTGGCTATTTCATTTGGCCTTGAGAAATATGTACTACATTATGTTGTGTTCTTATTGTTTTTTCTTTTTGATGTTGGAGCATATATGGTTTCTAATCTTTCTTTTCTCTTACAGGTATCACTTGTTAGTGGGAGGCAGAGTGCAAGGGATGAGGTACAACCCATGAACAAGGGAAAGGTAATTAGGTGCTTTTAAAGTGATTAAATATTGATGCATTCTTGTAAAATTTTTATGGTAATGAAATTTAATTACATTTTTTATTGTATAGGGTGTGGCTACCGGTGATGAGTCTAGGCAGATTCCATGTTGCAGACCCTCTAGAATTTCCATTTGCAATGAGAGCCCCATCGTATGTATAAGTATCTTTTTTTTCTTTCTTATTTTCATAAACAAATTCAAACCTTATTTCTGTGATATTAACAACTAGTATTTTGTATTTCATAGGAAATACCTAGTGCATAAGAGGTTGAATGCTAGAGTTTTCTATCTTTGTTGATGCAGCTATCCAAAGGAGGAGTTGACATAGGTAAGTTGTTGTTCAAATTCTATATTCTATATTATAAATTTAGAATGATATGAATTATAATATTATATTTTAAGTTGTAGATTTATTTGACAAACATACTTGAACATACATAGGCCACAATCAATGAGGTTCAAGCATTTTCAAGGACATATGAGAGGACTCCTGACCAGCATAGGAGGTCAACAAGAGATGTATTTATGATGAAATTTTAATACTATAAATCTTCATTAAAAAAAGATCATCATGCATTTGAGTAATTCAATGTTAGATACATAGAATCATATAAATTTAGTAGTCTAACTTTGGGTTTTCCTTTTTTGTTTATGTAGGAAGCATCTGATCCACTTAGTGTAGCGAAGAGGCTACTTTTTGATCATCCACCAGCAACATAGGGTAGTATAGTTGTCATAGGATGTGTCATGAGACATTTTGAGATGGCATATGCCACATTGTATACAAAAACATTGATATTATACACATTCTGATGGCATGATCAGCCACATTTTATATATGGATCTATATATTTTGATATATATTTGTGTAATTTGTCTATGGATACATGAAATTTGATATATATATATATATATATATATATATATATATATATATATATATATATATATATATATATATATATATATATATATATATATATATATATATATATATATATATATATATATATATATATATATATATATATATATATATATATATATATATATATATATATATAATTTATCTATGGATACATGTATTTTGATATATATTTTTGTCATTTATGTGCACAATGATATACATATTAATTTAGTATAGTATTGTTCACTTTATCATGGATCATGTATATTGTTCATGTTTATGGAATATCATTCATTTTGATCATGTTTATTATATTCGATTCAAATGCAATATTTTGTGAATAACATTTTAACAACCTTTGTTATCAAATTTTGATGCAATGTTTAATTTGAAATGCTATCATATATGTTTGATTTGAAATAATATCTACAATCCCCTAAGATGTCACTATGGCTCACCCACCCAAATGCACTTAGAGAACCTTGGAAATGAGATAGGTTATTGTAGGCCTTGATAGGACTATCTTTTAGCATTTGATGTTTCATTGATAGCCCCCACAAGCTTCGAGTTATGACCCTTGGAAGATCAACCTTGAAATGTACTTAAAGCACCTTGGAGACTCTTCGGTACAGGTTGGTTGTGAATGACGAAGGCTCTTCATGGATGGAAAAAAGGTGTAACTAGGGTTCACCTACCCATCTAGAGCTAATGCCATTGATGATTCAATGCCAAGATGAGTGGTTTCAAAGTTACGTTGTGATGCACCTATGAACAAGGGCACATTGCAAGTTTTAGCATCGAGTGAGATTGTTGTCTTGAATTCAAATGGAATGTTATCTCTTGAAAATAAGATAGGTTATTTTAGGCCTCAACATGACCATCTTGTAGCATTCAATGTTTCATCAATAGCCCTCATGAGCTCTAAGTTACAACCCTTGGAAGATCAACCTTGAAATGCACTTAGAGCACCTTGGAGACTCTTTAGTACGAGGTGGCCACAAATAATGGAGGCTCGTCATGGCCAAAACAAGGGTATTATGAGGGTTCACCTACCCATCTAGAGCTAATGGCACTGGTAATTTGATGCCAAGATTAGTGGTTTCAAAGTTACATTGTGATGCATCTATGAATTGAGGCACACTATGAGTTTTGGCATCGAGCGAGATCGCTATGCTGAATCCAAACAAAATATGATCTCTCAAAAATGAGATAGGCTATTTTAGGCCTTGGCATGATTGTCCTATAGCATTTTACATTTCATCAATAGCCCCAACGAGCTCTAAGTTACGACCCTCAAAAGATCGACCTTGAGACACACTTATAATACCTTGGAGACTCTTCGATATGGGGTGTCCACAAACGATGGAGGCTCTCCACAACTGAAACAAGAATGTATTTGTAATACCCCAAAATTGGCTCATTACCATTATACCAATTCTGGTCTATTTCTAATAATTTCTAAGTCCTATTCTAATAGGGAATTCTCATTCTGCTATTCGCTACTTGACTTAATTGTCAGATGCAGAAAACCCTAATCTGCATTCATCATATTTCTTATTTAATTCCTATAGTACACACTCATATTAGTCGCATTAAACCTACTTGATTTAATTATAATTTAATAATTAAGTATTTATACTTTAATTAAATTATAATTATATCCTAAGGCTAATGTACTATAGAATTAAATTTATTTAATTTAATAAATACGCCTATCTTGATTAATTAAATGTAATTATTTAATTAAATGGGAAAGGTATTTCTAATTAATTAAACAAAATTATTTAATTAAATGGAGTACTTACTTCTAATTAATTAAACAAAGTTATTTAATTAAATGGGAAGCCATTCCTAATTAATTAAATGAAGTTATTTAATTAAATAAGAAAAGTGTCTCTAATTAATTAAAGATTATTTAATTAAGTAGAAAAAGTAATTATGAGAGCATATCTCATTTTATTAAATTAAATATCTCAACAAAATCTCTCTTCAGTTCAAAAAGGGAAATTTCCAGTTCACTATTGATAAAAAATGAGTTAAATCAGTTAACTCCTTTTTCTACACAAATTGAATCAGTTAACTCCTTATTTTACTAAAATTAAATCTGTTAACTCCCTTTAATTTGGGAATCTCCCTTTATGACTGAACTTCACCTTTAATCCTGACCGTTGATTGAAATCGATCTCAACTGTTGATGGATTCCAGGAAAGTCTATTTAAGAGACCCTCATCTCTTCATTTTAGGAGGATGGATTTGGAGAATTTGCATCGAATCGCTGCTGGAATTCATACTCACATTTGCTCATGTTTTTACATACATCTTGCATTCTTAGTTTAAATTCATCTAGCTTAATAATGCATACATTTTTAGTTTAATGTCTTTTATTTCTTAGATTAATTGCTTGCACTTCATCTAGATTACTTGCACATTCATATAGCTTAAATTGCATTCAAATCTTTCATTGTTACAGGGTCTGGTTGCTTAAACACCTCGAATCTGAGGATATCTGACAAGCAATTCCCTTTAGATAGAAGGCAACAGGTCACTTTGCAGGGTGATTTTCGGATGAACAATCCAATGTTCATTTCGGGATGAATCCGCATACAATGACCGTGTTGAAGTGTGTGTGTTAGCAAAGGCCACATATTCATGCATACAGTATCTAGGTTTCACTTGCCCATCCAAAGCTAATGGAACTGACGATTTGATGCCAAGATTAGTGGTTTCAAAGCTATGTTGTGATGTACCTATGAACTAAGGCACATTGTGAGTTTTGGCATTGAGCAAGATCGTTGTTCCAAATCTAAATAGAATGTGATCTCTCAAAAATGAGATAGGTTATTTTAGGCTTCAATGTTTCATCAATAGCCCCCACGAGCTCTAAATTACGACCCTTAGAAGATTGACCTTGAGATGCACTTAGAGCACCTTAGAGACTCTTCAGTATGAGGTGGCTGCGGACGATGGAGGCTCTTCATAGCTAGAACAAGGCTGTCACTAGGGTTCACCAACCCATCCACAACTAATGGAACTGATGATTTGATGCCAAGATCAACAGTTTCAGAGTTACGTTGTGATGTGTTAGTTTGTGGTGACTGATCAGGAAAGTATATACATACTTCATAAATTATTTGGGGCTTGAGATTTTTGGACACTATTTTATGTAATTATTAACTATATCCCTAAAATAGTAAAAATACTTGTATAAAAGGGCTTAGGGTTAGGGATTGTTTCAGTGTTGTGATGCAAAAATTGGTTCTTGTGGTGGTATTGAGCTGTAAGGGATTACGGATTGTAATTAGGTTATAATCACTAAATCGTAATAATATCAGACTTATTTTTTGGTGGATGTAGCCTAGGGATTGGGTGAACCACATTAAATCTTGGTGTCTTGTGTACTTTTTTGTATGATCTATTATTTTTTGATATTGTTTAAACTTGCATGTAATTGCTAATTCTGATTGTGGTTTAATCCTAACAAGTATTAGAGCCTAGTTATTTTTTAGTTATCCTCTGTAGGAAAGTCTCATGGTTGAGTGGGAGTGATGGCAGATGAGGGTAAGCTGAGGGTTGATAGATTTAATGGGAAGAACTTTCAGTTATGAAAGATGCAAATGGAAGACTATCTTTATTAGAAGGATTTATGGAAGTTGTTGGAAGGAAAAATCAAGAATCAGGGATCTATGTCAAATGACAACTTGGATCTTTTGAACAAAAAGGCATTTGGAAGCATTCAATTATGCCTAGCACCATCAATGACATTTAATATTACAAAAGAAAAGACAACAAAAGAGTTGATGCAAACCCTAGCAAAAATGTATGAAATGCCCTATGCTTCAAACAAGGTATTTCTCATGAAGTATTTATTTAATATGAAAATGACAGAAGGTGGATCTGTTGCAGATTATTTAAATGAATTTAACACTATTACTAGCTAGTTATCTTCTGTGGGTATCAATTTTGATGAAGAAATTAGGGCTCTCTTGATTTTTTGTTCTTTTCCTGAAAGCTCAAATGGCTTGGTAATGACTGTGAGTAATTTTATTCCTAGATCTAGTACCCTAAAATATGACAATGTGATCGGTGTTATTTTCAGTGAGGAAACTTGTAAGAAAATTCTCAGGTGGATTTACATCAAGAATGCTTTGAATGCACAAAGAAGAGGTAGAACAAATAAGAGAGGAAGTAATTCTAGAAATAATGAAAAATCAATAGCAAAGTCAAAGGGGAGGAGGTCTAAATTGAGAGGACCAAATGACTGTTGGTACTATGGGAAACTAGGGCATAAAAAGAAATATTGTTGGACTCGAAAGAAAGATGAAGGAGATAAACTAGATGGAGATAAGGAGGCAAATGTGGTGAGTAACAAATCCATAGAGGATGCTTTGCTTCTATCTTTAGAAAGTGTTGATGATTCATGGGTTTTAGATTCTGGTGCTTCATTTCATGCTACACCTCATAGAGGTTATTTCATCGATTATGTCCAAGGGGATTTTGGACTTGTTTATTTAGGGGATAATGAACCCTATTATATTCTTGAAAAGGGAAAAGTTAATATTAAGTTGCAAAATGAGAATAGTTGGCTACTACATGAGGTAAGACTTGTTCCAAGGCTGAGTAGAAATTTAATTTCAGCAAGGCAACTTGGTGATGAGGGTTGTGTAGTTACTTTTAATGATAAAAATTGGAAGGTTTCAAAAAGTTTCCTTGTAGTAGAAAAAGGTGTGAAAGTAGGCACCTTATATCTTTGTATAGGTCATATTATTCCTTCTACTTTAATCATTTTAGAGAAAAATGAATGTTTAGGAACAATTGCTGCGATTGAGTAGGGAGAACAAATAGTTATTGTAAATTTTGATGCAACATTATGGCACAACAGACTTGGGCACATGAGTGAGAAAGGTATGCAATTACTTCATTCAAAGAAAGTTTTACCAGGTCTGAAATGTGTTAGTATGGATTTCTATGAAAGTTGTGTGTATGGAAAATAAAAGAGAGTGAGTTTTATGAAGACTAGGAAGGAAAATAAAAAGGAAAAATTAGATCTTATGCATACTGATGTATGAGGACCAACTCAAGTATCTTCCCTTGGTGGCTCTCATTATTACGTTACCTTTATTGATGATGTAAGTAGAAAAGTATGGATTTATTTCTTTCGACAGAAATGTATTGCATTTCAAACTTTCAAGAAATAGAAATGCTTGGTTGAAAATGAGATAGGTAAGAAATTAAAATATCTCAGATTTGATAATGGTGGTGAGTATTGTAGTCATGAATTTAAATATTATTGTTCCACTAATGGTATTCGTAGACATAAAACTATTCCAAGGACTCTACAGGAAAATGGAGTGGCTGAATGCATGAACATGACTATGATGGAGCATGCAAGGAGCATGAGGTTGCATGTTGGGTTGCCCTTACACATGTGGGTAGAGGCTATGAATACTGTTGTATATTTGATTAATAGAGGTCCCTCTACTCCTTTGGGTTGTGGTATTCCAAAGGAAGCATGGACTGGTAAGAAGGCGAGTTATTCTTTTCTCAAAACCTTTGGTTGTGAAGCATTTGCTCACATAGATTATGAAAATAGAACGAAGCTAGAAGCTAAGTCAAAGAAATGTGTATTTTTTGGATATGGCATTAATGAATTTGTCTTTGAAATTTTGAAAATCATAAAATTGTAAGAAGCAAGGATGTCATATTGAATGAGAAAGTGTTGTACAAAGATCTGTTGCAGCAACATGAGAAGAAAGAAGATGCTTATGTAGTGTTGGATGATACTCCAAAAGATGATGTTCCAACCATTCCTCATGATGTGAAACAGCTGCAACAACAAATACTACACACACTAATGAATGTTAGATGGTCAGAAAGGATGAGTAGACCTCCAGAAAGATTTTCTCCCTCTTTGTATTCTATTTTACTTACTAATGCTAGTGAATTTGAATGTTATGATGAAGTTGTGTAGGTGGATACTAAGATTCAGTGGGAGTTTGCAATGAAAGAAGAAATAGACTCTTTTCTAAAAAATAAGACTTGAGATTTATGCAAATTGCCTATAGGTAAAAGGGCTTTACAAAGTAAGTGTGTTTACAAGTTAAAAGAAGAGGATGGAGGTAAGAAAAAATTGAAATCTAGGTTAGTTGTAAAAGGATTTGCATAGAAAAAAGACATTGATTTTGATGAGATATTTTTTCTTGTTGTTAAGATGACTTCAATCCATACTATTTTAAGTATTGTGGCTACTGAAGATTTGTATTTGGAGTAGCTTGATGTTAAAACAACCTTCATTCATAGTGATTTGGATGAAGAGATATATATGGCTTAGCCACAGGGATTTGAGGTCAAAGGTAAGGAGAACTTAGTGTGCAAATTGAAGAAAAGTTTATATGGCTTGAAGCAAACACCCCAACAATGGTATTTGAAATTTGACAGTTTTATGCATGAGCATGGATATAGTAGGTGTCATTAAAATTTTTGTGTTTACTTTAAGAGGTTGGATGATGATAACTACATTATTTTATGTTTATATGTTGATAATATGCTTGTAGTTGGGTCTAGCATGGATTAGATTAAGGGGTTGAAATGCCATTAGCACATGCATTTTCTATGAAGGATTTGGGAGCAACAAAAAAATCCTTGGTATGAAGATTTGTAGAGATAGGAAGAATAAGAAATTGACACTATCTTAGACTGATTATGTTGAGAAAGTGTTGCAACATTTATCTATGGAGAATGCTAAAGTTGTTAGCACACCTTTACCTAGTCATTTGAAGTTGACTAAGGAGATGTGTTCCAAGACACACGAAGAGGAGGATAAGATGTCCAAGGTACCCTATGTTTGGCTATAGGAAGCTTTATGTATGCTATGGTATGTACAAGGCGAGATATTACACATGTAGTAGGAGTCGTTAGTAGGTATATGAGTCATCAGACCAGTATTGGGCATTGGAATGCAGTCAAATGGATTCTTTGATATTTGAGAGGAACATCTAGTAAGTGTTTACACTTTGGGGTCTCTACTACTGACTTATAGGGCTATGTTGACTCAGATTTGGTAGAGGATATTGATACCAGGTGAAGCACTATAGGTTATGTATTTACTATTAGTGGGGCATCCATGAGTTGGGTTTCTAGTTTATAGAAGGTTAATGCTTTATCCACTACAGAGGCAGAGTATGTTGTTGCTACAGAGGTAGCCAAGGAGATGATATGGCTTCAGTTCTTCTTGGAATGATTGGGACACCCTCAGAGGGATAATTATTTATTTATAGATAGCTAGAGCGCCATTCATCTGGCAAAGAATTTTTCTCTACATTCAAAGACAAAACACATACAGTTATGGTATCATTTCATTCAGTTAGTTTTGGATGATAGACAATTAAAGCTAGACAAGATACATATAGATGAAAATCTAGCAGATATGTTTACCAAGGTAGTGACATAGGAGAAGCTAAATTCCTCTTTAGCTTTGGTTGGTCTTCTAGACTAAACAAGATTAAACAAACAACAAAGTCTAGGGTGGTTTGATCCAATGGGAGCCCCATGTGGTAGCGGTATTGCTACAGGATTAGTCTTCAAGTGGGAGATTGTTGTCTAGTGTAGAGTCTGATCAGTCCCCAAGTGGGAGATTATTAGTTTGTGGTGATTGATTAGGAAAGTACTGTACATACTTATAAATTCTTTGAAAAATAATTTTGGGCACTATTTTATCAAGATTTTGGGCTGACATGTAATTATTAATTATAACCCTAAAGTGGTAAAAATACTTGTATAAAAGGGCTTAGGGTTAGGGATTTTTTTAGTGCTATGATACAAAAATTGGTTCTTGCGATGATATTGAGCTGTAAGGGATTACAAATTATAATCAGGTTGTAATCAATTGATCGTAATAATATCAAACTTTTTGTTTGGTGGACGTAGCCTAGGGATTAGGCAAACCACATTAAATCTTAGTGTCTTGTGTACTTTTTTGTGTGATCTATTATTTTTTGATATTGTTTATACTTGCATGTAATTTTTATTTCTATCTGTGGTTTAATCCTAACATGATGCACCTATGAACTGAGGCATACTACGAGTTTTGGCATTGAGCGAGATTATTGTGCCGAATCCAAATGGAATGTGATCTCTAAAAAATGAGATAGCTTATCTTAGGCCTCGACATGATTGTCCTATAGCATTTGATGTTTCATCAATAACCCCCATGAGCTCTAAGTTATGACCCTAAGAAGATTGACTTTGAGACACACTTGGAGACTATTTGGTATGGGGTGGCCGCAAATGATGGAGACTCTCCACAGTCAGAACAAAGGTGTCACTAGGGTTCACCTGCCCATCTAGTGCTAATGGCACTAACAATTTGATGCCAAGATTAGTGGTTTCAGAGTTATGTTGTGATGCACCTATGAACTGAGGCACACTACGAGCTTTAGCATCGAGCGAGATCACTGTGCTAAATCTAAATGGAATGTGATCTATTGAAAATGAAATATATTATTTTAGGCCTTGGCATGACCATCATGTAGCATTCAACATTTCATCAATAGCCCCCACAAGCTTTGAGTTACGACCCTTAGAAGATCAACCTCGAGATGCACTTAGAGCACCTTAGAGACTCTTTGGTACCAAGTGGTCTCGAACGATGGAGGCTCTCCATGGTCAAAACAAGGGTGTCACTAAGGTTCAACCATCTATCCAGAGCTAATAGTGTTGACAATTCTATGCCAAGTTTAGTGGTTTCAAAGTTACGTTGTGATGCACCTATGAACTTAGGCACACTGCGAGTTTTGGCATCGAGTGAGATCGTTGTGCCAAATCCAAATGGAATATGATCTTTCAAAAATGAGATAGGTTATTTTAGGACTTGGCATGACTATCTTGTAGCATCCAAATTTTTATCAATAGCCCCTATGAGCTCTAAGTTACGACCCTCACAAGATCGACCTCGAAACACACTTAGAGGATCTTGGGGACTCTTCGATATGAGGTGGTTGCGAATGATGGAGGATCTCTGCAACCAAAAAAAGGGTATCACTAGGATTCACCCACCCATTTGAAACTAATGGTGCTGATAATTTAATGCCAAGATCAATGGTTTCAAAGTTACACTCTAATGCACCGATGAATTGAGGCACACTATGAGTTTTGACATTGAGTGAGATAATTGTGTCGAATCCAAATGGAATGTGATCTCTCAAAAATAAGATAGGTTATTTTAGGCTTTGACTTGACCTTCTTGTAGCATTTGACATTTCATCGATAGCCCCCACGAGCTCCCAGTTACGACCCTTGGAAGATCAACCTGAAAACACACTTAGAGCACCTTGGAGACTCTTCAGTATGGGGTGGTTGTAAACAATAGAGGACCTCCATAGCTAGACCAAGTGTGTCACTAGGGTTTACCTACCCATCCAAAGCTAATGGCACTAATGATTCGATGCCAAGATCAACAGTTTCAAAGTTACGATGTGATGCACCTAGAACTGAGGCACATTGCGAGTTTTGGCATTGAATGAGATCGCTATGTTGAACCCAAATAGAATGTGATTTCTCAAAAATGAGATAGGTTATTTTAGGCCTCAACATGACAATCCTATAGAATTTTATGTTTCATCGATAGTCTTCACAAGCTCCGAATTACGACCCTTGGAAGATTTAACTTAAAACACACTTACAACACCTTGGAGACTCTTCAACACGAGGTGGATGTGAATGATGGAGGCTCTCTATAGCTAGAAAAAGGGTGTCACTAGGGTTAGTATTAAGTAAAAACATTATTTTTTACCTCTCTCAAGTTTTTGGCATTGGGCACAATGCAAGTTTGGTGTTATTATGTATTAAAATCATCATTTTTTAGGTCCCTCTATATAAACTGTATTAATTAAAATCATATTTGTTTCTTACATTAAATCAAAAAGTTTACATTTAAATTATCTCAAGTGTTTCATCATTCTTACATCAATACACAACTACCAAAAATTGTAGTGTCAAAAATCGTAGTGTAAAAAATCATAGAGTAAAAAATAGAATAGATTTTTCTTCATTCTGCTCCTTATTTAGTTTTTTATGTTCATGCATGGCTACTCTTCATGATGTACCTACATTCTAATATCATAAAAAATATTAGTAACTTATTGTATTAAACAAGATAATCATCGGTTCACTGAATCATTATGAACAAAATAACAGAAGAAGTAAATATACCTAATCGAGTGTTCCAATAGGGTCCTCTCTCTATTTTAGGGTCTCCAATAGGGCTTCATGATCAACATTAGTAATAGCAAAAAGTTCTTTTACTTTTAGTCTTCTTTGATGCTTCAACAACTTCACATTCGTTGCTATAATAAGATCAGAATATATGATAATTATTTTGTGCCTCTGATAGTCTTCGAATGAAAGAATTCCATTCCTTCTAAGCATGTATGTCCCCAACCATGTTCCAGCAACAACCATTAAACTGGTAGGATATGTGAATCCATCATCATCTATGATCAGTTGTACAAGCTTTTTTTTACCTCCTACACAATGTGCTAACAATTAATCTGATTTCTCATCATTCCCCTGTGGTGCAACCAATGCAAAGACATGTCTTGACTACATAAGATTTGATAGATGGTTATGCTCAAGTGAACTTTCCATGTCATCATTTCTGATAGAGGATATGAAAGACAATGGAGTAAGATAATGTGGATCCCATGTGTCCACCCACTCACTCAAATTACGGTGATCCCAATCACACTAAAAAGAACTAAGACAAAATTAAGCTAGTTGTTGTGTCCAAATGATCCATGTACTAGAATCAGAGCTCTAGAATGAATGCACTTTTGATGAGTCTCTCATTGTAGCACAATTTGATCTATCACCTATGGACCCTTCCTACACCAGCCAAAAGAACCTATGTACTATTGAATCAAGAGTCCCCCCTATGATAATGTTGAACTATACCAATCAATAATGCTATGAGAATCAAGTAGCTCTACTCCTGAAATCTTCAATTGTTCCTTAGCTAGAGCTCTCTTCACACATGCCCCTACTCCATCATGTTCCCCTTTTCCATGGTTGGACTCAAAAAAACTTAAAAAATGAGGCACCTCCCTCTCTACATGCATCCCACACAACCAATTAAACATGCGAGCATTCTTGAATTGACCTGTGTAATTATCTGATCAAATGATATGTTTATCCATAACAATGTCATTGCTCTTATAAGAAATCAAAATAATTCTCAAACCAATGTTGCACAAACTCATGAGAGTGAGATCTCTCATCACTCATATAAAAATGGTACTCTCTAATAATCTTCTGATTATCTTTCGCACTATCAGGGGCATGCCTATATGTTATATGGACAAAAATAACAATCTAAATGGAGTTGTAATACTGAGATTGTGTCTCATTTTGAAGCTACAATGTGTGGTTCTCAGCAAAGTCAACAAATGATATAATACTACCAATCAAAAAAGTCTCCTTACACATTCTAAATTGTTGATCAAACCACTGAGACTTGTGACTATGTCTTGCATACTTATAGAAAATATTTGTCTTGAAATCTAAATTAAAACTAGCCACACTAATTTCTTTTGCAACCAATTCTCATCTAGAGCCCTCATCCCAACTCTTCAATGTGTATTTCATTGTTTCATATACCATTTTTTTACTATTGTCTTCCCAAGATCTTGTTCGCACCCCTCATAGAAATGTGTGCCAAACTTGGATAAGCCACCACATTCTAAACGCTTCTCATTCAATCAAGAATTTTTATAATAGAAACAACCATCAACTCTATGACATAAAAATTGATCTAGCAAGTCTGTTGATGATTTTGGAAGACTACTAGCACCACAATTCTCCAACATTTCTTTACTATTCAAAGTAGAACAGATGAAGCGTAATCATTCATGGTGCATAGAAAACTCAACATGATATTTGCAACAACATATATTTTGAATTTTAAGTGGCACACAATAAAATGGCTTCAAAGATTCAAAATCCCTTTGTGATATATGCAATCTTGGATGACTCTCTCTAAATTGTTTGAACAACATAATTTGACTTTCTTACAAATAATTTTTAGGATGTGGCATGTGGTCTCTGATGCTAATTCTCAATTTTAACATGTTTTTAGCATTGGGTGATACTCTTGAGCCAGAGTGACAAAACTATATAATTTCTTTGTTCACATCATTGGATAGCTTCTTATCAAAATGTGGAATTCTCTCACCAAAATCCCATGTTTCATTTTGAAGAGGATCATCAATTATGTCTCGTCTAATAAATGCTCTTCTCAAAGTAGTATGATTTAGGTTCAAGTCAATACAAGTTTGTCACATATATCTAGCCTTTCTCAAATGATGATTTACCAAAAAGGTTGTAATAACCCTTTGAGTAGTTCTCTTATCCTTCTCCCTACTATTTTTCCTAATGCTATTGATATCTCTAAAAAGATTCTTCACAATAATGAAATTTCTTTCCAATGTTTTTATTAATACGAGTCTTCAATTTGGAAAGCACAGGTCTCTTCTTTTGCATCTTTAATAAGTGCATAAAAAGTTGACATTGCTCCACCACTGTCTTGTTGTTGAAAAATATCTTATATAGTCTTGAAGCCCATAATCGAATGGTTCTTTCTAATTTTTTCCCTTCCAAATTGGTAATAATCATTTCATCAATTTCAATTATCCATTTTGGTGTTCTAGAATCTTCATGTTGATTATAAATTAGAGATATGTAACATTCCTGTGCATTGTCATTTTTGACATGGTCAATCATGCAATTTACATTATGAACTGGTAAAATTACATTATGAACTAGTAAAATTTCATTCTATAAATTTTCATTCTCTAAATTTTTAACCTCAGAATTATAATTATCGATTGGTACATTTTCATTCCCCAACTATACATATTCATTATTTGACTCTATGATTTCACCTTCGATCAATACATTGTCAACTTGACTCACATTTAACATACCTTGTCTCTTCTTTCGGTGATTTACCTTGTCCCTTTCCCTATATGATGCAATGTCTTCATTCAATACCTTCCTTTTACATTTAGCCTTTTGATGACTACTGCTCCCCATTCAAAAAATAATTTCGAACACTTAATCATACATTATAGAACCTTTTTTGATCATATGGGCCCCAAGAAATCATTTTCTGTAAATCTGTAAAATTGGCCTACAAAAAACATGATTGTCAAGTCTACAGTGACATAATATTTTGGAAAAAGCATGCTAATAATTCAGGTACCCGATCCCAAATCCGATACCTAATATGATATCAAGTACCCGAAATGGATGCCCAAATTTTGGAGGGAAGTCAAAATTTGGAAAGTGTGGGCAATGTGAATAAATTTGTACAAATGTTATTATATATTAGTATTTTATTAAATATAATATTTGTATATAATTATTATTATGAAACTTATTATTATTAAATATAATATAGTAATATATATGATTATTATGTTAATATATATGATTATTATGATTATTATTATTATGATTTTTACTATTATTATTAAATATAATATAGCAATATATATTATTATTGTTATTATTATTATTATGACCTATAAATATAATATAGTAATATATATATATGATTGCTATTATAATATTAAGAGGATATTGTATATGATTTGATCAAATGGGTTGAAAGGGGTCACAGGTTAACCTATGACCCCTAGGGACCCATTTGGTTGGTTCGAATACATCAATGCATTTCATGACAACATATGTCCCTAGGGGCCGTAAGACCCCTAGGGACCTATTTGGTTGGTTCAAATGTGTTGAAATGGGTCATACGATAACTTATGACCCCTTTTGATGCATTTCATGACAACATATGTCCCTAGGGGCCCTATGACCCCTAGGGACCCATTTGGTTGGCTCAAATGCATTGAAAGGGGTTGTAGGTTAATCTATGACCCCTTTCGATGCATTTCATGAAAACATGTCCCTAGGGATGCATCAAAAGCCCCTAGGAAACCTAGAGACCTATTTGGTTGTTTTGAATGCATTGAAAAAGGTCATACGATAACCTATGACCCCTTTCAATGCATTGAAAGGGGTCATTGGTTAATCTATGACCTCTTTTGACACATTTCATGACAAGATATGTCCCTAGGGGCCCTAGGAGTCCTAGGGACGTTGAAAGGGGTCATAGGTTAACCTATAACCCCTTTCAACATATTTCATGACAACATATGTCCCTATAGGCCCTAGGAACCCTAGGGACCTATTTGGTTGTTTTAAATATAACCCCTTTCAATGAATGCCTTTCAACACATTTCATGACAACATATTTTCGTAGGGGCCCTAGGACCTTAGGGACCTATTTGGTTGGTTGGAATTCATCAAAAGGGGTCACACGATAACCTATGACCCCTTTCAATGCATTTCATGACAACATATGTCCCAAGGGGCCTTAGGACCCCTAGGGACCCATTTGGTTGGTTCGAATGTGCCCTTTTGACACATTCCATGACAATATATGTCGGACTGCTAGGGAACCATTTAGCTGGTTTGAATGCCTTAAAATGGGTCATAGGCCAACCTATGACCCCTTTCAATCAATTTCATGACAACATATGTCTCTAGGGGTCTTAAGACCCCTAGGGACATTGAAAGGGGTCATAGGTTAACCTATAAGCCCTTTCGATGCATTTCATGACAACATATGTCCCTAGGGGCCCTAGGACCCCTAGAGATCCATTTGGTTGGTTTGAATGTGTCCAAGGGGATCTTAGGTTAACCTATGACCACTTTCGACATATTTCATGACAACATATGTCTCTAGAGGCCCTAGGACCCCTAGGGACCTATTTGGTTGGTTTGCATTTCATGACAACATATGTCCCTAGGGGCCCTAGGACCCTTAGGGACCTATTTGGTTGGTTTGAATTCATCAAAAGGGGTCATAGGTAAACCTATAACCCTTTTCAACACATTTCATGACAACATATGTCCTTAGGGGCCCTAAGACCCCTAGGGACTCTTTTGGTTTTTCATGACAACATATGTTCCTAGGGGCCCTAGGACCCCTAGGGACCTATTTGATTTTTTCAAATGAATTGAAAGGACCTATGATCCCTTTCGACGCATTTCATGACAACATATGCCCCTGATGCAGGAGCATCCAGAGGTATAACGGCAATCCAGTGTCACCCAAAAAAAAATGTACTTAGACTTAGTTTTTGTTTCATGTGTTTTCATTTCTAGATACCCATTTGGGTCAAATAGAGGTTCCAACTCTCAAAGTTCCACTATTAGTGTTCTAGGATAGAGTATTTGAACACCTTGGGATACGTGTAAATGCCAAAAAAATAGAAGTATGTAATTGAGCCATCATTTTGGTGAACTAGAAGGTGTAAATTGGCTAGATGAATGTAATTTTAATTTAGAGCATTCCAAAAAAAGAATCAGGTCAAAAGGCCCCACGGTTTGAAAGTTATTGCAGTTTTTTGATTTCTGGAGACCTCCTAAGAATGCTTCAAAGTCAGTTTAGGAGCATTAAATGACCTCAAAGAGGGGAAAAAATGGGAGATGAGCAATGCTGGTCCATAGGGCTATAGAGTGCTTCGAGAGCTTTTTAAAAATGTAAACGGTTCGTCAATCGGAGCTACGGTTCAAAAGTTATGCCTCCCGAAAGTTCAGTTACCATTTTTCAATTCTTCTAGATTTGCACCAACTTCTAACGCAGCTTCTGGAGCCTTCTACTTGGTCAGTGGATGCCTACTAGCACTTTCTAGAATGTGCTCCTAGTCCTTAACCCTCCGGGGTCTATTTAAGGACATTACTAGCATTGTAAAAGGCAGTTCAGAGTGGAGTTTGAGAGGAGGTACCAAAAGGAGAAATTATCTCCAGTTTTTTGCTATTGTAAGCCCTTAGGGCATGTTTTGAAGTCTATTATCTCTGTATTGAATGTATTAGCTTATTTTCAAAGTTAATACAATTTCTCTTTTCCCGTTGTGTCCATTCTGTGCTTGGGTTGTGTCCCCATTAAGTGGTATCAGAGCCAGGGTTTTCTTGAGTGTGTAGATAGAGCACCGACTATGAGGTAGTCCTCCATGAAGAGAGTGTGGTGGAAGGGCCCGTGTTGTTAATCTTGAGGAGGTTAGAGCCCTCCAAAGGCAGGTACAAGCATTGCAGGAGGAGCTCCGTAGAGGAACAAATATTGCCGCAGGTGACGACAGTGAGGATGATAATGAAGAAGAAGAAATTGGACCAGAAGGGGAATTTGATGGGGAAGTTCTGAATTAGGTAGAGGAAAGGCTTTTTAGGGCCATTACTAAGTTTGGGAAAAGACCTACAATTGATGTGGGTGTATTTTCAAGAAATCTGAAACCAGATGAGTTGATCGACTGGATCAATGAACTGGAAGAATACTTTGAGTATGAGGATATCAGGGACCCAGATAGGGTTAAGTTTGCAAAGGCCATCCCAAAATCTGGTGGCAAGAGGTTCAATTGGAAAGAAACCGAAGAGGAAAGGAGAAGATCACAAGGTGGGATTGCATGGTGGACAAATTGAAGAAGCAGTTCATTCTTGTGGACTACGAGCTTGATTTGTTTAGGAAGATGCATGGGCTAAAGCAAGCATGAAGATCAATCCAAGAATATAAAGAGGAGTTTTATTGACTTTTGATTAGAGCAGGGCATGCAGAAGCAAATAAGGAGAAGGTTGCTCGTTATATTAGTGGGTTGCGACCTAGCATCCAGGATGAATTAAGTCTGGTAAGAATGACCAGCATTGAAGAGGCATACTAGTTTGCCCTACGAGTTGAAGAGAAGCTAAATAAGAGGTTTGAAGGGAGACAAAGAGGGCATGGTCAAGGAGGAAGAGGAAGCGGTAGGTCATCTGGAGGCCAAAATGAAACCCAAAAGAAAAATGAAGATGTGGGTACTAGCAGGAACTAGAG
Source organism: Cupressus sempervirens (assembly GCA_028749045.1). Taxonomy (NCBI): domain Eukaryota; kingdom Viridiplantae; phylum Streptophyta; class Pinopsida; order Cupressales; family Cupressaceae; genus Cupressus; species Cupressus sempervirens. The sequence goes on along the minus strand of CM053791.1, from coordinate 189,129,501 downwards.
GAATGAGGGTTTCAACCACTCCCATGATCAAGACTTTGGAAATTAGAGAGGAAGAGGTAGAGGATGTGGACAAGGAAGAGGAGGCTTCCGTGGTACCTTTTTCCATTGCAATGAAGAAGGTCATTGTACCTTTGAATGCCCTCAACGACAAGGAAGGACAGATAGGAGAGTTGAGGGTCAAGCTAGGGTTGCTCATGTGGATGAGGATGCATAGTCATCACATTCAGAGGATGTAGAGAGAGGAGAGACCTTGGTAAATGAAAGGGTCCTACTAAGTGGTGAGATTGAACTAGGACAAAGGAGGAGTTTGTTCTGTACCAGATGCAAGTGTGAGGATAAATGTTGTGATGTGATCATTGATGGTGGTAGCACTGATAACTTGGTATCAGAGGAGATGGTCTCTAAGCTGAAGCTCAAGAGGGAGAAACATCCCCAGCCCTATCAGATTGCTTGGGTGAAAGATGATCATAAGGTTCTGGTAAGTGAACAATGTCTCATGAAATTAAAAATTGGGAGTTACCATGATGAAGTTCTCTGTGATGTTATTCCAATGGATGTTTTCCATCTATTGTTGAGTAGACTGTGGCAGTTTGATAGGCATGCAGTACATGATGGTCATGCAAACACATACTCTCTAACAAAAGATGGAGTTCGCCACAAATTGAAGCCCATGAAAAGGGAAGGTGAAAAGGTATGTAGCAGTGCTAGGATTTGTCTTATTGATGGAAGAAAGTTTTTAGATGGAATGAAACATCAGCATATGTGCTATGCTTTGATTCCTAGGAAATATGAAGAAGGTAGTAGTGAAATGCCACTTGAAGTTTCAGATTTACTAGGAGATTTTGGAGATATTATCTCTGATAATGTTCTAGAAGGATTGTCGTCAGTAAGGCAAATCAATCATCAGATAGATTTAATCCCAGGAGCTAGTTTGCCTAACAAGGCTGCTCACAGGATGACTCCTACTGAAATTGAGGAGCTAAATAGATAGGTTCAAGAACTATTGAGGAAGGGCTTGATTCGGGAGAGCCTAAGTCCATGTGCAGTACTTGTAGTACTAGCACCAAAGAAGGATGGAGAGTGGAGGATGTGTACAAAATCTTGAGCTATAAATAGGATAACCATCAAATATCGGTTTCCTTTGCCAAGAATGGATGATCTTATGGAATACTTGAGTGGAGCTCAGTACTTCACAAAGATAGATCTCAAGAGTGGTGATCACCAGATACAGATTTGAGAAGGAGATGAGTGGAAAATGGCCTTCAAGACTAAGGAGGGTCTTTATGAGTGGTTAGTCATGCCCTTTGGATTGACGAATGCCCCAAGCACCTTCATGCGGCTTATGAATGAGGTACTTAAGAAGTTCTTGGAAAAATTTGTTATTGTCTATTTGGATGATATTTTAATTTTCAGCAAGACTTTGGAAGAACATTTATTGCATATTCGTAGTGTCCTTGAAAGGTAAAGGGAAGAGAAACTGTTAATTAATTTGAAGAAGTATATCTTTGCAAAAAGGGAGTTAGTCTATTTGGGGTTTGTTATATCACTTGAAGGTCTCAAAATGGATCCAAAGAAGGTAAAAGTCATCTTGGAATGGCCTACTCCAAGGTCTGCTACTAAGGTAAGATCATTTCATGGTCTGGTTAGTTTTTACAGGAAGTTTATTAAGAATTTTAGTGGCATATGTGCAGCCCTAACTGACACAATAAGAGGGGATAGAAAAGAGTTCAAATGGACTGCAGCAGCTGCGAGAAGTTTTGAAATGCTGAAGAAGAAGGTGATAGAACAACCTATGTTGGCACTTCCAAATTTTAGAAAGGTGTTCCAGGTGGATTGTGATGCTAGTGGCAGTGCTATTGGGGTTGTATTAAGCCAAGAAGGTAAGCCTATTGCATATTTTAGTGAAAAATTGAATGATACAAAGAAAAAGTATTCTATTTATGATCAAGAGTTCTATGCAATAGTTCAGGCCTTAAAGAAACAGAGGCATTATTTATTGCCAAAGGAATTTTTTTTGTATATTGATTATCAGGCATTACAGTACCTAAATAGCCAAGGTAAATTGAATCAGAGGCATATGAAGTGGGTAGAGTTCTTGCAGAGCTATACATTTGTGTTGAAACATAGAAGTGGAAAATCTAACAGGGTTGCAGATGCACTAAGTAGGAGACACTTGTTGCTTACAGTAATGCAGGTTGAAGTAGTTGGGTTTGATGAACTCAAGAATCTATACCCTGAAGATCCTGATTTTGCTGAAGCATGGAAAGCTTGTAAAGAGCCTGTTGCTGTAGATAGAACTAAGTGGTTAGACTATCTAATTCAGGATGGTATGCTATTCAAGGGCAGCCAATTGTGCATTCCAAGGAGTTCCATGAGGAAAAATATGATTAAAGAGAAACACAGTGGAGGGATGGTAGGAGATTTGGGTCAAGATAAGACCATTGCCATTCTTAGAGAACATTATTTTTGGCCTCAGATTTCACAAGATGTGAAAAAGTTTATACAGAGTTGCCAGGTTTGTCAAGTTGCCAAGGGATTTAGCCACAATACTGGAATATATCAGCCCTTTCCTATTCCATCAAAGCCATGGGAGGACATAAGTATGGATTTTGTTCTTGGATTGCCAAGGACACAAAGGGGTAGTGACTCAATATTTGTGGTGGTTGATAGGTTCTCCAAAATGACACATTTCATTCCATGCCACAAAACTCATGATGCTGTCCATATTGCAGACTTGTTTTTCAGAGAGGTGGTAAGACTACATGGTCTTCCAAGGAGTATAGTTTCTGATAGAGACACTAAATTTGTGGGGTATTTTTGGAGAACATTGTGGAAAAAGTTGAGAACAGACTTGAATTTCAGTTCCACACATCACCCATAGACTGACGGCCAAACAGAAGTGGCAAACAGAAGTCTGGGCAATTTGCTGAGATGTTTAGTTGGGGATAAGCCCAAGGGGTAGGATTTGATTCTACCACAAACTGAGTTTGATTACAATAACTCTGTAAATAGGAGTACTGGTAGATCACCATTCCAAATTGTATATGGAAGTAGCCCAAGGACTGCACCAGAATTGAGGAAGATAGAGCAAGGGGAGAGGACAAGTGCTGAAGCTGAAGAATTTGCTGAACATATCAAGCGTCTACATGAGGAGGTTCAAGCACACATTACCAAGATGAATCCAGAGTATAAAGCTAGGGCTGATCAAAGGAGAAGACATAAGGAATTCCAAGTATGGGATCTAGTCATGGTACACTTACGAAAAGAAAGATTTCCAGCCGGCACTTACAACAAGCTGAAAATGAAGAAATTTGGCCCTTGCAAAATTCTAAAGAAACATGACTCAAGAAATGCATATGAGGTGGAGTTGCCAGATGGTATTCACATTTCTCCTATTTTCAACATTGCAGACTTAATAGAGTATCATGATGATGGTGTAGATGAGGAATCGATGTTAGAGCCATGTCCAATTCCTGCTTCTAAGAAGGAGGAGATAGAAGACATTCTAGATCATCGTATGGGTAGGAGTACTAGAAATAGGTAGTATGAAGAGTATTTGGTCAAGTGGAAAGGATGGTTGATAGAGGACTCAACTTGGATTTCAGCAGCTGAGGTTTCCCATTTGGGATTTCCTCTACCATTCATAAAGTGACAAGGTTACTTTTTAATCTACCCTGGGTGTCTGATGTAGGAGCATCCAGAGGTATAAGGGCAATACTATGTCACCCAAAAAAAAATGTACTTAGACTTAGTTTCTATTTCATGTGTTTTCATTTCTGGATACCCATTTGGGTCAAATAAAGGTTCCAAATCTCACAGTTCCACTATTAGTGTTCTAGGATAGAGTATTTGAACACCTTGGGATACGTGTAAATGTCAAAAAAATAGGAGTATGTAATTGAGCCATCATTTTGGTGAACTATAAGGTGTAAATTGGCTGGATGAATGTAATTGTAATTTAAAGCATTCCAAAAAAAGAATCAGGTCAAAAGGCCCCATGGTTTGAAAGTTATTGTAGTTTTTCAATTTTTGGAGACCTCCTAAGAATGCTTCAAAGTCAAGTTAGGGGCATTAAATGACCTCTAAAAGGGCCAAAAAATGGGGAATGAGCGAAGCTAGTCCATATGGCTATAGAGCGCTTCGAGAGCTTTCTGAAAATGTAAACGGTTCGTCAATCGGACCTATGGTTCAAAAGTTATGCCTCCCGAAAGTTTGGTTACCGTTTTTGGATTCTTCTAGATTTGCACCAACTTCTAACACAGCTTCTAGAGCCTTCTACTTGGTCGGTGGATGCCTACTAGCAGTTTCTAGAATGTACTCCTAGTCCTTAACCCTCTGGGGTCTATTTAAGGACATTACTGGCATTGTAAAAGGCAGTTCGGAGTGGAGTTTGAGAGGAGGTACCAAAAGGAGAAATTATCTCCATATTTGTGCTATTGTAAGCCCTTAGGGCATGTTTTGAAGTCTATTATCTCTGTACTGAATGTACTAGCTTATTTTCACAGTTAATACAATTTCCCTTTTCCTGTTGTGTCCATTCTGTGCTCGGGTTGTGTCCCCATCAGTCACTAGGGGTGCTAAGACACCTAGGGACCTATTTGGTTGGTTCTAATGCGTTGAAAGGGGTCATATGATAACCTATGACCCTTTTTAATTCATTTTGTGATAACATATGTCCTTGAGGGCCTTAGGACCTCTAGGGACCCACTTGGTTGGTTCAAATGAGTCGAAAGGGGTCATAGGTTAACCTATGATCCCTTTCGATGCATTTCATAACAACATATGTTCCTAGGGGCTCTAGGACCCCTATAAATGTCAAAAGGGGTCATAGGTTAACCTATGAGCCCTTTCAATGCATTTCATGACAACATATGTCCCTAGGGGCCCTAGGACCCCTAGAACCAATTTAGTTATTTTGAATGTGTCAAAAGTGGTCATACAATAACCTATGACCCCTTTCGATGCATTTTGCAATACCATATGTCTCTAGGGGCCCTAGGACCCCTAGGAACTTATTTAGTTATTTTGAATGCATCAAAAGGGGTCATAGGTTAACCTATGACCCCTTGCAACACATTTCGTGAAAACATGTCCCTAGGGGCCTTAGGACCCCTAGGGACGACATAACCTATGACCCCTTTCAATGCATTTCATAACAACATATGTCCCTAGGAGCCCTAGGAGCCCTAGGGACCTATTTGGTTATTTCGAATGTGTCGTTCAATGCATTTCATGACAACATCTATTTATTTGTTTTGAATGCGTCGAAATGGGTGATACAATAACCTATGACCCTTTTTGACACATTTCATGACAACATGTCCCTGGGGGCTCTAGGACCCCTAAGGACCTATTTGGTTTTTTTGAATGCATTGAAAGGGGTCATAGGTTAACCTATGATCCCTTTCAATGCATTTCATGACAACATATGTCCCTAGGGACATCGAAAGGGGTCATAGGTTAAGCTATGATCCCTTTTGATGCATTTCACAAAAAGATATGTCCCTAGGGGCCCTAGGACCCCTAGGGGCCTATTTGGTTGTTTTGAATGTGTTGAAAGGGGTCATACGATAACCTATGACCCCTTTCGACACATTTCATGACAAAATATGTCCTTAGGGACCCTAGGACCCCTATGTACCCATTTCGTTGGTTTGAATGTGTCTAATAATAATATAATACTATATATTTTAATATAATAATAGTATATTACTAGATTATATAACAATAATAATCATATATATTACTATATTATATTTAGTTATAATAATAATCATAATAATAATTATATATATTACTATATTATATTTAATAATAATAATCATATATAATAATAATAATAGTTAATAATCATAATCGTAATCATATATAATAATAATAATAGTTAATAATCATAATCATAATCATATGTAATAATAATGCCCACACTTCCCAAATTTTGGTTTCCCTTCAATATTTGGGTAGTTTCCCTCCAAAATTTCAAATATTCAAAAATTTGGGCTGGGCTATGAATGCTTGAAAGAATTTTGGTCACCACTTTTCGGGTACCCAATTTCATATCGGGTATCTAATCTGGTATCAGATACTTGATTTGAAATCATGTACCCAGTTAGGCTTGGTATTTACCCAACCTATTTGGTCAACTCAAAAAACATGTTTGAGAAAGGTTTCACTAACATTCAGACTTCGAGTAGCCATTTAAAAATATTATTTTCATCAAAATTCAATAAAACAATAAGGATTTTCTTATAACACTCTCAAGATTCCATCAATATAATTGCTATCAAATTCAGAGTTCGATAAGCATTTACTAGTTAATTTTTAATGAAGATGACTATAAAGTGTTGATTGACACACTGATTGAAAAATAGCTATAACTTTCAAATGATATAACATTTTTGAAATCCAAAAGTTGCATCACATTCTATGCTTTGCCTAGTATAAGGAAAATAAATTAATTTGGTGAAGTTTTTAATTAGTTAAGGTGGTCAGCCACGCGAGTTTTTTAATTCTGGAAAAGTTATAGTAGAAAATTCATATTTAATTATTTATTTAGAATAAGAATACCCAAAAATATGCATCACATCCAGACATGAGTCTACTTTTTCTATCTATAATTATATTAAAAAATATTACCATTTGATTTTGATTAAGGTGGTCAAACATACACCTACTTTTTATTTTCGCCCTAAAATTTTTGTAGTATTGCATTAAAATTCAAACTTTTGACCAATCAAATAATTTTTTCTCTAGATAAGGCCTAGTAGTTTAGAAAATACATTCAATTTCCTATAGATTATTTTCTTACAACTGTTTGATATAAAGTGTAGAACCACTTTAAAATTATGTGTCAAGTTGACATAACCCTAATTTGTTAGTTTTTTACTACCACTTAAGGCCATAGTTTGGTTGGCCATGATCCTGCACGTACCCCACAACAAATATCTAGGGAAAATCCATAGAGTTATATATATATATATTTTATTTTTCTTACCTTTTAATACCTTCTCCTCTGTTCCTTTGTTTGTTCTTTCCTTATCTCTGCAATTCTTGAGAAGAGCATCTAAACTTCGGCCAAAAGTTGTCTTCAATTACACCCTAACAAACAAACAAAAAAGTGTATACCCATGAATCTCAATAGTTGTTTGAAAGATCCAATCTAATTTAAAAAATCCTATTTAAATAGAAAACAAAGGAACAAACTGGTGGTAGAGATCTCCAAGACGGTGGCCTTTGAATTGATGTCATGATATTATGATATCATCTAGAGGGTTCTCTCTATAAAATCTATTTCCCTCTGACACAGATCATTAGATTCAAAAAATATCTTTTTCTTAGTACCACGAGAGTCTTAAATCTCTTCTTCATGACTAAATTTGTAATTTGCAATCTGGTTCATGTCCCTTTTTTATTCATCCATGATTGATTAACAATCCCTCCAGGTCAACTAAATCAATGGCTACATAATTCATCTATTGCTTACCCTAGACTAAGGTATTCTTCAAACTACCAATAAATGTTTGGATGAAGGGAATTTTTGGTGAGTGAGATTTCAAAAACACTATGGAAGTGGAATTCAAAGCTAAATTAGAAAATGTGTATTTATTTTATCTTTCTTTTTAATTTAACATGAGTGAAAAGATAAATTTTAGTTTAAGAAGATAAATAATAATTTAAATGTTTAAGATAATATTATTGATGTGTTTTTTTTTGTTAATTATATAAATATAATATTTGGGAAGATATAAAAATTTAGAAGATTATTATTTTTTTAGAAAGGGTTTGAATATGAGTGTTCAAGGTTCTATAATGTTTTTGTACATTACTTTATAAATCTTCTTTCAAAGTATCTCTTTTCTTATTGTCAATCATAAATTAGTTTATTAATTCTTAAAAACCTTCTAAATGTTGTAATCAAATCATATGACCAAACTATTCCTTCTATATTGATTTGTTGTAGTTTTCTAATGTTACAATTTTGCAATTTTTGTGCATTTTAGATTTTTTTCCAACAAAATATTACTAAATATTGTCAAATTGGTCTCAATGATCCTAAACATACCAAAATAGATTTTAAATCTCAATAAAAATAATTTCAACCCTTTCTAGGTACTTTTAAGCATTTTATCACTTTTTAGACTATCAACCGCTAAATATACAACATTTGAGAGGGGACATTACACGTGCCCCTATTTGTCATCAATCTTAAGGGTTTTAGTAATCTATTTCTAGATTTTCTATTTATGATCTTAAATAACATAAGAGACATGGTAATTTATGTCTACATGATTCAAAATTAGGGGTGAGACTCAATTTGTAGAATGCTCTACAATTTCTGGCATGAGTCATGTGTAATTGAACTTCTCACAAAATAATCCTATTAGCAAACAAACATTTCTAGTGAAATAGAACCTTTAATTTTTATATACTAGTTTATGATTATTTTATCAAATGTTTTTGAAATATAAAGCAACCAAAACTAGGGGGTCGACCCTTACAAACAAAATGTTGGCAACCAACACACTACCAACAAAAACAAACAGGAGGCATCACTGTAACAAAGAACTACACTAACAACCAAAAAATAACTAGCTAGCAGAGAATTAACCATACTATGATTGTTCAATGTATAAACTGTTGGCATAAGCAAACCAAACCATCCCAGAAGCAACACACTACCATTTACATCTTTCAGAGTAACATCTATTCTAGTATCAAAACCTATATTACTTAACATACTATTAAAGTTCAGAATATAAAATTGTTGGCATAAACAAGCCAACCCAAGTCTGAGTAACAATTGCAAACCAAAAAACCAGATAACAACGAAAAACAAAAAACAACTAGGGTCATAATACCCCATATTATTTTTCATCCTTTTCTTTTCCTTTCCCAGCTAGAAGCACCCTAGCCCAGTCCTCAGCAAGAAACTTATTAAGGAGCTTGTTATCCTCCATGTCCAGCCCTATTTCGTCCTTCTCTTGTGCCAACAATTGGAGGGTGGTAGTAGGAGCATGAGTAACCTTTAGTGCAAATTTAGAGGAGTAGAACCCCTCCTCTAAGGATTTGACCCTTTTTTCTGGTTGTGCCTTCTTCTCATCCTGTTCCTCCTCTCTCTCCTTGTTTTCTTTTTCATCATTTTTATACATCTCTTTAGTCTTTGTCAAGGGCTAGTTCTCATCCTACAAAACCTGAGGGTTAGTAAAAACATTGATTTTTTCCTTTACCAGGGAGGAGATGGTGATAGGAGCGGTGTCCACCTAGTTGCTATCCTCATAGAAGGTAATAAGTTGTAGGGTAAAGCTCATCCACACTTTTATCAAATGTTATTATAAAGGGAAAAAAAAATTATTCAATCAAATTTTATTTGGATGATTGATTATTATTGACTAGCTATTTAGTCATTTATTTGGTAGTTTATTTACTCACTTTATATTTAAGATGACTAATTATTAGCACAACTAATTAGTAAGTCACTTATTTAGTCATACATTTGGTAGTCTATTTAGTCACTTTTAGCTGGTTGGTCTTGTGATTTTACCTAGTGACCAAACTAGTCACTTATTTAGTCACCTATAGTTGCAAAGTACAAAGAAATAGTAGAATGTGATCACTTTTAGTCACATGAATAAAATGTTTAGTGGTGTGAGTAAATTTTTTAGTCATGTAGTCACATATTTACCAAAATCTGCTAGTGTATTACAATTGATAATGTTTTCAATCTCAACTAGAGTTTCAGTTTCTATTTTTCTAGTTGCCAGATTCACTAAGGTTTTCGAGTTTACTAGAATCTTAGATGATTTAATAATTTATATAAAGTTATTTAGACATTATTTCAAAGTTCAATTCGTTATCAAAACACAACATTCAATAAACAACCAATTAACAGTTTTCGTCTTTTCAAAGTATTCTATTTTGACAGGGTATTCAAAACACAAGAATATTCGATGTACAAACAAGGTTCCAGCTTTCATTAACAAAGTATTAATGTTTATAGAGTTTTCAATTTCATTCTAGGTTCATGTTCTCATTTTCTCAAAGTATTATAATTACTAAGATTTTCGAATTCACAAGATACTTAAAATATTCAACGATCTGTAAAAAGAATGTTTAGAAATAAACTCCATTTTCAATTATCAAATTTATTTTCCAATAAGTATTAATGATAAAATTCTTCAATTTACATATTATTAAGACTCACAAAAAAAATCAATAAACTATTGATGATAATAATTATTTATAAAGTAATTATTATTAATAAAATATTTTTCAATTCAATTATTAATAAAATAATTTCTTATCTATTAATAAAGTAATGATTATTATTATTAATATTATAACATTTAACATTTAATACTATTTAATATATATAAATAAAACTTATTTTAAAATATATATATTAAAATATTAAATAATAAATTTATTTAAAAAAAACTAAAATAAAAAATATCCTTCCTCCATTTAAAGCTTGTTGGCTGATGGCTTGTTGAGTGCAGCTCTGCTAACACAACAAGACTGTCGTACGCAACTCAGTGCAATCACGGTGTGTGAGAAGGGAGAGAGGAAAGGGGGGTGGGGAGGGGGGTGGCCCTTGCCCACCAATAACTATTTAATATAATTCTCCCTAAAACCACAGTTTGGACTCTTCACCAGTCTTTTATTTTTATTTTATTTATTTATTGTATTGTATTTAATAATATAATTACATAGTAATTTCCCATTACTTTTGTGTGTGTGTGTGAGAGAGAGAGAGAGAGAGAGAGAGAGAGATAAGTTTTCCAATATAAATCTAATAGAGAAATAATTTACAACCAATTGAATTTATTAACATAAGATTTTCAAACCTATCATGAATCAAAATACCAATCTATAAAATTTACACAACAAAGGTTTCTAATTTCAATTTATTTACAAAGGTTTTCGAAAATGAAGAACAATCAAATGCATGTAAGGAAACTTGCAACATGTAATATAACCATTTCCACATAACCCATAATAGATCTGAAATAAACATGCAATTGAAATAAACATGCAAAAGAATAGACAACATACCCACAAAAATTGTGACACAAGATATACCTTGGGAAAAACCTAGCCTCCAAAAGCATCCATCACCATGTACTATTCAACAAAAATACCATTGCAATACAAATATGGAAGCTTTTAAAGCCATAGCCACTACCAAGCAATCCATGTGAACAAGCATGAATCCACACATCCCATGCCATGCTTCCAACCTTTACAAATGCTCCTTGGCTAACCTATCAAGCCTTGTCCCGCTCAACTCTTTCCCTTTTTGCCTTCTATCTTCTCACACCAATAACTACCCTTGTGGCTGCTTATATAGTAGCAAGTCCCACAAAACCACCAAGTGGTATTACATAAACCATGTGCTACCTAACCCATTGACCCCACATTTAATATTGAAAATTTAATTCTTTTTCCCAATATTAAATAATTACATGAAATATTATTACAATGTTACAATACAACTCATCAAGTATATCCCATGAGAATCTTTCTATGTTGCACATCTATTTAGGTGCAACATTACATAATAAAATAAAATAATACAATATAAAAATATTATGCAATGTGTGTAACACCAATTATCTCAACAATGCATACACAAGGGTTCCAAAAGTAAATTCATTCACAAATGTTTTCAAGAAATAAAGAGCAATAATTTCAACACGGGGGTTTCAATTTTCCAATTTTACATACAGATGATCTCAAAATGAAGAATAATAAACTCGCATACAAGGGTTTAAACCCAAATAACATAATTTTGAAACTAGAATACACAACAAACATGGAGAAAACAAAAGTTCGAAGAACAAAAACCACTTACAAATAAACTATGAGCTCCAACCTAGATCTAATGCTAAAATGACAATCACACAGAGCACACAAATAATCCCCTTTTTCTAAAACTCTTCTTCTTGAAAAATTGCTCCTCCAAAACTCGGTGATCGCAAAATGAGCTCTAGATCTCTAATAAAGAGTTCTCCCCTAAATTCAGGGCTTTGATTGTGCAATCACATGAGAAGACTCGTTGATCTTTATCTTTTATTATTTTATTACTTTTTATTATTCATGCACAACCTTTTTTCAATTAATTAAAATATCTTTATTAAATTAATTTTTTTTCTCTCTTTAATTAATTTATTGTATTTCAATTTCATGCATAAACTTTATGCAATTTAATTAAAATAAACTTTATTTACTTATTGCTTACTCTCTCTTATTAATTTGCAAGACTTTTTTAAATGTAATATTTATTAATTTAACTAATAATATTATTTAGAGTTTATTAGGCAAAAGCCTACAACACAACGGTAACTTGCGAGCCTCTCATGTGGGAGATCTTGGGTTCAAATCTCCCTTCTCTTAACATATAATAATAATTAATTCGAACAAATAATAATAATTAATCTAGGCTTCAACCATTTACCGATAAAAAATATTTATTTAGAGCTTATTATTAAAATAAAACTCCTAAATAAATTATTATTAAATTAAATATAAAATGCCAAAATTAGAACTTTAATAAAATCTCTTTTATTTAATTAATTTCTCAATTAATTAAATCTAATTAAATATTGTATTTTCTTTATAAAATTTCTATTAAATTAAATCATTAACATATCTTTTAATTTGATTTAATTAAAATGGAAAATCATCACAAACCCACAAGACAAAATATGAAAACCCATCATAAAGAGTAGAATATCAAAACAAGCTTTAGGGTCAAAATTAGGAAATCACATCACTTGACGTATTCAGAAAGGTGAAACCAACTCAAATACTTATCCTATTTTCTTGGACAATTGGCTTAGGTTAGGATTTGGACTCAAGAGTTATCTCCCCACTTATACCATTGAAATACTACAATAGGGTATGCTCATTATGGCAATTCAGAGAAGTCGATATCTAGTACTTGCAATCTGCATAAAATCCACTTATGTACAAACACACATATTCTAAACTAAACAAGCAATGGCAGGGAGTGGTACATTGTATAGATCTTGACTAGCAGGTGACTACGACTCCCTCAACCACATTAGAAACATCAAACATAAAGTAAAACAAAAAAGTACACCATACACATGCAAGTATGAGGTAAGTAACCAAAAAAATCACATTTAAATCATTCCACTAACTAACATCATGAAAAGCCAATAGTGGCATGTTGTGATGGTTAAGTTGTTGAGTTGTTATCCTTGCCATCAAGGTTCAAATCCAATGGGGATGAGGTCCCCCGTTTGTGGCCTCACTGGTTCATAGCTCCAGGTAAAAGCGTTTACCCCTTTAAAAAAAGAAAAAAAAAAAAACTAACATCATGAAATAATTGAAAGTGATTAAATGAACATATATATCATCATTGAAATAATCTTGAAATGACTGAAATAACTTAGTAACTCATCACATATATAAACTGAGTATGAAATACATTTAATCTAATCTGGTAACCAAGTACCAATAATCATAAAACATAGTCAGAAAATTGGCCTAAAAGAATCCGATAATACAACAGAAAAGTCAAGTAGGGGTAGGCATTACAATTCCAATGCTTACTACTTTGTCTAATAGAAAATCATATCTAGACTATTTGATAGATTCAAGGGCACCAAATGTAGGGGCAACTACAAATTTCCACTAATACATTACATTAGAGAGCATGAACTATGTTAGGTACAACCTCAGGATCTTATCCATTCATCTAGTGTTGTGGTTGAATCGCAACAGGACAAGGAGAAACATGAGATGCAAAGTAACTGCATAAATGATTTATTCAATGTGCACCTTAGGGAATATACAGATGATTCCATTGGCAAGTTCTTCTTTGCTAATGATATCCCATTTAGTGTATCTCAATCTTTCTATATAAGAAGATTATGCCAATGGTGGTGAAGGGAGGAGCACCATATGTGTCACTAGGTGAGAAAAAATTAAGGACCATGGTCTTGGATAATACCTATGCGACATCAGTGTATTGATGGATACGGTGAGGACATGTTGGGAAGAGTGTAGATACAACATAGTTATGATTTGGTGGATGCATGTTAGCATCATCCACTCATTAATATCATAGTAACATGCTTTGACAACCCAATCTTTCTCAGGGTGGCTGATTATTCAAGATATTGAAAAGATGTTTATTTTAGTTTGATATCCTTTAGAAAACTATTGAGGATATTGAGGCACATAATGTGGTCCAAGTAGTGATATATGCAACACCTGCATGCAAAGTTGAAGGGAAGCTCATTGAGGCAACATATAGACATATTTCGTGGACTCTTGTTGTGTGTTAGTCTTGGACAATGCACTCAAGGACATGGGGTAGATCAAATGAATCAGAGGAGTGGTCAATGATTTGGGAGAGATGCAAAATTATATGCAGTAAACATCACTCTTCAAGAGCTTAAAAGAGAAAGAATTACTGAAACTAGTTGAGACCAAATATGAACTTATTTCATTTTTTTTGAGAGAATGCTTGAGTTGCAAGAGCCAATGCAACTCATGGTTATGCCACAAGATTGGAATTAGTGAGATGGGTCAAGGATATAGTAGGGGATGAGGGTGAATGAGATAATGATGGGTGATGCAAAATGCATAGTCTCTATCATTACTCTAATTTTCTAGGTCATCGGATATGGGATAGGGATGCACCTACCCTTAGAGAGGTGTATGAGTCATTGATTCTATGCTTGGCCAGATGAGGGTTGTTATGCGAGAGGACCCCAGTTTAGCATTTTTACAGAGCACATATTCAACCTATTATTCAATGTAAATGAAAGTAATTGATCACTCCCTTGCACATGGATGCTTATGCATTGAATTTGAAGTTGTACATGCCCAAGACTAATAGAGTTACACTGATTTAGGATGCTAAGATGAAGGAAGTATTCTTAAGGTGCAATGATTGGAATTATAATGCTAAAACTACAAGCTAGATTTGCATTGAGTGGACAAAATCTTCTACTCTTGGGGATTATAAGGTTGTGACAAAGGTGTATATAAGAACAATGACACAAGAGGACTTGATTTTGTGTTGGATTTATCATGGACCAAATCAATGACTACCACACTAGCCATTCATTTGCTATCTCAAGTTTCTCATTCTTTAGCTTTTGAGATCATTGGTGTACTAATAGTTTCATCCACTCTCTTAAGAAGAGCATACTTACCTCTAAGAGAGCAAAGATGCTAATGATCCATAGTGCCATTTGTACTAGTGACTACAAGACACACTTGTACAAGGAGAGCCCATCAATACGATAGGATGTAGAGCCAGAGGAGCCACCCGATTGATGAAGAGTAACTGGTGTACTAATAGTTTCATCCACTCTCTTAAGAAGAACATACTTAACTCTAAGAGAGCAAATACGATAAGAGGAAAGATAAAAAAAAATTTGAAATCTAAATAATAACCTAAAGAACTAATAGCAAATATTTTATATTTAGTTGGTAATTCAAATTTTAACTTATCTACCTAAGAACAAAGTATAGTCAAAACCATGATTATGATATACTACTAATAATTAAATAAAAGACAATAAATTATAATATTTACTAATGGAATACTAATTAATTGAACCTATTAGATTATGGCACCTTCAAGCATAACATTTAATGAAAAAAATTGAAGATTCAACATAGCCTTTGCCAAATGTCGCAACTATATTTTACTTAAATTTTCTTAAGAGAAAATGAAAAAAGTGCCAACGAAAAATGGACACAATCAATAGAATAACATAAAATAAAATTCAAAAATAGTTGATGAAAAACTATAGTCTCCGCGTAGGCATGACAAAAAAAATTGACCTCAATGTCCTTGAAATCAAAACGGTCCCCTTCGTTTGTGGAAGTTGAAAAATGTGGTTTCCCCAACTTCAAGGTGAAAAAGAGATGACAATTTCACAAACAAGGAAAGAAGATAAAGATGTACAAAGGCTTTGTCCACCTCGTACCCGACACGTGTCCTTCCTCATAAAGCGTGCAAAAAGCATTTTCAAAGCATATTCCAAAATGCCGCGTGTAACTGCACAGAATCCCAAATCTCGATTTCACCTTCTTTTTCAAAATTCAAAACTTTGCTCACAGTAATGTTACCTCAATTCGTACGCTGCCTTTTCCCATGAAATATGGAAGCGGCGTCCACTCTGGCAACCACGTCAGCAACGATACCAACGTATTAAATGATGCGTCATGCCACGTCAGATTCCTGCGACAGTTTTGACTCGCGCTTTTCTAAACAGTCAAAGATTGTTAGATGTGAAGCGTGCGAACCCCAAAACACATTTAAATCCAGCGGAATCTTCTCTCTCCATATTCTCTCTCTACGTGATCCTCATACTGGGCATCAGGACCGCTCTATTTCCTCACGTTGGGGGCAACGAAGTGGTCACGGGTTCGACTCTCGTCGACACTATTTTGTCCGTTTTCCTTTTCCCCGAGGAACTGGACTGGTAGAGGGTTCAGTTCAATTTCTGTTTCTGTTTTAATTTTTTATTTGTTTAAGCGGAGGTCGTAGTTCGATTCTCGTCTCCATTTCCCCCTCTTTTTTAGTGTCTTTTCATCATTCTGGCAAGAACAGGTCTGCGGTTCGATTCTGGGAGTGTTCACATTTTTTTGTTATTTGTTAGTCTTTTTGTGTGAATGATTTTCAAAACAATTAAATTTTTTTCATATGCAATGTAGACAAACTAGGCAGAGATCCTTGACATCTTTTCTGAGTCGAGAACTGATTTTAATCCACCGCTTCTTTTCTGTTTACTTTTTTTGTTTCGTCTTTTTTTGTGTATTTTTTGAGTGAAGAGTCTGGCTTTTCTGTACACTGAGGTGCTCTATCGTTGCACAATCCTATTTTTGTCTGTTTTATTTTGAGCATGGATTGACCTTTCGATCATGACGAGTCCAGTAGGCGTGGCTTTAGAAATCAACAATGGCGGCAGCGCTGCCATTGAAGCCAACCTGAGCACAAGCAGCGGGAGCTTTGATACCAGTAACTCCAGCTATAGCAGTTCCACAACCATAGCAAGCCTAAGCAACAGCTTCAGCAGCGCCATTAACATAAATAGCACAGATTATGCTTCAAAGCCTACCGAAAGTGATAAAAGCTGCCGTAACAATAGCTGCAGCAGCGACGAAACCAGTAGCAGTAACAATAGTATTTGTCCTCGTCCATGGAAGAAGCCGCACAAGTCTAATAATGATGTGCGATGGGAGGCGATACAAGCAGTGAAGAATGGGAGCGACTTAGGCCTGAATAACTTTAGGCTGTTGAAACGGCTGGGAAGGGGAGACATTGGTAGCGTTTATTTGGTAGAGTTGAAGGCGACAAGTTGTTATTTTGCAATGAAAGTGATGGATAAAGGGAGCTTGGTGAACCGGAAGAAAATGATGCGGGCAAAGACTGAGAGAGATATTTTGAGCTGTTTAGATCATCCATTTCTGCCGACTTTGTACTCGCATTTTGAGACGGAACAGTTTTCGTGCCTGCTTATGGAGTATTGCAGCGGCGGGGACCTTCATACATTTCGGCAACGCCAAGCTGCCAAGTATTTTTCTGAATCTGCTGTGCGGTAAGTATGCTTGTTTTAGAGATTTGAAGCTCCTGCAATACTTGTTAAGAGAGATTCCACAAATATTTGCAATCTACATCTACTAGCGATAAACTTTTATCTTCAGTGTTTCCTGGACTTCACAAGCTTCACAAGATTTTCTGTGTTTTCAAAACCTTGCATTCCGGGAACAGAAACATTATGCCGCTTTTCCTAATTTGAAGGAAGAACCGCATTTCTATAACTGGATTATTCTGCAACATTTAAAGCAAAATCTTGCATTTATAAGTTAAATCGATATAGTTTCAAAAGTTGGAAAGATCTCTTCCGTTCAAAAGTTTGAAACTGGATACGTGTTTGCAATATTTAAAGGCAGGCTTGCGTCTATGAGGCAGTGTTTATTAATTTCTCTTCTTATCCTTAGTTGGAAGGAACCCTACACTGTTAAGTTGAAATAGGATTCGTTCTGTTTCTTCAGAAAATTTGGAAGCCAACCTTGCTACTATTGAGAGAAACAGGTTGGCTTCGCAAAAATTTAAGCAGCGTATCGTAGGTTGAAGGATGTTGTTTTTATTTTCTTATCTTGAAGAAAACCTTGAATATAAAAATAGGGCTTTTTGGCTCATGCAGCAGCTGCATTTATAAAAAAACGCAAAAAATGTAAAGAAAACTCTACAAAATTTCAACGAAGTCTTGCACTAGCAAGTGAAAACAGTAGATCCCTTTCTTTGCAAACGTATTCTTATCTTGAAACAGGTACTTTGCTGCAGTATATCCTTTCATTAATTGAGCTGAACACGATTTTAGTGCTTGAGAGGACAGCCAGGTACAAAAGTTGAAGAAAAACTCTAATTGAAATATGCATGTACATTTTTTCTTCCTTATCTTAAAAAAGTCTTATATTCAAGGTCTCGAAATATTATGTTTTGCAAAAAGCCTTGAATGTATAAGACGTCTTAATACTTTTTTATTTTGCTTTAATGCCATTTACAACCAAGCCCTTACAAGGGACTCTTCAAAACACATACCGTATCACCATAGCAGTCACAACAGATTAAAAACCAGTAGTAAAGCTAATACAAAGCACCGGGCTTGCTACTGAAGTCTCCTGCTAAGATTTCAGTGCCACACTGGGTCCCAGCCAATTTTTAGAAAAGGAAAGCAAAATTATCCATCAGCATGGAAAATTTCTTCATTAATTTATTTAGAATATTTGCTTTTCGTCTCAAAGGGAGGACTGCCACCCATATCTTCAGTCCTTCGGATATGAAACATGTCAAAATGATGAAGAACTTCTATTTCTTCAACCCTATAGAAGCACTGGCCTCGTTCTTTTATTTTATTTTTTAGATCTTTTTGCCCTTTTACTGGGAACAGTTTACAAAATAAAATTTGAGGCGATACACAACATTGACAGTCAGCAGGAGAACTATGAGGGATAACTTCAGATTTTTCTATTAGTCCTTTGTTTTACAAAAAAATATCTGCATGAAAGGTTCAAACATGTTATTGCGACCTGTGTGGGCTCCTGCTTTATTACACAGGAAACTACATTTGGAGTAACAACAAATAGTTTCTAAGTTCTGTCTCTTGAACTTTTCAACTTCACAGGAGATATTAACTCACATGAAATCAATTTATCTAATCAATTATCAATCAAGTTGCCTCGAAAACTAGTGTTGGGTATCATGATCAAAGAAAAGGCTGATCATTCATAGGAACTTGACCTCCTGTCATCAGGGGAACCTAAATCACATTTTGGGCCTACCCGTTCAACCCAAAGCCGGCCAGGTGGCTCATCCGAGCTACCAGCAGTCCTACTGTCCTCTCTAACACTATCATTACTTGTCCATTTGCAGCATCAATACATAATTTCATAAGGTCGTTGTTGGCCACTACGCATTCTCTTCAGTCTGACTAAGCTCATGTTACTGGATTTAATAATACAAGTCAACATCATTTTCCAGCTTCAACTTCTTTATGTTCTCTTAGGACGATGGAGTCCATCACTCCCATTGCTTCTATTTTGCACAAGATTCCATTACATATTGTAAGATTTGGCCTAGCCCTAATGGTTAAACTGCGCTCTATGTTTATGCAGGTTCAAGTAGAATATTAGGATGAGATGGGTACTTTCTCATTTTCCGAGGCTCCTCGATTTTGCAGCGTTTTTGGTAATTCCTGTAGCTAACAATCTTGAGTTTTTGGCTTTTGTTATTTTTCTCTTACCCACGCCTTACATCTTGCCGAGACATATTTCTATTCATAACAAGCTCCCACCCATCACATTTTGTTCCATGCATACCTACCATATATACAATTAAAGAGGATGTGCTTCAACAATTGTTGGCAGAAAAACATCGATACTTGATTATCTCGAGAGTTGACGTCAAGACTATTGTTTTATTAAACTATTTTTTAATATTTTCAGATACTCTTCGATCGGAACTGAAATCTGAATAATCGTAGAAATGATGCAGCTCTAGACATATTAGGCTAATATGTTGAGCTCGGAACAAATAGTTTGATCAGGCGTAACAACAATTTAAGGCAAGACCTTTTAGGCGTCAAACAAATATAGACGAAATATGAATTTGAGATCCTATGATCAGGAGTCGGTTTCCCTTACATTTCTTGTTCGGCCGGACTATAGAGATCGAGAGGTACCATAGATAAATTTTTAAATAAAAGTTGTATCGAAAGCCGATGGAATTTGCGCCCAATTTGTATCATTCCATGTTAGGATCCTAATTAAAGTGAAAGTAGCGTTAGCAGGTTTCGGAGTCTGTTCCTAGATTTCATTTCTTTTTAACTTGTCCATTATCAAATTAAATAGATATCACTATCACTTCGCGGCCTTTGCGAGCCTAAGCTTTTGTAGGATACCAAGCAAGGATTCCACCAAATTGTCCCAAAAGTTTGTCCTCTAGTGTTTCCCTTATATAATGATTGTTAAGGACAAGGTCAGATGCTTAGCGAGTTTCTAATCCTTCCAAATGGATCGAGAGTCACGAGAACTCATAAGCCTGTCATTGAGGGACTCAAACATCAAATCAATCAAAGAAGAGCCCTTCAATTTGAACCTGTTTCGGTGAAAATCATAATTAATAATTTGTCTGACTAAATTAGTACTCTAGACCATACACAGAGAAAGTTGTAATAATCCATCTAATTCCTAATGCAAGTCCTAGTTGTCTCCTGATTAAAGGATTTTGTTTCGTCCCTCCACCTTGCCTTACCCCACAATTTTTATGCTTTCAATTTTTCTTGTAGTGTTTAAAAAAATACGAGGAACATATTGCCTGCTTCCACACCAGTATCAGTGCATTCAATTTAAATTTTAGAAGGAAAGAAGAAGAAAATATGTTAATCCACAACTGAAAGTTCTAAGAAAAAGATATCCCGAAATTGAAATAGATCAATAGAACTTAAAACTATATAAATATTCATACATGATTTAAAAAATGGTGAATTGAACTTGAAATTTGAAAACGGAGAAATACAAAAATCCTTCTTAAGAGTGAAGGCTTAAATTGGGAAGTAAGACTAGGAATCTTGGATATCATCTCTAATCTTTATTACTTCTAAAATAGCTTCAAAACTAATCATGTTGCTCAAGATTTTGTATATAACTCTTTCTTAAGCTTTTGCGTCAAGATATTTTTTTTCCGAGACAAGCTTCTAACATGGATTATATGAAAATTCACACTTTCAACTAGCGAATACTTCCATTCATCAATATCAGATTGAAGGTGTGCAGTAGCTTGGACAGAGTCGACAAGATCTCAATCTCATCCAAACAGTCTCAATCTTTCACCTGAAACATATTAAGCCTAGAAATCCCTTCGAGCTTAAGGCATTTCAATGCGTAGTGGTCAGAGAGGATATTTGGCAAAAACCTAGACAAAATATTTTTCAAAACTAGAGCGAACCACTACATGCTCTCAATCGAGTGAAATCATATCAAGCTCTAAATCCTTCGAGAAGTGTGGGGTTTGAGACCGTAGGAGCTGTAAGAGAACTTAACATTCCCTTTAACCATTTTCCGAAAATTATGCCTGATTTTTTCGAATACAAGTTGGAATATTTACATGTACCTATTCTACGAGAAAATCCAAAAATGGAGTTTAGGGAAAATTTGAAAACAATAATTATAAACAGAACATGAAAAAATGACCTGGCCCCTAATTTAATTGCATCTCAAAAATTGTGCCAGTAAATTTATTTGAATCTATCGCGATCTAATCTGGACAATATTGCCTCTGCTTCTAGTTTGCGATGAGTTGCGATTTATACTGATTTCTGCTGCTTTGTTTATGAGTGATAATGGCAAAGCTTGACACGACACCAAAATGAATAGCGATAATAACGGGGGTTCAACTTTTTGAGAGTCAGCATATATGTCCAGAATTTGATAAAGCTCCTCAACTTATCATCATTATCATCCTTTCATATGGACAAGCCAGGGCAGCCTAGTCAAGACCCTTGGGGTCTACCCCATACAATACTGGTTTAATTAAAGTACAGTTCGATGAATATGTAGGCCAAAGGCTGCCAAGAATCTGGCAAACCCAGGTTGCTTGTCCTAGCAGCCTGTAAGATATGCAGTACATTGTAATTTGCAATCAGGTGAAATGTTGATTGAACAATTAACGAATAGCACTGCCAAGGTGGATATAAATTGAAATTTGACACTAAACTAGACTAAATGGCCTAATGATTGATTGCATGCCAAATGAAATACATTTTTGCAAGGAGTCATTGTTTCCTGCCCAAATATCTCATGAAGACCTTAGAAACCACGCATAAACAAAAGCATTCATGCAACTCAATTGGATGTTAGGCCAGCAGATAATGGTTATTTTTTATCTCCTTCTGTGAAATACCAAGAAGGCCCTACGTTGCTGCTAAACACAATAATATAGAGACAGACCATTAGATATCTTGAACAGAGTTATGTTGTCACAAGCTGCATCGTTTGAGTTTTTATTTTTCTTAATCTTATCCAAACTTCCCTGTTCTTATTCCCGATAAATTACAATATCCCTTATGCTTTTCAACGAAAAGTCAATTTGCATAGCCCAGAATTTATACACGCTGACTGTTTTACTTTGATTGTTCTCCTGTTGATCGATTTTTCCCCTCCTAAGCATATGTTGTTTACTTTAATTTGCAGGTTTTATGCATCAGAAGTACTTCTCGCTCTTGAGTATCTGCATATGATGGGAGTTGTTTATAGAGATTTAAAGCCAGAAAATGTTCTTGTCAGAGAGGACGGACATATTATGCTTTCAGATTTCGATTTGTCATTGAGGTGTGTTGTCAGTCCAACCCTTGTGAAGCCAGTGCCAATTGATCTTGGTACATCATGCAGCATTCCCACATTGTGCGTCAGGCCTGCATGTATTGAGCCATCATGTGTGATTCCTGCATGCATACAGCCTTCATGCTTTGGGCCGAATCTCTTCACCCAGAGATTCAAGAGAACCCGAAAATCAAATAGCGAAATAATAAGGCAGATGACTTCACTTCCAGAACTGATTGCAGAACCCACTAGTGCTCGGTCAATGTCATTTGTGGGTACTCATGAATACTTAGCTCCTGAAATCATCAAAGGGGAAGGCCATGGAAGCGCTGTTGACTGGTGGACATTTGGGATATTTTTATACGAAATGCATCATGGGAAGACCCCCTTTAAAGGGGCAGGTAACCATGCCACATTGTCCAATGTAGCAGGACAGCCGCTTAAGTTTCCAGAGATGCCAGTCATTAGTTCTGTGGCGAAGGACTTGATCAAGGGCCTTCTTGTGAAAGAACCACAACACAGATTGGGATCTAAAAGAGGGGCTACTGAAATCAAACAGCATCCATTCTTTGAAGGTGTGAACTGGGCCCTTATACGTAGTACTACTCCACCAGAAATCCCTAAATACGTTGACATTGACTCCTATTCGAGCAAAGCAACGCAGCCTGCTCCACCAGATGAAAAGAAAGTTGCAGATTCAAATGCCGTTTCTTCGGGTAGTAATCCTGGTTTTGATTCATTCTAGTACCTTCACAATGCTTAGAATTTAAGTTTAGCTGCAATTTTACACTCTGGAAAATGGCTATTTCCTTAGAACACTTTTAGATGGCTTATTGTTTGACAAGTTGTAATGCAAGTTAGTTTTTTAAGTAGTCAGTCAATTTGTATGATGATTTTCCCGTTTTCTAAACTGGGCATCTTGGTTTGCTATCATAGCAAGTGTATCATATATTGCATCGAGGATGAGATTATGGCTCTTACTGGTTGGCTGGACAGTTTCATATTTGTATCTGCCATTCAAATCACTCGAACAGTCGTTTTTGTAAGCATTTTGTATTTGTGGAAGCTTATATAGTTTACGGATTTCTTCATACATGGCACAAATGAGACTTCAAGGAATTCATCTTCCAGTATTTGTCCATTTGCCCGTTTGTTTGCGTTAGATATAGCATACATCAAGTTTTGGGACAAAAGCTTGTTGAGCCAACTATGACAGACGTCGTTTCTAACAGTCTAGAAATTTAACGTGCATCGGTCACCATTATTTCTACGTAGGAGATTATTTTTGATTTACGGTTGCAATTTTTTTTTGGATTTAATGAGTAAATTAAACAGTACAAGAAAAATGATTAAGAATGTTTTTAAAAATAATTGTACGATTCTATAGAATATTCTAGGTCACGCTTGATAAATTTTATAGATTAAAGGAAATATATATATATATATATATATAAATTTTTTGGTAAAATTATTATAGATGAGTGTCATTTGTTTTCCACAATCCATTAGTAAAAAATTGGTCGTACTTCTGGAATTATTATAGATATAAGTTAATAATATTGTTATATTAGAAATATATTTAGAAATAATAGTAACTATTCTAATGTAGTTGAGGGGGTAGCTTAGTTTGTTGAATCAATGAGTACTCATTGTGGACATCGTGGTTCAATTCTCTAGAGGGACATCTTTGTGGAATTTTAAGTTGAGACTCTTGGTCTTCCATGGGTTGTATTTGTGTAAAAGGTGGATTCTAAGCTATGACTTTTAGTCTTCCAATTGTTATTAGTTCTTGTCAAATGACACAATACTATAGCATCCTTGTGGATGCTTTTGTTGATATTTGTTTGCTCCAATGGGTGAATTTTTAAAAAAAACTTACAAGATTTATTGTATATTTTTACATTTGTACACATTTTTATGTTTTTTATAAATTTAATATTCTAAGTTTCTAATTGGCCGCTTCTTACTACAGTCGAGTTCTCATGTTCTGGTGGTTTTGATTTTGTTTTTTGGTTTTGTTTTAGTAAATGTTTCTATTAATATAAAAGTCAAATATTGTAAGGTTTCAATGCAACTTTTTCTAAACAGTTTGCATAGTTGTATTAGGTACAATAATTGTTGTCATCAGGGTTCCTCTTTAATGCTTTTTTATTTTTGGTCAATTGTCTTATCAAATGCAGTGTTCCCATCAAAATTGCAGATGAAAGTCTTTCGCAAATCTATTGCATAGTGATTTGGATTTATAACTTGCACTGTTTCATTGCCATGTTGTTAGAGAAAAGGTCACTTTTGGTAGAAAATATGGTTTGAATTCTTTAGTCTATCTTTTACTTATTGTCCTGGGGAATGTTTATCGCCGCTTGCCGATTGCATTCAATTCACATGTTGAAATGTGGTCATCGAGAGTTTCTATTTATTATTACTTGTTGATTTTAGAGGCATTGGGAAAATTCGACACTTGCTTTTGAGTGGTTCTGAGAAGTTGTTTTGTTGGAGAGGCATTTTTTTCTTTGAACGTTTGTGAAAGTTGCAGAAAGTTGCTTTTGTCAAGAATTTTCCTCTGTCTCACTTCAACTATTTATAAAGAGCTTAATCCTATTATGTCATTTTTTGAACTCTTTTGGAGAGGGTAGATTTCTTCTATTTTTTTAATTTTGTATTCCACTACAACATTTTGTATCATTTTCTACCAAAGTTTGGCTATTGCACGTATTTTTCCTAGGGTTTTTTTATATAAAAATATATTTGTTAATTTATCTTACTATTCTAGAATTTGCACGCATTATTTTGGATCTTCTTGTATTTTCGTTTGCTGCAGTATTTAAATTTATCCTTAGAACCCACTGTTGTTTATGGTTGTAAGAACTATGACCTTTAGAAAGTGATAGACACTTCTAATGTTTGCCACTTTTATTTGTAAGCCATCCTATTCAAATTTAGAAATCTTTTCACCTATGAAACCTAATAGAAGCAATCTTGCCATTATGTTTTGATGGCTAGGTGTATGTTGTGAGTGCATCTTTCAATTTATCCCCTTTAGGTTGCTTTTCACAGGACCATATATGTATGCTATGTTTTCATCTATAATGAGAATGCGTTATTTGAGATCCAAAAATAGATGGCTTTTAAAGAGAATTCATAGTAGATGATTGTGTGTTTATAAATATGAAGGATATGATCTTGTAAGAGGTTTTGGATTGAAACAAATCGCTACATCTTCTAGCACACTAAAACTTCATTCTAGAAGACGGTAAGAGGAGGGTCTGGCAAATAGCATCCTCACTTTTCTTTCTCCATTTTCTCTATTTATTTTGCTGTCATGAGATTCATTGTAGGTCCTTATTTGTCTTGGTAGTCACCATATCCATTGTTGGCTGGCTTAGTCTTCGATGATTTCTATGATGTTTTCTATTTTTGGGAGTGCCATTTGGGTTTACAAGGTATGGACTAGGTTAATCGATTTCTACAATAGATAGTAAAAAGCCCAAACCCAAAAAGTAGAGTAAGAAGAATACATTACATTTGTCACTATTTTTCTAATTTTTTGTTGAAATGGAAGTAATATGTTATTGCTCTAAAGCGAAGAACCAACTCATTTTTATACAAATAGGTAGTATTTCCAAATAATCAATGGGTTTTAGAACTGAAAGGTAAGTGTGAAATTTTGAACGAAAGCTCGATTTAAGAAAGATCAAGTTCATTCCTTTTCTACTTGTTCGTTAATTGGGAAAGAGCAAGATCTAATATAGTACATGTCATTATGTCTTCAAAATTTAGTTAAAAAATGGTTTAGAGGTTAACGCAAGTACACATGATTTGTGGGGTGCAAATTTTTCCATTAACAGTAGGCCTTACAAGAGTAATTTACCAAAAAGGGATCATTGCTTCTTTTTAACATTGTTGATAAATTTAATTTGTTAAAAATGTGACTGTTACAAAGACTGTTCACCCATTTCATTCTAGTTGATGAAAAAGTTTTCAATGGGATTATGTATGCTTCAATGCATTCTTACTCTTACATAGATATTGCACGCAAATATGCTCTTGTAGAGGATCTATAAGAATAGGTATGTTCATTGTTGCAAAATCAATTAATAGTCTTTAAACTTTGTAGTGTTTGACATACCTATTATAATATTTTAGGGTCTCAAATGTTATTTCTTATTGTTCCTTGAATAAAAAAGGCCATTTCCCTTGAGCTCTGGGGTGTAATCCTAAGTTTACTATGTGGATATTTTGCAAGCCAAGAAATTAACAAAAACTATGCTTGCTTGTTTTAGATGTGAGGATAAGTAACTCATTAATTGTAGCAAACTTTTCTCACCAATTGCCTCCCCATCCATGGATTGCAGACCTTGATCTAAAATTTCAATATAGCTTTTGAATGTGATAGTATAGTTGTATGTCACAATTATCTTAATATTGGCCGAGTGGCGAGGGCTAACTGCCTTCTCATCCCTATGAATTCTTGCTATTTTTAATGTTACCAAAGGTCCCTAGATGAGTCCAATATGCAATCTTCAATTTCAACCGATGGGGAACATTCAATGCAGATAGATTTTTGTAGATAAATATAGTTATTGTTATTGCACTAGTCATATACTTAGGTTGCAAATTAAATAATCAAGAGAATGTCTACCATGTATTAAGCAATTAATGACCACCAAGAGAAATAATAGTGTTTGTAAAATAATCTAGAGGTAGGTTTGTTTTGTTTTTGCTTGGATAATTATGTTGATCTTGTGGTACAAATTTTGTTTACGAAGTACTATAATCAATAAAATATGTAAATATTTGCAGTAAGTAGTTTGAAAAAAAAACTTGAAGTTAAAATTAAGTGCCATGATGTTTGACTTAATGAAAGAAGAAGTCAATATTTACTTTGCTTTGATTGTGCCTATCGATTTTGTATTAAAATAAATGTGATAATTTTTTTATTGAATTACATAATTATTTTGAGATTGAATATATATATATTTTTTGTAAGTCACGTATTTTTTAATTTGTAATATTATTTTTCATAAGTCTGATATAATTTTTTGTATAGTAAATGTTACAAAATAAAATCTTAGTAGATATCTTTATTGAAATTATTTTTAACATTATAATAATGAGCACTCTTATATTAATTTTACTACACATTTAACATATTTAATTCTCTAATTGAAGTAATTAAAAAAATGCCAAATTTGATGCAACCACGTTAATCACCAAAATTTTCAAACATTGCAGTATGTGCATCACCTCCATCAGATGAATCATGTTTCGGTAAAAATCAATATTTTAAGTAGCAATTTTTTGTTTAGTTTAGTTAAATTAAATTTTCATAACAACTGGGGGTTAAAATTAAACAAATATTAAGATTGTTTTAGAAATTTATTTTAGATGAGACATTACTTTCAAATACTGTTAGAAATATTAAAATATGTTAAAGACAATTTTTTGTTTCTTCAAATGTCAACTATGCTGATTGGTGATATTTTTCAAAATAAATGTGATGATATTAATTTTGAGGCAATACGATTTGTTACCAAAGTACTCTTTAATCACCAAGTTTTCAAGGACAAAAAAAACTTGTAAGATGTGGTATGAACCACTTATTTGGTAAATTGTACAATTATTATCTTAAACATGATGGATTTAGAGGAAAATTGTTTATTCAATTTGAATTTGTGACAGATATTGCATTGTAAGAACGTGTGACCGGATTTAAATTCCAAGTCCAGGTCCTGAGTGCAAATCTCTAGTTTTTGGTGCAATTGAAACTACAACTTTGGAGCATGTATTTTTCCTAGAATGCTTAAATGTTGATAGAGCATTATGCACTATACTTGGTGAAGAGTTCTTCAAAAATAATTCTAGGCCAATAGTTTATGCAGACATTGTTTCTAAATTCCTTAGCAACTGCATGGACCTTTTAGAAGATTGTGAAATTGTAAAATGACTGGCAAATGCATATGTCAAGCCATGCTTGAAACCTGTTGAAGACTATGATGCATACATTAACACATACATTATAGAGATGAGTACTAGTCTCATAAGTGGTTTTTTCTCCTTGCAATCACTCAGTTGTTGTGATGTTATGACTTGTGTCTATAATTCTCTGAAACTTGCAATAAGCAATATGTACAAACTTGTAGTAGACCATGCATTGCTTTCTTACTGTTCTCATTTTTGTGAGCTTCATGTGTCAAGAATCTTAGATGTTAGCAAAGGTAATGATATTTTTGCAAATGCATATTTCTCCTCCTGTACTTCCACCTTATGTAATAACCACATGCTCAACGACAACTTCATCTGCGAGGGATGCTATATAAGCTATTAGATATTTGTCCATGTTAAATTGAAATGGATGAACATATGATACATAGATGTATATAGTAAGCAACATATGCAATGAAAAGTTGAAAATGTTTCATAACCTTTGCATCAAAAATATGTATGAGTATGTTTTTCTTGATACAATGTGTTTATTTTCATTTTGATTATGACAATGTATAAGTCATAATGCAATATAATTTATAATTTTAGAAATTGACATCCAAAACTTGCTGCAAATTAATTTACTATAAAGTGACGCATTGTTAGAAAGTAAAAACTAAAACTAGGCATTTCAGTATTACCATAAGATTTCAATTTAAATTCAATAGAGTAATGTGAACCATATGTCTACTAGTTTTTGTTCCTTAACTTAATATTGTGTAGTATATATTTCTTTTTCTTTGAGTTAATGTATAATGCATTTCGTAATTGACTACTTTATGGGTGATCGCAAGAAGTTGGGTCGCAATTTCATGGAAGTCAGATCCGCAGAATTGTACTTCTCAGAAACGGGTATCCAATTTTAAAAAATTGAGTACCTGTTTCTAAAATTAAGCTTCGGGCACCCGAGCCGAAATTCAAAAATTGGGTACCCAATATTCAAAAGCAGTTCGAGTGCCCGATTGCTTTTAAATATCGAGTACCCGATTTTCAATTTCTTAAGAATCCGATACCTGATTTTTAAAAATCAGGTTCCGATTTGGAAGACTTTATTAAACCCCTTTTCTTGGCATTTTTGAAGTCATTTTCATGAGCTCAAAAATGGGAGCCCAATTAGAGATGCATATGGGAGCTCGATTTTCAGCCCTATTGACCACCCCCCTATTGCTAGTTTTCGATATACCAGGTATTTTAATATGTTTTGTACCATTTTACTTTATTTTTTTCAATTTGCAATTTTATATGTATGTTAATTTATTATTTTTTCAGTTTTAATATACGCAAAATTGTAAATTTACATTATTAATGAGGAGATGTTTAAATTTTTGTATCTGTTAATTAAAATATAGTTTCGTAAATGTTTATTTAAAAAATTATTATTTTAGATGTTTTGAAATGTATTTAATTTATGTATTTATTACAATGTTGAATGATTAGAGTAGATGTAAATTCATTGTTTAAACATGTAATTTTACAAATAAATATAACCTTGACCTAGAACCATATTTAACCTCAACCTTGTTTAGACTATAACCTTGACCTAAATTCATTGTTTAAATTATAATCTCGACCTAACCATATATTTATGTACAATAAAACCCTAAACATATATAACTAAGTACTTAATCACATAATAGCCCGCTAAGGGATCCAAACAAAAAACTTAGTATTTAAAATGATTTTACTTAAATTATATTGTACTTTGTTTCATGGATCGAAAATGGATGATGTAAACTATTTTATAAATGCATATTCTTTTAGCCTTTCATACCTTGTGACATGTACAGTAGATGATTGTGCATTCTGAATTAATTTGCCAAGTGGCATTCAAAACAAATGTATATATTATTTAAATGGATTGAACTAAAGTAGTTAATATTCTTTCATGTGTATTTGTTATTTATTTTACTTTTAGTACTTGTAGTTATTTAAAACGGAAATGTTAATGTGCTCATTAAGGAATGCAATCTCTTATGCTTTTTATAAATGTAAATTATTGTATGTATGTTATTGCCTGCTTAGTAAAACTTTTGATTAGTTCTTTGGATCTCTTGGCTGGGCGTCATTTAGGATTAACTATAATGTCAATTTGTATTGAATTTAACTCTAATCATAACCCTTACTATCATCTTAACCTTAATCTTAATTTGCTAAAACCTACATGAGGTAATATATAAATAATTAAATAACTTTCCTATCTTACCTTGAGTACTAATTTTATAAATGTCAAACCCTAAAATTGTAACCTTATTTATGATAAACTAAATTATCCTAGAGGAGCATCATATCTACATCTACATCTCATGTACATGTGAATCTAAAAACATTTGTACATATCTAATTACATCATTTATTGCATAGGAAGGATTTAAATTTTTTATTATATATATTATCCATGCATATCATATCAAAAGAATCATATAGAGATATGTCATTTATGACATGTCCATCAGAGATAATCAAGAAGGGTACTTAGGTAAATTTATATATATAACACTATATATTATAAGAAAAGAAAAACACCACATATAGGAGCATCTCATGTACATAAACTAAAAAAATTTACCATGACACATGTAATGAGATCAAATAATATTTGTAAGATTGATCGCATATAAGTTATCAATGTATAGGGGTGATATAATTAAAAGATCAAAAAATGAGTGATATCAAAGCATTATATCTTAATATTTAACACTAAAATAAACTAACCCCTGGGTAACCCTAAACCAAATTGAATATATCAAACTAGATTGAAAGGTAACCCTGGCGCTTAACTAATTAATATTATACTTATAAACCAAGTTGAATTAAACCATGATCATAAACCTAATTATATATCCCAACTTAACAGTAGAAACCTTGAATCCTTTTCGCAACCATTAACCAAATTGAACCGTTACCCTAAGATTGAACCAAGTTAAACATTGACCTTAAGACTAAACCAAATCACCCTAAACTAGAACTCAATAATATATTCAACACTTTAAAACAAAATTCAAACCTAACTTTTTTAAATTAATGTTGGTTTTTAATCTAAAAGCTCTAACTATAATTCTATATCTAAAACCAAATTTAGCACTTTAAAACTTAATTCAATTTATTAACTCTTGTCCTAATTGAAACCTAAGCATGTAAACCTAATCAAATAGTATAAACCAAATTGAATCCTAATCCTAAAACTAATTAAACATTGATATCAAGGTCTCAAAATGATACATCATAAAAAAATTAGAAGAGACTTGAATGAATCAGGCATCTAATTAAGTAACCCTCCCTCACCATCAAGAGGTGGAGGTGTCCACAGCAGTGCAAGTAGGAGCCCGGACAACACCCTTGGATGGCTACGATATATCTAACGAAGTGAATAACTTGTCTTTCCACTGGATGGCTAAACCTTTATATCCTAAGTGAGTATTCATTCATCATGTAATATCTAATTAGGAGGGTATTGAAGCACTCTAACACCCCAATCCCTAACTAGATAATTATGTTAGGGTGGACTAATTTCTATTTATCTTGGGTTGGAAGTGCCTAAAAGTTTTTTTTTGGAGACTGGAGATTCTCCTATTTGTTTCCTATTTTCCTGTATGGGTAGCCTAAATTTTATTGCCTTTGCAGAATGGAAAGCCACATAACAAAATATTGCCTTATTCTATAAAAAGAAATACCCACCCCCTAGTGATATATAGTAAGATCTTTTTCCTAATTTTACTATCAATTTTTTTGGTTAGAAGATGATGATAGTTCAAAATGATTTAGAAGATAGGGATTAAATGAGAACCATCATTCCTAGAATGAAGATGCATTATTCCTTGATAAACCCATTTCTATCATAAATCAGCTCCTCCATCCAATAAATTAGTAATGAGAAATCCCTACATCAAGTAATCAATGGAGGGCTCATAAAATTGATCAAGTGATCAATGGAGGGCTCATAAAATCCCTAGGTCAAGTAATCAATGGAGGGTTCATAAAATTGATCCCCAAGGGGAGATAAGAATCTCATTAAAAATTAGAGACATGACATTACACAAAAGTGTTTTGTTAAGGATATTTATACATATTGGAGAACTTGATAACCTATTGGAAGACTTTGGATTGGGAAACATTTCCAGGATAGAGTGTAGGCATGCTCAAGTAATTGATTATGAAAATGTCTACAAAAGGGTGGAATGGAGTTTCACTATGATGATGTTGCAAGCCCAAGATTCCATCCAATATTATGTCAAATGGTGTCCTCTCTTATGATTGGTGGCAGGGTTTTAGTAAAGAAATTAATGGGGTTAGAGCATAATTTTTAGGACTCTCTAGATCAATTATGAAAGGGTGTCCTCTTGTATCCTCTTTTTTTTTTTATTGTTGTTGACTCATTACATTATCTCCTTAGAGATAACCAGTTGTCTCTAAAAGTTAGAGGATCTACTCTCCAAATAATTAATAGGTATTTAACGTATAGTTTGTTGATAATATTTGTATTCTTTTTGAGCTATAAGAGTGCAACAAGAGTCATTTAATGATCAAATTGGACCTCTTTTCTTTGTATTGGGTAGTAAGATTTATGTCTCTACATCTATCTTATTGGGGCTAAATATTGAGTCCCCTACCTTGTGTAGTAAATATGGTATTGGATGGAGATGTCATAATTAAGTGGTTAGGTACCTAGGGATTCCATTTGTAGTAAACCCTAACATATAAATGAAATGTGTCTTTATATCAACAAGAAAATCTTTGGAAAACTTAACAACTGGAACTCTAATTATCTCACTTTGGTTGGTAGAATTCAAGTATGTTAAAAGATTCTCTCCTCATATTGGGTGTACTTCTCTTCTTCCTGCTTATTTTATTTAAATCAGTTTGGTCTTCTATATAAATCTATTAGGAACATTTTGTGGTCACATGGAAAAGGAAATATGAAGAATTGTGCTACCAGGAGTAGTTCACATAAAGAAAGGAGATTAGTAAGTTGGAATGAAAACTTTAAGAAAGTTCAAGGGATTACTCTAGCAATAAAATGGATAGCCAAAGCTTCATAAGGTAATGAATTATGGATTATGATTAGAATTAGGATTATTATATGGTTAGGGATATGGTTCACATGTATTAGTTCATTACCTGACATGATCTACACTTATAGTTTGCATTAAAAAGTGGATAATATTTAAGATTCAAACTACAATAATAAATAATTTTTAATCAAATCATAATTCTATCTCTAAGCTTTCATTCTAATTGTAACCTTAACTCTCATCCTAACGCCATCTATTATATATTCTATAAACAATAGGATCATAATAAATATCCAAACCCTAAATATAATTCTAACTAAAACCCTAATCCTAGGTAAGTTCCCTAACATTAAAGGACCATAATCATTATAATAATCTTAAGCTTAGCCATCATGAAAATCATAACATAAAAAAATTGTAAACCATAACCTTGTCATAATCTTAACTTTGTTTCATCCTGAGATGAACATATAATCCATAATGAGTTCATACAATCCCCCAGTGTCACAAAATAAGTGTACATGAAAGCAAAATTAGCTTGGTGGCTCCTGTTTTAAGAAAATAAACCTTGAACTAACCTAGATATATTTTTTGGAGTACTATTTTATGATTAGACTTAAAAATTCGGTATTTAATGTTTAATTTGACTTAAGTGTTTAACTTTATTTATTTAATTGATATGATTTTAATAAGGATATGCACATTTATATAGATCTAGTTGATAAATTTTAGATTTAAATTTTATTAAATAGTAATTTTGTCATGTTTTATGTTGTGATGTATTTTTGTCATGTTTTATGTTTTATGTTGTTTAAACATATATGTAGATTATATTTGGTGGACCCACCGCCACCCCCTCCCCCTCCCATACTCCCACCTTTGCCCCCTCCATATCCACCTCCACCTCCACCCACACCTCCACCACCCACCATAGATGAGCTCTGCGAGACCATGAGGCGTAACCTCAACAACCTCATGCGTGATATAGAGGCTATCTGATATGAGAGGCATCCCCCTTCACCTACTATGTCTTGCAGATAACATGCAAGGCATGATTGACTCCATCTATCATTTTGATTCAAACATTGATTCATTTAGATCGTGGAGGGAAAGCATGCATGCCTTCTACTATGACAGCTTATCATATAGAGAGGTTTATAACCTGCATATAGGTAAAGGGAATTTTAAACATTATTTTGTAAACCCTAAGACGGGTGAAGAAATTAATGATAAGAAGCCTCGTATTTCCATTAGGTGGTGTACACATCCATGTATAGTAGCACATTTTTGGGAGCGGTGGTGGATGGTATTTGACCATCCACCACACGCTAACCATGAGATGCCCAAGTACTTCCTTAGGAATTAATGGGCTGAGTTTGAGTTGGGTTTGAAACCCAACTATTTTGATATGAAAGCATTTTAGGGGGTTTGTAGAGGGATGCCTTAGGATAGGCCTAGGGCAAAGTTGAGTGATAGAACGAGAAACCGTAGGTGAGCTGAGCCCCTTTTACCTCTTCCTACACCTGTTGTGCCTACTCCTCACCATCATCGAGTAGTTTCATCTGCTTTTACCCATTTGAGTGCCCTTTCGGGAAATTTAGTACAGTAGTGGATGCAGGCAGTACATGCTCCTCCACTTGGACATGTTTGTACTAGTTGTGGAGGCATATGCACAGGCCCCTAGAGCAATCCTGATGCAGTACACAATGGCCATTATGCTAAGGGTGTAGATTTTGATGATGATGTATATGTTGCCCATGGTGATGGTAGTGATGAGATAGATGTGTCATCATTTGCTAACCTCATGTAGCAGGGAGAGCCTGGAGAGAGTCAAGAGCAGTAGGTAAAATTTTAATTTTAATATAAATATAAAGTAAACATAATTATTTACTTTCTACATACATGTGTAATTGTATTAACTATATTAATTTGTACTTTTGAAATAATAGAGGATGGATGATACTATTCCTCCTAGGAGATAGTATAGTTTTTTTTCGAGACCTACATACATTGGCGTCCCTTATACGATATGCACTTTGAATTACACTGTAAAAATGTACATTCAAACTCGAATTTAATAACATGTGCTCATATGTTCTTTTTATATGATTTTGTAGGGATTGTTTGCATCTACACAGATTGATGTTAGTAAAAGTCCTACTCCAGTTACCATTGAGGCATAGCCTCAAATACATGTGATATGAACTTTTGACTGAAGACAAATAATTTGTATTATTTTTATGTATGTACATTATTATTAACTTATAATCTAAACAATTTTGACTCACATGTATATATATTTTATGTGTTTTGATTTTACGAATAGGAGCCATATCATACTCATCCATACAGGCCTTGATATAGTCTATTTTTGACTCCATCTTATGATTATCGTGCTAGCATACCTATAGACACATCTGTGACATTGGCTACCACTTAGGTATGATATATATATATATATATATATATATATATATATATATATATATATATATATATATATATATATATATATATGTACATGTTAAATTTATAGTGTATAAAAAATGTAGTGTACAAATTATGTACTTTGTAATTATTCATGTATATTTAATTTTGACTAAACATTTATGTATCCATAATTTTAAGACTACGTCACCACGAGTGTTGCTGAGAGCATAGGACTTAGCCAGATGGAGGTACCTACATCGTCATTTGAGGTCAGTATTGTGATTTATGTACATAATGTATAGTTCATTATGCTCTAAAATCAAATTTAAAAAATGTATGTATTGTAAATTATAGGACCTCACCACTGCTACATTTGGTAGTTTTGATAGTGCGCCTCCTCCCATTACTAAGGGACACCCATCTCATGTGGTATTTATTTTTTCATGTAGTGAATATTTAATTTAGTTGCAAGCTAGATTTTGAGACCCATTTCAATTAAGCATGTACATGATGAGATGTGCCTCATGTTACACAGGGTGATCCATCTACCTCACTGGGTGTCTGAGATGACAAGACAACTCATATTACACATGATGATCCATCTGAGTCCTCTTCGGATGGAGTAAAGAGGACATTCGATCAAATAGATTAGGTCTTGTTGGCACCTGTAGATTGTATTTTTATGATGTATACACTTTCTGTTAGGATAGTTAAAACTGTATGTTAGACAATGTATTTTTTCACTTCATAGATCATGTTATGATTTATATTAGACCATGTACTATTTTTTTTATGAATTCTAATCATGCTTGTGTATGTAGTATATATTATTATGTTTCACCATGTTTTAAGTATATTCAAACCATTTTCTTTATTCTGACATTTTATTCATGAACATATGACACATTTTGTAAGTATATATGCAAGATGAACAATAATTTTAACTATTTATAGAGCATTATTGGATAAATATCACATCAAATTTATGCATTGAGATTCATACAAATAAAATTGACCTACTAGATTAAAAAATGTATTGATAACGTACCTAACAATGTATCATAAGTGATCTTAATGTGTTGTTTGGTAATGTAAGACTCATTATCACCTAATAAGACCTATTATGTGGTAGTAAACATATGAATACCTATCATAACCTATAATAGACATAATGAACTATTACGACTCCCATGTCCCCTTAAGACACACATGTATGGATAACGTACCTAACAATGTATCATAAGTGATATTAATGTGTTGTTTGGTAATGTAAGAGTCATTATTACCTAATAAGACCTATTATGTAGTAGTAAACATATGAATACCTATCATAACCTATAATAGACATAATGACCTATTAGGACTCCTATGTCCCCTTAAGACACACATGTATGGATAATGTACCTAACAATGTATCCTAAGTGATCTTAAAGTGTTGTTTGGTAATGTAAGACTCATTATCACCTAATAATACCTATTATGTGCTAGTAGACATATTAAGACTTATTAAAATGTATAGAAATTATTATGACCTATTACGACTCCCATGTCCCCTTAAGACACACATGTATGGATAACGTACCTAATAATGTATCATAAGTGATATTAATGTGTTGTTTGGTAATGTAAGAGTCATTATTACCTAATAAGACCTATTATGTGGTAGTAAACATATGAATACCTATCATAACCTATAATAGACATAATGACCTATTAGGACTCCTATGTCCCCTTAAGACACACATGTATGGATAACGTACCTAAAAATGTATCATAAGTGATCTTAAAGTGTTGTTTGGTAATGTAAGACTCATTATCACCTAATACTACCTATTATGTGCTAGTAAACATATTAAGAATTATTAAAATGTATAGAAATTATTATGACCTATTATGACTCCCATGTCCCCTTAAGACACACATGTATGGATAACATACCTAACAATGTATCATAAGTGATATTAATGTGTAGTTTGGTAATGTAAGAATCATTATTACCTAATAAGACTTATTATGTGGTAGTAAACATATGAATACCTATCATAACCTATAATAGACATAATGACCTATTAGGACTCCTATGTCCCCTTAAGACACACATGTATGGATAACGTACCTAACAATGTATCATAAGTGATCTTAAAGTGTTGTTTGGTAATGTAAGACTCATTATCACCTAATAATACCTATTATGTGCTAGTAAACATATTAAGACTTATTAAAATGTATAGAAATTATTATGACCTATTACGACTCCCATGTTCCCTTAAGACACACATGTATGGATAACGTACCTAACAATATATCATAAGTGATATTAATGTGTTTTTTGGTAATGTAAGAGTCATTATTACCTAATAAGACCTATTATGTGGTAGTAAACATATGAATACCTATCATAACTTATAACAGACATAATGACCTATTAGGACTCCTATGTCCACTTAAGACACACATGTATGGATAACGTACCTAACAATGTATCATAAGTGATCTTAATGTGTTGTTTGGTAATGTAAGACTCATTATCACCTAATAATACCTATTATGTGCTAGTAAACATATTAAGACTTATTAAAATGTATAGAAATTATTGTGACCTATTATGACTCCCATGTCCCCTTAAGACACACATGTATGGATAACATACCTAACAATGTATCATAAGTAATCTTAATGTGTTGTTTGGTAATGTAAGATATAATCAATACAATGAATACAATGAGTACTGATCTAACATATAATCAATACAATGAGTAATGATCTTTAAATTATCATGTACAAGTGACTTGTTTTTAATATTACAATCAATAGTAATTTGAAACTTCAAACAAACATTAATTTAAACATGCTTGAATGTAAAAGTAATGGAACAAAATAGGAGGTCATTACTTAAATTGACAATTAATTTATAATTTATCAACTACATACCTTTAACTTTCAAATAGAAGTAAACTCTCATTTTTGAATTAGTTTGTACAACATATTTCACAATACATGTAAGACAATGTCAATGATATATTTATAGTTCAGTGAACTCAAAACATGAAATTGGTTCAACACATCTCTTCAAATGAGGTTCTCTAAAATAAAATTGTAAAACAAAAACACATGTTAATAAACACATAAATTAATATTCAAGGTATCTGAACTATGTAAATATATGTGTAATTTGTATGTACTTACTATGTGAAATTGCACAAGATGTTGATGTTCGATCCACTTTAACATTTAAATTTGCATAAATTGTAATTAAGACCTGAATAAGAGGTATATAAGTTCTCTAAATTGGTATTGACAACAAAAAACATACATGTAATTAAATTAAAGAAGTACATATATATAAAAATAATACAATAATGAAAGAACTTACATGTGTTTGATTTAAATGTAGTCATCCCACTATACCATCTGCATCCTCTCTCTTTTGCAATGCATATATGATTGTCTCATGCTCGTCCATTGAAATTGTCCATAATACCTTATTGGCGGGTCTCCCTTTGTATCTTTTTAATTTGATATTTTTTGCCAAAATGAAATGAGAATAGTGTAAAATCTTCTTTTCGGTTTGGTAGTCTTCAAATGCTGGCAAACCATTTCTTCTTGTCAGGTATCTACGTAGCCAGATGCTAGCTACAATGACAGATCCAATTGGATACTCAAAACCATCATCGTCTACTTGATGACATGTCAATTTTTTTTTAGGTTCCACACATCTAGCTAGCCAATACTCAGTCTGTTCATCATTATCACTAGGTGCAATAATAGCATAAACATGTCCTACAAGATAAGATAAAGTATAAAAACACTTTAATCACATGAGTGTACATATGCAAATTATATAAATTGAAGCATGAGATCACAAAAAAATCTAATTAAATTGTGTATACCAGGTTCTATGAGGTCTGAAATATGATCATAGTCTTCTGATGCAAAAGTAACATTCTGGCCTTCATTTACTATATCATCTTCAAAATGTGTGTCAGTAGGTGCTAATGATCTTTGTTGCCAATCTTCAACCCATTTTGTATTCTCACATTCTTCCCATTCATCTACAAGACAAAATTGACAAAAAAAAGCAAGCTCCCTAGTCCATATAGTCCAAGTGTTAGAATCTGAACTCCTAAATGAATGCCATTTAGTTGACCCACTAATTGTATCATAGTCATATCTTGAAGGGATATTATTTTCTTCAACTAGGTAGAAGAAATGTTTGATTGTAGAGTTCCGACTTGATCCCGTGTATAAATATTTGTTACACCATTCGACAATCTCATGTGCATTTTTGAATTTAGCCTTTTTGTCAAATTTTAATTTCTCTCTACTAAGGGCTCTCTTCACGCATGCACTAGCACCATCATGTTCTCCTTTACCATGTCCAGCCTCAAAAAAACTCCACACATGTTGGATGTTAGTTTGCCTATGTATCCTACTCAACCAATAGAACATTCTAGCATTCTTGAATTGTCCTGTACAATTATCTGACCATATCCAATGTTGTGTC
This sequence comes from Cupressus sempervirens, assembly GCA_028749045.1. Taxonomy (NCBI): domain Eukaryota; kingdom Viridiplantae; phylum Streptophyta; class Pinopsida; order Cupressales; family Cupressaceae; genus Cupressus; species Cupressus sempervirens. Next base: position 189,088,704 of record CM053791.1, on the reverse strand, counting down.
ATTTGAATTTGTCTCTCTTTCAAATTATCATAAAAGACCTTGAAACAATATTGGACAAACTCAGATGAATGGAGTTTATTATCACTTATATAAAAATGGTACTCTCTCAATATTTTTTGATCCTCCTCTGTACTATCAGGTGCATGCTTATAAACTATATGAACATAAATTGTTACTTGCACTAAATTGTAATATTGTGGTTGTACCTCTTCTTGTGGTGCAAGTGTGTAGTTCTCTGCAAAGTCAACAACTGAAAGTATAGTACCAATTGGAAATGTATTCTTACATATGTGAAATTTTCCATCAAGCCATCTAGAATATTGAGAGTGTTTAACATATTTTGGTATGATCACACTCTTAAACTCATCCATAAATGCATGACAACTAACTTTATCTGTAACTAGATCACACCTTCTTCCAATCTTCCCATCCTTTAATGGATATTCAATAGTTTTGAATCTTTTTACCTCAACTAATTGTTGTCCAAAAGTAGTCAAAACATTTTCATGCAAACATTTATCTAACAAAGAAAGATTGCCACACATATCACATGTACTAGAAAGATATGCATTGAAAAGAAAGTATTGATCATTAGGTGGCTTACAAAGCAAAATTGATATGAAATCTTTTATAGTTTGAGGTGGTATTTTTATACCACATTCTTGCAACATTTTTTTACTATGCATGGTACCATGTATAGATTGAAATACATCATAATGATAACGAAATTGAATATGAGTTTTACAACAACATGTGATTCTTTCCTTGTTAATCGTTACATACCATGGTTTACACTTTTCAAAAGATCTTTGACTAATGGTAATATTTAATACCTTACCATCTACAATTTTTTTAAACAATTCAGTTTGAGTCATGTCCAAAAGGTGTTTAGGATGTGGATCACATATTTTTGACCCAATTCTCAATTTACGAAAATCTCTTGAATTAGGTGATACTCTTGTATTATCATACCAAAATTTTTCAATCAAACTTTTGACTTCACTAGTAAGTTTCATATCACATCTCGGGAGTCTACCACTAGAAGTCCATAAAATATTTGTTGGATCACATTCAAAGTTAACCCTTCTCTTTACAAATCTTTCTAAAGTATTAAGATTCACATTAAGATATCCACTTATGTTGCTAATCAATCTTTTTGTCAGATTTTGATTTGTTAACTAAAGTTGTTGTTATTGCTCGTCGTGCTGCATTCTTATCTTTAGACTGACTTCTCTTTCCGATAACATCAAAGGCTCTAGCAATAGTGGATACAACTTGTTTTAAAGACTCATTTTTATTCTTGGGTTTTGCATACATTTCCAACCTTCTCATTAATTTTCACATTTTAGACATTTTAATTAGTTGCAACATTAGCTGACATTGAAACCCAAATTTCTTATTATAAAAAAAAATGCCTATACAATCTATTAGCATGTGTCCTAATTTGTCTCCATGAAACCAATCCCTCAAGATTATCTAACACATCATTAGGAATATGAAAATTATGCTCAGACACTTTACTATCATCCTCACATGTTTTTTCAATAGTTGGTGTTTCTATGTCTACATTCATGCAATTTTTATTTTTAGACACTTTACTATTTTCACTGTTATTTGGGATTTGAATATCATTTTCAAAATTTCTTGGTATTTCTTTCAGGGCATGTATTTTAATTGGAGTGTTTTGTGCATGATAATTTGACAATTGCTTCTCATGAAGAAAATCTAAATCGTTTAAATCGTAACCTGCTTCTAAAAAATCACCAATTTCATCACGAGAGAAAATTTGAGGGTTTGGAGACACACCTGTATTGAATGCATGATTAGAGTGTGCAGCTGAATTTTCTTGTATTGGGTTCATTTATTTGACCTCTTCATCCATCATGGTATCCTCAATGTCTTTCTCTTTTGAAACATTGTTCAAGTCTCTAATTCTTTGTCTTCTCTCTCATTGATGTTGTGCTTCATTCTCTTTATTTGCTGCAATCTCCTCATCTATCAGAACTTTTGCTTTCTTCTTTCTTCGTTGTTTTGATCCCATGTTTGCACCAATTTTGAATTTGAATCAGTAGCTTGCAAATTGTATAAGAGGACAAGAAAACAAAATAAACATGACAGAATTCGTTGTTGCAAATCGAAACTGTTATTCAATCATTTCAATCATTGAAACTCGATCTGTGGGGCAGCTTTTGGGGCCCAATGGGTACATTAGAAATGGGCACTCGATTGCTTAAAAATTGAGTACCCGTTTATAAATCGGGTACTTGATTTCAAAAAGAATCGAGTACCCAATTTTTAAACAATTGGGTACAATGGTTGAAAGCAATCGGGCACCCAATTTTTGAATTACAAATCGGGTGCCCGATTCTTGAGACATGAGCAGGAATTTGGTATGGCTCCCAAATTTTGCATGGGGTTTTGCCTTGGGGAAAGGCATGGCATAGGCTTGGTCCCACCAAGCCATGCCTTTATGATCCTTTTTTCTTCTAAGGCATTTAATCGACAATTTCAGGTATTGTCATAATTTTTTTATAGTCGTTCCCATTAAATTTTTTGATGAGACAAAAACCCATTATAGGTCTTACTGTTCTGATTCAAAAAATGTAAATTTTATAGTGTTATTAGTTTATTTTCTATTTTTCCATTATTTATTAATCAAAACTATCTCCTATACGTTAAAAAGTGACATTCACTAAAACTTTAATAACTTTTTTATTTTATAATTTTTCTTAAATTAATTTACATGTCATCAATCTACATACAATTATTTTGATGTTAATTTTTTTTTTTTTGAAAAAAATGAGATTTTGATCAAATTATGTGGTCCATACATGAGAGGTTTTAAAATTTACCTTTATAGCCAATTAATAATTAATAATAAAAAATTAAGAAAAAATATTTTCATCAATCTTAGGTGTATTAGGTAACTCCCTTTAAAAGGATTTGAAAAATTCATTTATTTGTGTCAAATTAGGGTGTTTGTACACGAGCGTGGTATGGTCCTGAAACAGGCATTTTGAAAAAGTGGCTTTTAAAAATCCATACCAAAAAAATAATCTATCATATGGGTACACAAATAAATTACATATTCAAAAACTAGATTCCAAACACTAAAAAATTTATTTCTGGAATTTTTTTTATATTCAATCTCTAAATACCTCAAATTTTGACATCAATTGACAAAAAAATTCAAAAACAAGAAAAACACTTCCACTTTTTGGCCAAAAGTGAGACCCAACTTCTTGCACTGACCCTTATAGAAAATTCCTTGTAATATATTTTGTCAAATTTTAGCTTCATTAATTTGCATCATAAAATTGGTAATAGATTTATAAATAATCATTTTTTACAAATATCTAATTTTTTTGTTATCTTGTATTATATTTTATTCAAGTTTAGGTGTTGTGGAAGACTCGTTGAGAACAATGAATTTGAAATAACAACTGAGAAACAATTGAAAATTGATTGGTACGTTTCCATCCTTTTGACACTATAGAAAATGATAGTTCTTGTTGTCAACTTATAGTTAGATTTTGTTTATCAATTTATGTTTTAGTAAATGAATTAATATAAGGCCATTAAGACATATTTATAGCAAGTTGAAAAATCATATCTAAATTTAAAATGAAATTAATAAGGTTTGAAAAAGTATACTTATTACTGAGCAATAAGCATCCTTTGTCATCATTATTGACACTCACAAGTACTTTTATCTATATATATTGTCATAATCATCTTCTTCCTAAATATTCATAGAAGAACACCATTTCAATATACTAATGATGCAACAGTTCACTGATTGTTCTTCATAGCATACGTTGCAAGATGCAACAATTGGTTAATGTAGTATTTGACAAATGAAAGATATATAATAAAATTAACTAATTGTCAATAATATGAAAAATGTATCTTAAAATGAATGGTCATAGTGTTGTAAACTATATGTACATGAAAAATTTGTAATGTCAAACAAAATACTTTTGCTCATTTTCATGAGCTTTCTTCTATCGATTTTCTTAGATGTTTCTATCTAGACAATGCTTTGTAGGAAACATTATTCTTTCAAGGAATCACCACTCACTTGTATTTCAATTCTTTATATCTATGACAAATTTGAATACATTGTCTTCTAAATGGTAATTTTTTTAGATTGTCAGTTGGATTGGTTATTGTCAGATGAAATTTTTTAGCATTTGATGCATATCTTAAGCTAAATCCATTCAATGACACCTATATCATCTTAGATAAAATTATTAACTATTATGGAAAACCTTTGAAGAATATATAAAATTCAATATTGAGACATATTAAAAATCACAATTACTAATGTGAAATTGTTTTACCATTTGTCTTCAATAAATTTAGAATTTTGCAACTTAATTAATATAAACAATTTCTCTTTCAAGCTTTAATGAAGTAAAGCCATAGAAAAATAGGTATTGTTAATAAATAATTTAAATACATATGATGCAGGAGGATATTGCTTTGCAGATGTAAAAATGAAATTGCAACTTCAAGTTGACATCAAAATACGTTTCTCATCATTACACATGGCTTTCTTAATCAATGACAATACAATAGTTTTACTTGAATCAATAGTGTTGCTCAAGATCTGCATTCTCTTGGTGCTTTATTTTACTGTCAATGAGACATTTTATTTCATTTTGCTTCTGGCTTGCAATGTAATTCTATTTTATATAATATTATACATTATTGAGTTAGCCACAATATCCAACAAAAAATGAAGCAAGCTAGGTTAGTCATGGGTATATGACTACTTTAACAGTTCATCTTCTCACATAATACATTGAGAACCTATATTATTTTGTTCATACTATTAATCTTATGTATTAAATTATGAATACATAAATTAAACTTATTTTTATTAATTTGTAGTGTATCCTTCCTTAAATTTTTTAATTGCTTTACAAAATTTATTTGAAGAATGAGTCATATTTTCCATGAACCTACATGCCACTTATGGAATGACCACAATTGCAATTGTGCACCAAAAAATATGATCAAAAACAAAATGGATGACCAATTGACCTACAGACAATATAAAGGTCTGAGAAAGTGTCCATGGGGTTGCTATGCTATAGAAATAAGAGATCCAACAACCAAACATAGATGTTGGTTGGGCACTTTTGAAATTGCTGAAGAGACTGCTATTGCATATAAAAAAGTTACATTTCTAATGGTAGCAAATAAAGATAGTTGTCTTTCTAGATCTCATACTTTGAAACAATACATTTATTTACATGGAAATGAGAAAAATAGTGAAACAATACACTTTGAAAAGCAACAAACCTGGACAGAATTCAGAGAAATGATGGCATTGGGCGTCTGGAATTTTTTGTTGAGCTAGGGCAGCCATGCCCTAGCTCCTCATCACTGGGACTGTGTGAGCATAGGAGGGTAGCGATGTTGTTGTGTGGGTGGGGGAGTTTTGGGCATTGTTTTTACTAGTGCATCAATTGTGAGTGATCATTGAGGGAGAGTTTAATGCCGTGCAGGTCAACAAGAGAGCCCGGTCAGATCCCATTGCAGTGGATTGACCAGGGCTAAGTGCGGGTATGGAAATGGGTGGGCCCTCTAGGGCATCACCTATTGAAGTATTGCATGTTATGGAGGATTTGAATATGGTGGGGCATGAGGCTAGGGTTTTTCAGAACGACCTTTTTTCTTAGAATACTGATGCTGCAGATTCGTGCCCGCCGGGGGGATCATGGATAAGAAAGATTAATGGTTGCCTTGAATGCTGCAAAGAGAGACCCAAATTGGTTATCCCCTTTGAAATGATGGCCAAGGATGTCAAGTATTAGTCCAAACATTTTCTGTATTGCAAGTTTTTGAGATTGAGAGTTTCTCTCCAATTTTTGGAGAATTGGGCTCGAAGAGTTTGGGAACCAGAACGTGAAATGGAAGTCACGCTGGTTGCAAACAATTTCTTCATGATTACATTCATTTTCCTAGCTGATCATAATAGGTTTTTTGAGGGTGGGCCTTACTTTTATAACCAGACTAGCCTTTTTGTCAAACCATGGCATGTAGGATTTAACCCTTTTGAGGAGCTCCCGAATCGGGTTTCGGTGTGGGATCGGCTACCCAAATTTCCAATACAATGTTGCAGAGAGGATGTTCTTCATATGCTTGCATCAATGATAGGAAAGCCAGTGGGGCCTTCTATACAAACTTTGGGAAAGAAAGTGATGACTTTTGCACAAATTTGTGTGGAACTCGATTTGAGTAAACCATTGCCAAATGTGATTGAAATGTGGGCGAGCTCATATTCTTGGGTGCAACAGGTAGACTATGAGACCCTTCCTTTTTGATGTCACCTTTGTCATGAATATGACCACCTAGTGTGAAGATGTCCAAAGGCCAAGTCAATGGAGCAGCAGCCTATGCCTCCTCCTCGTAACACTTCGGGTATTGACAAGGGGAAGAAGCCTACTGCTGGCGAGGGCAAGGATGCTGAGGGGTTTATCCAGGTTAAGGCTCAAAATTGTAATAGGGGTCAAAAGAGGACTCTAATGGAGAGACAAGATGACGATACTTTTAACAGGTTTGAGGTGTTGGATGAATTGGGTAAGCAAGAAGTTAATCTTGGATTAAATAATGCAGAACAACTGGTGACAGATTATGGACTGGAGATTTGTTCTTCCATCCCTCCTTCTGTTTCTCATGTGGAATCTTCCATGCTTATGGTCATGGAAGGGTAGATAGGGACTCAAATGATTCTAGAGAAAAAATTTGATTTGAGTCAGGGAGTGGAGGATGTTGCTCTTCTTGCTAGGATTGCGGCTTCAGATACAAATAAGCGAGGTAAATCTGCTTCTCATTTGGGCATTCTCCAAAAGGATGGTAAGAAGAGTGGGTCAAAGAATTTTTTTTGAAATGGGATGTAAGAAGGACTTGGAAAAGATTAAGATGATAGGGGACACTTTGGCGGAGTCAGGTTCTGTAAAGACCTTGGATTCCCACTTCTCAACTCCTCTGAAATGATCATTATTTCTTGGAATGTTAGGGGCTTGAACAACGGCCCTAGACAAAGAGTTGTTCAAGAATTAGTTAGAAATGACCCTCCAGATGTTCTTTTTCTCTAGGAGACAAAATTTTATGTGGAATGTATGATGATTATGGCACCTAAACTATGGAGAAGTGGGCAATGCCAATGCATTGGTGCCTAGGGATCTTTAGGGGGTGTGGCTTGTCTTTGGAACCCACAAAAGATTCAACCAGTGTCATGGATTTCTTTCAAATCCTCCTTATCCATGGTGGATTTATGCATTGATTTAGGAGAATCTATCCTTTTCTCTAATGTCAATGCTCATGTTGAATTTCAAGGTAAGCTCCTGGTCTAGAATAATATTCATTTGGTTCGTAGTTTATTTCCTTACCTGCCATGGATTATAGTTGGGGAATTTAATGCTATTCTTGATTTATCTGAAAAATGGGGAGGTAATGCAAGATTGGAGCCCTCTTCTATTTTTCTTTGGGATAATATTTTAGCACTCAATCTTGTGAATATCAAGCCTAGCAATGGTTAGTTCACCTGGAACAATAGAAGGGTGGGGGACAGATGCATTGCTGAAAGATTATACTGCTTTATGGTTTCGTATTTTTGGGTGGGAGGATTGTGGTCTTCCAGGTCTGAGATATTAGATTGGAGAGGTTTAGATCATTGGCCTATCAAGCTTTTCATTTCATTAGCCTATTTTCCTCAAAGGACACCATTCAAGTTTCAGCTCATGTGGCTCACGGACCTAGATCTTTATGGTTGTGTAGCCAAATGGTGGAAGGATGGTAGGCTTGCTTTTGGGACAGCAATGTATACCTTTACCAAGATCCTACAATATGTTAAGTATCAGCTCAAATGATGGAACCAAAAGTGCTTTGGGAACATTTTCTAGGTGAAATATGAGGCTCAAGTGGAGTTGCATACTATTACCAGGTTAATTAGGGAGGATGGAGTGTCAAAGAATTTGTTGTGGGAGGAAGCCAAGGCTCTAAAGAATCTGGAGGAGTGGGAGTTGTGAGAGGAAATATTTTGGAAACAGAAAGCTCAGATTGAGTGGCTCCAAGAGGGGGACAAGAACACTGCCTTCTTCTTCAATTTGGTGAAAGCCAGACAACATGGTAATTCTATATCATCTTTGGTTACTGATAGGGGAGAGGTTATTTCCTCTACTCAGGATGTTTTAAATGAAGCTATGCAGTATTTCATTTCTTTATTTAGGGAGGAATCGCAAGGGAACTTGGTTGCTGAGGCGCAAGTCCTATCCTGTATCCCGCCTTTAGTCTCTTTGGAAATGAAAGAGTATCTTATGGGTGCCGTATCTTTGGGGGAGTTAGAGAAGGTTGTCTTCTAGATGAAAAAAGGAAAGGCTCCTAGTCTAGATGGTTTTCCAATTGAATTCTTCCAAGAATTTTGGGACATTATAAAATTAGATTTACTGGCAGTTGTTCAAGAATCCCAAAAGAATAAGCAAATGCTCTAGGCCCTGAACTCTACATTTCTTGCTCTCATCCCCAAGGGGGAGAAGGCTGACCAGCTATCCCTATTTCCATATGCAATGTAACTTATAAAATTATTTCTAAGTTGATTGCGCAAAGGCTAAAATAGTGTCTTGCAGTGCTAATCTCTGAAGAACAAAGTGGCTTTGTAGAGGGCTGCTAGATTCTAGATGGGGTATTTTTGGCTACTGAGACTATTCATTCCATGGCTAGTTCCAAAGATAGGGCTATGTTTATCAAGTTGGACATGGCCAAGGCTTATGACAGAGTTCGCTAGTCCTTTCTTCAGAAGGTTTTGGGTGCCTTTGGTTTTGAGGAGGAATGGATTCGTTGGGTTATGAGTTTTGTTGATTCAACTTCCTTTTCAGTTTTAATCAATGGGGAACATTCTAATCTCTTTGGGGCCTCTTGTGGTTTGTGGAAAGGGGACCCTCTTTCTCCGTACCTATTTCTTCTTTTGGTGGAAGGTTTGGGATGGTTGATTAAAAGGAATGTTGAAGAGGGCTTCATTCAGGGTTGGCAATGGGGAGGGGGTCTTCCTGTTCAATCTCACCTCCAGTTTGTGGATGATACAATGTTGATGGGCATGGATGCGATTAAGAAGGCTTCTAATATGCATAAGGTGTTGGATGTTTATCTGGTTGCTTTAGGATAGTTGATCAATGAGGGTTAGTCTTCCATTTTTTTCTTCAACAACTCCACCTTCCATTCAGCGAAGAGTTGCTCATATTCTCAGGTTCCAAATTGGGAGCCTCCCACTACTATATCTTGGGATCCCTATCTCAGTTGGTAGATAGTATAAGGAATCATGGCAGGTTATTTTGGATAAGTTTCAGGACAAAGTGAATCATTGGACCCATCGTTGGCTATCTTTTGCTGGCCGGGTCCAGTTGCTTCAATCTGTGGTGTAGGCTCTCCTCCTCTATAGGTGTATGATTCAGGTGGCACCGATGAGCTTTGTTAGGGACCTTGATGGCTAGAAATTTATTTTCAATGAAGTAGAGTCTTATCAAATGGGAGGATGTCTATAGTCCAAAAAGTTTTGGTGGTCTTGGCCTTTGACAGTCATCGATGTCTAGTATTGCGCTGGCAGCTAAACTGTATTGGCAATGGTGTGTGGAACAGGGGCAGGTGTCGGCCAAAATTTTGTCTCATAAGTATTTCTTTGGGATCCCATAGAAGGATATCCCTTGGTACATCTTGACGGGGAAAGGCTCAGTGATCTAGACTACTCTTAAGAAGGGGGTTGTGCTCATAAAGGGAGGCCTTTTCTAGATCTGTAAGAAGGGGTTAGAGGTACATTTTTGGAATGAATCTTGGGATGGCCATCCTCCCATAGTCATCCAATATCCTCATTTGTTCTTATTGGCCCAGAGTTTTTGTGAAGTTGGATGGACTAAGGTGAGTGACTTTAAGTCCTTCTTCCTTTAGGGACAGTTGGTGGAAGTAAGATGGAAGAACCAAGGGGAGTGGCCTATCCTTGGGTTGGAAGTAGAATGTGCTAAGATTTATCACATTCTTGTTGGTTGTGACTGTAGTGCCCTTATGGATAGTGATGTTCTGGTCTGGTCCCCTAATTCTAAGGGTGTCTACACTGTGTCTTCTAGGTATCAAAAGCTGCTCTCTCAACAATTGGTTGGAGGGGAGGTTCAATGGTGGAAGAAAGTTTGGAATATATTCTCTTGGCCAAAGTGTAATTGCTTCATTTGGACTTTGGTTTGGAATAGGTTCTTGACTTGGGGCAATATTCAGAAAAGGGCTTTTATGGTCCTTCGAGGTGTGTTCTCTATGGTGGCGATGAGGAAGACGTACAACATTTATTCTTCCGTTGCCCCTTCACCCTGAAATTATGGCTTTTCTAGTGGAATGTTTGGAAATGCCCATGCATTCATGCCTCCTCCTTGGTAGATTTTTGGATGAGAATGGGAAGGCCCCCTTATCGGCTCCCTTCTTGCATGATGTTTGGTATGCTAGTCCTATCTTCCTATTATGGCAAGTTTGGTTGGAAAGGAATCGTAGAATCTTTAAAGGTGAAGAATTGGGGATTCAACATGTTTGGACTAGAATTATGGGAATGCTCCTAGAAACTATTGTGTTAGGATAAAACCACAGATAGAAATAAAAACTACATGCAAATATAACCAATAACAAAAAATAATAGATCACACAGAAATGAACACAAGGAACCAAGACTTAATGTGGTTCACGCAATCCCTAGGCTATGTCCACCAAACAACAAGTTTGATCTTATTACAATCCAGTGATTACAACCTGATTACAGTCCATAATCCCTTATAGCTCAACACTGTCGCAAGAACCAATTCCACATCACACTATCAAACAATCACTAACCCTAAGCCCTTTTATACAAGTATTAAACCACTTTAGGGTTATAACATGTCGAACATAAATTAGCCATAACTTTAGTGGAAAATCTATGAATAGTACCAAACACCACAAAATTATGGAGTATGTACAGTACTTTCTTGATCAGCCACCACAATCTAACAATCTCCCACTTGGGGACTGATCAGGCTCCACACTAAACAACAATCTCCCACTTGGAGACTGATCCTGTAGTAATACGACTACCACATGGGGCTCCCACTAGATCAAACCACCCTAGACTCTACTGTTATTTTATTCATTTTCAGTCTAGAAGACCAACCGAAGCTGAAGAGGAGTTCAACTTCTTCCTTGTTACAACCTCTATCAACATATCTTCTGGATTGTCATTTGTATATATCTTCTCTAGCTTTAACTATCCATCCTTTCAAACTAACCGAATGAAATGGTACCACAACTATATGTGTTTGGTCTTAGAATGTAGAGCTGAATTCTTTGCAAGATGAATGACACTCTGACTATCTATGAACAAATAATTATCCTTCTGAGGATGTCCCAATTCTTCCAAGAGGAACTAAAGCCATATCATCTCCTTGGCTGCCTCTATAGCAACAACATACTCTGCCTCTGTAGTGGATAGAGCCTTAATCTTTTGTAACCTAGAAACCCAGCTCACGGCTGCCCCACCAACAGTAAAGACATAACCTGTAGTACTCTGCTTGGTATCAATATCCCCTACCAAATTTGAGTCAACATAGCCCTGTAAATCAATAGTAGAGCCCCCAAAGTGTAAACACTTATTAGATGTTCCTTTCAAATATCAGAGAATCCACTTGACAACATTCCAATGCTCAAATCTTGGATGACTCATATACCTGCTAACAACTTCCACTGCATGGGCAATATCTAGCCTAGTGCATACCATAGCATACATCAAGATTCCTATAGCTGAAGCATAGGGTACCTTGGACATCTTATCCTCCTCTTCCTGTGTCTTAGGACACATCTCCTTAGTCAATTTCAAATGACTAGGTAAAGGTGTGCTGACAGCTTTAACATTATCCATAGAGAAATATTGCAACACCTTCTCAACATAATCAGCCTGAGATAACATCAATGTTCTATTCTTCCTATCTTTGCAAATCTTCATACCAAGGATTTGTTTTGCTGCCCCCAAATCCTTCATAGAAAATGCATGTGCTAACTAGCATTTCAACCCCTTAATATGATCCATGTTAGACCCACCTACAAGCATATCATCAACTTATAAACATAAAATAATGTAGCTATCATCATCCAACCTCTTAAAATGAACACAATAATTTGAATGACACCTGTTATAGCCATGTTCATGCATAAACCTATCAAATTTCAGATACCATTGCCAAGGTGCTTGCTTCAAGCCATATAAACTTTTCTTCAATTTGCACACTAAGTTCTCCTTACCTTTGACCTCAAATCCTTGTGGTTGAGCCATATATATTTCTTCATCCAAATCACCATGAAGGAAGGCTATTTCAACATCTAGCTGCTCTAAATGCAAATCTTCAGTAGCCACAAGACTTAAAACAGTATAGGTAGAAGTCATTTTAACAACAAGAGAAAATATCTCATCAAAATTAATTCCCTTTTTCTGTGCAAATCCTTTTACAACTAACCTGGCCTTAAATCTTTTCTTACCTCCTTCCTCTTCTTTTAACCTGTAAACCCACTTATTTTGTAAAGCCTTTTTACTTGCATGCAACTTGCACAAATCCCATGTCTTATTCTTTAGCAAAGAGTCCGTTTCATCTTTCATTGCAGACTCCCACTGAATCTTAGTATCCACCTGCATAGCTTCATCATAACTTTCAGGTTCACCAACATCAATAAGTAAAATAGAATACAAAAAGGGAGAAAATCTTTGTGGAGGTCTAATTTGCCTTGTTGACCGTCTAACATTCACTGGTGTGTGTGGTATTTATTGTTGCGGTTGTTGCACATCATGAGGAATGGCTAGAACATCAGCTTTTGGAGTATCATCCAATAGTACATAATCATCTTCTTTCTTCTAATGTTGTTGCAACAGATCTTTGTACAACACTTTCTCATTGAATATGACATCTTGACTTATAAAAAATTTATAATTTTAAAAATCCCAAAGCCTATAACCAAATTCATTAATGCCATATCCAACAAAGAAACATTTCTTTGATTTACCTTCTAGCTTGGTTCTATTTTCAGAGTCTATATGAGCAAAAGCTTCACAACCGAAGTTCTTGAGAAAAGAATAACTCACCTTCTTACCAGTCCATGCCTCCTCTGGAATACCATAGCCTAAAGGAGTAGAGGGGCCTCTATTAATCAAATATAATACAGTATTAACAACCTCTGCCTACATGTGTAAGGGAAACCCAGCATTCAACCTTATGCTCCTTGGGTGGTCCATTATAGTCCTATTCATGCATTTAGCCACTCCATTTTCTTGTGGAGTCCTTGGAATAGTTTTTTGTCTATGAATACCATTAGTGGAGCAATAATCTTCAAATTCATGACTGCAATACTCACCACCATTATTAGATCTGAGACATTTTAATTTCATACCAGTCTCATTTTCAACCAAGCATTTCCATTTCTTAAAAGTTTGAAATACATCAGATTTTTGTTTAAGGAAATAAACTCATACTTTTTTAGTTGAGTCATCAATAAATGTAACATAATAATGATAGCCACCAAGGGAAGATACCTGAGCTGGTCCCCATACATCTGTATGCACAAGCTCTAATTTCTCCTTTTTGTTTTCCTTCCCAGTCTTTACAAAACTCACTCTCTTTTGTTTTCCATACACACAACTTTCATAGAAATCCATATTAACACATTTCAGACCTAGTAAAAATTTCTTTGAATGAAGTACTTTCATACCTTTCTCACTCATGTGCCCAAGTCTGTTGTGCCACAACGCTATATCAGAATCTACAATAGCTATTTGTTCTCCCTACTCAACTGTAGTAATTGTTCCTGAACATTGTTTTTTCTCTGAAACAATCAAACTAGAAGGAACAATATGACCTGTACAAAGATATAAGGTGCCTAATTTCACACCTTTTGCTACTACAAGGGAACCTTTTGAAACCTTCCTATTTTTATCATTAAAAATAACTACACAACCCTCATCACTGAGTTGCCCTACTGAAATTAAATTCCTACTCAGCATTGGTACATGTCTTACCTCATGTAGTAGCCAATGATTCCCATTCTGCAACTTAATTTTAATTTTTCCCTTTCGAACAATCTAAAAGGGTTCATTATCCCCCAAATAAACAAGCCCAACATCCCCTTGGACATAATCAATGAAATAACCTCTATGAGGTGTAGCATGAAATGAAGCACCAAAATCTAAAACCCATGAATCATCAACACTTTCTAAAGACAAAAGCAAAGCATCCTCTTTAGATTTGTTACTTACCACATTTACCTCCTTGTTTCAATCTAATTTATCTCCTTCATTTTTCTTTCGATTCTAGCAATCTTTCTTTTTATGAACTAGTTTCCCACAGTACCAATTGTCATTCGGTCCTCTCAATTGAGACCTCTTCCCCTTTGACTTTCCTCTTGATTTCCTATGATTTCCAGAGTTACTTATTCTCTCAATTGTTTTTCCCCTACTTTGTGCATTCAAAGCACTTCCTAATGTAGATCCACCTAAGGATTTCCTACGACAAAACAACACCGATCACATCATCATATTTTAGGGTACTAGATCCAGGAACAAAATTACTCACCGCCATTACCAAGCCATTCCAGCTTTCAGGCAAAGAACACAAAATCAAGAGAGCCCTAATTTCTTCATCAAAATTTATACCCACGAAAGATAACTGACTAGTAATAGTATTAAACTCATTTAAATGATCTGTAATAGATCCACCTTTTGCCATTTTCATATTAAATAAATGCTTCATAAGAAATACCTTGTTTGAAGCGGAGAGCTTTTCATACAGTGTCGCTAGGGTTTTCATCAACTCTTTTGTCGTCTTCACTTTTGTAATATTTAATGTCACTGATGGTGCTAGGCATAACTGAATGCTTCCAAGTGCGTTTCTGTCCAAAAGATCCCATTCATCATTTGACATAGTTCCCTAATTCTTGGCTTTGCCTTCCAACAGATTACATAAATCCTTCTAATACAGATAGTCTTCCATTTACATCTTCCATAACTAGAAGTTCTACCCATTAAACCTATCAACCCTCAGCTTACCCTCATCTGCCATTGCTCCCACTCAACCATGAGACTCCCACTTAACTGTGAGACTTTCCTGCAGAGGATAACTAAAAGACAACTTTGGCTCTGATACCACTTGTTAGGATAAAACCACAAACAGAAATAAAAACTACATGCAAATATAACCAATAACAAAAAATAATAGATCACATAGAAATGAACACAAGGCACCAAGATTTAACGTGGTTCACCCAATCCTTGGGCTACGTCCACCAAACAACAAGTCCAATCTTATTACAATCTAGTGATTACGACCTAATTACAATCTGTAATCCCTTATAGCTCAACACCACTGCAAGAACCAATTTCACATCACACTATCAAACAATCCCTAACCCTAATCCCTTTTATACAAGTATTAAACCACTTTAGGTTTATAACATGTTGCCCATAAATTAGCCATAACTTTAGTGGTGAATCTACGAATAGTACCAAATTTATTTTTTTGGGGCAATGCCTTGAACCCCACAAAATTATGGAGTATGTACAATACTTTCCTGATCAGTCACCACAATCTAACATGTTGAAGCCAAGAGCGAGATTGTGTTGCCTCTGGAGAAAGGAGATGCTGAGATCATTGGGAGGCTTGGCATAGAGGAGATATGTCCAACCTCAACTTGTGTCAAAAGAGGGAGACATGTGAAGCAAAAAGTTCAAAGGATGGGGAAATGGCTACCCCCTCCAGAGGGTGTTTGAAAGTTAATATGGATGGTTCTTCCAGGGGTAATCCAGGTTTGGTTGGGATTGGAGGGATTAGAAGGGACTATTCTGGATCTATGGTTTTTGTTTTCTTGGCCAATAAAGGGATACAAACTGTTAACAAGATGGAAGGCTTGGCTATCCTATATGCTTTGAAGCGAGCTTATGCTCTAGGATGGTAGAAGGTGACATGTGAGGCTAACTCTCGGGTACTAGTCAATATGCTTCTTGAGAGGAAGACTTTTGATGTTAGCTGGTAGTTGTCTAAGTTAGTGCAACATATATTACAAGTTAGTTCTTTAATGGATTTAGTGTCTTATGTCCATATTCCAAGGGAGTGGAATAGGGTGGCCAATTGTATGGAAAAATGGGCATCAGAAGCTATAGATGGCTGGAAGATTGATGAGTGGGGGTAGATGCCATATGAGCTATGTCAGGATTTGGAGAAGATTTTGGTAGATAATAATAGAGGTGTTGGGGAGTGATGTTTTTAGTGGTATTGGTTTTGGGGACCTTGGTGTTTCTTGGGGCTTTAGCCCTATGATGTTTTGTATTCAGTTGTTCTAATTTTCAATAAAGTTTTTACCCCTCTTTTTTCCAAAAAAAGAAGCAACAAACCTCAAAATTTACTACAAGTCCTAACTATTATGAGCAAGTAGACCAAGGAAATCTATATGTACTGAATTCCCCCTTGAAAGAAGCTATTGTTTCTCGCATTGTTTGTAAAGATCCTAATAAAAATATCACACCAATGTCTCCTCCCACTAAATTATAAATGTAGCATAGCCAACCTATCTAGTGACAATAATGAAGATGACAACATATTTGGACAGTTCCCAATTCTTCTTTACTAGTTCATGCCTTTAGAGACCATAGGCTCTTAGATAATGTTGTAGAAATATACTTACCAAAGAAAGACCAAATTAATTGGAAAGAGGAGAAGTTGAAAAATAATAATGCTGTGCCTTCTTCAACTGGTGAAAGTAAAGAAAAAGGTTATCAGAGGTGCAATTTTTCCAAAACTAATGAAATTGGGCCTAATGTTGACAATGTCAAAGATGCATTACATAGATCCCAACAACTATACATTGGCAATGGTATGTCTCATATCAAATTTGAGATTATGTTGTATTCATTTGTCCAAAACATTCTACAAATTTATACTAACAAAATATTTTTAAAACTACTAATCTATTATCTTTTGAATTGTCCATAGGAAGGAGTGAAAATATTGAAGGACTCCTAGATTCATGCCCCTATCCCAAAGTCTCAGAAATCCCAAATAAAATTATTCCTTAAATTAATTATGAATGGTGGAAGGAACATTTTATAGGAAAATCTCAACTCCAAAGTGAACCTATGTGTACAAGATCTTTGAAACATGAAGTAGACATGTCCATTAGAGGGGAAAGTTTGCACATAGAAGAATTAGGGAAATGTACAAAATGTGACCTACTTGTTAACCGAGTTGTTAAGATGGAAAATAAACTTTTGGACTTGGAGGAAAGAATCAATAGCATTGAAAAATAAGCATGTATACTCATGCGTATGAGTAGGTCATGAAACGTAATGTTATTCTAATCAAGTTCTAATCTTTATAGACCCTATATAGTAAGCCTTTATATGTGCAATCATTACATAATTTTTATAGACCCCATGTAGTAACAATTTGTATGTGCCACCATTACTATCATTGTATGTTTTCAATCTATTATTTCTACAAAGGGGACTATTTCATCATTTTTGTTGTTAGAAAATGGCACATGTATTGAATTCTCATTGATGCATTTGCATCAAAAACTTTGAAACAAGTGTTTCTCATTCATTCTACAAATATTAAGATTTCATTGCTCATTGTAGTTGGCAATGAATTATTGAAAAATCAAACTCTTTGAAAGCATTATGAATGTATGGTATCTTAATACTTCACTAATGCAAATCAGACAATATAGTGTAGCTTTTATAACATAACTCTTTATACTTTCACTTGTTTCAAATAGTATAATATCTAATAATTAAGTGAGAAGATTTATGAAAGAATATGCTCCATAATTCATAGTATTCTACATATCTAGTGATATTGGTTCAAATAGCTTAATACTTAATGTTTAAATAACATAACCTCTCCAAAAAACTATCTAATTTTTGGTGTCCGCAACCCTTGGTATATAAATCTATTGGATATTTGCATACTTGCAGTTTGAGAATATATCAATATCAACAATTAATATTAACAAGGTTTTCAAAAATAGCTTGTTAAAGTGAATTGAATAATATTTAAAGCTTGAGCAATGATTTATTGCAGAGTTTATAAAACATTATTCATAAAAAGTATATATTCGTGTACAAGTATGTAAAAAGACATTGTTATGATGCCTTTGAGATATCATTTTAATTTTTAATGTTATTACTCTATTACTTAAATTAAGAAAGTTATTCAATTATTACTCAATCTTATAATTAGTCATTGTTTGCCTAGATTGAAAATAATTATTTGTAATTTTTTTTTCAAAAATAGTGTTAGCAAATACAGTTTAGATGACATTTTTTTTGCTAGATGCTTTTATTTCTTAGATTAACAGAGTTGTACGATATTATAATTAGTCTATTTTGCAATATAGTAACAATAAAAGATGTTTTCAGTAACTAGTCTCTATTCTGGTGGCAGTTTCGGTAACTGGTCTCTGGTCTAGGTTTTTTATTTAGTGTTTGTTCATTTTGTTCAAACACTAGGTTCCGAGTCCTTGTAAAACCTAGTTTCATTTTATGATCTTATTTCATGGTTTTAGGTCTCTGTAAAACCTAATTTTGTAACTGTTATATTGTAGGTTTCAGGTCCTTGTAAAACTTGGTTGTGCTTACTAGATTATCTTTTTCTTTTCTATTAAGAGTTTCGGGTCGCTTCAAAACCTGTTTTTACCTTAATCTAAAACAATAAAAGATGTTTTTAATTTTTTTTTGTTGTAATACATATATTACAAAATATTTCTATTATATAACATTATTATGGAAGCTTATGAAAATAAACTCTTTGTACTTCCAATTGCTTTGAATAGTATAATAGTTCATATGTAAATGAGAAGAATTTTGAAATACTATGGTCCATAATTCACAACATCTTATATATCTAGTAATATTGGTTGAAATAGTATAATAGTAACATTTAAATGACACAAGTTTTGAAATAAACTAACAAAATTGTCTACAAGAACTATTCTATAATAATATAAATTATCTCAATATAAATGAAACACTATCATGACATTGATTTTTTTATCAATGCAGGCTGCTGACCAATTTGATTGCATAAATATGTCTTTCCTTTCCATGTCCTATATCAAATGGTATACAATTAGAATTTAGAACACAACTATCAACATAGTATATTTGAGACAAAAAAACAAGTACAATTTGCAATATATCAATCCAGGAAACTTAACAATCAAACTCATTAGTACAAGACTATGTTATGGCAACAAATTACAAAATTCCAAATTTGGAAATAATGCAAGGAGACCAAAATAAATACAAATCTAGTTTATGTACATTTGACATTGACAAAACTCTTCTAGAGCATGGCTTATATAGGCCTCATGACTTCAAATACAATGTTGGTGATTGTTTATTTGATACATTTAAATATCTATTAAAATTCCAATATACATCGATCGAAATCCACAATGGTACTATAGATTTCTTCATCACTTGTCTCTAAAATGGTGATGAGGAAGCTATCAATTCCTACAACCATGAACTGCATCCTATTAGCTTGAAAGAGCTCCACAATGTAGAAGACATTACCACTTATTTGTGAAGAATTTGACTATCTACGAAGGTGTCAAATAAACCAGAAGAAAATAGATTGTGGGGTGATATATTTTGCATACATTGGCTATCAAAGTGACTCAATATTCGTATGTGTTTGGTAAACATCTTATGAAAAATGATATCTAGATTTCAACAACAAACTTGATTCTACTCCATACAATATCCTATTTCATGATGCAGATCTTTTGTCTGGGCACTTTGAACCATTGCTAACCAATATGATCCTAAAACGAGAATAACATAATATTAGCTTGCACAAATTTATAAAAAAATGATAAGAAATAATGGCAAGACACAATTAAAAGAAGAAAAAATTAACAAAAAACATTGAAGAGCTTTAATTTGACTAGCAATGCTAAATAGAATATTGTTAACAATCAAGATAATATAACCTTGTGTGCAATGAAAAGACTAATAAGGAATAAAGCTTGCAACATTAATCAACAAACAATTACAAATAAAAGAATTCAGAGTTCCCTAACCAACAAACATAATAATATAAAAGTACAAACATAGTGCACAACAACAATAAATTGTAAAAGGAAGTCAACTAAGACAACTATGACACTAGTAGAGAAATTATTTTCCACAATATAAGATAGATGATGTGTCTGACATTCATGACAACATTCAACATACAACATATAAGAAAATGAAAAATATAACATATGTAGGATTTGAAATAGGAAAGCACCCCAAAATATTTGATAATGTTAAATTAGACAAATGCTAAATACAAAGCAACAAGCAATAGTGAAAGACATTGTGGGAAAAAAAAGGTCAACAAAAAAGCACCAGTTCATTTATTCCTAACTGTTAGAGAAAACATTGGTAAGACCTTTACGACAAAGGTGATCTATCAAGCACTCTTGCATATATATAACAACACTATACACAACAACCCTAATAAACCAAAAGGAACAGTTGTAGCTTATAAAGGAAAAGCGACATACAACATTAGTGGGATGACAATACATTCAACATTCCATATTCCTTTCAATAAATTAGAATTTCTACCCCCGAATAACAACACAATGGATAAAATATCAATACATTACGAACAACTTTAGAGTTATATTGATTGATGAAATATCTTTAGTAGGTTCAACTTTCCTGCGTTACATAGACAAATGACTAAGAGAAATAATGCACACACCATCTTATTTTGGCAACTTGGACACAATTTTTTGGGGTGACCTATATCAAGCCCAACCAATTCTTGACTCTTTTTTGTTCGAGAATAGCACTACAGAAAAAGACTTGATGACTCACAACTTTTGGAACAATAACATCAAATGTTACACACTACATACAACAACATGTCAAAAAGATCAAAATTTTATTCATATGTTAAATAGAACTCAGAGGGCAAAACAAATAATGGATGATAGAACTTATCTTAATTGTTAATGCCTATGACCAGTACCAAATGACCCCACACTCACTTTCCTTTCTATAGGAAAAATGATGTATATGTACACAACCAAAAAATGCTAAAAAATATGTCTGGAGAAGTATTGTTCTAAGTGCCATAGATGAATACGAGGAAAACATAAATGACATAAGACTCTATAACCATACGGAAACTCTTCCAGTTCAAATACAACTAAAATGAAACATGTTGATAGAGTTATACTTAGGAAACTACAATACAAGTGGTGGATTAGTCAATGGTTGGAATGGAATATTCAAAGATTACACAAACCACAACAATTTGAACATTGTATGGGTCAAATTTAATGATTCTAAGGTTGGTCATCTTCAAAGATTAAAATATGAACAATACTACAAGTACTACATTGAAAAAACATGGATCCTTATTGTATGAATTGTAAGACCAATCCAAAAAACTTCAACAAGCAAAAAACTTACTATTAGAAAACAATTTCCAATACAATTAGCATGTGAATACACAATTCATAGATCACAAGGACTGACAATGGAAAGATTAGCTTTTGATCCAACATGTATAAGATAGCATGGAATAACATATACGATATTATCACGTACAAAAACATTGGAAAATATTTATCTTGTAAAACCTCTTACTCCCAAACATTTCCATGTAAAACCAAAAATTAACATGGAAATGGAACGCCTGTAGACAACTGCGTGTTGGAAACTTGATAATCAGGCTTCATGCACAAATTATATAGAACATTTTCTATTGTACACATTAATCATGTGAAGTATGCATACTCATGAGAATGATGTATTCAATTATAGTGAAATTATACTGTCAAACATTATTCGTTTGCAAGAAATTCACATGAATTCAATTACCCAAAATACCATTGATAAATTCTTCACTATTCACTTCATCCACGAAATCCATTGCATTATGACACTAGTAAGAAACAAGATCAATGCAACAACATCAAAAAGTAACACATCAAAACATGTAGATGGAATAACATTGACCATAACAAAATTTAGCAATATATTGAACATTTGCAATATCAATGCAAGGCCAAATACTCTCTTCATAGACATTAAACATTTGTTAGACACTCTAACTTGCAAAATAGATCCAACTGCACTCACCTATATTGTGGAAGATTTCAACATTGACATGTTAGCTACTACGAAAAACACAAAACAAATAACAAGTCATATGCAACATATTCAATTCAAATTTCTACTCGAACATAGACATAGCATGAGTAAGCCACTCATTGATCACATTTGATCAAATGAAACATCAAATGTATTGGTCAGATCATTTCTCTACATTTCTTCAAATACATTTAGCTGAAACATTGACTCTATTAAAATAATGTCATTTTCTTCAGACTATCACAAAACTTTAGATATTAGGTCGACATTTTTTAATGCCAACAAATATTGTACTCCAACAAAAAAAATATGTACTATTACAATATTTACAAGAGAAAGGTCCACCCATTATTTGACAATAAACAATTTGGAAAGACATGTTTGGTAAAGTAATAGTTCACCAGTAGATATAAAAATTCAATAATTGTAGACAAAATTTGAATCCTTACAAGGTTTACAAAGCAACATGTCAATTTTCTTTGATCAAAATTTACTCCCAAGAATCAATGGATGCAAACAAAAGAGTAGGAAAAAGCACACAAATGAGGCAAGGACAATCAGCAAAAAGGTAATTCCCTACTTGCAACAACTTTCATATTTACATGTAAAATGAACTAATACACATGCCATTCCAGGACAAAAGTGAAAACTATTGGTTGCATTTCAATTGAAGAATTGAATGGAAGAAAAGGAGGCAACACATTTGAAGGAGATGTCTTAGTTGTATGTAAAACAAACTTTGACAAGGTCAATAAAACATATGAGGTTCTACATAAAGCAAAAATGACAATAACAATGACTGTTAATGCAAACCTGGTACATCAATATGAAGACAAAATAGTTCCAAGGAAGGATGTCTGTATAAAAGGATTCGAGATTGCACCAAACATAAAGGAGATTGTGATTGCATTCTTCTACTAAAGGAGACAAGCATAGTGGAAATAATCAATCACATATGCAATTACTACAATTTCATTCCCAACACTACAATAAGATACCTCCTTAGGAGAAAAAATAACCATCCTATTGGAACAATAGGTGCAATAGTGGTTGCAACACAAAAAAAGGCAATGTCAACATTCTAGAAATAAAAGATGACCATTTTGATGAAGATAAAACACAAGTAAAAGGAGCAAATAATTATTACTTCTATTAGACTTACTGCATTTACAACAAAATTCATTCACACATCTCTACATCCAATACTTAGTACTATACATCTACTTATTTTTGGCAGCTAGAAATCCATCCTAGTTTTCTTCAGTAGTACACCTCTACAAAAGAACACCTTGCTCGAAATGAAATTCTTGCAATGCTACTCAGAAATATTGTTGCAAAAACTTACAAAAAAACACTTCGTACAAGGTTGTCCAGATTTATTTGCAAGCTAAATGACAAAGTGACATTGGAAATGTTACGTGAAATAATGCAAAAAACAAAAGAGGTATTGCAATAACATCTTTTAAATTTTAAATAATTCACTGTCAACTGAAACTGACACTTACAATTTACAAACTCCAATAGGTACATGGAACATTAAAGATCACAAATTTATTTTCCACTCCATTTAGTGCCTTCTGTCCAAACTATCAACATAAATTTGTGTTAAAGTAAATAATTATTATTTGTGTTTTTACATAGTTAAATGCATTTATTTATTAGTTGTAGCCCAGGAGTTGTTGACAACATGAGAGTTTGTTCCTATCTAAGTCATACTTATCTTTTCACCTTGATCAAGCATATCCCACCTTTTGTGGACATATGCTTAGTTGTCAACCTTATCTCCTAGCACTTTCTAGCTTGCTCTACAAGCTTCCTAGAGGCCTTTATATTCAGGCTCCCCTATTGTAATTTTATATCTTTTCATTTCATATTGTACAACAATACATTCTTCATTGTTGCAATATCTTCTCTCTCTGTCTATTTAGTTTCTCCAAGCTCCACCCTTCCTTCTTTGGTTTCCCTTCAATAGGTTATTTGCATGCAGGTGATCTCGGTGAGCTGTGAAGTTGGCTTTCATCAACTTCTACAATTTGAAGGCTACAAAGTACTTTATGAAGCTACCGCTCACTACAATGGATGCAAGTAGGATGTCAACTATGTGCATAAGTTACACTTGAAGATATTACTTTTTACTAAAAATAAACAACCAATCCAATGCAATATTGCATGTCAACCTGGTGCAGACATATCAAATAGGTCAAAAAGTAAGCTAAAGAATTCAATCAAGAAAGAAATACAAAGAACAATTATTTCAAAAATGTTGAATATGTGAGCAACTATTATATAACATGATTCTTATGCCAATTTTGTAGGATAAAGAATAATAATATGTGGACTACCTTAGGTCAACAAGTTGTGGTGGACAATTTCATGAAGCTACAATAAACATCTTGCTATATCAATTACATGCTTACAAACAGTTGTCTAGTAATAACTTATCTTAAATATAGGACAATACTTTCCTACATTGTTTGTAGACATCATATCACTCTTATTTTTAGACATGTTTATTTATGGTTTGACAAGTAATGTGGTAAGAATATTTTGTTGTCTTGCTTGTTATTTTCAACACCATGGTTGCTCAAAATCTATTATCTCTGTCCGTTTATAAGTTGTGCAAATGGTTAAAATTATGTGTATACAACTGCTACAAAATGATTCCATGTATGATGTTCAAAAACCCATTCTTATGGTTTAAAATGACTATTTTTGAGCCACGACCTCCCAAATTCAAGCTGCCTCCTTAGAAAAGAAAATTGCCATCATACACTGGTATATTTAAACTTTAGGCTTGTCTTAATCTTTAGTCCTAACTATTGAATTTGTTCAAGGTAGTTGTCTATGGATCTTTAGATTTGGGCATCCCTTTCTATAACTACACAATGGAAAACTCATACTCCACCCTATATTTGGGCAGCAGACATACATGTTGGACATGCTTTGTGGTGTTGTTGGAGACAGTAGTTTCAGAACTTAATTTTTTTTTTTTTCTGCTATTCTGGAATCATTGCTTTCTTTGGTTTGTTTCCAGTGTAAAAATTCCAATCTTCAAAATCCTTTTTAGTGACAAATCTTTATATTCAAACCTATTGTCTAGATGCTTCTCCATAATATGACTTGTTAGTCTCACCTTCAAAACCTCTCTTCAGGGATATGGATTAGGAACTAAATTAAGTTAAAAGCAAATAATATTAGACAATTTTAGGCCTCCTGCTCTAAAGCTGAAATAAAATATCCATCTTTCCACCAAAGGAAACTTGGGTGTAAAATTGATCATATAATTCAAACCTCTGATTATTTACTTCTATCTCTTACACACACATGAAACAAATGCCTTATAAGAAACTAGTACATGTCAGACCATAAAATTTGAATCAGACATAGGAAAAGTTGCTTCTATCCTCTTTTAAATTATTATCATAGCATTTTATTTACTTGTATATTGTCTACTACAATATTTCTCAATCTCCTCAGCACTTCTACCTAGAATTCACCCACCTATCAAAGCCCACCTATTTCCATATACATTAATAAAAAACATAAAGAATCCCAAATGTACCCCGAGCCAAGTAGATTGTATAGCCTGGTTATAAGATCCTCTTCATCATCTAAAAAATCCACCAAAACTTTAAAAAAATAAAAAATGCCTGCAAGAATTTTTAATGTCTTTGATTTTTTATTTGATTGTTGATTACTATTGCACATAATGAGAAATCTATTGACAACTACCCCATATTCTTTTTATTCAAGGTTTTCTATATATAAGATTTTTTTTTTGTTTTTCTTAGTCTTTTTTTAGTTTAGTTTTTTTTTAAAAGTTAGGCATTAGTTTTCTTTGAGTCTAGTCTCTTTGTTTGGGTTTTATTTCTATTTTCTTCTTCTTCTTCTTCTTTTAGTCATGTTAGTCTGGGGGTGAGGTGTACTTGGGATTTTTCTCAAGATTTTACTAACCACTTTTTGGTTTTGATTTCAGGAAGAGCTATTTCTTCATCAAAACATTAGGATGACTGTGCGTCTTATACCAACCAAGAAATTGATATTTCTTGTGGAAATAGGGGACTTTCAATCTAGAAATTAGAAGTCTAGACCAACAAGTTTTGAACACTTTGCAAATTTAAAAATTTGATGGTTTTAGGTCTTGCTAAATTGAAGTTAAAGATGACGAGGGATGATCAAAACTTCAATTAGTTCAAATAGGAGGGGTCTCCTTGAAAGGTTGCTAAGATTAATGTTTGGCGTGAGAGTTTCTAAAAAGTTCTAAAAGAGGAATGCAAGAGATGTTCACAAGAGATTGTATCCAAGAAATGACACTGATGTCCTGACTACACAGTCTAAGTGTAGTTAGGATACAAAAGAAAAGGAAAAAGAGAGAGAGAGAGAGAGAGAAAGAAAATAAAAGAAAAATACGATGTTAAGACTGAAGGATTCTAAAGATTTGAAATGGAAAAAGATACATTTTCAAAATAAAGTATCTTATATTCAAAACATTGCTTCATCAAAACTATGTGGAGCGATTATTCAAAAATTACCAAAAAATTAAAAAAGAACGTGATAGTCCACTACGAGCCCTCAAACTGATTCTCTTATCTAGTCAAGCTAATGATTGATGAATAGCCTTCATGGAGATTCTGAATGAATGAGCCAAGAGGAGTGGAAGATTATTTTTGAGTTGTCAGAAAACTTTGATGGACTACATCCTGATATTTCAAAGGAAATGAATACAAAAATCACACACTAAGCTTGAAGATTTTGAATCCTAAGATTTTTTATTGTAAAGTCATCCAAAAAATACTTGAGATGTTTGGAGTTTGGTTGGTGTTTAACACACATTGGAAGAATGTTTGCTGATGAAGAAATGCCTTAGTCATTTCTTCCTTTTTTCGGGGCTATTTGTTGTGGTCTCACAACACATGCCCCATTCCTCACTAGGAATTGGGACCCCCAACTTTTTTCTGACTCCCAAACTCACACTTCGAGAGTTGAGGGAAAAAATGTTAAGAGTCAAAAAGTTTAAAAACAAAAAAAAAATTAAAAAATTAGAAAAAAGAAACAACAAAAAAAATGCACGCACGCACACGAGAGGTGTGCGCCGTGCAGGGTTGCATGTGAGTGGGGGGTAATAAAACAACCCCCCCCCCCCCCCCCCCCCCCACATTTTTTTCTAACTCCATTTTCATTTTTTCCATCGGCAAACTAGGTGCCTAGATAAGCTTCATATGTGGGCACCTGCACGATGCCCTTGAAATGCACTTGTGCAGTGCCCGCGACACCCTCGTAGTGTGTGCTTGCACGACACTCTTGCATAGTGGCTCCTGCACGGTGCCCATGGTAGCACCCGCGTGGCACCTGTGCAGAAACATATGTGCGGCGCCTATTTGGTGCATTCGCACTTGCTTGGCAATGCCCGCATGGCACCCGTTTGGTGCATCCTTTTTTCCATTAAGGGGTTATAATTCAATTTTTTGGTGTTTTCGAGCATTTAGGATTTCTTAGTTTTGTTGATGTCTGTATTAGGGTTTGAACTAATTTATTTTTCTTCACCTTTGGACTAATGTTTATTTTTTTGCAGATGAAAAAGCATCCTCAACTTGTCAGGGTCATAACTTTTGACCTATAGCTATAAAATCAAAACTGTTTACACCATTGGAAATAATTGAAAATCTAATTTTAGTCCCTAAAATGGTGAGCCTTTGGCTACCCAATTTTAGGGACCGATGAAAGTTTCAACTTGAAATTTTGAGCAAAAGACCTATGAAAAAGCCATTTAAAAACGCCTAGAAAATCTTGTGAAAAAGTTTCAAACACTAGTACATTTGGGCTCATTTTTTGACCTTTATTGGTCAAAATTTTGACCCATTTTTGACCAATCTTCAACCAAATTCGACCAATGAATTGTTCAATAATTTTCCAGTAAAAAATTTGATGGACCTACTGGATGGTCAAAATTTTGACCAATACGTTGGTCGAAAAATGTTTAGGTTGTTGAGCCATTTTTTGCCATTCATTGGTTGAACTTTCGACCAAATGCTTGGTAGAAATCTGCAGAGCATTAGTCAAAATTTTGACCAATGCATGGTAGAAAACTAGATGGCACTGGTTGAAAACTTTTTGGTCAAAAATTTGACCATCTAGTAGGTTGGTCGAAATTTCAATGAATATGGTGGTCGAAAAATGTTGGCGTTGTCAGCGCATTTTCTGCCATCCATTGGTCAAACTTTCGACCAATGCTTGATAGAAATTTGTAGGGCCCATATCATGGACAACGATATCATGGACCCACTTCCCGTGTACTAGGTACGAAGATTTTTGATCATGAGATCAAGCCGGGATCAAAGGGTGGCGCTGACTCGCTATGAAGTGCTCGAAAGTTAAGTATAGCGAGTTAGCGAGTGTGGCCCACTACTGTTGAAGTAAAATTGCTGTCCACAAGATCAAGTCAGGATCGACGAAACTCATTGACTCACTATAAAGAGATGTGCAAAAATTAGGTATAGCAAGTTAACGAGAAATGGACCCACCATCGTGTTCTTAAAGGTTGTTTCAATTGTCTACTACATGATTAAAGTAAGATTAGTGATCATCGCTAGCTCGCTGTGGAAAGGTGCTCGAGAATTATGTATAACGAGTTAGCGAGTTGATGACATGTGTGCGTAGTCATACATGGGCCCGGTTTGAATTGCCAGCCTTGAAGGAAAGGTAGAGGTGGAGGTGTTTTATTGGCTTGACTGCCAATGTGTTAAGAAGAAAGATGAGTCAGCTTAGTTGTCATTCCCAGATCGTAGTATTTTTCAAGGATCAACGACACAACTTTAAAAAAGAAAGTGTGACACCACTTTGTTTTTCTATTTGGTGCATTTATGATAAGTGAAAGCTTTGCGTGTGGGAGAAACAAAGTATAATATAGAGATTTTCATTAATTCTAGTCCCACACAAATAAAGATTGCAAATTTTCTGAGCCCAAGAGCTTGATTGATTGTGTCGTGTTAAGCCTGGTAAAGACATGAAACTATTCTTCTGTCGTTCGAGAGAAATTTTAGAAGTTCAGAGAAGAACAAGTTCAAAAAGTCAAGTAAGTACTCATATTATAACCTCTGTGGCATTCCAATTCTCTCAATACCATCAAAATGCCTCCTAAGAAACCATTCTCTGGGCAAATTAATTATGTGGATAGGAATGTCTACGATGATTTATTAGAATTACTCCCAGAATCTACTGAATAGCCTGCACAAGTTAAAAAGTTGATTTCCTTAAACCCTAGGCTTAAAATTGGTGATGGCCTATATGACAAGGGGAACTGGGTTAGGGATGCAACAAGTACTCAAACTGGCCTTATCTTGTTTAAAAAGTGGTTTTTGGAAAGAAAGTTGTTTGCCTCGCATGCTAATGTTTGGAATTTTGATTTGGGAAAGTTAGTAGTCCCAAGTGTTTTCATGGATTATGATTTGCTTGAAGCCATTGCTAAGAATTATGACCAAGCCATTCGGGTTGTAAGAAGAAAGGATGGTGTGCATCTGGTCTCGATTACTCCTGAAGAAATTAGAGAGGTTTTTCAGCTGGAATCATTATCAGACTACCATGTGCAAATCAATTTACTAGAATTAGAGAGTGAATATATAGCAAAGAAGGATGTAATTAGGGGAGGTGCACTAAGGGCACATATTGGTACAATAGGAACTTTGCCAGTAATTACTGTCGCCTCTAGAGAGCCTTTTAAGAAGAGACTTTTCACTTCTCGGGTTGTAGAGATATACATGACCTTATGCCGAGTTTTTGGTGAAGATGAGCAAGAATTTATGCCCATTGGTTTCATGTACATGATGGTTCAGATTGCTTCCTTCAGTGTAGATGTTATTTTTGATTTTGCTTCCTTTTTTGTTGAAGAAATTCACATTGGTTTAGTTGGGATTGCGAAGGGAAAGGTGGAAAAAACTTTTGGTCACTACTCTCTATTAATGCATATGTTTTTGTTCAAAGGAGTGACATATTTTGGTAATGAGATGGAACTAAATAGAGAGGAGAATGAGGAAATACTACCAGTCTAGTTGTGGAGTGTAGATATGACCTGGGATATAAGTAATGCTAGTTTTGTCAGATTTGATAGATATTTTGCTGCTAAATTGAGATGCCTCATATTGAGTGACAATCCCAAAATCCCTAGGGTACTAATGAGTTCATCAAGCCTATGGATAACCCCCATGACTTGAAAGTTTCGCATAATTGGGGAGATATCATCCCCTACCCTGTTTCTACTATTTTTAGAATCTACGATTTCAAGGGGAACCCTCATGTTTTGCCTTACCAAGTTCCTTTGAAGGTGGGAATGGCTGAAGTTTTATGGAAGTTAGGGGGAGTGGAAGAAATGTTTTTGTTGAAAAGGAAATTATTGTCAATTTTCCCTACCTGCACAATGGCCCATCAGTTTGTGATTACAAAAGGGGGATGGATCTTTTTGCATAAAATTTTGGAGCAGTATATGATGGCTGTCTCTCATCCCCGTTTTTGTGATTTTGAGGGATTTTTCAATCAAATGTTGAGGCATAGAATCAAGTTGGGACCGGTCAAGCATGATTCTTATTATCCAGAGGATATTATAAAGAATGAATTCTCATTGCAGGAGCAGGAAACTAAAAAGGAAAAATGGAGAGTTTATTCTTGGGTCTTAGAATTCATTCATTGTTTTGATAATAAATATGATCCTTTGGATAATGCTATTACAGAGGCTGACAAAATAAGTAAGCTCATGAATACCTTCCCTGAAATAATGGAGGTCATGAATGAAAAGAAACAATTTTTTATTGATTCATATCCTGAAAAGGCTAGAGAGGTCATGAGGAGGTTGGCTTTCACTCCAAATGTGAGAACTGATAAAATAATTGTACAAAACAGGCCCGGATATACTATAATTTAGAATAAAAGGGTTCCAATAGACAAGGGCAAACAAATAATAGGATCTACCAGTATAGCCCAAGAGGAGAGACCTGAAGAGCCTATTCCTAAGAGGCAAAAGGTAATGATAGAAGAAAGGCCTTAAGATGAGGAATATTCACCCACCCAGTCCCCTTTGAGGATTGGAGAAGAGCAGCTCACTGGTGAATAGGTTGAACAAATGGGATCACAAGGAGATATTTTTATTACTCAAGCAGAATTAGATGAGGGTAACCCTCCATAACTTCCTCTCCCAAGTTTGGATCTAACAATAGTTGATTATAGTGGTAGAGAGTTGGACCCTGTATTAGAGCAGGCAAGTCATCAATTTTTGACTGATGACAGTTTTGTGAAATCAAGGGCTTTTCAATAGTTTGCATGGAGGACAAACATGAACGTTTTCGAGAAGAAATGTAAAAAGATGAAAAAAAAGCATCCAGAATTGGATGAAACTTCCATGCAAAACCAAATTAAAGAAGAAATGATGAAGGAATTGTAGAATATAAGCCCTGAGGAGGGGAAGAAAATGATAAAGACATCTAACATTTTATTATTGCCCAATTGGGATACTGCAGATGCATTAATTTCAATTCTATTTCAAGTAGATTGGAGTTGCAAGACCCAAATAGAAGAGACTTCCAAGGCACTTCATTCATTGAAGATCAAGCTACATTGGTCAGTTGGTCATTGGGAAAGGGATCTAGAGCCACATCATCACAATCAGATGAGTCTGGGTTGATGGGAAATATACTTAAAAAAAGGGTTGCTGACACTTCACATGTACAGGCAGCATATTGGAATGTGGATTCTTCTAAGTTTGTGTTGGCCACTGCTAAGAAGGAGGAACAGGTTATGTCTAAGTTACAGAATAAATATGAAACACTTCTTGACGCCTATAATAGGGAGGTAAAAAGGAGAATTGAACTTGAAAACATGGCAATGGGGAAATCCACAAGGCCAAGAATAACATACCCCCATCCTCCAGTGGAACCTTTTAAATCCACCCCCCTTGTAGAGATACCAAACACACCTCAAAGGCCTGAATATTATACAGCTGAGGAATTTGAAGAAGAGAAGAGAAAACTATGGGCCTTACATGTAGAGTCAAATATGCAGTATGAGGATAAGCTTGGAAAGGCTCTAATGTATTTAGCAGACAAAATTGAGTGGCCCTTATTCTTTGATCAGTTGGTAAAAGTAATAGATATATAAGAGGAATTGAAAACTCATGATGATACCCTGAAGCCTATTGTTAATAAATGGGGAAGAAGGGAAAAGGAAATCACCCTTCTATGTTATTTAGTTATAAAGTCTTCCCATGACCATGTTGAAAAATTGTATGATATTGGTAATGATCTGTCAGATTTTGATAACAGGAGAGTTGCTCTACAACTGAAAATTGTTTCTTGTTTGAATAAGTACAAGAATAAAAAATTTGATCTATTTCCTTGTGCCTTGGATAGAAAGAAGAAATTGAAAAATAAGGAAGATTGGAGCAAAGAATTGAATGACCTTTTCTGCACAAGGAAAAATAAAGTTATTAATGAAAAAGGGGCATGCCTGGTGGGCCACCACGATAGAGGAATTGGTTAAAGTCCAATTATTTTTTGATTCTTTGAAGCAAGAATTTGTTGGTTTTGAAAAGGGGGCTGGTTATATTTTAAAAAAGAAAAATGATATCCTATAGTTCAACTAGCCGAATGATATACAATTTGACACTTGGATAGCAGATCTTCTGTTGGACAAGCAGTTAGAGGAGGATAGTTCAGATGATGATGAGAAACTAGAAGGTGAGGTGCAGGTTATTGACACCTCTACACTAGAATTAAAAAAAGAAGAAGGGGAAAAGGTAATAATGCCTACTCAGGGTGAAAGCAGTGAGAACCCACATGAGAAAACTGATTTGGAGGTATCACAAGATCATCCTTTTTTGGCTAGCTTGGTAGCCACGTATTCTGAGGAGCCGAAATAATGAGAGACAAATCAGAAGTTGATGATTCACAACAAAAATTGGAATGGGCCTACCTGAAGGAATATTTGATACGCCTGGCATTCTGTTGTGATTATTTTTGTCTTTTGTATGATGCTTTGTTCCTTGGACACTTGTCAGATCACAATTGCCATTTGCTTGGTGCAACTCATGCTATATAAATGAGTTTTCAAGGCATTGTGATGGTCTGAGACTTGTGCAATTTTTTGTTTCTTTCAAGAAGAGTACATATTCAGTCGGTCAAATAGTATGCAAAGGTTTTGTGTTTGCTTCCATTGTACTTTCTGATAAGCAAATTGAAATGACAGAAATGGCAATCTATTCTGGGCATTCAATTGGTTTTCTATTGGTTATTGTATTAGTCATATGAAAAGGATAATACAAAGGGGTATTTACACTATATCTGTGGATCATCAATTTCTGTCTCCAGTTTATGGGTTTGTTTACTTTGAAGTCATTTAAATAAGGTTTATTTGGCTGAATGCAGTCTGGATGGGTTGTATGCTAGTTTTATTGTTGCTTTTAATTCAAGCAATTATATAAATGCTTCAGTAAATTAGTAGGTTTTATGAGTTCATAAAAGGGATATTGCATAAGAATGGAGATGGGTGATTGCAGTTGATTAATTTTTATACAAGTTATTTGAATTAGATCTCCCGCCAATAGTCAATTTCTTGCCCAATGGATAAGGCACTGGTCCTATAAATCAAAAGTAAACAAGGATGAATTCTGCTACTGCATATCAAATCATCTTACAAAATCAAAATAATTTTCAATCCTGTTCAAGGATTATAAATGCTGGTCTCAACTCATTTATATCTAATTCTCGAGTCTTAGTAGCTGCTATTTCCAAGAATATTTGTAAATTTTAGGAGAATTATGACCAGATCTGCTGATAAGGGATGTGTATAAGTTTGAGAGCATTGAAGAATTGAAGTGAGCTGTGTATGTATGTGAGGGTAACAGAGGAGAATCAGAATGAAACTAAGATAATTTCATTTTTGAATTCTACTGCATCGTGCACTTGTACAGATCCTTTCTTGTTCCTCTTTGTGCCCACCACTTAGCCCACATTATTGAGTGTCCTATACAAGAAAGTCTTATAGAAAGCAATTTACTCAAGATTCTTGGAGTTGTTCCACTATAAGATATGATGAAATCATGAACTAATTGCCTATTATTTAAGAAAATGAGAAACACTATAAGACACTTTGTAGTGCTGCAATAATAGCCAAATCACCAAAGTAGGCATGCTTTTTGGATCATATTCTCTCTCAGACACAGATGTAACATGCATTTTGGTTGCAGGTGATTTCTAGGAGCTTGGGGTTCACTATCAATTCCAACACCGTTGACTAAATTTTTTGAACAAGTCAAAAGTTGTTCCACTATAATGATTACTAATAAAATTTATCATTGTTCAAGTCAAAATTTTATTATTAGCAAAAATGGTAGACAATTTTTTTCATGGTCTCAAGGAAAACAAAGACTGCTTGACAATAGCAAGAAACAACATAGATGACTTAGAAATAGTCTATCACAATGAAAGACATATATTTCCCATCATAACACTAGCAGTGCTCTACTATCTCATTTTTGGTAACAGAGACACCCCCCAAACATCTTGAAACATGAAATGATCCATTGTCTATTAGACTGGTGTCTAATCCAGGCTAAACCTCCATCAGCAATTACCATCCAACACTGCACTTGCACCAAGTTTTCCCACTCTCCTGAATTTGGTTAATATAGTACAAATAAATTATCACAACCTCATTGTCTCCCACCAATAACAGTGACTACAGGTGGTAGGAGAGAATCTACATTGGAAACTTTAGAATAAGTACAGTTGACTGTGCCTAACCAGTCACTGGTTTGAATGCAACAGTCTATTATTCCTTACTCAACCTGCAATGAAAATTAAAAGAATGCATGGACAAGATAACAAAAATAATAAAATTTTCTCACATTAAATATTAGTCAAAATGCATTTGATACATCATAGGAACTCACTGTTCCATGGGACAGAGACTGAATTGCAGAGAACAAGATTATTTTATTAATTATAATTTTTTCACAATGCCTTGTCTCACCACCCCAACTCTACTTCTCCCCCAAACACTCGACAAATCCCTTCTAAATAACCAAACAATAGTAAACAACCACTGCTATCTAACTATCTGACTGTTACCAATTAGTTATTTTGTTGTCTAGTTGACACAAAGTGTCAACTTCAACAACTTACAATCATATATGCCTTTAATATATTTCACTAACCTTTTCAAAGGTTTTATAACTTCACTAACCCTTTTAAAGACACCTAAAACCCTTACGAGCTATACTAGGCCTAAAGACACCTAAAACCCTTACAAGATTTTCTTTGCATTTTTTCTACATTTGATACTTTTCTTATAGGTGGACATGTCTATCAAAAACATCCAACATGTCTATCCTTAGACTTCATGGCAAAAACCCTAAAAACAACACAAAAAAATAAGGACATGAACCATCCAAACATCTCTAATAGATTGTGGATATCCCAAAGATGCATAAGTGCATGCCTTGTGAAAACCAAAAAGATAAGACTAACTTGTATAACAAGCGAATAACCAAAATGATTTTATGTTTGTGTTATGTTTGACAATGACAATGATATTTGGATTCAAGTATGAGGAAATTTGTATCAATCAATTCATTAAATATCATTTGAATAAAAAGAAGATTTTAAGAGATTCAAGAGCATAATTATAAGCCAAATTTGTGGAAGACCTAAATCAAACCTAAGTGAACAAACATGTGAAGGCTTATTTTGAATATGATGAGTAGATCTAAGGCAGAATTTTTATGAAGGTATATTCCAAGTTTAGAGCATTTATTGAAAAACAATATTTCAAATCTTGGTGGATTATTCATAAGTACAAGGCAGATTTGTTGAAGACCTCGAAGGAGATCTAAGGCAAATCTACCTACATTATAAACACTTCGCATTTCAAAGGTCAGTTTCTTCTGCATTGTAGGATTTGAGGTTGGTGTCTCTTGCTAATTGAGTCTACACATTTGTTTGAAGTTATATACATACATACATATATGTGTGTGTGTGTGTACATACACACACAATTCACCTACAAGGATTTCCATGCTAAATAGTATATGCATCTTGTCTTCTTTTGTTAGACATCAACTATGTGAATGCTTTCTACATTGCTTTCAGTTGACTAAATATATATAATAAAATATGCAGGTTTCTATGCCAAACTGACTCCAATGTGGAAAAATATCTAATAATTGGGATTTAAACTAAGCAAGAACTATATGTTCAAGGAACCAAAAGATGACTGCAATGAGACTATTACAAGAAAAAAAACTTTAGTCTCGTTAAAGAGAATTGGGATGTGTGTTTGAAGACTTAACAAATTTGAGCTTCACTTGGTTTCAAGAATACTATAATATTCTCTACTTAACAAGGCCAACCACGTGAAGGTGGAAGCTCATCTGGCCTCACCCTCCTCCCCCTAACATCAATCTAAAGTACCCATTATCATCTAATTACATACTTCATTCATTCATTCATCCATTTATGAACTATAACATTCAATCAATACAATCGCATAACATTCATTAATATGATATAAAAATCATTAATACACAATACTAATCAAAACTTCATTAACAAATAACAATATTCATTAACATAAAATAAAAATCTGTATTAATACGCATCATTCATACATAATTACTTAAAAAAAAGTTCTTTCATTATCCAATAAGGTTTATCAAAGAAGATTTTTAAAACATCATTTCTTTTTTTTGTTTTTCTGAGCTCTCTTAAGAAAAGCGCTCATAGGGACATCCATATCTACTTCATTCTCCTCCTCTTCTAGCATGTGTAATGTCAAATTATGATGGCTCCTTCTCTTTGGAGGAGCAGGAGGTTGCTGCACTAAAGGGGGCTCTGTTGCAAGAACAAGTGAATGCGATAAATTGGCATACTCTTTTTCTTTTTCTAACTGTTACAAGTTTGTAATTAAGTACGAGTACTACATAAAATGCATTTTTTTACCTGACAATGCCACATCATGTACATTAACATTTTGATTTGCCACCGCGTCAACATGTTAAACACTTGGAACATGGTCCAGTCCTTCAGCATGATGTTCAACATGCTCTGAAATATTCAAAAAAAAGGATACACATCAAATTCCAATTGAAGATGTTAAATTGTATTCATAATTGCACAATTAATTTCCAATAGCAAATTAATACCTCCACCACTATAATGCACATCATGGCCTTCGTCAGGAGCAGGTTCTGTGGTAGGATATGAAGGCTACAGTAAAATGTTATGCA
Source organism: Cupressus sempervirens (assembly GCA_028749045.1). Taxonomy (NCBI): domain Eukaryota; kingdom Viridiplantae; phylum Streptophyta; class Pinopsida; order Cupressales; family Cupressaceae; genus Cupressus; species Cupressus sempervirens. The sequence continues at coordinate 189,051,232 of CM053791.1, read as the reverse complement.
CATTGTTATGTAGTCAATTTACGTTTAAAACTAATACCAAAAAAGAATTTTCTCAACTATTTAATTTCATTTACTTTTCATCTAACCAATGTACCTATGAGATATCATTTGGTGCACTGGATTCTTGGGCAAGGCTTAAAGATTCTTCACATAGGCGTGCAACCACAACTTTATAGCCTTCCTTCAAGGCAATTTTTCTATCTTCATCTGTTACCTCCAGATTGAAATCTGTGCCCTATGGTTTTTGCTTGATAATGTCAATTTTCCATGTATGGTTTCATTAAACAAAACTGTTTGCAACATTATGTTAAAAAAAAAAAAAAAAAATTCATTGCTCTACTTACAAGTCGAGACTGCAGATTCATATAGCCACCAGAGCCAAGTTTGTGTTGGCCAACCTTTTCTATTCTCGCTTTTGTAGCCACGGATGTGTCTTGCAATCTATGAACAATTTCAAACATCTTAGATTATATATTTACAAATATCAATAATTAGTGCATGATTACAATGTACTTAATACTATAATGACATACCTCTTTTTGCCCTGTGCTGCTTCATTATCTCTATCTTCACATAGCCTTTTCTCCTTTGCATCTTCTATTATTTCATTCCACTCCATTGGTGGAATCATAGGAGGACAGTCGTACTTTGGGTTATCCTTAAGACCCCTTCTATATTGATCCCTCATAGTCTTTATATGCTTTGCTGCTCTTTTTAGAAGTAGGCCAGTGTCAAAAATGTTTTTTCCAAATTTCTCCTCAATGGATGCAATCAGCTGATTTTTTAATTCCCCAGCTTGTAAATTCCACCTTTTTAAAAACAAATAGATTGTTAGATCAATAACTTTAATATATTACAATAAATAGAAGAAAATAAAAATTATGTAGCAATGATATGAAACTATGTACCTATTACATATGGTGTGTCCAAACAGTCTCAATGTCATTTGAAAAAGATGTTCAAAGAAAACATTATTACCTACAAAAACATAAAGGATTTATCAGTCCAAAATGAGTAATGTAAAAGTAAACTAAATTGACACTTTAAAAAATATCAATTTTAAAGCACCTAGAAGCTTTTGTTCTGTTAATGGAAACATAGTTTTCTTATTCAACAACAATGTCCCTTCATACGAACCAGTACTAATCACACGAACTGCTCTAGGAAATGGATCAGCTTCAGTAGTACTGCTCTCTGTTGCTCTATCAATTGAAACATCATAACAATTAAATGACAATTTTAGTACTGCTATTTGTTGGTCTACCTCCCTGGATATGTCCATGTCTCTCTATGTGTGGCTATATATGTATGTATGTATGTATGTATGCATGGTGTGTGTATGCATGTGTTTGTGTGTATGCAAGCTTCTGTAGACATCATTTAAGCACTAATGTGCTACTTTGTTGTTCATCAACTTGTAGAAAGACATTACAAAATATAGCAAAATAAGGTTTTACCAGTTCTACTAGGCATAGACGATGATATTTGCTTGATCCTTGTTGCCAACAATGCAGCAGACAATAGTGGATCGCCAACCGAAGGAGGAGTCTGCACTTCATCATGAGCTGAAGAATAGAATATTGTTAGCAAAGACATTTGCAATGTATAAAAATCAAATGGGATACTAGCGAGAAACGTCGACAAAAAAAAAGGTAAGTGTTATAATGTTGATCAAAACAAACAAAGTCTTACTTACACAAAGGTGCTGTGAAATAACCCTGACCATGTTCAACATGTGATGTCGCAACTGGCACATATGTCTATACAAGAACACATAAAATCAGAGATCATGATCCATAAGATACTATAAAATATTAATATCTATTGAACTTCTATTACTGCTTACTTTCAAAGATTGGATTCTACGGTCCAATTCTATTCTCAGTGCCTCTTTCTCCTCACTTCTGTCACCCTTGATGATAATTTGAACAAGCTCATCAGTGTATCTTTGTGTAATTTTTTGGGTGATGAATACAGGGTCAGTAATAAGGCCAATGTCATGTAGATATGATGCCCGTATTTCAGATTGCATTTGATCAGTGATCATTGTAGCTTTTTCCTATCAGTTGTGACATCAAATATTCATATACTTTCATCAAAATAACTCCAAAGCCATAAAGAAAAGAACATAATAATAGGACATTTGTTTCTATATTAACATTAAAATTTACAATAATTAATGTTTAACTCTACTGAAGGTGTCTGACATGGTGCATCCATATCGCCTTGTGAAAAAAATTAGTAAGTCTTAGAAATTAGCAGCGAAATTAAAGTAATAGACTTACCAAAAAAAATATTAATAATAAAGTAGATTGTATATGTAAATCATTTGTCTTAAGTTAAAAATTTAGTGTAACTAATGTTTATATCTAAAAAAATATTTGGCATGTTCTACTTAATGTTTATATGTGCACATATGGTTTGGAAAGAAATATTTGGTCATACAAGACCCATCATAGTTGACATTGATCATACCTGAAGATTTCATTGATCATCATGATTGTCATCCATGTCATCATCATCATCATCACCATCATCGTACTCGTCACTTTGATTGTCGTCGTCACCACCACCATCTTCATCACCATCATCATCCTCTTGATCACTATCATCATCATGACCATCATCACCATGATCATCACCATCTTCGTCACCATGATCATGATCGTCATCAGCATCATCATCATCATTATCACCATTATTGTTAGCATGACCAAAATCATCACCATCTTCTTCTTCTTCATCACTGGGTAACTGTTGTTCCTGATAATCATTTACTTCCTCTTGTGCTTCTTCAATATCTTCTTCTTTGATCACATTATACTTTACCAACCTTCTTCTTGGGTCATGTCTAACAACAAATGACTAACCTGGTTTGTTTGGAACACCAAAGTAAAACACTTGCTCACATTGACTTGGAAGAAAATAGGGCTCATCTCCGACTGGCTCAAATGACCTTGTATTAATTATAGTAAATCCACTGTCACGTTCAATAACAGTCCTATCGGGATCATTTCGATTCAGTCGTAACCTAAACCATTTGACGACAAATAGAACTATTTTGAATGAATTAAAGTTGCACTCAAGTATATCTTCCAAAATGCCATAGTATCAATTTTCAGATTGTTGAGGATGTATGTTAGTTCTAGATGAAATATTGGTGACCACGAAGACATCACTTATCCCAGAATCACACGTTTTCTTCATTTCATCTAACTTTTTTTTGCAAAATTTATAGCCATGGTAGTACATAGCTTTGTGTTGTTTGACTTGCAATTATTCAAACATATCAAGAATCTTTTCATTGATCTGTGAGTTGATATTAAACTTATGTCTCATGATTAGTAATCTTATGCATACCTTTGTATCTCTTAAGCCATATATTAGATCAAGTACCATTGGCGTAACATTGGGATCTCCATTACGATGAGCTTCTTTAACCAATGATGCAACACCATCCCATGTTAATGAGCAACCATTTTCTTGAGACTGTTCAATCCACACTATCATCCAATCAAGATTGTTTGCAATATACAAGTGTAGTGCATCCCACTCACGACCAACTATAAAGAAGACAATTACACCAGTTAGAAACAACTTATATATATTGATGATGGATAAGAATTGTTAAATTACCAAAAAAAACTTATAATTACCTCTCACCCTCCTCAATCTACCTTTCCCCATCAGGTATTCCCCTTTGAATTTGTCATTAGAGTTGGGATCCCAAATGTGATCTAGATGGATACCTGCTACAAACTTTGGAAAATATTCACTGATATACACCATGGTCTAGTATACCATATATCCCTCTATCATAGAACCCTCAGGACGTGCTCTTTGTCAAACCAAGCCCTTCATAAATTTCAAATGCCTCTCAACCATCCACACTGATCTAGCTTGTACAGGTCCACACAATTCAATCTCCTCAACTTGATGTATGAGGTAGTCTTCTCGAGCATTGAAAAACATTGGAGGTAAAAACTTTTGCATTTCACACATAAGCTATGAAATTTTTCTCTTCCAATATTTTATATCTTTTTTATCAATTTCTTTAGATGATAACCACCTAAATGAGGTTCAACACGCAAAAACACATAGAGGAGATTTTAAATAAAATTATACAATAGATTTCAGATAAAAAGCTACAAATCTAAGAAAAAACACTCTTCTAACCTCATGTATTTTCCAAGATCATATATAACTTGTTTAATACTGTTGTCAAACTGTTGTGGAAGGGATAGAGGTAGGACGAACTGCAATCATTAAAAAATGATCATTTCAATATATTATTAAATAATGCAACTGGTACTACATTCAATCTTACAAATATACTGTAAATAGAAAACATGACTTACCTTGAGGAAGGTATGCCAATCATGTGTCCTCAACCCTGGCCCAAAATCACCTTTCTTTGATAGAAGAGTGCTTATATTTGCAGCAAATCCTGTTGGAAATTTTGTTTTTTTTATGACTTCTTTTAATGAATCACTTTGTTGCTCCATTAATAACCAAGGAAGGGCACTTGTATTTATGCGATCTCCATTCCTATTTGATTCAATGAAAACTTTTAGTGCATGATTAGATTCATGAATGTAAGTACAAATTTTAGCAATTTGTTCTCTATCACACCGTCCATCCAACATTTTCCATAGTGTCTTTGTTACATTCTTTCTAATATGCATAGCATCAAACAAATGCGCGATTGGGAGATCCTTGTAGTATAGTAACCTACTAAATTGAGTAGGATAACTTTTCATTCCTCTCGGAAGTTGGTCATTGATGCCTTGATGACCTTCATGAGCATCAATTACAGCATTAGTAAATATAAGACAATATCAAAATACAAATTGTAAACTTTGGACGACAAATTGGACATTACCTCGACGATTTAGTCAATCGTATTCTAACTTCCATAAATGAGGTGTCATTCATCATGGCCTTGATGATGTCTCTTCTTTCCCATTGAAAAGATGTTTTTCAACAATTCGACACCTATGATTATTGTGGAGAAAGTGTCTAAACTCATCAAACACCTGCTTTCCTAAACTTCTCGAATGATGACATTTCATCTTCGGATCACAAACTGGACATGCAAATTTTCCCTTTGTCTGAAGACCTAAAAGATCATGTATAATTGGATCATGTACAATTAACATGCGCAACTTAAGCATTTTATAATAATGTGTAAGCACTATAACAGACCAAAAATATGTGATCTTAACAATATAACATACCGCAAAAATGAGTTAGCCCAGGGGCATCATGTATTGTCCATACAAGCATTGCATAGAATTGAAATTGTCGATGTCCTATCAGTCTAGAGATGTCATCCGTAGTGATGCCATTCCATAAATTCAACAACTCATCAATTAGGGGCTCAATATACACGTTCATATCTTTAACTTGGTATTTACCTAGCAACTGAATGAACATAAACATTACATAACTATTATAACCATTTTCATGCACTATTTATAAATTAATTTAGATAACTATAAAAAAAAAAATACCTGGCACAATCATTGACAACATTATGTGCTCCCTCTTTATGGACATCCAAGGAGGAATGTTATTGTTAATAACAAAAATAGGCCATACTGAGTAAACAGATCTCATATCTCCATATGGATTGACACCATCTGCCACCAATGAAAGTTTGAGATTACGAGGTTCTTCTTTAAAGTGTGACCATGTTTCTTCTATCTCTTTAAATGTAGAACCATCAGCAGGCATTCACATAATGTCATCCTAACTTCTATTATGTGCATGATAATCCATAAATTGTGCCAAGCTAGCACACCTGAATAACCGTTCCAGACATGGAATAATGGGAATGTACCGAAGAACCTTGTGAGGCACTTTTTTTATTTATTTGATCTGACCGATATCTACTAACATGACAATTAGGACATTCTATTGCAAATTCAATTTTTTATAATATAGAATGTGATCATTGGGACATGCATGTATTGTTTGATACTTCATTCCAATTTGATCCATAATGTTAGTTAATTCTCAGTACGAACAAGGCAAAATGTTTGATGGTGGTAACAAAAACTCACTAATCAACCTACAACAAAAAAATGCATTGTTAATATAATGAATAGTAATTATATGCTAAACTTGAAGATGAAAAAAATGACATACCTTAGCATACCTAACATTGCTACATTGGATATGCTATTCATAACCTTTAAGTTCACCAACAACACTATAGCCGACAGTAGAGTTGTTTGGGAGCCTGGGTATAAGGGCTCGTGTGCCTTCTCAAGTAAAGGTATATCAAGACCATCTTCATCATTATTATCAGATTCGCTAGTACCATCATTGTGAGCCTCTTCATCACTTGCCCCAATACCATCTTCTTCAATCATGTCCTCTGGTACATTATCATCTTCTTCCATGGGAGCGTTATCTTGAAATTGGATATTCACACCTCCATGTTCCTCCAGTAGGAAATCCACATTTAGCAATGGATGAAAATCATGGCCCCCTTCAACATGACCATATTGCCTACAATGACTCTGGGTTGTTGTGATTAGAATTCTTCGATTCTTTAAACCCTTACACTTTTTGCAAGGACAATAACATTTATCAGGTTTTCTTCAGAATTGAGCCCACAATGCAGCCATTGTCTCATTATTTTCTTCTAGATTCATATTGTCAGGCGTGGTCTTTCTTCACAGGAAAATATACCTACAAATAAATTGGACATGTTGTGATGCCTTCATGTCTTCTCATGCCTTCAACCTTGACCTTGATGCTCCTGCATCATTCTCCCAAGGATCAAGGAAAGTTGGATCATCATGAAATTGAGTAGGCAAACCTTCTAGGAAGTTGCAATACTTCAACCTTGTAAGTGTCACATCAATGCAATGGGTACTAAACAAACAATTTAAGTTGATGAGAAATGGTTGTTATGAATTCAAATTGTAAGTGTCACCTCAATGCATTGGGTATTAAACAAATAATTCAAGTTGATGAGTATGGGTTTTTATGAACCACAACTCATGAAATATGCATTAAGTCCATACCTGCTATTTACAATGAGTATGGGTTTTTTTCCTAAGAACATACCTATTGTTTACAGTCAGTAAGTTTCTATATCCTTTAACAAATTTGAAGCAATGAGCCAAAGTCACACAATTGAAGATGATCATTGTCCCCTCAAAGGGCCATTGTTTGATAAATTGTTGCATTGAAATATGATCTAGAAAGGGCCTTTACACATAGTATGTTGGCACTATTTGGCAATCATCGATCATGTGGTTATTGCAAAGAGGCTAAGGACCAAACATGGAATCATGGAGATAGTGCATGGATGTACAAGGAAAATTTGTTGCTCTTTAGCTACTAATCTTGCTTTGTGCTTGTCAATTAAAACATTATTTTTAAACTTGATCTTAGTAATTTTTATAATCAATGGCTTTCTTTCCAATGTCTATCTCTTGACTCAACACATTTTTTCATTTTTCTTTCCTTCTTGCTTCATCATAAATACTTGGTTCACAGGCACTTATGGTGTTCTTCTTGCTAAGATTATAAAGTGGACAATGACTTTCAATCTAGATAATCAAATGTTTGGCTCAACTTTTTTGGGTAAGTGTGATGATATGTAGTGCACTATAAATTTTATCTTCAATGAAAGGATTAGCACCTCTAATTTTCAAATGGCGATCAACTAGAACTAGCTGACAATCTAACCTAAAAGATACATTTTATGCCAAATTTCAATCACATTTAAAGACATTTAGCTATTGGAAAATGGAAAGATTATGTCTTATTTCAGATATACAATAAAATGGGCAAGAAATGTGGAAGAACGTTAAGTTTTTATCCACGAAAACATGAGTAAAATTGTATAAACTGAATTTATTTTTAAAAATAATGTCAATTCCCTTCAAAAGAAATATTTTGCATGCAACTTACTTGCTGAAGATATTTCAAGTTCAACAACTCTTTAATCACAGGATCCACAATAGTTGGAAGCTTTGACCTGTTTGTCAGCTGTGGCTTGGCCTGCAGCAACAAAAAATTCTTAGTATATGCATCTCAACATTTAAAAAATACATCAAGCAATTCAAGTCAGTTACAGTCTATAAATTAACTGGCATTTGTTTCTTCTTTAACATATTCGACAATCAAGTACAATTAATAGGAATACAAGAGCAAAACTTGGAATTCTATTAATGTCCTCAATGTTAATCTTGGGTACTAGTACAAAGCCAGTAAGAAATTTGCAGTTGTACAAACCAAGATATTTATAAGACTTGATCAAAAAAGGTTCATTTAGCACAAAACAACTTCAAAAATATTGTATATATACACTCTTTGACGCTGTCAAAGGGAACAATTATTTTAATGATGTTTTACGTAAGAATTGCTAAAGGAAATGATAAGCATGAAATATATTCAAGTTTTGACACTGAGGAATTGAAACATCCGCACTTAGGAATTTCTTAGAGTATTTAAAGAGTGTGTATCCCACAAATGAAATTGGTATAAATGTTACAACCACCAAATTTGGAGGGCATGGAAATTCAGTCATCACTATCCTATGTAGTACGCTTAATTTCATATGTTGAAATCATTTTGTGACTTGTACATCATCTTCTTCCAAGGTATAGAAGAATTTATATTGGGATCCACCTATGGTGAATAGGGTTTCTAGCCAAGTCATATTTTGTAGGTCTTTGAAGCAAATTTTTGTCAAAACCCTAGGTCTTGTTTTTTTTTTAAAATTTCGAGTGTGAAACTAAAAATATGCGAAGATTTTGAAATTTCTCTTTCTCTAATTTTCTTATGATATTTCAAGCCTCAAATCAGATCTTTAAAATCAAGCAACCAATATTCCAAAGATCCACCAATTTCTCAATAAACCCCAAATCGGGTATGCCAGAAATAGTGCCAAAAGCTTCACAGCTTCACCTATTATTAATAAATCTGAAAGTGGTAATTTTTTAAAAAAATTGATCAGAATAACAGCCTATAAAATGATATTTCTAGATCTATATAACATGCACACAATAGCTCCCAAATGGAGGACAAAAATAATGCTCATCGGGCTCTCGAAAATAGCACAAAATAGCTCAGAATCACCACAAAAACTTAATAATCTATCAAAGAAGTATAATCATATCCAAATACATATATTCAGCTCTATTTTAATATTTAAAAGTCTGATATACAGCAGCAACCCAAACTGAAATGAAATACTCAACCGGAAACACCAAACTCTCACAAAAAACACACCCGAAAATTCACAAATCTGCACTGTTCAGCACAAAGGAAAACTCTGCATGAGCATGCACATGGAATGGCTTCAAAATCCCATCCTTAACCTTCCTAGAAACTTGCAAACTCCCATTCTTGGGTTTCCTTCTCCATAGGTTTGGCAGCCTCTGAAGAACAACAAAGCAATGCGCAAAAAATCAAGTTCTGGAATGAGCCCAAAATGCCTCCAAACCCCTTAAAAGAGGGCACAACCCTAACTCACGTCCAAGAGGGGTTAATAAAACATATTTTAATAATAATTTTCATTTATTAGTCCATTAGCTTCCAAAGATTATCCCCTTTTTCCGAAACTTCACTTTTTTGGGCCTGCCTGCCTTAGGAAAGATTATTATTTTTAATTATTTGAAAAAGGGACATGATAGATTCCCATCCTTTTCAAAATTTTCGTGCCCTGAGTCACATCTTTTCTTTTGTGTTTCTGACTACCCGATCCCTAAAAGATCTACAGCAATCACTATCTTGCTATGAAAAGATACAAGTATTTTACCCTTAGCAACATAGCGACCACTGCTAAGTTGAAAAGTGGTACCATCAAGTGGAAATACGGTGACTGAAGATTGTATTATTTCAGAGATATTTCATCACGTTTACAATAGACATGTAGGTACAAAAGGTGTCAACAAAAATCTTAGCTTTTTCGATTAGTTGCTTTGTCGCTATCAGAGAAATTGGGCACTTCGCCGTTAGCGACATGACACCTTCACCAAAAATAATGGCTGGCAGTCACTTTTAAATTTTTTGATGATCTTAAGTTTTTTCAGGCTATGTCGTACACGTGTTATTTTATTATGTGTTAGATGCATTAACAAGGGTAGTTATGACTTCACTCGCCTTTATCTTTTCGACCCTGAATTTTGATGAGTCACCAAAAATCGCTATGTCGCTATCAAAGAATTGGTGTCTCTCGCTGTTAGCGACATAGCGCCTAGACAGAAAGTAGTATTGTGAAAACTTTTCAAAGTAAGTGGGTCCCAAAAAGTACTCCATCAGATATCAATTATAAAGCTTTGGAACATGCTGGCATCTAATGGGCTACATGTATACACCGAGAAAAGCAAAGACACCGAGATTCGCTATGTCACTATCGAGAACTTGTTCTTCTCGTTGTTAGCAACATAGCACCCGACTGAGAAATAATAAAATATGGGCCCTAAGTAGCAGGTAATATAGCCAAGATTTCATCACATCATCAATGATTGGACCCACGCCCTATTCACAAAATATATGAAAGACTGAACGTCAGATCTATCTCAGATCCATGATCGTCGCTATCTCGCTATGGCGAGTTGCACGAAGGTTACGAATAGTGACATGGTGACAAGGGGCCCACCATATTTCTTTTAAGCAATGCATCAAATGTCATCTACATGATCAAATCAGGATCAATGACGGGTGCTATCTCGCTATAGCAAGGTGCTCACTCTTTATGTATAGCGAGATAACACCTAAGTGACATGTGTCCTCAGAGTTCTATGGGTCTAGTTCAAAGGTGCCAAAAATGAAAGAAAGGTACACATGGAAAATTTTCATTGGGTTGACTGCCAGCTTGTCAAGAGGAACATGAGTCATCTTTGCTTGCATCCCTAGATCGTAGGATTTTTCGTAAATCCATGGTGTAAATTTGAATATAGAAGGTGATGCCACCCTGTGCATTTATGAGAGATGAAAGCTTCATGTGTGAAGAAAAATAGAGTATAACATGGAAGATTTTCTTAATTCCAACACACTCGAACAAAGATTTAGAGCATTTCTAAGAAGAAACACTTGTTGAGAAGACCGTGCTAGATTCGGTAAGATTGTGAAGCAGTTTGTTTGTAGAAAGATTACAGTAACACTGAGAAGAACTAGAGCTAAATTCAAAGTAAGTATTGCATTATAATCCTCATGCTATTTCAATTCCTTTGAGAGTTAATTAAAATGGCTCCAAAATAGAAAGCATTTTCTAGTCAAGAGAACTATTTGGATAGGAATGTCCATGATGATTTTCTTGAACTGCTCCCTTCTTCCACTGTTGAAACTATAGAAGTTAAGAGGCTAACTTCATTAAACCCTACACTGAAAATAGTAGATGGGCTGTATGACAAAGGAAATTGGGTTAGGGATGCAACAACTTCACAGACTGGTCTTGTTTTATTCAAAAAATGGTTTTCAGAGAGGAACCTTTTTGCCCCACATGCCAACATCTGGAATTTTGGTCTAGGGAAAATGGTGGTTCCCAGTGTTTTCATGGATTATGATCTTTTGGAAGCTGTAGCTAAGAATTACGACCAAGCCCTTAGGGTAGTGAGGAGAACTGATGGTGAAATCTTGATTATAATTAGCGTAGAGGAGATTAGGGAAGTTTTCAGTTTAGGGCCTGTCGATGATTATCATGTGCCATGTGCCCATTGATTTGAAAGGGTTAGAAAATGAGTATATGTCTAAGAGAGATGCAGTTAGGCAAGGAGCGCTCAGTGCACACATAGGTAGAATTGGAACACTACCAACAATAACAACATCCTCCAGGAAGCCTTTCAAAAGGGCATACTTCAATTCTAGGGCTATAGAAATATATAGGTCCTTGTGTAAAGTTTTTGGGAGAGATGAAGAAGAGTTCATGCCTATGGATTTTATGTATATGATTACTCATATTTTCTCTTTTGGTGTGGATATAATTTTTTATTTTGCTTCTTACTTAGCTGAGGAGATTCACATTGGATTTATTGGAATTGCTAAGGGTAAGGTGGAAAAAACTTTTGGCCATTATTCTCTATTAATGCACATATTCTTATTCAAGGGAGTAACATATTTTAGTAAAGAAATGGAATTAGACAGAGAAGAGAGTGGGGAAGCATTACTAGTTCAATTGTGGAGTGCAGATATGACTTGGGATGTAAAGAATGCCAATTTTGTCAGGTTTGATAGGTATTTCGCTTCAAAGCTGAGATGCCTCCTATTAAGGGACAATCCCAGAATCCCCAAAGCATTAATGAATCTCATTAGGCCTATGGACAACCCAAGTGGTTTGAAAGTTTCACATAATTGGGGAGATGTCATTCCATATTCTATTTCTATTGTATTTAGAATATATGGTTTTAAAGGAAGCCCTCACGTACTACCCTACCAAGTGCCTTTGAAGGTAGGAGTTGCTGAGATATTGTGGTAGCTGGGAGGAGTGGAGGAAGACCTTCTATTGAAAAGACAAAAGGGGTCAATTTTTCCTACTTGCACAGTGACTCATCATTTTGTAATCACAAAAGGAGGTTGGATTTCTCTGCACAAGATTTTGAATCCTTATAAGATGGCCACTTCCCATCCTTATTTTTGTGATTCTAAAGGATTTTATCATTTGGCTTTGAGGTAGAGAATTAAGCTTGGTAAAATTGAGCATGAATTTTATTTTCCTAAAGACTTAATAAGGAATGAGTACTCCTTGTAGGAGCAAGAGACTAGGAAAGAAAAGTGGAAAGTCTTTTCTAAAATTTTGGATTTCATTCATTGTTTTGATCCAGGTTATAGTCCTTTGGATGATGTAGTTATAAATGTAGATAAGATGAGAAAACTTATGAATAATTTTCCTAAAATAATAGAGGAAATGAATGAAAATAAGCAATTATTTATTAGGTTCTACCTAGATAAGGCTAGGGAAGTAATGGGAAGATTGGTTTTTACTCCCAATATAAGGGCAGGTCAATTAACTGTCCAAAAAAGGTCGGGATATACTATTGTTCAAAATAAAAAGAATACAGTGGACAAAGGCAAACAAATAATTGAGTCCACTAGTAGGGTTTTGGAAGAGAGGCCTACTAAGCCCTCCCCTAAGAGGAGGAAAATAATAAGAGAGGAGGATTCTCATGTTGAGGAGTATTCACCTTCACAGACGCCTTTGAAAACCAGGGAGAAGCAGCTCACTTTTGAGCAAATTGAACAAATTGGATCACAAGGGGGAGGTTTTGTCACTCAAGCAGAGATCGATGAAGGGAACCCCTAGGAACCTCCTGTGCCAAGCCTCAAGCTGACTGTAGTTGATTTTAAGGGAAGGGAATTGGACCCTATTTTGGAACAAACCAGCCAGCAATTTTTGTCAGATGACAGTTTTGTAAGGTCTAGGGCTTTCCATCAATTTGCTTGGAGGGCAAACATCCCCAATTTTGAGGAAAGATGTAAGAACATGAAAACAAAGCATCTAGAAATGGATGAAGCCTCCATCCAAAACCAAATAAAGGAGCAAATGATGCAAGAATTCCAGAACATTACCCCTGAGAAGGGAAGGCAAATGGTAAAAACTTCTACCATACTATTGTTGCCTAATTGGGATATTGCAGATGCATTGATTTTCAACTCTGTTTCTAATAGACTAGAGTTACAAGACCCAAATAAAAAGGAATTTGCAGGGACTACTTTTAGTGATGATCAAGCTGCTCTTGTTATGTGGTCATTAAGAAGAGGATCCAAGATTGTATCAGCACAGCCTGATGGTTCAGGACTGATAGGGAATATTATTGTGAGGATAGTTGCTGATACCTCACATGTACAGGTAGCCCACATGAATGTGGATTATTCTCAGTTTGCATTGGCTACTGCTAAAAGGGAGGAAAAGGAAATGTTTGAATTACAAAGTAAATATGAGGCAGTTGTGGATGCCTACAATAAAGAGGTAAAAAGGAGAGTTGAGCTTGAGAACAAGCTACTGGGAAAATCCACCAGGCCTAAAATAACATACCCTCGGCCCCCTGTTGAACCTTTCAAATCTACCCCACTCATTGAAATACCAGACACACCCCAAGGGCCACAATATTACACTGCTGAGAATTTTGAAGAAGAAAAGAGTAAACCATGGGCCTTATAAATATGAAGATAAACTAAGAACAACTCTTACATATCTAAGAGACAATGTTGAATGGCCACTAATCCATGATCAATTGGCCAGGGTGATTAACATCTGGGAGGAGTTAAAAGCAGATAATGAGGTTCTAAAGCCTATTGTGAACAAATGGGTGAGAAGGGAGAAAGCAATAACCTTATTGTGTCTATCTGTTATAAATAATTCTCGTGATCAGATTGATAAAACCTTTGACATTGTTTCTGATCTTGCTAATTTTGATAGCAAAAGGATAAATTTACAGAAGATAATAATAGGCTACTTAGACAAATATAAGAGTCAAAAGTTTAATTTATTTCCTCATGCCCTAGATAAGAAAAATAGTTTGAAAATCAAAGAGGAATGGGTGAAGGAACTTGATGATTTATTCTGTTTAAGAATGAATCAAGTCATAAAAGAAACAGGCATGCACAGTGGGCCACCACAATAGAAGAAATGGTGAAAGTCAAAATATTATTTGATTCTTTAAAACATGAATTTGTTGATATTCATAATGAGGCTGATTATATAATAAAGAAACAGAAGGATATTTAGCAATTCAATTGGCCAGATGACACATTATTTGACAGGTGGATGGCAGAAATGTCGTCTAGTGAATAGTTTGATGTAGATGAAACTGACAGTGATGAGGTGCAGGGTGAGGAAATCCAAATCATTGATACTATCACTACTCAAACCCAATCAGAAGAAGAAGACAAGAAAAACCTGTCACTTTCAGTTGCGAAACTGGGACCACAAGATACCAATACAATTAAAGAAAAGGAAAAGGTAGAAGTTGTCCTTACCATGTAGAATGAAGGTGGTGGAAGTGTAGTGCCTACCCTCATTCACATCTTTTATAGACTTATTGTTATTAGATATGTAGACTAGTTTTATCTTGATGGTTTAGTGGTGTTGTTTTTGACACTATCAAATATTATGATAAGGATTTAGTTGATATATGATGAGATCATTTAGACTTTACATTTCATGTATGTATGATGATCATTACATTGTTTTCAGTTATTAATGATGATTAGTTAGATGGTTTATTATCTCATGTGTTTTATTATGGTTACTTACCCCATACTTGCATGTGTATATTGTGCATTTTTTCTTATTGTATGGCGGTTCTGATGTGGTTAAGGGAGTCGTACTCACCTACTTAGTCGAGATCTACACGATGCACCACTTCTTGCCATTGTCTGTTTAGCTTAGCATTATATATTGTATTTACATGCATGGTTTTTCTGCAGGTTGCAAGTACCAAGTATCGACTTCCCTAAATTGCTAGGATGAGCGTACCCTATTATACTATCTCAATGATAAGAGAAGGGAGATAAATTCTCAAGTCCAAATCCCAAACCTAAAAACCATTTTTCCTAGTGAGTTAGGACAAGTATCAAAGTTGAATACCCACCGAATGTGTCGGATGACATATTTTGTGATTTTTAACCCTTTAGATTTATTTTGTATGATTTGTTCTATGATGGGTTTTCATATTTTATCTTGGAGGTCTATGGTGAATTTTTCATTAATTAAGTCTTAACAAATAGATTTAATTAATAAATTATTTATTTGAGAAAATTAATAAAATATCATGATCTTTGATATTTTGATTGTAATGTGAATTATTGGGGAAAAGGAATTAAATAAAAGAAAACTAGAAATTAAAATTAATAATAATTATAAAATAATAATAAAGTAATAAATAAAATAATAATAATAAAAGTTATAAAAGATTAAAATGAAAGTTATAAAATTTAAATAGAAATTATTGGAGTTATAATCTTGCATGAGAATTAACATGTGTCGACAACACGGGGGTTAGTGCATCAATTAAGCACAAGGTGTCTACAATTCTATGACTCATCAAAAAGAATTGGAAAAGACTTATATTTAGTTGGTGACACCTTTCAGCGATTTCAAGAAGCATTCCAAAGGTTTCTTGAGAGCTCTTTGTATTCAGGCATTCATAGAAGCTTAGGGAGGGGGTGGAGAGCAATTGGAGCATTGGAGGACTCAAGAACTCTGAAGAAGAGAGCTTGCTCTGCGGGTTTTCTGAGGAAGAGCGAATTAGCATCAAAATCCGGGTAGATTCTTGTGATTTTACTTATGCTATTTCCGCATCATGCATTCCTGTCTTCATCGTGTCTGTTTTATGTGTCTAAAACTTCTCTATGATTGAATTTGTAATTTGAAATTGGAATCTAGATATGCTATTTGGTTGAGAAGAAAATAATAGAAAAAACCCTAGATCCAATTAAGGAGAAATAATTAGATATGAATCAGATTTGGGTTTGAATTTATATTAAATTAGAAAGACAAGATTTGGAATTAAAATAGAAATTTTATGGTGAAAATTTGAATGATTAGATGTAATCTTTCTATCAATTATATTTTTGGATGCGTATGAATAAACCCTTTTATGGTTAAATTTAGAGAACAATTATTTTTAAGAAGAAATTTTTAATTCATCACAAACTGCCCTGTCACTGCCCCTTGGATAGACCCGAACTCAGTCATTCATAACTTTTTATTGTGATCGAATTTATTGGATCGCTCCAGTCAAAATTGGCACGATTTGGCCCTCTCCAACCTATTTCAATTTCAGCCCGATCCAACAGTTCATTAGGGAGATATGGCCGTCGTACTGAGACTGTTTTATTCAAAGACAGATATTTCTCCATTTCCCATAACCAAGAGTTCTTTATGCTAAAACTTCACAAGAAAAAAATAATATACCAAAGCATGGAATGGATTAAAGATATTATTGCAATCTTTCCTTATTAGAATCTTTTTAATATGCATTAGTTTTATATGGTTTATTATCTAATCTAATTAAATCAAATTTAATTAAGATTAGTTAATAGTAGAAGAAGTGTAATTAATTATTAGTCAATCTAAGTAAATGGATTTTTAAATGAGAGAAAATTAAAAGAAAAGAGATTTTAATATAGTGGAATTTTTATAATGTATATTGAATACTATTTAACATATATTAAACAATTTTAGAGTTGTTTAATGAAGATGATAATGTTAAGAATTTGGAGATTATTCATGTTAAAATCTACAATGAGTCTTATTGGTTTGTGATAGGGATCTTTTTCAAAAAACGTTTATATAGAAAAAATATTATTAGTACAATTAGCAAATGGAGTCTAATAGTTTTGAGGAGAAACTTTTATCTATCAAACAAATACATGTGTTAGGAAAAAATGTGAAATTTCTCCACTTAATATAATTTGGGAATACGTAAACTGAGACTTCTAAATTTAAATTTGAAAACTTAGCAAAACTAAAACATGTGTTTGCATCGTGTATTCTATATGCTTCTTGTTTTGGGTTTTGGGTTAACTAGTGTTGATCAGTCCTAGGTTGTTACCAGAGGCTCGGGGGTTATGAGATGTGTTGGCATGTTGATCTTATTTGGTCTCGATCTTTATAAGCCCAACCATGGTAATGTGATTGTATGCTTTATGAAATGTTTGTATTTACTGTTTGTATTTGTTCATCAGTCTTCATGTGTGAAGCTAAGATGTATGTGTATGAGACACTTGAGCTAATCATTTTTGAGTTATCGATCAGTTATCCTTGATTATTTTCTAGTCGCCATGATGGGACTGAGATGTGGATTTATTCTTGATGATTTCATATTGTGACATGTTTGACTCAACCATTTCTGGAGTCTTCGATCAGTATGATTGAGATATATATTTTGGTTATTGAGAACCATTGGATACTTTGATTATCAGTGATACTTCAGTTGCCAATAAAGAGCTGTTGTGTTCATGTTTTTCTATGGATGTTTGCTCATGGAGATTTGATGCTTTTATGCATATTTGATAATTTTATGAATTATCTTTTGTGATTTTAAGATTTATGAGTCCATGAGCATTAGGGTAGGATATCTGCATGTAGTGATAGGAAGTGGCTTGCAATGGGGGCCGAGGCCCTAAGAGGCTGCCAGGGTAACTCATTGTAAGTTGGATTAATAAGTGATAACATTCACACCTAATACTAACAAAATGAACCTAAAAAGATAAGTGTTTTGTTCTCGCCCATGCCTTGAGTGCTTGTACAGGCTAGGATGGGAGTAGTGAGATGCATGGTTGCGACCTTGCATTTTGTAGTATGCCTCATCAGTATGAGAGGATACTAGTGGCCGCATGAAATCAGTATGGACCCGTGGAGTTTAGCTAACTGCCAGGGTAACTTGTACGTGATAATTGTGATGACACTTTCTCGCTTGCATAGTAGGTTCCTACATGTCATTGTGTGCCTCTGGGAAGTAGATGTCAGTTTCGTGATTGGAACCTTTGAGTTAGTATACTTTTAGGATTCCTAGACTATAGAGATTTGTGCTATGTGTTATGGATAGCGTGTTTGAGACTTGAGATTATCTCCTCAGCACGGTGGGAGTGGACCACTTAGGTACCACGCGATCGGGTGGTAGTGTATTTTCCACTCTTATCATTTGAGATTCATCGAGACATCGTGGCTGATGCGTCCTTCATGATGGTGGATATGTATCCTTTCATTGATGATTAGCATATGTTAGATGATGTTATCTTATGCTTATATTTGCATGTTAGATTACTTTCTACATATGATGTTGTATATGTTAGGAGTGACATTCCTACTATGTTAATATCGATGATCCCTTCGGTGATTTGGGATGTTACGCATGGAGAGATGACTAGGGCCCACGATGGTCTAATGATGCTATTAACGGTTGGCAAGAACTGTGCACTTAGTTTATTTTGTTTGATCTTTATGATGGATGTATATGTCTTCTATGATGATGTATGATGTGATTATCTTTGATGTATCATGGATTAGAATAGGATGATGTACCTTATTTCACATATGTATATTCTTTTAAGCCTTCATACCCTGTGACATGTACAGTGGATGATTGAGCATTTGGAAATGTAATGTATGAACATTGGACTTATCATTATTATTTCATGTGGTTGTTGTACTAGATGGATTCATGTATGTAATTCAACATTAAGGGATCTTAAAGAATGCAATCTGTTATGTATGTTATGTTTACTTTTCAGATGGACATTGCTATTGCTTCCGTTATTGTGAATAAGTTATGTATGGTATTTACTTTCATGTAAAAAAAAAATGTTACCAAACTTAGTGAAATTATAGGTTAATTCTTTGGATCCCTTGGCGGGGCATTACATTTGGTATCAGAGCCCGAGTTTCTACATTGGGAGCTCTAGGTATTTTGGAACAACTAGAACTATGAACTATTAAGTGTATCTCTTCAACTTGAAACTAGGTGAACTGAAATAGAACTTGAACTGTTACTTGAATATTTTTCATACTTCAACACTTAGTTTTCAAAATTGGAGATTTTACTTAAACCTAAACATAGAATTGAACTTAGTCTATTGCAAACATGTATCTTTTGATTGTAATAGTACCTTGTTTTGTTGTAAGATGTTTTCTGGGACTGGGTCTTCTGTTAGAGGCCGTGGTAGAGGCCGAGGAAGAGGCCGTGGTCGTGGCAGAGCTGTCAGTGCCCATGAGTTTGCCCATGAGGGATCGGCTCGTGTAGAGAGCAGTGAAGAGCACTCTCATAGGCAGTAAGAAGAGAGCCGTAGAGAGGACCAAGCTGAGTCTGAAGAGGTTGGTTTGAGACAGATGATGTAGACTATTTTAGAACGTCTACCTCCTGTTCAAGAACAGCTGAAAGTGCATCAGATAGAACAAGAGCATAGACCCAGATCTAGAAGTCCTCGGAAGGATCGTCAGAGGTCCATTGTGTCCACTCAGATGAAGGATCTTTCAAGATCCAAGGTCAAGCCTTTCAATGGTCAAGGTTCTGGTTATGTGGCCACGCAGTGGTTGATTTCCCTCGACAAGATTTTTGCCATGCAGGATTTTGACAGCAATATTAAGGCAAGATTTGCGATCACTAATTTAGAGAATTTTGGGGCCACTTGGTGGACGATTGAGGAGAAGAAGCTGGGAATCAATATGAGCAGTGTCACATGGGAACTATTCTTAGAGAGTTTCCGTGAATGATTCCTACCAGAGGAATGGAAACTACAAAGGGCAGATGAGTTTCATAATCTCAAGCAGTACACTTTGTCAGTGACCGAGTATGAGCGTAAGTTTTATGAGCTTATGCCTTTTTCAGGGTTCAGTGAAAATGCAACTCAGTTGACACAACACTTTATTAGGGGTTTGAATAACCATATAATTGGGGGTGTTAAGTTATTTGAGCCAAAAAATCTCAAAGATGCGGTACATCGAGCAATCCTTGTTGAAAAAAGTGTCAACCTTGGTCAAGGTAGTTTTGTAGGAGCACCAACAGCATCAGGATCTAAAAGCAACTTCAATTCAGGTGGTAACAAGAAGCCTTTCTTTTCTAAGGAAAAATAGTATTAGCAGCAGTCTCAGCAAACGCAGTAGCAGAAGGGATCAAATTCTCAAGCTCAAGGTGGTGGAAAAGGTTCTAACTTTAAGAACAACTACAATGCTCAACGCAATAAATAGAATCAGTCTAATCAGCCAGCTTAGAGTCGCTAGTCTTTTGTAAGCAGGAATAGTCGCCAACAATCTAATGTACCACCTATGGGAAGAGGATCTAGAAGGAATACAGAATATTTTTCATGTGGTCAGATTGGACATTATGCAGCTCAGTGTCCACAGCGAGCACCTTAGTTTTTAGGACGTAGGCCTACAGCTTTAGAACCCACAGTTGGTGATGCAGGGAGAGCTCATAGAGTTTTTGCAGCAATTGACCAGCATCAGGCAGATCATCAGGGAACAGTGGTTGAGACCACAGGTGCTATTCGAGGTATATCTCTTTTAGTATTGTTTGATTGAGGAGCTACAGATTCATTTATTTCACCATCTATAGTTTCTAAGTGTAAGCTGGATGCGGTGAAGCAAGATCATGGTTGGCAAGTGGAACTAGCCTCAGGGATTAAGGCCTCTATGGATTCTATAGTTCATAAGTGTGGGCTTAGCTTAGGGAGCTTTGATACGGCAGTGGATCTTCGAGTCATACCCCTTGGTTCCTATGATGTGATTCTAGGCATGGACTGGCTTGGATCTCATAGAGCCAGTATAGATTGTAGGAAGAAGATTATTTTGTGCCAAGATGACCAAGGGAATGATGTGAGGATAGTTGGGATACCGAGGCCTATATCTCTGCGGATGACTTCTGCTATGCAATTGAAGCAAATTTTTCGTAAGGGATGTCAGATATTTTCTGTTATGGTAAATGATCTTGATGAGGAAGATCCTGTGAGGAAGACTTTAGATCACCCGATTTTACAGGAGTACGCAGATGTCTTTCCAAGTGAGATTCCAGGCATGCCTCCAAAGAGGGACATTGATTTTAGCATTGATCTAATTCCTACAGTGGAGCCTATCTCTAAAGCTCCTTATTGTATGACTACTCAGGAACTGGGTGAGCTACGTCTTCAGCTAGAGGAACCTCTGGCCAAATGGAGCATTCGACCTAGTGTATCACCATGGGGAGCTCCAGTGCTCTTTGTGAAGAAGAAAGACAGTTCTTTGCGCCTTTGTATTGACTAAAAATAGTTGAACAAGGTGACTATTAAGAACAGGTATCCTTTGCCTAGGATTGATGACTTATTTGATTAGATCAAGGGAGCTACAGTATTCTCCAAGATTGACCTTAAGTCAGGATACCACCAGCTTCGTATTAAGGAAGTAGATGTTCACAAAATTGCTTTTCGAATGCGCTATGGGCATTATGAGTTCACAGTGGTACCTTTTGGGTTGACTAATGCTCCATCAGTGTTCATGAGTTTGATGAATGGTGTTTTTCAATCATATCTTGACAGGTTTGTTCTCGTGTTTCTTGATGACATATTGATATTTTCTAAGACTTAGAAGGAGCATGAGGAAGACCTGTGGTTGGTATTACAGTGTTTGAGAGGCAATCAGCTTTATGCCAATGCCACTAATTGTGAATTCTTCAAATCGGAGATTCAGTATTTAGGGCATGTTATCTCAAGTGATGGTATTTCATTGGATCCTGCAAAGATTCAGGCGATAATAGATTGGCCTACCCCAACTAATGTGTCAGAGATTCGTAGTTTCATGGGTTTAGCTGGTTATTATCACAGATTTGTCCAGAACTTCTCTAGGATAGCACATCCTATCACTTTTCTTCAGAGGAAAGGTAAGAAGTTTGTGTGGACAGAGAAATGTGAGGAAGCATCTCAGAGGCTTAAGAAACTTTTGACTAGTGCACCGATTTTAGCTGTACCTGATCCAAAAGGTGATTTCATGGTGTGTACAAATGCTTCTCTTGAAGGAATTGGAGCAGTGTTGATGCAAAATGGACGGGTGATTGCGTATGAATCACGCAAGCTCAAGGATCATGAGTTAAATTACCCTACACATGATCTTGAGTTAGCAGCAGTAGTTCATGCTTTGACAAGGTGGAGACATTTCTTGTTGGGGCACGGATTTGAGCTACATAGTGATCATCGTAGTCTTCAGTACATTTTTACTCAGCCTAATTTGAATGCTTGCCAAAGACAATGAATGTAATTTTTATGCGATTATGATTTTGAGGTTAAGTACATTCAGGGTAAGGAGAATGTGGTGGCAGATTCTTTGAGTCGCAGGAGACATGTGGTAACATCGATGACTCTTAGTGTGGATTTGAGGAGTCAAATTCTTTAGGCACTTCCTACGGATTCCTGGTATTAGGAAGTGTGCAGGTTACGTTCGAGAATCAGATGGTCTTTCAAGACATTTGGGGAGGATTTATGTGCCATTATTGGATGAGCTTCACACCTTGATTCTGGCAGAAGCCCATCGTACACCTTACTCAGCACATCTAGGTGTCAAGAAGATGCATGCTGATTTGAGAAGTTTGTTCTTTTGGTCTAGGATGAAGTGAGATATTGCTGATTTTGTGGCTAGGTGTCAAAGAGTCAAGGCAGAACACCAGCACCCGACAGGACCATTGCAGCCTAATCTCATTCCTGCTTGGAAATGGGATATCATCTCCATGGATTTTATAATAGGATTACCTATGACAGTTCGACGTCATGATGCTATCATGGTTACTGTTGATCGGTTGACTAAGGTGGCGCATTTTTCACCGATCAGGTCTTCCTACACAGCAGCTTTTGTAGCGAATGTCTTCATGCGTGACATTGTGAGATTACATGGTATTCCTAGAGAGATCATTTCTGATAGGGATCTTGTATTCACATCTGCATTTTGAACATCGCTGCAGCATGAGCTTGGAGCATAGCTAAACTTCAGTTCAAAATATCATCTAGAGACTAATGGTCAGATAGAGGGTGAACCAGGTTTTGGAGGATATGTTACGGATGTTTGTGATGGATAGGCAGACACATTGGGAGGACTATCTCTACCTAGTGGAGTTTGCTTACAACAATGGGTATCATAGTTCTATTGGCATGGCACCTTTTCAAGCATTATATGGATGTCCTTGTCGTACACCCTTGAGTTGGGATAGCCTCAAGGATCGCATTCTATTGGATCCTGAGATGCTTCATGATATGGAGCAACAGGTAGAGCGTATCTGTGAGTATTTGACTACGGCACAAGATAGGCAGAAGAAGTATGCCGATGCTCATAGGATTGATAAGCAGTTTGTTGTGGGTGATAAGGTTTTCTTGAGAGTGTGACCGCGAAAGAGTCTAATCCAGTATGGAAAGGGTTCTAAGCTAGCACCTCGCTTTATGGGACCATTCAAGATTTTGGAGAGGATTGGCCCGGTTGCTTACCGTCTTGCTTGCTCTACTGCCTAGCCTAGCTCACATTCATGATGTTTTTCATGTTTCAGTGCTTAGGAAATATATCCTGACATTGTGCATGTTCTTGATTGGAATGCGTTGCAGGTAGAGGATGGACAACTGGCTTTGGAGCTGGTTCGTATTCTGGAGCAGTGGGGGTTAACCCTCAGGGGTCGAACCATCGAGCAGGTAAGGGTCCAATGGGACCCTACTGATGATTCTTCAGCTACTTGGGAGGATGCAGCTAGATTGAGGGAGTTATATCTCTATTTGTTTGTAGGCTTCCAGGAGCAAGCCTAATCCAAGGGGGGGTGGATGTAGTGCCTACCCTCGTTCACATCTTTTCTAGACTTATTGTTATCAGACTATGTAGACTAGTTTTATGTTGATGGTTTAGTGGTGTTGTTTTGACACTATCAGATATTATGATAAGGATTCAGTTGATATATGATGAGATCATTTAGACTTTACATTTCATGTATGTATGATGATCATTACATTGTTTTCAGTTATTAATGATGATTAGTTAGATGGTTTATTATCTCATGTGTTTTATTATGGTTACTTACCCCATACTTGCATGTGTATGGTGTGCGTGTTTTCTCATTGTATGGTGTTTCTGATGTGGTTAAGGAAGGGAGTCGTAGTCACCTACTTAGTCAAAATCTACATGATGCACCACTTCTTGCCATTGTCTATTTAGCTTAGCATTATATATTGTATGTACATGCATGGTTTTTCTGCAGGTTGCAGGTACTGGGTATCGACTTCCCTGAATTGCCAGGATGAGCGTACCCTATTATATTATCTCAATGATAAGAGAAGGGAGATAAATTCTCAAGTCCAGATCCCAAACCTAAAAACCATTTGTCCTAGTGAGTTAAGACAAGTATCAAAGTTGAATACCCACCGAATGTGTCGGATGACATATTTCGTGATTTTTTACCCTTTAGATTTATTTTGTATGATTTGTTCTATGATGGGTTTTCATATTTTATCTTGGAGGTCTATGGTGAATTTTCCATTAATTAAGTCTTAACAAATAGATTTAATTAATAAATTATTTATTTGAGAAAATTAATAAAATATCATGATCTTTGATATTTTGATTGTAATGTGAATTATTGGAGAAAAGGAATTAAATAAAAGAAAACTAGAAATTAAAATTAATAATAATTATAAAATAATAATAAAGTAATAAATAAAATAATAATAATAAAAAGTTATAAAAGATTAAAATGAAAGTTATAAAATTTAAATAGAAATTATTGGAGTTATAAGCTTGCATGGGAATTAACATGTGTCAACAACACGGGGGTTAGTGCATCAATTAAGCACAAGGTGTCTACAATTCTATGACTCATCAAAAAGAACTGAAAAAGACTCATGCTTAGTTGGTGACACCTTTCAGCGGTTTCAAGAAGCATTCCAAAGGTTTCTTGAGAGTTCTTTGTATTTAGGCATTCATAGAAGCTAAGGGAGGGAGTGGAGAGCAATTGGAGCATTGGAGGACTCAAGAACTCTGAAGAAGGGACCTCGCTCTGGGGGTTTTCTGAGGAAGAGTGAATTAGCATTAGAATCCGAGTAGATTCTTGTGATTTTACTTATGCTATTTCCGCATCATGCATTCCTATCTTCATTGTGTTTGTTTTATGTGTCTGAAACTTCTCTATGATTGAATCTGTAATTTGAAATTGGAATCTAGATATGCTATTTGGTTGAGAAGAAAACAATAGAAAAAACTCTAGATCCAATTAAGGAGAAATAATTAGATATGAATTGGATTTGGGTTCGAATTTATATTAAATTAGAAAAACAAGATTTGTAATTAAAATAGAAATTTTATGGTGAAAATTCGAATGATTAGATGTAATCTTTCTATCAATTATATTTTTGGATGTGTATGAATAAACCCTTTTATGGTTAAATTTAGAGAACAATTATTTTTAAGAGAAAATTTTTAATTCATCACAAACTGCCATGTCGCTGCCCTTTGGATAGACCCGAACTCAGTCATTCATAACTTTTTATTGTGATCAAATTTATTCGATCGCTTCAGTCAGAATTGGCGCGACTTGGCCCTGTCCAACATATTTCAATTTCAGCCCGATCCAACAGTTCATTGGGGAGATATGGCCGTCGTACTGAGACTATTTTATTCAAGGACAAATATTTCTTCATTTCCCATAACCAAGAGTTCTTTATGCTAAAACTTCACAAGAAAAAAATAATATACCAAAGCATGGAATGGATTAAAGATATTATTGCAATCTTCCCTTATTAGAATCTTATTAATATGCATTAGTTTTGTATGGTTTATTATCTAATCTAATTAAATCAAATTTAATTAAGATTAGTTAATAGTAGAAGAAGTGTAATTAATTATTAGTCAATCTAAGTAAATGGATTTTTAAATGAGAGAAAATTAAAAGAAAAGAGATTTTAATATAGTGGAATTTTTATAATGTATATTGAATACTATTTAATATATATTAAACAATTTTAGAGTTGTTTAATGAAGATGATAATGTTAAGAATTTGGAGATTATTCATGTTAAAATCTACAATGAGTCTTATTGGTTTGTGATAGGGATCTTTTTCAAACAACGTTTATATAGACAAAATATTATTAGTATAATTAGCAAATGGAGTCTAATAGTTTTGAGGAGAAACTTTTATCTATCAAACAAATACATGGGTTAGGAAAAAAAGTGAAATTTCTCCACTTAATATAATTTGAAAATACGTAAACTGAGACTTCTAAATTCAAATTTGAAAACTTAGCAAAACCAAAACATGTGTTTGCATCGTGTATTCTATATGCTTCTTGTTTTGGGTTTTGGGTTAACTAGTGTTGACCAGTCCTAGGTTGCTGCCAGAGGCTCGGGGGTTATGAGATGTGTTGGCATGTTGATCTTATTTGGTCTCGATTTTTATAAGCCCAACCATAGTAATGTGATTGTATGCTCTATGAAATGTTTGTATTTACTGTTTGTATTTGTTCATCAGTCTTCATGTGTGAAGCTGAGATGTATGTGTATGAGACACTTGAGCTAATCATTTTTGAGTTATCGATCAGTTATCCTTGATTATTTTCTAGTTGCCATGATGGGACTGAGATGTGGATTTATTCTTGATGATGTCATGTTGTGACATGTTTGACTCAACCATTTCTGAAGTCTTCGATCAATATGATTGAGATATATATTTTGGTTATTAAGAACCATTGGATACTTTGATTATTAGTGATATTTCAGTTTCCAATAGAGAGCTGTTGTGTTCATGTTTTTCTATGGTTGTTTGCTCATGGAGATTTGATGCTTTTATGCATATTTGATGATTTTATGGATTATCTTTTGTGATTTTGAGATTTATGAGTCCATGAGCATTAGGGTAGGATATCTGCATGTAGTGACGGGAAGTGGCTTGCAATGGGGGCTGGGGCCCTAAGAGGTTGCCAGGGTAACTCATTGTAAGTTGGATTAATAAGTGATAAAATTCACACCTAATACTAACAAAATAAACCTAAAAAGATAAGTGTTTTGTTCTCGCCCATGCCTTGAGTGCTTGTACAGGCCGCATGAAATTAGTATGGACCCGTGGAGTTTAGCTAACTGCCAGGATAACTTGTACGTGATAATTGCGATGACACTTTTTCGCTTGCATAGTAGGTTCCTACATGTCATTGTGTGCCTCTGGGAAGTAGATGTCAGTTTCATGATTGGAACCTTTGAGTTAGTATACTTTTAGGATTCCTAGACTATAGAGATTTGTGCCATGTGTTATGGATAGCCTGTTTGGGACTTGAGATTATCTCCTCAGCACAGTGGGAGTGGACCACTTAGGTAACACGCGGTCGGGTGGTAGTGTATTTTCCACTCTTATCATTTGAGATTCATCGAGACATCATGGCTGATGCGTCCTTCGTGATGGTGGATATGTATCCTTTCATTGATGATTAGCATATGTTAGATGATGTTATCTTATGCTTATATTTGCATGTTAGATTACTTTCCACATATGATGTTGTATATGTTAGGAGTGACATTCCTACTATGTTAATATCGATGATCCCTTTGGTGATTTGGGATGTTACGCACGGAGGGATGGCTAGGGCCCATGATGGTCTAATGATGCTATTAACGGTTGGGAGGAACTGTGCACTTAGTTTATTTTGTTTGATCTTTATGATGGATGTATATGTCTTCTATGATGATGTATCATGTGATTGTCTTTGATGTATCATGGATTAGAATAGGATGATGTACCTTATTTCACATATGTATATTCTTTTAAGCCTTCATACCCTGTGACATGTACAGTGGATGATTGAGCATTTGGAAATGTAATGTATGAATATTGGACTTATCATTATTATTTCATGTGGTTGTTGTACTAGATGGATTCATGTATGTAATTCAACGTTAAGGGATCTTAAAGAATGTAATCTGTTATGTATGTTATGTTTACTTTTCAGATGGACATTGCTATTGCTTCTGTTATTGTGAATAAGTTATGTATGGTATTTACTTTCATGTAAAAAAAAAAATGTTACCAAACTTAGTAAAATTCTAGGTTAATTCTTTGGATCCCTTGGCGGGGCATTACAGGAAGCCTACAGGTGGAGGTTAATGTGCCCTTGTTAGAACAAGCTTCATTGTTGGCTAATTTAGTAGTTACATATGAAGATGAATCAGATCAATAGCCAACTCAACAACATCAGAACATGTAACAGAAGTTGACCCACTGAAAGGAATGATTTGATTTCGATATCTTCTGTTACGCATAGTTTTGTCATTTTGTGATAGGTGTATGTAGATATTCCTTGTAAAAGACACCTGTCAGTTTCTCTTAGCCTGAAGCTTGTTGCATTTCACACTATATAAGTGAAATTCCAAGGCAAGAGAAAAGGTCCAAATTCTATTTGCTAAGTGATACACTTAGTCTGTTTTTGGTCCACCATTTTTGAGAAAAAATTCGTGATGAATTTTCTCTGTCAGATTTTGAGAATACATGAATATAGAATGATCTGTGTTTGTTTCTGAAGGTCATTCTGATTCTATTGTAAATTGTAAACAATTTTCAAGGAAAATGAATACAAATTATGAATTGTCCCCATAGCAGTTCTTTCTGAACTTTGTCTCCTTTTGATTACTTGGTTATCTTAATGTTGTATAAGTAAAGGCTTGTGCAATTGAATATAGTTCAATTAGGTTGTATATCTGTTTATCATGGTTGTTAATTCAATGGATTAAGTAAAAGCTTTGATGAATTTGATAAGGTTGCTGCAGTAGTGGAAAGGATTTTGAATGACGATTTCTGATAAGAATTGTTGATAAAATTTGTTGTAAGGCAACAAATTAGATCTAGAGATTTGTATTAGACTCTGAACCCCAATGGATTAGGTACTGATCAAATTTAAGCCAACTGAAAGAGAAATGTGTCACACATGATTGTCAAAATGCAGAATTATAATCAACTTTACTTTTATTTCCTGTAGATCTTCAAAGTTGGCCTCTACTTGTTTGCATGGAATGTTTTAGCTTTAGGTAGCCATTATTGCTAAGAACATCTGCAGACCTATAGAATATTTTTGGCCATATCTGTTATATGTGATGTTTTTATTAAAGTATCAAGAATTGTACATGTATTGGAGAATTTGAGATGAGAATCAGAATGAAACTAAGATAATTCTCATACAGTTTTCCTAGTCTTGTATTATCCCTAGGTATACCCACCTTGGTTTTGTAGAGCCAAAAGAGTAGAAAACCACCCTTGGTTTTGTAGAAGTTTGGCCCAAATGGTGTGCACATACAATTGATAATAAGAATTGGCTAGTCTTTAAACTATGTGAGTATTGTCATCTTGGTATTAAGCATTTTGGTTCTTAGTAGTTTTAAAACACCAACAAGTTTGTTATTCATCCAAATGGAAACCCTTGTAGGAAGACCTAATTGTAATGCAACAATTAAATGTAATGTTGAAATATAGGAGAGAGATTCTTTTGGTTGAACTAGAAGATAAATCATCTTCTAACAAAATGACAGAGACTTTTGATGAAAGATCCAAAGTACATCAATTCAATTATAGTCTAGTAAATTTAGGTGTCATCTTCATCATAAGTTTTTGAAGATAGTCCAGTATTTGTAGGTGTCATCTTCATCAAAAAATTTCCATGATAGTCTATTAGTTTGAGGAGTCATCTCCATCACAAGTTTTTCATGGCATACTTGTAGTTAGAGGTGCATTGAAGACCTTTTATCACTACATGAGCTAGTAGTAGATGGTGATTATTCATTATCATCATCATCTACTAACATAGAATCACATGAATATCATATTTTATAGCCAACATGGACTAGGTATTGAGGGTACAACTCCAAGCACTAAACACACCAGATTTCAAATTATTATCTTTATGTGTTGATGTTTAAGTTGAATGTTCTAGAGTTGAAGAGAGAAACACACTCAATTTTTTTTTCTTTTTGTTCTTTTTTTGAATATGAAACTGTTGTCTAAATGATACAATATAATTATGTATTATTAAAATAAAAATACAAGAAAAACATGATACCAACACAACTATATTTATAAAACAAAAAATTTGTCATTATTATTTCTTCTAAGCTTTTACAACTATAGCTTCTGCATATACATTTCCTTTCTTTTCTTTCATTACTATAACAAAAAGTATAATAGTTGTTACAATAGACCAACATTCCAAATGATAAATCTGCATCTACACACTTTCAATAAAATGAAACAAGTACATTACATTCTTTTTGCAACTAGACTCTTTTTAACACTTATCATCAAAACATCACTGAGAAAAAACACTTGAGCAGAGACTCTCCCATTTATATTACACAACAATGGCTGAACTTTGGCATAAAAAATAATGATAGTAATAGTATTCACTTCCATCTTCAATATTATCATAAAAACCTACAACAAAAATACACATGTACCTATGGAAATATGCTCGAAGAGAAATCCCTCTCCTCGACCACCGGAGATGCAGGTGTGATTGGAGGTCATGAATGGAATAGCTTTTGAAGTCGAGCACATCAGGAAGAATGAAAGACAATATCAAGAGTTTTGAACTACTATTCCGCCCCCCCTATATTGATGCAAATGCAGGGCTCCCTCTCATTTTATTCCCAGGGCTAGAAGGTGTCATTAATCAAGTGGGTGGAGAAAACCTGAAACGAAACTAGGCTTAGAGAAAACCATGCGAAAATGCTCCAAAAATGTCAAATGAAATTGGGCGCGAAAAACGTAATTGGGAAAATGTTTTTTGAACTTTGCGGATGTATAAGCCTTGTGTTGGTCAAAATTTTGACCAACACAAGTCTTATATGTAAAAAAATGAAATTTTTTCCTTTACATTTCAACCACCCTAAATTTATTTAGTTGATGGTCGAAATTTTTGGTCGAAAAATGATGTTAAATGTAGTAGTGAAACATTTGATCATTTTTGGATAAGGCAATTGGAGAGAAGAAAAGATCAAAGATATAGAGGTTGGACACATAAACCAGAATGGGTTCCTTATCTTATGTTATTATTAATGACAAGATTCAAAACGGGTGCCTTGGAATTTCAGGACAAAAGAAGCTTGTTAGAATTGGATACCAAACTTGGAGATTTTGCTGACACTCGAATTGAAGCAGACAATTACATATATAAGGTCAAGGATGAATATGAGGCTTTAGATCTTCTAGATGCAGCTAAAATTACTGAGATGATAGACAAATTCAAGGGAAAACATCCAAACATAGCTTTGGGATGAAGAAGAAAAAAATTGAGATGTCAGAATTTCATTTTTGGCACTAAGTAAAATTTTGCATTTTTGGACATTCGAGATGTGCAGGTCCACATTTTCATGCAAATCCATAGGTGCACAGGTCTACATTTTCATGTAGGTGCACATTTTCATGTAGTTGCATAGTTGTCCATAGGTCCACAGGTACGCAAGTCCGTAGCTCTACAATTCAGAGGTGCATTGACAGTTAATCGCTTGCTCCAAAAATAGCGCTTTTCATGCATCGAAAATGCATTTTGATGGTAGTTTAACTTTGACACGTGCCTAGTGAAGGACCAACTTCTAATTTTGGCACCTCTAGACACTCCTACTTTGACTCAAGGCTTCCTCCTATTTCTTCTCTCATATTTTCTTTTTTTTTGACATGTAAAGGGCTCATGCATCCAATTAATGAATAAAATATGGATGGAGTCCCTCTAAGCACCAGATTAATAGTTAGATTGTATATATTCAATTTTTTTTATTGTTTAAAAGAATTTTATTGCATGAAGAATATCTCTCACTCTCAACACAAATTGAGGAGACAATTTCTTATAAATATCCCATTATAAAATGTAACAAGGGTCATCATTATTATGCAATAAAATTATGCTTTTGGTGCTCGCATTTGGAGTGGAGTGATTCTTGCTTGAATATGTCATTATTTTGTGAATTTTGTTCATGAGATTGTGATTGAGCCAAAGGTTTATTGTGTTGTTTTTGGTTGTGCAATCTTTTACTTCTGGTGTTTGCTACAAATTTATGAATTCCACTGACGTAACAAGCTTGAGAAGAGATCATTAAATTGTGTCTGCATAGCCTTTTGTCTCATATGAGCGCACTTTCCATGGCCTTTCGATTTGATAAAAGGTGAAATATTATATGATTGTTAATGTTCCTCACTGATGATTACATCAGTGTATTCTAGGAAGTGCTGCTCCTTTTTTCATTGGTTTCCTGCCGATTTCTTTAGTTTAACTCGCAGCATGTTGTTTTATGTAGCTTATGTCTGTTTAAGATTTCAATTTCAAGTTATTTCAATTTCATGTTATTTGCTTTCAGTTTTGTTATTTGCTTTGCTAACCCCTTGTTAGAATAGGAACTCATTTTAGTTGCACTGTTAGAATTGCATTCATTGAAAAATCAAAAAATACAAAAATATTGTTCTTTTGTGTGTGATTTTGAGACAAAAAATAGATTTACTTCATTCTGAGATTATAATCATAACCAACAAATCCCTCCTTGTGAAAAATCACATTTATCTTCAACTGAGTGGATTTTGGTATGTAGCAAGACGGATACTGAACATTGGAGTTGATCCCAAAAAGATTAGCTTTTCAAGAGAGGAATTGCACAATGGATTCATGTCATTGAACTCGAGCAAAATGACTACCCAACAATATGTTGTCATGAAAAGTGTCAAAAGGGGTTATTGTTTATCATGTGATGCCTTTGGACCCATATGATCAATTATAATATGCCTCTAGGTGTTGCAGGACCCCTAGGGACATATGTTGTTATGAGATTGATTGAAAGGGGTCATAGATTACCCTATGACCTCTTTTGACTCATATGACCAATTATATTATGTATATGATCAATTATCATAGGTTATACTATATAATAAATACTAATATAAAAAATAAAATGTAATTATAATTTATATTAAACTATATTAGAATATACTAATGTACACTAAGAAATTGCACTTGTCTAAACCCTTATATCCAAGATATCCCATAGATTGGAATACTCGAATGTCAGCTTAGAGATCCCTAACCATGGAGTGCAAAGATGTATTTTTAAGCATATGAAGAACTCTTAGTTGAGCCTTAGAGACACAACCCTTGCTAGTAAGCCATGCAATAAGAGATTTTTTAGACAAGAACAAGAATGCAAGTGTCCAAAGAAGTCTCAAAATGCATTGCAAGCAATGAAGCTAGACTAAGATGAAATGCAAGAATGCAACTACACTAAACAAGATGAGCACATGACAACCATTTTAACTAGACTAGGTGATCTAAGATATTGCAAAAGGAAGATAAACTACTTGCAAATAGATCTAAGCTAACATGAGGATGATGATGAGAGAATGAGACAAGAAGCAAAAATTTCTCCACAAATCTCTTAAGGACACCTATTAAGAAACCTTTAGCATAACAATACTTACAAATTGGATCCTTAGAGAGGGAGAGAGCTCTCTCTTTTAAAGGTAGACAAACAGTTGAGATCAAGATCAAGAAGTGGATAATCAAGGGTGGGGGTTGAATTTTGGCATGATCCATGTGCAAGAACATGTCAACCAATGAAAAAGGAGTTGACTTTTCATGTGAGATAAAAAGCCATTTCTTTTAATTTGAAAATAGGAAAAAGTTTTTATGTGTGCACATTGAGTGGGTTAGAAGAATGGGGTATTTTATTTAATTAAAATGGAGACATTTTCTTTTAATCAAATATGGGCTTAGGATATTATAGTTAAACCATAGGTTAAAATCAAATAAATTGATTTTTAGCAATTTGGCCTAGCAAAATAATTAATTAATTTAACCAAAATGTTGAGAAGGGGGTTAGTAGTCTAGTGAAAATTTTTAGTTGATTACATTTGTGATTGATTTGGGAACACTTTATGTCAAAGAATACAAAAGCAAAGTAGGCAAAAATAGATAGAGAGATTCGATTTTGAAGAACAAAATGTAGAATGAGATAGCAAGTCTTGAATGCGCAACTAGATAGAGATAGTACTAAACATTAGGAGAGAGATGATATTAGAACTCAAGAAGAGTACTAACACCAAGCAAAGTAGATAGATCAAGAGAAAATGAAAAGATCAAGAATATGCTCCTAAAAAATAGATAGTTGTAGCAAGCAAGCAATGATAGAGTATTTATGCCCCCTTGGGTTCAAAATAAAAATGAGGGAAAGGGAATGCAAAAATGAGACACATATGAGAAAATTGAGATATAGAAAAGTGTATGATGACAGATATATGATTAAATCCAAAGATTGACCATAAGGAAGTGATAGAATGCCCCAATTTGACTAGAGTTAACCAAGAGAGGTAAAGCATGAAAATTAGGTTAACTCAAGTAGAAAGATGTGATCAAGTGAATTGGAGTGAAATGAAGGAGGTAAAAAGCGTAGAAGTGATGAAGACATGAAGAAATTAAGAAGCCCCAGTGAAGATTAGACCTCAAAAGGTTAGCTAACTGCATAGAAGAAGACATAATTCTAATAAATAATTTTGACTAGCAAGATGAACTCGGATTTTTATTTTGATCCCACAAATGGATCTTGGACATCAAAATTAAGTCAGAATAGGGTCAAAATGTTATATAGATGCAATGACAGGTATTGAAGAATCAAAAGAGTGGATGCAAATAACAAGAGATGAAATACATGATCAAGAGGAAGAGTTAGTTGATGTGTTCATGAAGGATGAAGAGAGAGCTCTCTTCATATGCAAAGTGAAAGACTAAGCTAGAATGAGCCTATAATGCAAACTAGTATGCACCATGGTTTAGTTGTAAGGGATGCAAATTATTTAGACTATAATTTCATCATTGAGAATTATTAGGGACATCAAAAGATCATACAATTCTCATTAGTCTAATCATGAGGATATGAATATGATCTATATCGGATGGGTATGAGGGAATCCAACCTAAGCATCAAAGACATGTAAATCAAGATGACTAATGTAGTTAGACTCCCTAAGTTTAGTATAGCAAGATTACACCTGTATCAAGGCATGAGCACCAGGATAACCCCCAATGAAATCATGAAAAAATAGACAAGGATGATACATTTGTAGGTCCAAAGTGTCAAGTAGGATGAGTGTAAATGCTCTCAACACCTTTGGCTAACAAAGTATACCCACAAGTAGAAAGTAAGTAAATATGCCCCATGCCCCTAGTTTGATAGTCCATGGAATCCTCAAAAGACTCTTAGGGATGGAATACTGAGCAAAGAAACCATCATAGACAACACACAAAGAAGATAAAGTTCATCATAGCTCAACAAGTTGAATGTTTAAACGTGTGTGTGTAAGTCATATGAACAATTCCTCAGAACTCGCATATGATAGTGAGAAATATTGTAACATCCTAGACAATAGGTAAGCTATCTAAAATGTGTTGAGAAACACTTGATGTCAAGGGGGGAGTGTTGAGAAACACTGTTATGCATGAGTTGAAAAAGAAATCCTAACTCACAAGAAGACCTTGATAAGCTAAGGAATTGTACCCCCAAAATTAGGACATAGAGACAATTCCAAGCTAAGAAAAATATAGTTGTGAGATGGATGATCATGAAGTGAGACCAATAGACATAGGTGCAAGGGTCTCAAGTAATGCTTGTTTTCATGTTTTCACCACTTGGCAGATTTTTTCAGGACCTTTTTTTTCAATTTTTAGGATTTTTTGAATTTTTAATTTTTAATTTTTTTTGGTGAAACATCAAAGTGCCTATTGCTAGTTTTTCACTAAGATGATCATTTTTTCAGGACATTTTCTATTTTTAACGATTTTTTCAAGACCAATAGATATATACAGATAGTTGAGCTGTGAGCCTTAAGCATAGAATTTATTTTGATGTAGAATGTTGATAGGCTCAACAAGTTGTTCCCCTTCAAGAGTAGAAAGTTGATATGCACCAGATTCAAATGCTACTATGACAATGTAAGGACCTAACTAGTTAGGCTCAGATTTCCCCTCTTGTTCCTTATTTTGTTGATTCTTGGGATTCCCTCAAAGAAAAAGCTCACCCACTTAGAACTCACAAGGATGGACCTTTTTTGTGTAGGTAGTAGAAATCCTTTTCTAATAATCCCTCATGTGATAAAAAGTAGCCTTATGATGCTTATCAAGGGTTTCTAGCTCATGTATTCTCATAACCCTATGGTCTTCATTAGTTATCAACTCATGTAGAGAGACTTGTAGTGAGGGAATCTTGATTTCTAAAGGTAAGACAACCTTAGAACCATAGAATAGAAAAAAAGGTGTAGCACCTATAGGAGAATGTATAGTGGTCATGTAAGCCCATAGTGCCAGATTGATCTACAGGTGCAAATCTTTATCTAATTTGTGGATCGTTCTTTGTAAGATCTTGAGTAGTGTCTTGTTAGAGGCCTCAGCTTGGTCATTCCCTTGAGGGTAGTATATTGAGGACTAGTGTTGTTTGATCTTGAATTTCTTATAGAGTTGTTTAAAGTCCTTATTTTTGAATTCTCCTCCATTATCAATAATAATGGAGCATGGCATACCATAGCAACAAATAATGTAGCTGAGGATAAACATGGAAACATGTTATTCTGTAATAGAAGATAAAGGTACAACTTCAACCCATTTTGTAAAGTATTCAATCATTGTAATGATGAATTTATGGCCACTGGATGACCTTAGATGATTCTTTCCTAGCAAATCAAAGGCCTGCTACAGGAATCTTGATTTCTAAAGGTAAGACAACCTTAGAACCATAGAATAGAAAAAAAGGTGTAGCACCTATATGAGAATGTATAGTGGTCATGTAAGCCCATAGTGCCAGATTGATCTACAGGTGCAAATCTTTATCTAATTTGTGGACCGTTCTTTGTAAGATCTTGAGTAGTGTCTTGTTAGAGGCCTCAGCTTGGTCATTCCCTTGAGGGTAGTATATTGAGGACTAGTGTTGTTTGATCTTGAATTTCTTATAGAGTTGTTTAAAGTCCTTATTTTTGAATTCTCCTCCATTATCAGTAATAATGGAGCATGGCATACCATAGCGACAAATAATGTAGCTGAGAATAAACATGGAAACATGTTATTCTGTAATAGAAGATAAAGGTACAACTTCAACCCATTTTGTAAAGTATTCAATCATTGTAATGATGAATTTATGGCCACTAGATGACCTTAGATGATTCTTTCCCAGCAAATCAAAGGCCTGCTACAGGAATCTTGATTTCTAAAGGTAAGACAACCTTAGAACCATAGAATAGAAAAAAAGGTGTAGCACCTATAGGAGAATGTATAGTGGTCATGTAAGCCCATAGTGCCAGATTGATCTACAGGTGCAAATCTTTATCTAATTTTTGGACCGTTCTTTGTAAGATCTTGAGTAGTGTCTTGTTAGAGGCCTCAGCTTGTTCATTCCCTTGAGGGTAGTATATTGAGGACTAGTGTTGTTTGATCTTGAATTTCTTATAGAGTTGTTTAAAGTCCTTATTTTTGAATTCTCCTCCATTATCAATAATAATGGAGCATGGCATACCATAGCGACAAATAATGTAGCTGAGAATAAACATGGAAACATGTTATTCTGTAATAGAAGATAAAGGTACAACTTCAACCCATTTTGTAAAGTATTCAATCATTGTAATGATGAATTTATGGCCACTGGATGACCTTAGATGATTCTTTCCTAGTAAATCAAAGACCCACTACAGGAAAGACCAATATGTAATAGAAGTTATAAGCTCACATCTAGTAGCATGAATCAAGTTACCATGTAGTTGCCATTTCTTGCAAGATTTAGCATATCTAAAAATGCCAGCTTGCATAGTTGGTCAATAGTATCCCACCCTAAGTAGTTTTTGAGAAAGTGCAAGGCCATTGGAGTGTGCCTCGCAAATTTCATCATGGACTTTGGCCAATGCCTTTTCAAACTCTTCTAGTTCTAGACACCTAAGAAGTGTTCTATCTAGACCCTTCCTATATAGATAACTAGAGACAAGGGTATAGTGTGAGGCATTAGAAAGGAGTTTTCATTTTTGGTTGCACAAGATATTTTTAGGAATAATCTAATCACACAAGTAGGAGAAAATAGTGTAGTGAGAGGAATCGTGATAAAAAATAGTTCAAATCACATGGTTATCAGGAGAGTCATGGTTACTAGGAACTCAAAGTGAAATTCATGTTCTTGTAACTAAGGAATAGATGCTAGGGTGGCCATAGCATCTATAATATTATCTTCTACTCTATGAATTTGTTGAAATGTCACAAATGTGAAGTAGTTTCATAGAGCATCAATAAATTTCTTGTAGGGTATCAACTTGTCATCCTTGGTTTGATAATCATTATTAACTTGGTTAATAACAAGTTGGGAATCTCCATAGATGTGCAACCCTATGATCCTCCATTATAAATCCATTTTAATCTCATTGGTGAGAACCTAAAACTCTACTATATTGTTAATGCATGGGAATAAGAGTTTGTAAGACTTCAAGATTGTATAACCGCAAGGTGTGATAAATAGAATGCTTGCACCTATCCCATTTTGGGTGTGAGAGCTGTCAAAGAAAATCTTCTAGGTTCTTTCAGTGATTTACATGATGAAAGCATTAGGAAACTCAATCTACATAGGAGTGGTAGGTTGTAATGGAAAGCTAACAAGTTGATCTACTATGGCTTGTCCCTTAATAGCTTTTCATTCGATGTACTGAATGCCAAATTTAGAGAGAATCATCATCCATTTAGCAAGATGTCCAATAAGTGCAACTTTACTCAATAAATATATCAGGTGATCAATTTTTGCAATGAGATACACCATGTGAGCCAACATGTAGTGTCTAAGATTTTGGGAAGCAAATACCATAGCAAGGAAAGCCTTTACAATATTGTTGTAATTCATTTCATAGGCTACCAAAGTGTGACTAATGTAGTAAATAGCATGTTATTTTCCATTGTCATCACTTTGTGCTAGCAATGCTCCTAGAGATGAGCCTGAAGCTGAGATGCATAGTATCAAAGGTTTTCTTGGTATAGGTGGCATCAATATTTTAGGCTTGTCCAAATACCCTTTGATTTGATGTAAGCTTTGTTGACATTCCTCATTCTAGATATAGTGGAGCCTTTGTACAAGTTTTTATTGAAAGATTGAGTTTTATCAACTAACTAAGATATGAACCTCCTAATAGATTGCAGATGTCCTTGAAGACTTCTTAATTGACTAATATTTTTAGGAGGCATTTCCATGACAACTTGCACCTTTTTTGGATCAACTTCAATGCCTTTTGTAGATATGATATAGCCTAACAATTTACCCGCTATGACACCAAAGGAACACTTTTTGGGATTTAATATAAGCTAAAATTGTTCCATGCACTACAATATTTGGGGTGAAATTGCGACGATGGTGTAATTTGTGGGTGATTTTTATTTTTTTTGCAATTGTCCCCAATGTCGTCACAATATTGACATTGGCATCGTAATTGCAATGCCTGTATGAGTATAAATTTTTTTTTTTTTTAAAAAAAACATGACATAAATCATTCCCCATTTGAATTGATTATGGAGAGCTATACATGAAAGAGGGTGGAGAGCTCTAAATGTTTTCATGCCCTTGTGATCGATGTATTTTGTTGTTGTGCCCTTGTGATCTCTACATTTCATTTCCATGCCCTTTCTCACGATTCCTTTTTTGTGCTATGCCCTTGCTTTGCAATTTTCTTCAAGGGTAGAAGAAGTACCTATGTAAATGTTCTTGTCTTTTCCTTCTAAACATGTATCTCTTTATATTTCCTTCTAAACATGTATATATTTATATATACAGAGATATCTTTTTTAAGGTGCTTATTACATATTAGCACACTAGCAAAATTGATCCAGCTGCATGCCTATTCCAAAACACAAATAATAAAATAATAAAACTCACTCAACCCATGTGCTAAGTGACTTACCTCAAGATCCTACATAAAAATAATGCAAACAAGGAAAAATGGGTAGAGTTCACAAGA
Organism: Cupressus sempervirens; assembly: GCA_028749045.1. Lineage (NCBI taxonomy): Eukaryota > Viridiplantae > Streptophyta > Pinopsida > Cupressales > Cupressaceae > Cupressus > Cupressus sempervirens. The sequence continues at coordinate 189,010,804 of CM053791.1, read as the reverse complement.
AATTTTATAAAAACATATTATAGTAGTTAGAGATAACTTTAAGAAACCTCCCTTTAGAAAAAAGTATAAAATTTTGGTGAATCGAACATTAGTTTAGGGGGAAAAATTAATTTCTATTGGAAAATTTATGTTTTTAAGTAGGAAATTTTTAAATTTTATTGGCGATTATTTTTCAATCATACGAAAATTCTATCAAATCCTAGTGAATCTTTCATTATTCATGAAAATTGTTGAAAAAATTACACATACCTAGAAACAATAATTTTATTATTATTATATGGAGTCTAAATAATTATCAAACTTTAGGTTTAACCTACTTTTATCATTACAATTTTCTTCCAAATTATTGAGTGGTGGTTTGGGGAAGCACCCCTATTAGTTTTAATCATTGGATGATCCTAAATCATTGGCTTAAATCCTATTTCAAGTCAAACTTTTAAATAAATTAGCCAAATATGAGGTCCCCGACAAGTGAGATTAGCCAATTGGTGAATATTTGCCACTAAAGTTGCCCTTGATAATAGATATTTTTAGAAAGAAACAAGCCATAAACCAATTAAATTCGTCCATTTTATGATTAGCTGAGTTGATTACAAATTCCTATAGAACTGTCATCAGATTAGGTACAATAAAACAAACAATCAACTATTCCTAGCTAGCATGATTAAATAGAGTTTTTCAAGGTGATAAAATTACATATGCAGATGCATCACTTGCATGTCAAGAATGAAGCACATTCCCCAACTTATAATGAATGGTTGGATATAAAGGCTCTATATTCTTGCCCAACAATGGAAGCCAAATATGTAACCATGCATGTATTGGCATAGTCTCCCTGCAAGGATCCCAAGTATCTACTGTTGTTGTTAATTTGGGCATCACTATATGATCTAGAATGTTATGAAGTACTGAAGCCTATAGTAACTCCTCCCATGTCTCTAGAAAATGTAGCATAGGTTTAGGATCCCTTGGCTCCTAGTAATTTGTAGCAGCTATTCTCAATGTTGGAAGAATAACTTCAATGAAGATTTGAGTTTAAGGAGTTGAAGAAGAAAGTTCTTTTTTTTAAAAATGCCCTAATCATGAGGCTCATTCCCTTGTAGAAGCCTCTGCCCTAATTAAAGCACCTCTAAACCACGCAAAGGATGTTTGAGAGGTTCCCAACTTCAAAACACTCTTATAAGAAATGGCAAAGTAAATGTAGATGCAATAAATGGCAGATTACACAACTTGACAGGCTGGTCATAATGGAAGTAGCAAGATAGTTACTCGCATATGAAAAGATCCAATAAAACACAAGCACATGTTTGGGGTGTGTTTCCCTTCTCATTTTGGAAATTCAAGCATGATCTACCCATTAGTCCTAGTGTAGGGGCAGATGATAAACTATTTTACACTAGGCCTATACAACACTTGCCCCAACTTCAATCCACATCATCAAATTCAAAGGAAATATGAAATTAAGTATAAACATATATAGCTCACATTGAAAATCATTAGAAAAGAATGATTTTTTACTTAACATAAAGACCTATAAAGATCAATGGATTTGATAGTAAATAGGTTATAACTTATTCCAACCCTATTTGAGGAGGATGAAAGCTATTTCCAAGGTGATCATGACACAACAAGAAAAGATGTAATTCCTGCTATAGATTGGTCAAACAAAGATGAAATTTTGATACAATAATGTGTTGGAATTCTTTAGAATAACTAAGAGGGGGGAGGGGGTGAATCAGTTATCCAAGGTTTAGATGTATAAATAAAACTTTTCACATCTTAGTGAACCCATAAAACATTTATTATCATGCATGCATCCATAAGATTATGCAATCACTTAAAACTTTGTAGGTTACAATCAAATCAATGTGCAAAAATGTAAACATGAAATATAACAGATTCAACAACACATTTGACACAATTATTTACATGAAAACCCAATTTGGGAAAATTCACTAGTAATATGCTACTCATTTTCACTCTTCTGAAGTGATTCCTTGTGAAAGACCAGCCCTATTAAAGGTTACAATACACACTATTCAATGTGACCCTATTAGGAGTGAACCTTGTTAGATGACTTTAGACCATTCACTTGGAATGTCACCCAGTTAAAAGATTTACAAATGACTGTTAGGTCAACCTTAATCCAAAGGATTTACCCTAGACTAATACAATTATTAGAGAGTAACAATAAGGCTTGATCTAATAACAACTTACAACTCCATTTTAGATTATATATCTTTGTTTTAGTCCTCCATTCTGCTTGGCCTTCACACTTTTTAGCTCTGATAGCTTGTTCACCCTTCAAGCATTCATACCTTTAAACCTTTTGGCTTAACATGCCAATGCAGACTCTTCCATTAGGTCACTTGATGAAGCAAAAATCTTGACTTCTTGTCTTCCTTAGGTTCTCACACATGACAACCCTTGGTTCTAACCAACCATCCCTATAAATAGGAAACTAAGATCTTTTGCCATTCATTCTCCATTGTTCAATTTATGATTAGGACAAATTAGCTAGGATTCAATAAATATATCCCTTATTTCATATCTCTTTTAAAAACTTCTACTTCAATCCTCTTTAAATTTTCCTCAAATTGGTTTACCTTAAATTCTATGCCACTAGCTCATCAATCTTATCTTCCACCTAGTTCACATAATCCAAGAATATAAATTGTCAGCTTAGATGTATCAAATTCATAATCTTTCAAGTAATGTAGCCACTCGACATTGACTTGCTTCTGATGCTCGACACATATTGTGTTGCTTGACATGCTATGTAGAACCACTCAGCATGAGCTAAAGTTTACTGGTGCTCAGCATCAACTAAACTTTACTTGACATCCACTATTTTGCTCAAAATCCACTAAAATGAACTTTTACTTGGCTCCAACTGATTTTCTACTTAGGTTGTACTTACTTTTCTCAGCACCTACTATCTACTTGGTCAAACTTTGTAGACAAACTTTGTTAAATCTATTCTTCTAAACTTTTCTTAGTGTAGCCAATCTTTGCAACCTTAAGTAGATTATCAATACACCATATTATCACTATCTTAACTGATTCTTGTACTCCTTTGTATATCATAACTCAACCTTTCGTCTAGGTGCTATTGTTACATCTTTTGATCAAATCCTCTTCATCAATCAAATAAGTGATAGTACTTAAATCATATAAGCAATTTTTTTACCAATAGATAACAGGTTTGACATTAGTGGAAAAATAATGATTGAAACATATTGATCATACTTATATTAATCTATTCTCAACTATCTCCTTCTTCAACAATCTCCCTCTTTGGCATTAATGGAAAACCAAACTAATCAACCAAACTGACTAGGATAAAATAGTAAGACTAACAAAATACCAAAAAGAAAATAATTCCTTGTATTGAAATTTCTTAGTCTATCAACAACTTCCATCTTCTAAATATGTTACAAAACTCTGCTCTGTCATCCTTATGACTCCCTCTAAATTACTTCTTATATCTCCCTCTACATTATCTCCCTCTTACTAGGTAGATGTTATCAACAAATACATTAGTCATTCTATCAACATTTCTCCCTCTTTATTCAATCTTGATCAGTAACTATCTCCCTTTTTCTTGTATTACCTTTGATCAGATTAGTAACTATCTCATTCTTTCACAACAATGCCAAAGACTTGACATCTTAATATGTAGATAAATCTTTAGTTTCTCCCTCTATCACCTTTCTTGTGACCAATTTTTAGTTCCAACTCTTTAATTACTTTAGGCAGGCCCTAAAGTAAGATCCACTGCATCAATTTGTAACATATGAAAATCAGCTTGTTTGATGCAGGGCACTCCTTTTTTTACTTAGATAGCCTTTCATAGGGGTACCACCCCTAGTTTACCTCTTAGCAATTTGTTCTTTTGTGTTAACATATTCCATCTTCACCTCTTAATCTTGAACTAATTCTCTCAAGTAATGATACTTGATTGCAATGTGCTTAGTCTTTGTGTGCATCACAGGGTTCTTTGATATATTTATAGAACTTGTGTTATCATAATAAAGTGTCACTAATTCTATGATCTCTTCCTTCGTACCTTTGAGTAGCTATTTTATCCATACAATGCTTGTACAATTTACAGTAGTAGCAACATATTCAGCTTCAACAATAGATTGTGAAGTGCAATTTTGTTTCTTGCTAGTCCATGTAACTAGCCTCTTGCCTAAGAAAAATGTTCCTCCATTGGTGCTCTTTCTGTCATCAATGTTTCCAACCCAATCAGCATCAATATAGGCTCTTAATTCAAATTTCTCATTTTTTTTATAGTATAGACAATACTTCTCTATTCCTTTCAGATATCTCATTATTCTCTTTACAACCATTAAATGATTCTCCCTAGGATTAGTAGAGAATCTTGCAACTATCCCTACTAGAAAATGAAATGTCAAGTCTTCTATTTAATACATATTATAATTTTTCAATCATAGACCTGTACAATGTTTGATTCACCTTAGTTGAATCATTATTCTTTGAAAATTTGTGTCCTATCACCATAGGTGTACTTACTAGTTTGTAATCCTCTAATCCAAAAAATTTCAATATTTTTTTGACATAATTTTACTAAGTGATGTATATACTATATTTCATCTAATATACTTGCAAACCCACAAAGAGCTTGATCTCTCCAAACATAGACATCTCAAATTCTTGCTTCATTTCATTTCTAAAATCTTTACATAAAGCATCTTGACATCCAAATATGATATAATCAACAAAAAATTCAGATAACAAAATACCTTTGCCTTTCTCTGTCTTCATGTATAGATTTTTGTTATCATCAATCCTTTCAAATCCAATCTTCACAAGATACTTATGAAGTCTCCCATACCATGCTCTTGGTGCTTGTTTCAAACCATATAGAGCTTTGTGTAATCTACATACCATGTTCTTATTGTTAACATCAACAAATCCTTGTGGCTATTCTATATAAACCTCTTCTTCTAATACACCATTTAGAAATGCAAATTTAACACCCATTTGATAAAATTTGAAACCTTCGTATACAAAATAAGCAAGTAGAGTTCTTACTCCTTCCAATCTAGCAATAGGAGCAAATGTCTCGCCATAGTCAATTCCTTCTTCTTGTGCATAACCTTTGCAGACTAATCTTGCTTTATTCCTTGTGACTTCACCATTTTTATCTATCTTTTTTTTGAATACCCACTTGGTGCCAATCACATTTTTTGTCTTTTGGTCTAGGAACTAGAGTCTATGTTTTGTTTTTCTCAATTTGTTCAGTCCCTTCTTCCATGGATTTACTCCAGTCCATATTTTCTAGGGCATCTCTAACTTATTTATTTTCTTTCATGCTCAGTAAACACCTATCATTTCTCAATTTGTTCCTTTTCATTGGTCTAGCATCTTTATCTCCAATAATTTGTGTAGTAGGATGATGTCTCTTGACATATTTGGACAATCTTGGATCAACTCTAGTTTCTTTATTTGGTCTTTTAACTTCAAAGTCACTATTTTCATCTCTGTCAGGTAGCTCAACATCTATTTCATGTGCACTAATCTCAAAATCAAAATGTACTTCAACTTCATTCTGTAACTCAGCATCTGAATGTAGCTCAATTCCTAAATGTAACTTGGCATTCATAGTATGTGACTCAACAGTCACTAAAACTTTCTATTGGTTTTTAGCTTGATTTGCAACATCTTCTTTAGTAGGCATACCTTCATAAAAGTATACAAATGATTTGTATCCTTCTAGTTCTTTCATAGGTTCAGCCTCATATATCTCTATATATTTATCAATTTTTACATTTGCACTTTCCATAACTTTGTTAGTGTTAGTATTTAAACACTTATAAGCTTTACTTCTTGTGCAATATCCTAGGAATATACCTTATTCACTTTTTGCATCTAGTTTACCATTCCTGAAGTCTTTGAGAATACAACATCTGCTTCCAAATACCATAAATATTTTACATTGGGAAAGTATCCATACCATAGTTCAAAAGGTGTTGAATGAGTACCTTTCTTGACTTGTACATGATTCAAGGTATAGACAGCTATACTTACAACTTCTCTCTAGTAGTTCAAAGCAACATTTTTCTCCATCATGAGTCTCTTAGCACAACCCATTATAGGCCTATTCCTCTTTTCAAAAATTCCATTTTGTGGAGGCATTCTAGGGGAAGATGTCTATCTTTTGATACCTCTATCATTACAAAACATCTCAAACTCATTTGATGTAAATTCTCTGTCTATCAGAATTTAAGCATTTCAAACTTTTACCTGTTTCCTTCTCAACTCTTGCTAAGTACCACTTAAACATTTGGAAAGCATCAAATTTATATTTCAAAAATATAACTATCATCATTCTAGAATAATCATCAACAAACAACATAATAAACTTATCTCCTTTGTAGCTTTTCACTTCAATTGGTCCACACAAATTAGTATGAATAATTTCTAGTATTTCTTTAGAGGTATGAATTTTACTTTCAAAACTTGACTTTGTCATTTTTCCTAGCTAACATTGTTTTCATGTTATATTATTAGGTTTATTAAACTTAGGCAAACCTCTAACTTTTCTCATGTTACTAATACTAACCAAGTTATCAAAATTAAGATGACATAACCTTTTGTTCCATAGCCACACATCATCAAACTTTACAACTAGATAACTAGCATCCTCTATGTCAAGGTAGAATAGATTACCCCTAGTCTGATCACCCTTTCCAATCAATTTTCCATTTGTGTCATATATTTTAGTAATCTTATTTTCAAATTCAACCTTACATCCTGAATTATTTAGTTGTGATTCACTCAAGAGATTAGAGTTAAGTCCTTCAACATAGTAAGCATTGTCACACAAAATCATTTTTGTGAGTTTTATAGAACCTTTTCCTTTTATCAAACATGGTTCATCATTACCAAATCTTACACTATTTCCATCATAGCAATTCAAGATGATGAACTTACTTTTGTCTCTAGTCATGTGATGTGAACACCCATTGTTAATGATCCATCTATCATTCTTGTTTACACAAGTCACAAGTGCAGTTGCCTCATCTTCATCAGATTCATCCTTCATTTCAACATACACCACTTCATCATCATTTTCATCAGATTCATCTTTTATTTCCTCTTCAGCAATGTAGCATGACATTTTGCCTTTGTCTTTGTAGTCCTTGTTGTCTTCATCTCTTCTACTTTTGTACTTGTCACCACCTCTGTAGTTCTTCTTCTCTAGACATCTAGTAGTAATATGACCAACCTCATTACAATTGAAACAAATGATAAGTAATTTACCTTTGAACTTACCTTTACCTCTTGTGAATCTTCTTGCCAATAGTGCTTCAAGTTGTTCAACATCTGTATCACTGTCATTGGACACATACTTTATCTTTTTCTTCTTCTTCTTCTCATTGTGTTCCTTTAATGACAACTTAGCTTTGAAAGTAGATTCAATATTTTTAAGTTTGTAATTATCAAAGTTAGATAGCTCAAAAGTAGTGAGCTTACCTACTAGACCTTCAAGTGATAGATTATTCCCTGGTATACATCTTAGTTCTTGAATTGCAGAAACTCTAATAACATATATAAGCAATAGTGTTCTTACAATTTTTCTTAGTAAAATATCATCATCTATTGTTCCAGTAGCTACTCTTATTTCATTTAAAACTTCTTTTATCCTTGTGACATATTGAGCAATATTTTCACCTTCTTCCATTCTCATATCATCAAACTTACCTCTGAGACTTTCAACTTTGGCTCTTAGAACATTAGTGTCTCCTCCATAGATGGTGTTTAAGGCATCCCACATTTTCTTTGCACTATCAAGACCTTTGATATCATCAAATTTGGCATAGCTTAGAGCAGAGGCAATCTCTAAAATTGCCTGGTTATGCTCTTTCTTGTTTTTCATATCCTCAGTAGTTGGGGTTGTAGCAAGATCAACATGCTCAATAGTAATGATAGATTGTGCATGATCTCCAAGTCCTCCAAGGTGTAGCTTCATCAAACTTTTCCATACAAGAAAGTTATCTCTATTAGGCTTGTGTACTTCTCTTTTTGACATCTTGATATTTGTGCTTCTAGTACCTTCAAACTAGTCCTCCTAAGCAGATGGCTCTGATACCATTGTTGGAATTCTTTAGAATAACTAAGAGGTGGGGGGTGGGGGGGTATGTTGAATCAATTATCCAAGGTCTAGATGTATAACAAAAAATTTCACAGCCTAGCGAACTAATAAAACATTTATTATTATGCATGCATCCATAAGATTATGGAATCACTTAAAACATTGTAGGTTACTATCAAATCAATTGCAGAAATGTAAAGATGAAACATAATAGATTCAATGATTTATGTGGAAAATTAATTTAGGGAAAACTACTAGTAACATGCTACTCTTTTTCACTCTTCCAAAGTGATGCCCTGTGAAAGGTCAACCTTGTTAAAGGTTACAATACACACTGTTAAATGTGACCTTGTTAAAGGATTTCAATCACCCTATTAGGAGTGAACCTTTTTAGAGGACTTTAGACCATTCACTTGGAATGTCACCTAGTTAAAGGATTCACAAATCACTATTAGGTCGACCTTAATCCAAAGGATTTACCCTAGAATGATACAATTATTAGAGAGTAATAGTAAGGCTTGATCTGATAACAACTTACAACTCCATTTGTAGATTACAAATCTCTGTTTTAGTCCTCCATTCTACTTGACCTTCACACTTTTCAGCTCTGGTAGCTTGTTCACCCTTTAAGCATTCATTCTCTTAAGCCTTCTTTCTTAACATGCCAATGAAGACTCTTCTCTTAGGTCACTTGATGAAACAAAACTCTTAATTTCTTGTTTTCCTTAGGTTCTCGCACATGACAACCCTTGCTTCTGACCAGCCATCCCTATAAATAGGAAATTAAGATGTTTTGTCTTTCATTCTCAATTGTCCAATTTAGGGTTAGGATGGATTAGGTACTATTCAATTAATCTATCCCTTATTTCATATCTCTTCTTGAAACTTCTCCTTCAATCCTCTTTGAATTCACCTCAAAATGGTTTACCTTGAATTCTGTGCCATCAGCTCATCAATCTTATCTTCTAACTGGTTTACACAATCCAAGAAAACAAACTTGTCAGCTTAGATCCATCGAATTTTCAATATTTCAAGTAATGCAACCACTTGACATTGACTTGCTTCTGATGCTCAATACATATTGTGTTGCTCGACATCCGCTATAGAATCACTTAGTAGAAACTAAAGTTTACTAGTTCTCAGCATCAACTAAACTTTACCTGGCATCTACTATTTTGCTCGATATCCACTAAAATGAACTTTTATTGGGCTCGAACTAATTTTTTGCTTGGCTTGTACTTACTTTTCTCAGTACCTATTATCCACTCAGTCAAGATTTTTACACAAACTTCATTTAATCTGTTCTTCTAAACTTTGATTAGTGTAGCCAACCTTTGAAATCTTAAGTAGATTATCGATACACCATATTATCATTGTCTTAACTGATTCTTGTATTCCTTTGTATATCATAACTCAACCTTTCCTCTAGGTGCTATTGTTACATCTTTTGATCAAATCATCTTCATCACACAAATAAGTGATAGTACTTAAATCAAATAAGCAATTGTCTTACCAAAAAATAGAAGGTTTGACATCAATGACAAAACAATGATTCAAACATATTTATCATACTTGTATCAATCTGTTCTTAATAGTATCCTTCTTCAACATAATGATTCATGTTTAACAACATTCAATCGCACATGGATAAACCAATAGATGGCTATGTTGAAGGGAAAAATAATTCCATTGAAATATTAAGTAATGAAAGATGTAGAAGAACCAAATGAGGAATCATGTGAACAAATCCTTGAATGTTCAAGAAAAACAAGAAGAAGAATGGAGGGAGTGTCAAGGAGTTACAAAAAAGAGGACTGAAGAGGAGGGGTATAGAGGACATGGGGCCACCTCAAAAGAAGAAAAGGTCAAAAGGAAAGATGACTTCACAAGTTGTGATTGAATTAGAGACAACAACAAGTTCAATTTCAAGGTACTCACCCTTATCCCTAAGTAAGAAAGAGATGAATTCCCCCTCTAATGAAAGTAAAGAACAACATATTGAGAGACATTTTGTGGTCGACATTGAGGCCCTTTCAAATGATGATCAAATAGGGCCCTAAGGCACAAGTCTCTTGGACATTAATTTGAGCACTCAAGATCGTGATTAAGGAATTCAAAGTCATGAGGATGAACTAGGTGAGATCACCTCCCTAAGATGGCTATCAAAGAAAATGTGTTGGGGACAAATAATAATATCCCAACCCATTCGAAGTTAGCAAGGTATTTCTAATATTTACCTTTGGATTTGGTTTTCTTCATGCACTCTTATTTCATTTTTGAGGTTTATTCCTAGATAGGGGTTCCATTTCCCCTATCTTTTCCATATTTTTATGTGTTGGTGTAAATGTCATAACAAATTCAGAAAGGTTAGACTTGTGGGATTGTAACTGTCAATTTTTTGGGCAAATTCCCCAGGGAACAAAATGCCTAGGCCATTTTGTTTCCTAAAATAGAATGTGAAAGACATTTTCTACACTTAGAAAAACTTCAAATTTAGTACAAAGGTTAATATTTTCAGCTTTTCATTTATTGTGATTACAAGGTTTTTTATTTTATTTCTTATAGTGTGTATTTTCCAAAACTACTTAATTAAGTGTCTTTGAATTATTTAGCTTGTATTATTATTTTAAGTTGCCCCCAATCCATTTCATCCCTAATCATAAAATTCTCACATTTAGTGCTTGATTTTAACTTGAGCCTTTTGAGGCATCATTCTTTTGATTGTAAAAAAAGGGGTGGAAACATCTCTTTCACACCAGATAGACATCCCCACCTATCTTTCATTAATGTACATTTGAATTCTTGCTAAAATTATTTGAAAATTTGCATTCTCACTAGAAGAATAACTTTAGTAAAGAGTTGAGTGTAAGGAGTTGAAAAAGCAAGTTCATCTTCTATGTAAGTGCCATGATCATGGGGCTTATTCCCTTACAAAAGCCTCTGCCACAATGACATTACCTCTAAACCATGCAAAGGATGATAAAGTAGTTCCCAACCTTGAAACAATCTTATAAGCAATGACAAAGCAAATGCAGATGCAATACATGACAATTTATACAACTTTTAGTCCTCCTGATATTTGCATTACAAATTCTCAAAGACACTTGAAAGTGATTCCAATGTCATAGTACCTACCACAACACTTTCTTGGATTCTATCCAATGCTCCCATAATATCCTCTATGTTGTCTAGTTGTTGTTTCTATCGTGCAATCTCTTTCTAAAGCCGCTCCTTCTCCTTTTGGTATATTGCCACAAACTCTCTCTTTTATGCCTTAAATTTTGATCAAACTTTCTGAATATCTACCTCTACCATATCTAAATTCAACTTCACATTATTTTGTATCTTTGGCAAAGGTGTTTGATCCTCAGTAGCTCTCATTTCAGCATTCAAGTTTTTAAGATTGGTCAACACCCTCAATTGTGGACCTTTAATGCCAAGCTCTTTCATACTATTTCAACACCATGTTCTTGCTTCTAAGCTAATAGTTCTTTAGGTGCATTTTCTTGTAAAACATTAATTATATTGAATAGTTTTAAACTCTTAGAAAATGCATTCTTGTTTTCTATTACCATTGATGAGTTTCCCTTGGAAAAAATCAAAATGAAGAAGTAGAAATACAAAAAAAAAATATTTCAAAACCTTATGTGCAGATAGAAGCATTAAGTACAACATGTTGAATATTTTTGCAAATAGACACATTAATTACATCAAAATTTTCTTTCAAAACCATATGTGTAGATATAAAAATTAAGTATAACATGTCATATATTTTTGTAGATATACACATTTATTAAACCAAATTTTTCTTTCAAAACCATATGTGCAAATATAAACATTAAATACAATATGTCCAATATTTTTGTAGATATCCACATTAATTACACCAATTTTTTCTTTCAAAACCATATATGTAGATATAAATATTAAGTCCAATATTTTTGAAGATATACACATTAATTACACCCAATTTTTCTTTCAAAACCATTTGTACAGATATAAACATTAAGTACAACATGTCCAATATTTTTGTAGATATACACATTTCTTACACCCAATTTTTCTTTCAAACCCATATGTGCAGATATAAACATTAAGTATAATAAATTCAATAAGGGTACAAGAATAAGTTATTCTCATGAAGAAGGATCATGTCAGATAATACAAGGGAATTTGATCAAAATAGGGAGACAATCACTAGATTGTTATCTAACTTTCAAAGAGAAGGCAATGACAAATGTTATTGTCCTTGAAAGAGTTGTAATGACTTCAAGACAAAAAATCCAAATCAAAACAACTAAGAGACATTGTAGGGAGAATGGTCACACTAAAGGGGGATTTGATATCATCCATTAGTAAGTTTTTTATTATAGTTTTCACAATTAATATACGTATGAACCACAAAAAAAGGGTTTGATTATATCATTTTTATATAGGTTGATCTCCCCATGGTAGTACATGATATGGACCACCACATCTCAGAGGAACATGGAGGTGTGAGTATTGAAGGAGAAGATCATGATCCCATGGAAAATGACAATCATACACTAAAAAACACAGTTGAAGATGATGGTATGAATGCATTGATCCATGAAACATTTGGTACTGGTGTTGCTATTATTGTTGCTGATGATGGTGATTATGATGAGGATGACTTTAAGGAAATCCATGATATACCTCTTCTTTAGAAGGAAAACATAACCCTTTACAAAGGATCCCAATCAACCCTTCTCTCTGTTCTATTGTTGTCGGTGAATTTGAAAGTTATGAATGGTTTATCCAACATAACAATGTCATGTATGCTAAGGTTTTTCATATATGTCATTATACTATATAAAAGGTGAGATGTGTACCATTAAGATTGTTTATAATAATGACTTTTTTTTGTTGTAGATTGATAGGAGAATTTTTTTACCACCATCAAATATTTTCCCTTGCTTGTACCAAGAATGATGTGCCACTATGAAACATATTGGAATGGAGTATCAAGCAATAGATGCTTGTCCTAAAGATCATGATATTTATCATAAAAACCATAAAATTGAAATAGAATGACCCAAATGCCATACAAGCAGACATCAAGATGATCAAGTGACAAAAAAGGTGCCTTGCAAGGTTCTTTATTACATCCCCATTATTCCATATCTTAAACGATTATTCAGGTGCAATAGCTTGGCACAATTTATGGATTACCATGCACACAATAGATGTCGAGTGACATTATTTGAATACATGTGGACAGTTCAACATTTATGGACATAGAGGAAAAGTGGCCACACTTTAAAGAAGAACCTCAAAATCTTAGGCTTTCTTTGGCAATTGATGGTGTCAATCCATTTGGAGAGATGAATCTATTTACTCAATGTGGCTTGTCTTTGTTATCAACAATAACCTTCCTCCATGGATGTCAATAAAGAGGGAGCACATTATGTTAAATGATTATTCTATGTATTTTATTATTTTATTGATATCTACATGTAATTATAAGTCTTGGAGTGAAATGACCACAATAATTATCTGATGTTGTTCATTCAGCTAGGTAAGTCCAAAGTGAAAGATATGAATGTATATATTGTACCTCTTATCGACGAGTTGCTAGTGTGGTATGTTATGCTAAAATATAGTTGCATGCAATAATACTAATTTCAAAAATGAACATATTTAATCCAATTGTATCATTATCTTGTAGGTCTTCAAACAAAGAAAAAATTTGCATGTCCAATGTGTGGTCCAAAGATGAAATGTTGTCATTCTAAAAGTTTAAGAAAGCAGGTGTTTGATGATAATAGGCATGTCCTCCACATTAATCATAAGTATCAAAGTGCCGAAAAATATATTTTCAATGGGAAAGAAGAGACTACATCAAATCCATAAAGAATGACACCTCACCTATGGTAGTTGGAATATAATAGAAATCAAGGTATCATCACTCCACCTAATTGTTTATGTTTGGAAATTCTATGTTTTGATTGTGTTTTGTTGGCTAATTATGTAATTGATGATTGTGAAGATAATCAAGGCATCACTTACCATCTTCCAAAGGGACTAAAATGTTATCTCAAAGAATTTAGTAGGCTTCCCTACTAGGAGCGGCTAGAAATTATGCATTTGGTTGATATTATGCATATTGGAAGGAATGTAATAGAGAAATTATAGAAAATATTGGATGGAAGGAATGACAAAGAAATTTTTTCCAAAATTTGTAGGGACATTCATATTTCCAATAATGCAATGAAAAATATCATTGAATCAAATAGCAACGAAAACTAGATTAATGCAAGTGCCCTTCCTTGGTTATTAACAAAGCAGCAAAGTAATGCCATATAAGAAGTCATACAAAAAATTCAATTTCCTACAGGATTTGATGCGAATATAAGCAATCTCATATCAAAGAAAAGTGAATTTGGGTCAAGGTTGAAAACACATGATTGACATGCCCTCATCAAGGTAAGTTACGATCTTTTGTATTTACAATATATTTGTAAAACTGCATTCAATTTTCATTGTATTACATTAGAAAAGAATGAAATGATCAATTGATAATTTTTGCAGTATGTGTTACCCCTATCACTTCCAAACAACTTTGACAATAATATCAAAAAAGTGATAAATGATCTTGGAAAATACATAAGGTACATAGTGATATTTGTTCAATACGTCAAACAAGTAATATTTTGTAAAGTTTCATAGTTATAATTTTTTTGTGTCTTGAATCTCGTGTAGGTGGTTGTCATCTAAATAAATTCATAAAGAAGATATAAAATAATGGAAGAAAAGAATTTTTCTACTAATGTGTGAAATGCAAAAGTGTTTTACCTTCAACTTTTTTCAATGCACAAGAACACTACCACATACACCAAGTTGAGGAGATTGAATTGTGTGGACCTGTACAATCTAGGTCATGTGGATGGTTGAAAGACACTTGAATTTTTTTAATGGTTTGGTTTGAAAAAGAGCACGTCCTGAGGATTCTATGATTGAGGGATATATGGTATACCAAATGATGGTGTATATTACTCAATATCTTCCTACTCTTGTAGAAAAAGCTCATATAAATTATATTTGAGATCTTGACTCCATTAAATTTTTGAAGGAGAGTACTTGGTGGACAACGATAGATTTAGGAAAGTGTAAGGTAATAAATTACGAGATGTTATTGTAGTTAACTAATTCTTAACATTCAAAATAAACTTGTTGTAAGTCATCTATTTACTTTTGTACAACTGCTAAAGAGTGAGATGCAATACATTTATTTATTGCAAACAATCAAGATTGGATGATGGTATGGATTGAATGATGTCAACATTTTGGTCATAGATTAAAATGGGAATCCATGTCTTCATTGGTTAAACAAGATAATTGTAATGGAGATTCCAATGTTACACAAAAGGAAATAGATTTAGCATATGATTTAAGAGATTTCCAGGCACCTATAAGTTTGCTAATCAACCATATGTTTTTGAACTCATGATATAATAATTTATACATGTTTGACATTATTGTAGGTGAAACACCACAAGGCTATGTTATGCAATGGTTATAAATATTGCATCAAATATTTTGATGACACGAAGAGACCTTGTGATTGTGGGATAAGTGCAGTCTTCCAGGTGACCAATATTTCATTTAGAAATGACTTACAACTACATGACCCAAATGAAAAACAACCCTTTTTATGAGAGGTCCCCCTATATTCCTTTTATTGAGTGGGAGAATCTTACAAAGTATGCCATTGAAAAAAGACAGCAAGAGATAGTGGACAAATGGTACCACTCGAGGAAAGAAGGTATGTCATAATATTAAGAAAGAAATTATATAATATTTACTCTTAATACTTATGTGAACTAACATATTTCAAACTTCACATAGGTTTCCTAACAAATAAAAGGCAACCAAAGCAAGAAAATAGAAGCACAGACAATACAAGCTTGGATCGAGTGGATATTCAAAACTTGTTGCATGAATTGTAAGTATAAGTAAATAAAAAATTATATGTAAATATTTAAAAATTTTAAAAAATTTGGTCTTTGATGAAATTTATTACAAAAAAAAAGTCATGATACCAGGAAAAAATGTAGGCCATGGAGTTTATAAAAACAACTTCTGATGAGGCCAATAAATTAGCCTATAGACAAGGTTATATAGTCATGGATGAACGACTCTGTGAAATGAGTGCACAAAGTTCTTCTACTAGATTTATCGATGAGGAAAATAAGTCAATTGATTTTTATTTCAAATTGAATACTTTAGCAATTACTGTATTTGATATTAAGTTCCAAAAATATAAGTCATTATATTTGTTTTAAGGAAACAATGATTATATATTTGTTTAAGACTTTAAAGTGAATATATTTATATGTATTAAAATTAATGATTAACCTTTCTTAGTATTTGTCTTGTATTTATATGTATATATTGTTGATAAATTCACTACTTATTTATATTGGATTACAACCTGCCAATCCTGATACACTAGCCAAGCACCATAGAAACATCGATTCTAATGTGAATCATAGTACTAAAGGTATCTATTTTCTATTCAATTTTTTATTTTTGAATTATTAATACAAGAAAACATTTTAAATTGAATTTGGTGTAGTAATACAAACTTAACTATAATATGTGTTGGGATTAAGAAAACATATTGTATTGTAGTTGCAGGGGATGCAAAGGTTTTTCCTGATGAGCATGTTGAGGTTCACACTAGTAGACAAGATAATGTGGTTGGACAAGGTAAAGAGTGCTAAAATTTTCTTTAAAATCTTTAAAGTCTCAAAATTTTGAAATTTAACCCTTTTATTTGTTATTGCAAAGAACCCACCTTTGCAAAGGACATCCCGATCATGTCCATGGGTGATAACAAATATTGACGACAACATGGATATGCCTCTACAAAAATATAGGGAAGGAAAAAAAAACAAAAACAAAAATTATTCATGCGAACCTATTTATATAACTTATTTGATCATGATTGATGTTTATGTCTAGATGTTTTATTTATGTTCTATTGAATGTTCATATCAATGTTCTAATGAATCTTATGTTTTAATGTTAATGTGAATATTCTAATGAAACTTATATGTTAATGAATTTTATCATGTGATAATTCATGAATGTTACATTTTATTAATAGAATTAATGAATTTTATATGTTAATGGAGAATTTAGATGTTGGGGGCCGGCGGGGGAAATGAGCTTCCACCTTCACATGGTTGGCCCTAATTAGTAGAGAATATTAAACTATTCTTGAAACGAAGTGAAGCTCAACATTAACCTATGATTGCATGACATCTAACTATGTGAATCTCTTGGTTTTAGACAATGCAAAAGGAGGCCATAGTTCAATATGCAATCTCAATTCATATGTATATGACATCAGGCGGAGCTGAAAAACCCAACATGTTTGTATTTTTGTTAGAGGTTTTTAATTAGGTATTTTTAGTTATAGAACATCATGAACATTGTAACTTTGAATCTTATAAGAAAGGGTAATGTCCTCAACATGCAAGCAAATAAAGACTTTCTATGTGTTGGCTTGCTGAGAACATTCTCTCATCCATAGTAGCTAGAGTTCTAACATTCATGATGGTCTATGATTTTAAAAACTTAATAGACCTATTAAATAAATGTAAACATGGTGGGTTTTTTCATCTTCGTCTATTGTCAATTCATATAGAATGCAGTTGCAGGTGCATTCTTAATCCAGAGTGACACTCACAAGTTTATCAAATCAATGGTATGATGCCATTCACATCTACAATTTTACATTAACAAGTTTAGTTAATTGTAAGGTGTTTTGTAAATTTTTAATTGATAGATTCATGATAAGAAGGTGACATTCTTTGAATTGTGTCAAATTATGATATTGCTATTAGAATTCATGTGTACTTTTTAAAGTCAAACTCATTGATTTATAAAATTTTGTTTCAGTATATGAAGTATTCAAAAGAATGGATTTCTATAGGATTGCCTCAAATTTAGTCATCTATTTGACAAGTAAACTACATGAGGATAGAGTTGAATCTACTAAGGTAGGTCATAAATGTTACATTTTATTAATAGAATGAATGAATTTTAAACTAGGTGAAGCTCAACATTAATCTATGATTTCATGACAACTAATTATGTGAATCTCTTGGTTTCAAGCAATGCAGAAGGAGGCCATAGTTCAATATGCAAATTCAATTCAAATGCATACAACATCAAGCAGAGTTGAAAAAATGCAATAGGTTTGCATTTTTGTTAGATGTATTTAATTAGGTATTCTAAGTTATAGACCATCATGAGCATTTTAACTTTGACTTTTATAGGCAAGGGTAATGTCCTCAGCATGCAAGCAAACCAAGACTTTCTATGTGTTGGCTTGTTGAGGACATTCTCTCATCCATAGTAGCTAGAATTCTAACATTCATGATGGTCTATAATTTTAAAATCTTAATAGAACTATTAAATAAATTTAGAAGTGGTGCATTTTTTTAGCTTTTCCTATTGTCCATACATATAGAATGTAGCTGCATGTGCATTCTTGATTCAAAGTGGCATTCACAAGTTTATCAAATCAATGGTATGATGTCATTCACATCTACAATTTTGCATTAGCAAGTTTAGTTAATTACTGGGCTATTGTTTCAAACTATACATATGCTTAAACTTAGTTTCGTGTTGTAGAATATTTTCTCAGGTTTCATACTCTAGCTAACATAGTTAACTACCCACAAAAAGAAATATTGTACCTTGATTTAAACTCTAGCTGCAAAGTTATCCTTGATGCAAGTTAGGATGCCAAACAAAATGTTGTTCAAAGATGACTAAGTTCACTTAATTGCTTCAGCATTGATGAGTACACGCTCTTTGGAAATATCCTATAGTCCATTTTTCAAAAATAAGATTAATCTCAAATTGACACTACATCAAAATGTTATGGGTCCTCTTCAATACAAGTCCTTTTTTGTATGTGTATTGTCATTGAAGTAGAATGGCTAAAACTACACGAAATGAATAAATATGTGCTCCCTTGTACACTAGAATTGTATTTCACTTTCCCTTTCAAGTCTCCATGAGAGGAAAAAATCTCCCACTATAAGATGTAATAGAGACATAAGATTATGTTAAAATGAAAATGGTTTCTTAACTAGGAAGAATTAACCTTTTTTTATATCAAATGTAGTAGCTTCTCACAAAAATGACCTATATAACTACATCATTAGATTAAGTGTATAGCATTTTGCACAAGTCACATCTACATAGCAGCATTGTAAATTTGCAAGTAAACCTTGCAAGTGAACCTACATGAATTAATTAGTAATTGATACCACTACTTACCATCATTTATATAAATTAAATCATGTGACAAAATACGAGCTTAATGGCATAGTATCTCATTTATATTACATAGAAAATTATTATGTTGAGGAACACTATATATTTTTCAAAAACATTTTGATTCCAAAAAATAGAAGTTCTAAAATTTACAATATTAACAACTATTCTGAGAATATTGTGCATATGTGTGTTCTTTTGTTGCACAATTAATCCTCAGATTAGTTATCTCAGTGTGTTACCTCAACATTAAGAGGCTTTTAGATCTTTCTTATTACAATTAATAATTTCCACAATGTTTTTAAAATCAAGTAATCTATTGTTTCAAGAAAAATGTTCTTGAATCATAAACAAGAATTTTGATTCTTATTTCAAAATTATGTTGCTTCTATATAACAAAATAGTTCGTAAATTTTCTTCTTTTTCAATATTGTTTCCTCAGTGGGTTTTATTTGGATTGATGGGATGAACTTTTTTTTTGACATGAGTTATTGTGCAGGTAAAGTTGTGTCTAAGTTTCGTACCAAGTTTCTACATCAATTTGTGAAAGCCGAGAATCATAAAAAGGGTGATATATGTGAAAGCCTTCAAGCAACATTTTTTAGGTTCTTTAATTTTCATCATTTTACAATGAATTGATAACACAAGTTTTTGTAGATTAGAATTAGAGAGATATTTTTCATTTCTTGATACACTTTTAATCAGATCTAAACTTCTTAAGCTTATGATGGTTTGATTATCCAAATTCAACTTTTCTACAGTGAAAAGTGTATAAATTGAATTTCATTGATAGTATCTTTTAATTATCATTTGGATTGTGGTGTGGAGACTCCTAGGTTAAAACCTTTTCCAGCTTAGCACAAATTGCAATTCAACCAAGCTTCTATGTCCTAATCTACTCTGGTGGTGTTTGCCAAACCAAAAGATATTTATTTGTTCAGGCAGATCTTATGCATTTATGTATTTGGAGCTTCTATATACATCACATTAAAAATATTAAGAATGAAAAATTTCAATGTGGTGAATCTAGAAGCTCCTGATCTAAAAAACTATATTGTGAGCTACAAATAAAAAGCAAATTCTAAATGACATAGACAAGATTGGGGTATCTTATCAAACTACCCAATCTTGTAGTCCTAATATATCATTCAACCCAGTATATGAAAACAAAACTAAAATGAATCTTGATTAAAACTTTTATTTGTACGTTTATACAACACAGTACCTGAAGAACAATTGCACATATTAAGGATTTACATAAGAAACAAAATATAGAATTTTTACAAAGGTTTTTAGACATCTCATGCTTGTATGTCTTCAAATCCTCATGTATTCAAACCTTCTTGACTTCAATCATCTTTTCAAATTTGATTTTTTTCTTTATCTTACAAATCTCATGGTTGTCTTGAACATCTGCAACACACACCTACAAAACACTTTTTCTTCTTCTATTTCTCTTCTCCTCACAAGCTGATTTCCTACACTGTTCCTTATGAAACTCACTAGATAAATCTATAATTTCTCTCTCCAACCTTGCTACCATTGGTTGCTACTTCTTAACACCATGAAAGGCAACATGCATTTAATAGTTAAAACTACCTTCTAGAACTGAAATGCAACTTTTTGTATCATTTTTTGCACTTTTAAAAAAATGTTGCACTATGCAACTCTTGACAAGTTTGTTCTTGCTATGAATGACCACTAGAACTTGTATGGACACTTTCAACATATCAAAATAGATCAGAAATAATATATTTGACCATTTTTACTCTTTATTAGATACATTTACACATTTTGACTCTACTAATCCATCTAGAATAATTTAAGCATGTTTTACGAATTATTACAAAAGGTTGCATAGCTTCTACATCCTTTTTCATCTTGACTCAAAATCATATTACAAATTCAAATAAAACTCCAATGACTTATGATATACCATGTTGATTTCCTAATGGACATGTACCTTATATGGTGTTTCTACACCAAAGTGCCATCCACCAAGATTGAAGAAAAATGACTTAAGATATATCCAAGTATGTTTGGATTGAAATGTTGTAACTTATAAGTTAGTTACAACTGATCAAGTTTTCTTATATATGAATGTGAAAGAATGAACTGAGTGTTGAATTGGTGTGAATTATATGTGGATCAAATGTGAAGGCAATGCAGTGTGAATGAAAGAGAAGAGGTAGAGTGCAAATTTGACAGAATATATGCTAAGACTAATCAAAGGTCTTATATCTATTATGTAATAATTTCCTCTTTACCAGTTAAAGATTGACTAGCTTGTCTAGTTCTATGTATTGTTCTAAAGGAGTGTGCTTTATTTTCTTCTACATTAGGGAGTTTTTGGCTTGTACTACATTAAAGAGTGGTGTGCATCCTTGGTAATGTGCCTAGAACAAGCATTGTAAGCATGTATTCATAGAGTGATTAAAATATCACTATTGTTTTCCCATAGTAATTTTTCCACATAAATCTAGTGTTAATGTGTATGTGTGTTCATTGCTACAACATTCACTTATAATTAATTGGTTTAAAGTTATTTGCTAAAGGTATATGATAGAATAAGTCAATTTTACGTTCCAAGGTACATGGATACATGTATACATGCATATATCAAAGTATAAATATATATAGACATATATATGTGAAATTATTTTCAAACTTTAATCATATCTAATGCATCGCATATTCACATATTTCGTATCCTTATGTTTTCATGTGTTTCTTGTGTTTGGGTGGCAAGAGTAACTCCATCTTGCCACCATGACAAGTAGCTACTCCTTGCTACTCATGCTATCAAGCTTTTCATGAACAAGAGATGCATTCACTCTTTCATGGTTGAACAAGAGATATAAATTGTTCTCAAACAATACACTCTGATGTAATACATAGGATAATACTATGTTATTTTGTTTTGGAACTATACTATGTTACTTTCCTTTGGAATTTAAACAAATGGGTTTCTCTTCCTAAAGACATACAATGCTAAGGAACTTTTAAAAGTATGCAATCAGTAAGAGTCTATGTGGAGTTTTTGTGGCTAGTGAGAAATGGCTTGCATAAACAAGGATGGATAGAATAACAAAAAGAAGATATGATGACGCCTGTTGTAACCACAATAGATATGTGTGTTAAACAAACATGGTACACAACTGTTAGATTGTATGAATAATGAATACAATGATAACATATCAAAATATATTAAAATATTCTCTAGCAACAATTTTTTTAAATAATTTGAGTAACCATTGCAATTGCAATGACATGTTCCTATGACTAGCTATCACTTGCACAACACAACTTTCACAAGGGAGTCACAATTATAAAATCTAGTCTCGATGGCTCAACGACATATCCACAAAAAAGCTATTGTATGGACTTCACAATTGTGATGAAAAATTGGAAACATAAGACGTCGTAAGTATTACAGTGGATTATCCCAATTGTGGCAATGTCAACATGAATTCTTGTCCCTTCTTGCTTCTAAGTTACAATAGTTTTATGCATCACAATTGTGAAAATTTCCCTTGCTATCACAATTTGTGACAATAAAAGTCAGGTGCTTGTCTAATGGGAGCCAATTCATGCTTCTATCACTTGGGCAACTGATGGCCATCGCAAATGCAATGGCCTACCATCACAAAATTGGGTCCAAATGTAGTAGCGATGTGGTCCAATATCAAACTAAGGTCATCAATATGTTTATCTCTTTTTTAAGATTTGGCCAATGTGTCATCAACATAGTCTTCCACATTTTTATGCATCATATCATGGAAGATGGTGGTCATGGCCCTTTGGTAGGTGGCTCTTGCATTCTTTATCCCAAAGGGCATGACATTTCAAAAAAAGGCACCCCATGCACATGTAAAGGAAATCTTCTCTTGGTCCTTGGGGGAAAATTTTATTTGATTGTACCCATAGAAGCTATCCATTAAATAGTACATTTCATAACCTGTGGTCATGTCCACTATCATGTCTATGTTAGGCAGTGGAAAATCATCTTTAGGGAATGCTTTATTTAAGTCTCTAAAATTGGTGCACACTCAAATGGACTTGTCATGTTTGGACATAGGTACAATTTTGGAGATCCAGTTTGCATAGTGAATAACTCTAATGAAGTTTACACTTAAGA
Organism: Cupressus sempervirens; assembly: GCA_028749045.1. Taxonomy (NCBI): domain Eukaryota; kingdom Viridiplantae; phylum Streptophyta; class Pinopsida; order Cupressales; family Cupressaceae; genus Cupressus; species Cupressus sempervirens. Next base: position 188,987,222 of record CM053791.1, on the reverse strand, counting down.
GTTTTTCTATTTCTACCTTGACCAAGAGAGCCACATGTGAATGCACTTTTCTCAACTTCTATTTGATAGGTTTGACACCAGAAGAGATAGATAGATGATGCATAATTAAATCTATGTCAAGGCTAGGCATATATGAATAGGTCTAAGCAAAGTTGATTTTATTCTCTTGAAAAAACTTAGTGAAGTTGTCTTTTTCTTTAGCTAATAGAGATTGAGCCACATGAATGATTTTAGAGGACTCTTATGTACCTAGTTTAATAGACTGTGTAGGCTCGATAAGAACCAAAGACCTGTCTTGAAAATAGCTTGGAAGACTATCAAGTACCTCATCTTTAGGTGCCTCAAAGAGGTTTTCACCCTTAGATATGTCTTTGTTTTTTCTTTTTGGGGGGTTCAGATACTACCATAAAGTGGTTTTCACCGTATGAACACTTTTTTCTTGTTTTTCTTTTAATATTATGACTAAGGTAATTGATATGTATTTTTTTCATGTTAATCACAGGTTCATTGGTGGAAGATATCATAGGTTCAATAGAGTTGAGGTACCAGAGGATCTCATAGTCATTTTGAAAAGATGGTAGTTCTAGTCTTTGGTGCTGAGAATACCAATCTATGAGATCAGGGTGGATTAATGAGAGAGACGTGGAGGATTCAATTTTGTTGATGTGAAATGAGTCATCTCTAGTGACATGAGAGGTCAAATCCATATGAAAAATTCCAAAGGAATCCAAATAAGGAATAAACATAGAGGGACCAGTATGATCCACTAAAGAAGTTGCAAACAAAACTCGTGAGACCCTGTACTAGACTTGTCAACTACATTTGGTTGGGTAGAATAGGCATGGATGACATCCATTTCTAACTCTCAAGAAGCAACTGAAAGTGAGTCCCATTCATATTCTCCAAAGTTAGTGCTTTGGTCTCAAGCTAGTAGTCAAGAAATGTTCTCTTATATTCTTCCTCTGTTGGGATCTTTAGGACTAGATTCATCAAATTCATGGGTTCTAGAAGTGGGAGCCTCGACATCATTATGGATAACCATATGTTCTTCTCCCCAAAGGAGGGTAGTGGGAGGCATGAAATCATCATCGTATAGAATAGTAGCAAAAATAGGTGGGTCATCATCCTCTAATTCGCTAAACATTGGAGCTCTTCTATTAAATCTCGGTAAGTCTAACTCTAGCCCAAAGCCTAATCTAGTAGTATCTCTATTTTTTCATCCCTTACTATGAATTAAGGGTTCTATGAGAGATTTTATATCATTAGTTAGGGATCCTTGGCCATGATAGCCCATATCTTTCAAAAATTTGTAGCCCTTTCCATAATGCTTGGTGAAATGGGAGTAGTGACTATAACTTCCTCCACATCTTCATTTTCCCTATATATCCAATCTCTGATAGCTTGGGCTTCTTTTTCTACTTCTAAGACAATTGAGGATTAAACAAAGGTTCTAAAAATAGTCATAGTGAAAGCCAAAGGCTTCATTTCTCTAAAGGTTTTCCATAAGATCTAGGAGAACTAGACAAAGTAGCAATAGAGTCCAAAGTGTAATAGACCGTATCCAGGCTCATCATTTTTAATTTTTTGCTGACACTCTTGGAGAGATGATTTGAGCTCATAGGAAGAGTGATTATGGGGGACTAGCATTTCAATGATAGACAATGTATTGATAGACACTGAATTATCCCTAGGAATAACTATCTCAGTACCATTGAAGGAAAACTTTATACATTGATGGTATGTAGATGGTAATGCTTGCATGTCATGAATCCAAGGTCTTCCTAAAAATAGATTACATGCTAGTGGAATGTCTAAAACTTGGAAGATAATATATTTTTTCACAAGACCCACATAGATTGGTAGTACAATAAGACCTTATGAAGGTCATTCAACCTCATCATATGCTTTGATGTATGATTGACATAGTGCAAGGAATGAGAATCCTCAAAGGAGATGTCCAAGCCCCCAACAAATAACCATAAAGTGGAAACACAACAATAAAGAAATAAAAATTCAATATTTGAAACCAAATCACAACTCTATATTCATTTAATAACTAATTACATGTAATATGCCCAACTATAAGACCTTTTGAGTTAGGGACAAATACAAACAACAATTATAATATTAGTTCTACAAGATCCCACAAGATCCAACTTACAATCTCAATCTTAGCTAGTCCAGATCCATAACTAGATAAGAACACCAAGAAGAATCCATATTTGTACCCTCAGGTCCACCAAGCAATTATCTGGCTCTCAAGCCATAGCTTCTAGCTCTTCAAAATTCACATCCTCTTCTCCAAAACAAATTCCTTTACCAAATCATAATTCCTAAAGACTCCACAAAACCCCTTCCTTATACCCAACTAAGCCACAATTCAACCTAGTTCATTACAAACTAAATTAAATCCCTTACATTAAATATGTGTTGAGCCACAAGTTGGCTACAACACAAATTAAATACCCCTACATAAATTAAATATCAAAATTTGGCTCATAGACAACTTGACACCAACAAGAACCAAGACCAAACTGAGTGTCGACAAAACCAAGTTGCTCAAGCACCAATAAATTCACAAGCATCATTGAGCTCACAATGCTAATCAAGGACCACAGGAACATGCCAAGCTCCCAAGAATTTCCAAGCATCACAACCCATACCAAGCTTCATAGACCATGTCAAACTCCATATTATATGCCAAGTTACTATAGTATGTCGAGATCTCGGACATAAACTATGCCTAATAACAATCAACCACCACTTCTTTGGTGACGAAGTCTAGAACCGCAAACTAGAACTCCTCCAACATGCAGGATTGCAAGAAAGCCTAGGATGCTCCTACATTAGATACCCCAGGTTCAAAAAGATGTTCTAGTAACTGGAAGATCATCTTCTAGGATTCAACACATAAATCCTAAATTGGTTCTTCACATACATATCCTCCAAGTCTTTAAATTGTACACTCTTTCCTTTTTTCTTCTTCTACTTCTTCATATCCAGATTTAGTGTGTTATAGGTCTACTTTCCACATTGATCTCCAACCTTTTCAAAATCTACCAACTTAGTTTGGCTACCAATACTCAAGTTCCTCCTACTGAGCTCTTCATTCTACAAAGGAATTAGGGAATACTTTCTGCCACCTTTCTCAATAGTAAACACATTCTTGACACAATCATGCACAACCCTACAATCATACTACCAAGGTCTACCAAGTAATGCATGACAATTGTTCATGTTCACAATGTCACACAACACTTGATCCTTATACTACCAATCTAGAAATCAACAAGGCATTGCTCCCTCACTTCTAAAGTATGCTCACCTTGCAACCACCCAATCTTATAAGGATAAGGATGTCTCACTCTCTTCAAACCAAGTTTTTGAACCATCTCCTTAGCAACAAGGTTATCACTACTACCACCATCCACAATCACGTTGAAGACTTTACCACCAAACTTACAACAAGTCTTGAACAAACTAGTCCTCTAACAAGAATTCAGTGTCCTCTGACCAACCAGTGCTTGTTGAGCTAGAAAAATCTCTCCTTTCTCAAGTTAACTATCTTGGACAATAACCTCATTCACAACAACAACTGTCCTACCATGTGAGAATTTGAATGATCTATGCCCTTCTTCACCACATCTAAAACAATTACCTCTAAACCCACCTCCACCTATCCTCCTTTTCCAACCAACTGGTTTTGGTTCACCTTCAACACTTGGTTTAGCTTGTGCCAAGCTATCCAACTTCTCCTTTCCTCTAGCATTACCTTGAATTTTCCTCTTCAAATTATCGTCTACCTTTAGAGAATAATGATAAGAATTCTCAACTAGAGAAATATTCATCATATTAACCTCATCCTAAATATTGAATCTCAAACCATTAATGTATCAAGCTACCTTATCCTTTGATAATTCTCTTTGACCAAACTGAATAGTCAACTTGTAGAATTGCTCGATATAATCTTTCACAGACATATCTTTTTACTTCATATTCTAGAACCTCTTAAACAACTCAAGTTCATAATCAGAAGGAATGAACTTAGCCTTCAACTTAGTCGCCATCAATCTCCATCTAGAGATCCAATTGACCTTCTTCTTCTCTGTCTCTTTCAAATTCTTTCCACCAAAGAGTAGCATGCCCTTTTAACTTAGTTTGTGCCAACCTCACTCTAAGTGGATCCTTAATATCATCTAACTCAAAGTATTCTTCCAATTCACCAATCCAATCAATTGGGTCTTTAGGAGTCAAAGTACCTAAGAAATCAGAAACCTCCATCTTATGATTCAACTTCAACTGAGATCCAAGTCTAAGAAACTGACCAACCCTAGTTCCAATAGGTCTCTCGACACAATAAATTCTATCCTCACCACTAGATTCAACAATTTCAAAGTCTTCAAAAAATTCCTCATAACTAGCTTTAGTGCCCACATGCCTAGTTACACCACTTAAAGCACTCACCATTTCAGCAATCATGTCACTCTTCATCAATGCAATCTCATATTTGAATTTTTCTCTAATCTTCTCTGAGATACTTTCTTCCATGGTATCACTAAGATCATCAATTTCCCTAGGGTCCAATCCTCTTGGAGGAATCTTCCAAATTTTTTGCAAACTCTAAGAAATAGATCCACCAATCCAGAAGATCAATCAACTCCACAAGATCAACCTTGTCCATCCCAAGGTCCTGCTACAAATTTCCTCAACTTCAATGCTCGATCTACACACTCAAGATCAACCTTCACTCTAATACCACCTAACATAGTATGAGGTGATATAATCCCCAAAGGAGATGTCCAAGTCGCCAAAAAATAACCACACAATGGAAACACAACAACAAAGCAAAAAAAATGTAAGATCTGAAACCAAATCACATCTCTTTATTCATATAATAATTGATTACATGCAATATGTCTGGCTATAAGGCCTTCTAGGTTAGGGCCAAATGCAAACAAAAATTACAATATTAGTTCTACAAGATCCCACAAGATCCAACTTACAATCTCAATCCCAAAAAGTCCAAATCCACAACTTGATAAGAACACTAAGAAGAATCTACAGTTGTACCCTCAGGTCCACCAAGCAATCCTCTGGTTCTCAAGCCACAACTTCTAGCTATTCAAAATTCGCATCCTCTTCTCCAAGATGGATTCCTTCACCCAATGCTAATGCCTAAAGACTCCACAAAACCTCTTACTTATACCCAACTAAGCCACAAGTCTGCCTATTTCATTACAAACTAAATTAAATCCCTTACATTAAATATATGTTAAGCCACAATTCAGCTACAATAGAAATTAAATACCCCTACATAAGTTAAATACCAAAAGTTGGCTCATGACTTATAGACAAATCAGCACCAATAGGAATCAAGACCAAGACAAGTGTCGGAAAAACCAAGTCAAGCACCAATTAATTCATAAGCATCACCAAGCTCGTAGTGCAAATTGAGTGCCATAGACCATGCCAAGCTCCATAATATATGTCGAGTTCCCAGAGTATGCCAAGATCCTAGGCATAAACTATGTCCAAAAAAGATCAAGCATGACTTCTTTGGTGACTGAGTCCACAACCCCAAACTAGAACTCCTCCAACATGAAAGATTGCAAGCAAGCCTAGGATGCTCCTGCATCAATGATCTTTTTCCTAGGGTTGATAGAGAATTTAGACATTCCTAGTTGTTGAATAACATTGAAGTAAATGATGTTTAACCCAAAACCATAGTCTATCAAGTATGTCATATGGAAGATATGGACTTCTATGTCTAGGGATAGATTATGGGGATGACTAAGTGACTTGTCATCTTCTTCAGAGAATGTGAGGTAGTGTGGTGCGTAGATATGTTTCACCATAGCTTGGAATCACTTAGTGTCAAAATCTATGGGGATTTTGGTTGTACATAAGGATTTCTCGAGAATGTCCTTGTGTAAAGGAGATAGTTCTAATAACTTAAAAGATTGAGATTTGCATTGGGGTTCTTTGCAACTGACTAACAAGATCATAGCTAGATATAGTTGGGGTAGATGCTTGTTTAGATAATGAGGCATTCTTAGGATCCTTTGTAACTTTAAGAACAACTTTAGATTTCCTCCTAGTGACAACATTATGTGTTCACCATGTGAGGAGGAAGGTTCTACCACGGACATTGCACATTTTTAGGACTACCTTAGATCTTTCATCATTTGTATCATAATTGGGTTCTTTATAAATTTTATGACCAATCATGCAAAGGTATTCAATAGGTTCTAGCATGTTTATGACATTGTCAACATTAGTGTAGGTATTATTGATCTTTGCATTGTGATTTTTCTTATTAGCGTAGGATGATTCCCCCTTTTCATATTCCAATAATGGTTATTTGAAGGCTTTGTCATCATATTTTTTACTAAGCCATTTGTTATGTATTTTCCTTCATCAATGAAGTCTTGGATAACATCTTTGAGTTTATAGCAATTTTTAGTGTCATTCCCTTTTCTTCTATGATAATTTCAAAAATGATTGTCCCTTCACCAAGGAGGTCTAACAAGTGGGTCATAGGGTTGGGAGTTGTTTGGAAGCATGACAAGTTTATTTGCAAGAAAGGTCTTCAAGAACACTTCATAAGATTCTACCATTTGTGTGTAAACACGCTTTGGTTTAGAAGATTTTTTAGTTTTATCAAATGTTTGAGACTTTGAAGTCTCTTTTTGTTTTGAAACATATATAGCATTGGAAATGTTAAAAGTTGACTCCTTGGTCTTAGAAGCATAAACTGCTCCATCATTGACAACATATTTGTTCTTATTCCAAGGCTTGTTTTTGTCTTTATTTAACACAATGTCACCTTTTCTAATAGCAGCATCCTCAATGTGGTATGTGCTTTCAACCATGGTGTTGAGGGATGTGAACAGTTGTTTTCTAAGATCATAACAAAGTTCACATACAAGTGTATTCACAAAAATATCAATCTTCTAAGTCTCGAGAATCTATCAAGGGTACCTATAGTGTAAAGATCTTCGCCACTGGAGGTACATTGCAAAGGGTTCACCTTGTTTCTATTTAATGTTGCACAAATACAACATAGTAATGGGATGTTGAATGTTATAAGAATACTATTGGATGAAACATTGTGCAAGTTCATCAAATTTTTTGAAAGAAGGTGATAGTTTTGTGAATCATTCCATGGCTTGGCCCATCAAGCTCCTAAGAAAAAACTCATAAGGTAGGTGTCTTTGTGCATGAAGCTCATACTAAGAGCATAGAAGTGCCTTAAATTTTCATGAGGATCAACATTTCCATCATATTTATCATTTTTTGAAACCTCTATATCCCCAGGAAATGGGACCGTGTAAAGATTCCTATCAAAGGGAAGAGCACATATTGATTCAACAAAGGAGGTTTTGGGTTGCTCTTTGGAAACTTGTAGTTGTGTGAGTTGATTTTTGAGGTCTCACATTTCATCTCTCAAGATCTCAGCTTTAGTAGGTTCTCATTTCTGTATGACTCTTTGCACATCGAAATGTTGAGGGATTTTCCATCCCTTGGTTGTCATGTATTGTATATATTGGTCCCCATTTTGTTCTAAGGCTTTCAACATTAGCCTTTGGGTGAGCTCATCTTGTTAGAATCACATGAGATCTTTAGTAGTGACCTCATCATTGTTCTCACTTTCATGATGTTATTGTGAGCATCTAGGTGGTGATGGAAACCCTCTGTCATTTATTCTAGGAGTTCTAGGAAGTGTATTATTTCCATCATTACCACCCAGAGGGATGTTATCAAAAGGATTTCTATAATAGCCATGTCTATTGTCAATATTTTGTGTGTTAGCATCATCCTTATCTTGATGTTAGGATCTTTTTCTATTAGCCATGTGTATTGTCTCTAGGAGTGCTTGCTTTTCTAAGTAGTGTTTCCTCTCCTCAAGACATGTTGTCTTCAGCCCTAGGTGTATCAAAGGGTAGACCAAACAAGTTCTCAAAGCTATAGAGCCAATTATTCCAGGTATTAGCTCCTCATGGTTTTTCAGAGATGGGATCCTCCATACAAGGTTGTCCATGAGGACGTCTAGTTGGAGTTTCCAATTGTTCAAAGGTGAAAGGATGAATCCCTTTACCAACTTGGAACCTAGTCGTGACTGACATGCAAGCATATGTCTTCACTTAATAGGACAAGAAAAGTGTTTCAAATTTGAAGCTTGTAGGGTCAAGAGTGATGACTAGTCAAAGATAAAAGATAAGTAAGTGGCTTGTCAAAAGTGCTCAAGAATTTATAGCACCAATGACTCGAGCCAAGAGAGTGAGCAAGTAGCTAGCATAGAAAGGTAATCGAATTTTGACAAGTAACCAATAGTAAAAATTTTAGCTTACATCTGATAGACTAAACCCATCTTTTCAACTACCTAACATGAAGGGTTTTTACTAGACTCAGGTAGAATGAAGTGGTGATACCCCTAAATCAGCTAAGATGTAATGTTGACTCTATTTTGCAAGCAACAAAAATTGGTAGAAGCAGATGATATTTGATCAGAATAATATATTGTATGATAGAATTTATAATAGTTGGGCAATACTTTTATTCCAAATGATAATCTCCCTTAAGGAGTGCGATAGAATTCACCACTGTCAAATAATTTTCCTTAAGGAGTGCGATAGAATTCACTACTGTCAAATGATAGAGTTTACAACAGGTAGATGATACTTTCTTAGGTATGAAATGTCATATGATATTTCTTAAAAGGTTGTGCAATAAAGGGCCAGTGAATTGTGGAAAATGCAATTTTGAAATTTAAAATCCTATGTTTCGGGTTGATTTTCAATTGTTTTCATACTAGAATGTGATGCAAATAGTATAGTAGCTCAATTTTTAGAAGAGAACAACATGCTTTGCAAACGATAAGGATAATTCACATGTCCCAAATAGTTGGACAAGGGACAAAGAAACCTTTTCCAACACACAATTGTTATATTAAAGAAAATTCCTACCAATGCTAATGAGATGTTTGATATGAAAGAATGTTTACACGGGTATGTTTACATTTCAAAAACATATTCCAAGGAATATCTACCTAAGAGTCACAATTCATTACTCACCAACTTGGCCTACACTTGATACCCCTTTGCCTCACAACAAGTGGTTGGCAACAAGAGATAGTGGCGTTTTCATGGAAGTGCCATTGGCACAACCAAGGGGACACAAATGGTGAGTGTAAAATCTTGGAGTGATCTGGGTAATCCACTAGGATCGATCCTTGCACCACGATGTTGCACTAAAAAATAAGGTAGCTTCTAGCCAGGGTTTTTTGTTTGGACTTCCATTCACAGTACTCCTCTTGTACCCAATTATAAGACACCTTGTCTCACAACAAGTAACGGACCTCATAGCCACAAGAGTAACATAAGAATTCTTTTTGAGTATTTTCCTCATGGTCCCAATCCCACAAGTAGTCACACTAAGTGAAGACAAGCACTACATCTACCAAGGTTTTGTGTTCTTGATAGCCTTGAGTTTATAGTGGGTTAGAATAGTTGAGTTTTATTGTCCCCACTTCGGTCATTCCTCTTGATTGCTCAAGAGAAGGCCTTCTAAAGGATTCTAGACTAGAATAGATTGGATCCACTCTTGGGGGTCAAGATTTTTTATTCACCTCAAGGGTAAAGAGCATACTCTCCTATCCTAATTGTTTCCCCGAAAAATACCAAACAAGTTCAATTAACCCTCTTGCTTTCAAAATCCAAAGGTGGGTCAAGATATCTGATTCACCATAAGGGTAAAGAGCATACTTTCCTACCATTGAGAGATCCCAATCACAATTCTTATATGCCTATGAAAGATAAACAATTAGTAATATTTTCACACACAAAAATAAGGGAAATACAAGAACTTGTTTGTTTAGTTTTTATTGTTTTAAGTAGCTTTGCAAACAACCATTAGTAGCCTTTATGCATTTGAAGCTTTAGATAATTTTCAAGTGTTTAGCGAAACCTTACCTAAATAAACATTAGCTCAACAAAAGGTTAGTTTAAAAATAATGTAAAAACCTACAATAAAACCTCTATTAGACAACAATAATCTTGAGAGATTAAAAAAAATAGAATATCAAAAGACCCTAAATTGACAAAACAAGTCAAACAACAACAACAAGTTCCAGGTTAGGTGATAGTTTCCTGCTAACATAATATCATATGATACTTTTCAGTATAAGGGTACGATACTTCTACATTGTATGATACTTTGCACTATACTCGAGTGATAAAACTTTGTATCCTAGTGCAGTAGAGTCTTCTATAGCTTTGTGATACTTTTACTGGAAGAGTATCACACAATAGTCTTGAGAACTATCATATGATACTGAGAAAGTATCACACAATAATCATTACTATAAAAAATAAAAATATCAAACAACAAGAAAACAATGCAAGATGAAAACACAACTTAAGAGGAAAAACCAAAATGTTCTACCCCCTAGCAAGTGCCAAAAATGTACACTAAGAAAGTGAACTTCTCTAAAACCTTCTATCTAAGATATCCCATAGAATGGAACATTCAAATTTGGCTTAGAGCTCCCTATCCATGGAGTGCAAAGGTGTGTGTTGAGCATATGAAGAGCTCTCAACTGAGCCTTAAAGACACAACCCTTAATAAACCATGTAATGGGAGATTCCTTAGACAAGACAAAGAATGCATGTGTCCAAAGAACTCTTAAAATACAATGCAAGGAATGAAGCTATACTAAGCTGAAATGCAAGAATGCAACTACACTAAACAAGATGAGCATGTATTACAACCATTTTAACTAGACTAGGTGATCTAATATATTGCCAAAGGAAGCTAAACTACTTGCAGATGGATCTAGGATAATATGAGGATGATGATGAGAGAATGAGACAAGAAGCAAGAAGTTCTCCACAAATCTCTTAAGGACACTTGTCAAGAAACTTGCAACATAACAATAGTAAAAAAATGGATCCTTAGAGAGGGAGAGAGCTCTCTCTTTTAAAGATTGATGGATGGTTGAGATCAAGATCAAAAAGTTGATAATCAAGGGTGGGGGTTGAATTTTGGCATGATCAATGTGCAGGAAAAAGTCAACCAATGAAAAAGGAGTTAACTTTTTATGTGAAACAAAAATCCTTTTCTTTTAATTTGAAAATAGGAAAAAGTCTTTATGTGTGCACATTGAGTGGGTTAGAAGAATGAGATATTTTATTTAATTAAAAGGGGGATATGTTATTTTGATCAAATATATACTTAGGATATTATAGTCAAGCCATAGATTAAAATCAAATAAATTGATATTTAATAATTTGGCCTAGGCAAATAATTAATTAATTTAGCCAAAATGTTGAGAAGGGGTTAATAGTCTAGACCTTCCTAATCTGAAAGCCCTTCACCATTTCTAAAAGCAATATATCATCTTCAAATCAAATCAAATCAAAGTGACAAGTGCAGTAATTCCACTTTTGTGCTTTTAACATAATTTTTTCCCAACAAACCCACATGAAGGAAATTTCATTTTTCCAGAATAAAAACCAGTAAGGCCAAATTGGCTTCTGTACAAGCATATCTACCCTCTCCATCTCACATTGCTTCATTTTTAAAAGAAGCATCAAAAAATATTCGACTAATTTTGACCCAAGTGCAACATTGCCTCTAAACATTAGAAGAAGAAGTGTCAAAAAATATTAGACTAATTTCATTTTCAATTAATATTAGTAAATACTAATAAATTAATATTTTTTAAAATATTAATTTATTATTATTTACTAGAAGAAGAAGCGTCAAAAAATATTAGACTAATTTCGTTTTCAGGTAATATTAGTAAATAGTAATAAAATTATTATTATAAATAAACAATATATAATTATAATGGTCCCATAAAAATAGTGGTCCTATTTTAAAAAATATGTCCCCACTTGATTCCCCCCATTATTTGGGTGTGCTTTTTGGGTATACCATCCTAAATCAAGTACCTGATCAGGTTTACTAGTAAACTTTTACCAAAATATTCTCTGTCATTGCAAACTTGAGTATCACATTTTTTTGGACTTTTCATGGGTTTCAACAGTGTTTTTGGAGTAAAAAAGGTTTTCAGGCCCATTGTTTGAAAATGTGGCTAAAAAGCTTGAAAAGTTGTCCTAGATTATTGTCTGAGTGGGGAGCAGTAACCATTGAAAGCCTAAATGTAAAATAAAGGTATTGAATGAAGATGTCAAAGCATATAGGGAAAGAGACAGGATAAATTATCGAAGGAAGAGACAAGGTATGTTAAATGCCAATCAAGTTGACAATGTATTGATTAAAGGTGAAATTATAGAACTGGAAAATGAATATGTTCAATTGGAGGATGAAAATGTACCAATTCATAATGAAAATGTCAAGATTGAAAATGTGGAGCGTGAAAATGTACCAATTCATAATGAAAATGTCAGGATTGAAAATGTGGAGGATTAAATTGTACCAATTTGTAATGTGAATGTTGAGATTGACCATATGAAAAAAATGTACAGGAACCCTACATATATCCTAATTATAATTGAAATGAAAGTCCTAGAACACCAAAATGGTTAATTGAAATTGACTAAACCATTATTAACAATTTGGAAGGGAAGAAATCACAAAGAACCATTCAATTATGGGATTCAAAAATATATGAGATGTTTTTTGGCAACAAGATAGTGGTGGAGCGGTGTCAACTTTTTGTTCTTTTATTAAAGATGCAAAATATGAGACTTGTGCTTTCCAGATTGAAGATTTGTGTCAACAAGAAAATGGAGAGAAATGTCATTATCATGAAGAATATTTTTAGTGATCTCAATAGCATTGGGTAAAATTGTAGGGAGAAGGAGAAGAGAGCTTCTCGAAGGCTTATTACAACCTCTTTGGTAAGTCATCATTTGAGAAATGGTAGATATATGAGACAAACTTGTATTGACTTGAAAAAAAATCATACTAATTTGAGAAGAGCACTTTCTATAAGAGAGAAAAATGATGATCCTCTTCAATATTATATATGTGCTTATAGTGGGAGACTTTCATGTTTTGATAAGAAGCTAACCGATGATATCAAGCAAGAAATTATAGAGTTCTAGCACTCTAGCTCAAGAGTCTCACCAAATGTTAAAGACATATTGAAGTTGATAATTGGCATTAGATACTGCATGCCATATCCTAAACATTATTTGGAGGTTAGATAGAGTATATTTTTCAAACAATTTAGAGAGAGTCATCAAAGATCGCATATATCACAAAGGACTCTTGAATCCTTGAAGTTCTTTTATTATGTGCCACTTAAGATTCAAAATACATATTGTTGTAAATATCATGTGGATTTTTATGTGCACCAAAAACTATTACCGTCCATCTGTTCTACTTTGCATAGTAATGAAATGTTGGAGAATTGTGGTGCTAGTGGGCTTCCAAAATCATCAAGAGACTTGCTAGATCAATTTTTATGTCCTAGAGTTAAGGGTTGTTTCTTGTATATAAATGATTTCTTAAATAAGAAGTGTTTACTATGTGATTGATTATCCAAGTTTATAACATGTTTCTATGAGGGGTGCAAACAAAATCTTGGGAGGAAAATAGTACAAAAAAAGGTATATGAAACAGTGAAATACATGTTGAAGAGTGGAGGCAATGGCTCTAGATGTAAGTTGGTTGCAAAAGAAATCAGTGTGACCGATTTTTTTTAGATTTCAAGAAAAAATATTTTCTACAAGTATGCAAGGCATAGTCATGGCTCTTAGTGGTTAGATCAACAATTTAGAATGTTTAAGGACACTTTTCCCATTGGCACTATTATATTAGTCATTGAATTTATAGTTATCTACACATTGCAACTCCAAAATGAGAAACAATCTTAGTATTACAACTCCATTTAGATTGCTATTTTTAGATTGCTATTTTTTTCCACATAACACATATACATGCCCCTATAACCAAAAGATAATTAGAGAGTACCATTTTTACATGAGTGATGATATATCTCACTCTCATGAGTTTGTGCAACATTGTTTCAAGAATTCATTTAATTTCTTGCTTGAGCATGATATTTCTATGGATAGACATATCATTTGGTTAGATAATTACATACATCAATTCAAGAATAATGTCATGTTTTATTGGTTGTGTAGGATGCACGTAGAGAGGGGGGTGCCTTATATTTGGATTTTTTTTGATTCGGTCCATGGGAATGGGGAACATGATGGAGGAGGGGCATGTGTGAAGAGAGCTCTAATTAAGGAGTAGTTGAAGATTTCAAGAACATAGCTTCTTGATGATCATAGCATTGTTGATTGGTGTAGCTCAAAATTATCACAATGGGGGACTCTTGATTCAATAGTATATAGGTTCTTCTGGCTAGTTGAGGATGGGTACATAGGTGATAGATCAAATTGTGCTACTATTAGATATTCTTCAAAAATTCTTTCATTTTGAAGTCCTAATTCTAGTACGTGGGAAACTTGGACATGATAGCTAGATTTATTTTGTCCTAGTTGTTTTCAGTGCAATTGGGATCACTGTGAGTTGAGTGAGTGGGTGGATACATGAGCTCCACATTATCTTACTCCATTGCATCTCATGCCCTCTATCAGAAATGATGACATGGAAAGTTCAATTGAGCATAACCATCTATTAGATCTTGTTCAACCAAGACATGTCTTTCTTTCATTGCACCATAGGGGAATGATAAGAAATCATATTATTGCTTAGCACATTGTGTAAGAGATTAAAAAAATCTTGCACAACCAATTATAGATGATGATGGATTCACATATCCTACTAGTTTAGTTGTTGTTTCTAGAACATGGTTGTGAACATACATGCTTAGAAGGAATGGAATTCCTACATTCTAAGACCATCAGAAGCACAAAATAATTCTTATATATCCACACCCTATTATAGTAGAAAATGTAAAGTTGTTGAAGCATCAATGAAGACCAAAAGTAAAAGAACTTTTTACCATTAGTAATATTGATCATGAAGCCCTATTGGAGACCCTAAAGAAAAGAGAGGACCCTACGGAAACACTCAAATAGGCATATTTAATTCTTATGTTCTTTTTTTCATAATGATTTGGGAACCAATTAGTATCTTGTTCAAATTCAATTAACTTATGATAGAATCTTGGTTATCAATCTACTTATTATTATGCCTACATAATACTAGTATTTTGTATGATATTGGAATGTAGGTATATCAAAAAGAGTAGCAATGCATGAAGATAGAAACATAATAAGGAGAATAATGAAGAAAGGTCTATTATATTTTTGACACTACAATTTTTGGTAGTTGTGTATTGATGTAAGAATGATGAAATATTTGAGATCGTTTAAAATGAACTTGTTGATTTAATATGTTTTTTCATAAGGTTCTCTAATGGTCAAAGTGACCAATGTTTGATATAATATAATTTTTGTTGGTGTAAATAAGTATTTACTTATTACACTTACTTAAGTTTACTTAGGTTTAATGCATTATTTATTATTTTGCATTATTTTATTATTTTTATTTGTGAGACACTTAGGAGTTTGTGCACCTTTTCAAGTTGTCTTGTAGACAACACAAGAGTATGCAACTCTATTTTAGCACATGGTGTCTACAACACTGTTTTGCGTGCCACACCCTTCTAGGCTTATCCTCTCATCACCGCACTTACTTCCATGTTTAATGGAGGATAACCCATATTTGGTGGACATGTGCTTGGTTGTACGACACATCATGGTGCTGATTACGAGACATTCTAGATGTATCTCAGAGGCCTTTATGTTCAAGCACTCCTAGTGTACTTTTATGAACCAGTTATTGAATACATTATTATTTTGATCATACTCTGTCTACTTTGGTATACTGTGTGCTTGTGTTTGAGTTCTTAGTTCCTGGGTGAATTTTTCCCTTACGCAAATTCTTACATGGTATCAGAGCAACTTGGAGATTTTCTCATCACAAGCCGTTTGAGACCTCTTGCTTGCTTCATCACCTTAGCCCAAATCCAGAGTGCTGCAAAAATTGAGAGCGTCTAGCACCAGATCTGACCTCGCCATTACGTTTGAAATGTAGAACTAGTGAAAATTGACTATAAACTCAGCTACCTTGGCCTAAAGTTGATCGCGAGGGAAAAAAAAATTGCAAATCAAAACCCGAAGGCCTCGATTTGTCGTATGGGTATGGTCATTTTCGTAGATTCATTTGATTAATTTCACATCTGCAATTTTATTATTTTTTGCTATTTATTTCCCGTCAGAGTCTTTGTGAGAATTTGTGAAAAAAAATTTTAGTAGACCCGAACAGAGTCACCCCCAAAAAAAATTTTAGTAGACCCGAGCAGTGTCACCCCCAATTTGCCTTTGTTGGAGGTTTATTTAATTTGTCACAAGGGAGTTTTATTAAATCGTAGGCATATCTATCTTGCAACTCTACTATACAAATTGGCATATCTATCTTGCAACTCTACTATACAAATTTGCAGTTGGGTACAACATGAAATCTAGCCCACATTTTAACCCCTCAACTCTACTATACAAATTTGCAGTTGGGTACAACATGAAATCTAGCCCTCATTTTAACCCCTGGCAACCACACAAATTCTGGCAGTTTTCATCGGCATGCTAGACAAGCTCACGGCCAGCCGAGCCTTTCCAACCACCAGCGATCGAACCACTTTCTCGTCAGCCTTTTCCATTACTTCAACGTTGGCAGCCCTTTGTTTATAAAGACCATAGACAACTATTGCAACATCAATGTGGGATTAATTCCCCACTTTCTTGGTGGTGATATCAAAATTTTAGCAAGCCCGTAGTGCGTTCTCCGGCAGTCGTTCACACGCAGTGGTAACAAGTCAATTTTCGGCAACAGTTTTGATCCTAAACCTGTGTGTTTGAAAACTTCGGCATCTGCTTCCCTCTAGTGCGATCTGTAGATTCTCATCACACAGAAGAATCCCAACATCGAAAAGTTTGCTCTACCCATGCTCAAACTTTTGACGACGACAGTATTATCTCCCACCTACGCAGTGTATATTCTAGCGGTCGCATCCTCCCTCCAGCGTCACTGGAGCATTTCTCGAGCACGTGACAGATTTTTGGTAGAATCTCTAAAAAACTTGGCACACTGCATCAAATCTCCCGGCCAATGGTTTGCTAAAACCCTCCAGCTCAATTTTTGGCAGTGTTGAGCATACTTTGACGCTGATAAAGATTCTGGCACATGGTTTAAAACTCTCGCCTAGCGGCAATAAAAATGCCATGCGGCTCTCTGCAGACCTGTCAGAGCTGGACACGCGGCTACAAATAACTCGATCCCACGTGGAGTGTTCTTTTTGTCACATCACCACCTAGTACTGCCACATTGCCACGTGGAAACTAGTCCTGCCAAGTGCCACATCATTGTATGGATATTGCCACATGTCTTTTTCATACAGTACAGACATTTGACTCATCTATCATGTCACCACATGCCGTGTTTTTCTTGCTGATGTCATCTTTTCTTGAAGCTAAAATTGACAACCATTTGACCATCATTTTTAGGAGTTTTATAACTATGTTGACAGTCGTTTGACTGTCAAATTTAGACACACAATTTTCCTTCGAGACCCCTCTCCAAATTGTTTTTCAGTTTGGCAGCCTGACTTTGCGAGCTCCTAACTTGGACATTCAGACTCCGATTTAGGTGCAATTTTTCTTGAAATTATGTAGAATTTCTTGAATTTTTTAGTGGTGGTGTTGTTTTTTGGTTTTGGTGCACAGATTTTGTAGAAATTGCATTTTTTGGCGATTGTACCTACATAATCCTACATTTTTCAACTTCAGAAGCTCCGTACGGGCACATCTGCTCACTTTTTCAGGTTCCATTTTTTTGTCTACTTTCTAGATCTGAAGTTAGATTCTAGGGTTGTGTGGACCAATTTCTCACTTTCAGAATTAGGCCTTCTTCGGAGTTGTAAAGCTTTAATTCTTTTTCAGAATTGTTGTAAAACTAAGCTATAGTGCTTAAGTGATAGATTTCAGCCTTATAAGGCAGTTGTAAAAGCAAATCAGAAAGTCCACTTTCTTCATTTTGACAAGTAGCCCATTGCAAATGCACTACTTATAAAGTGCCAAAAGCATCTCTTTTGGGGGGATCTTTTGATTGAGTTAAAAGGAGGGGTGTGTACTATATTTTTTGTGTCTCTCTCTTGTGCTCTATTCATTTCTACATCATGGGTTTTAAATATCCTCCTCTAACTTCACGCAACTATTCTACATGGAAAGATATTGCATGGAGTAGATTAATGGAACAAGGATATAGTTTGTATGTTGATGGTACAATTACCAAACCTACTGATGTTAAAGAACTCATTGATTGGCAAAGACAAGATCGACAATTTTTAGGTGTTATCAGGAGTTGTGTACATGGGGATCTTCTCTTTCACATTAAAAATTGTTCAAAATCTAAAGAAGCTTGGGATAAACTTGAACATTTCTATGGTAAAGTGGATGAAGAAAAGGGATTTCAGATTGAGGATGATCTACTTCTCTTGGATCCTAAAAATTATGACACAATTCAAGATTATATCATTTAAGTCAATGAGTATAGGGCACTTCTAAAAGATTGTGGAAATCCCATGAAGGATGACAGGTTGATTCATCACATCCTGAAGAAGCTACCTTCTGAGTACGCTAACTTTGTTTCCAGTTTTAATACTCATAGGTTAACCATGGGATCTACTTACCAGAAGGCTTCCTTTGATGGATTTGCAGACATGTTGGTTGTTGAACAATCTCACTTGGTGGATTTTGGACTTCTCAAGTCATCCAAGACCAAAGCCTTGGTGGCTAGTGATGATCACAAATCAAGTCAAGGGGGGAAGAACAACAACAACAAGAAGCAGTGGAAGCAGAAAACACAATCTGAGACACAACAATCCTCCTCTCAACAAGGCGATTCTTCTTCAAACAAGAAAGGAAGTAATGAAAAGAAGGACAAACTCTTTTGTGCATACTGCAAAAAGCCAAATCATGACGAGCATCATTGCAAGACAAAAAGAATCGATGAGTTAAAAAATCTACTCAAGAAGAACAAAATTCAAGTGCCAGGTACTTCCAAGGATTCTACTCCAACCTCTTCGAAAGGTAAAGGTCAAGCACTTATGGAAAACACAAATTATTCTTCGAAATGGATACTTGACTCAGGTGCCTCTGACCACATGGGTCCTTCAAAGGAAGACTTTCTTCATTGAAGCAGTCAAAGGTACTACACATCTTCATGGGAGATGATGCTAAGATGGAAGTTGAAGGGAAAGGACATGTAGAAATAGAAGATGGGGAATTCAAAGATGTTATCTACGTTCCAAATCTAAGCTCCAATCTCCTATCAATTTACCAAATCACTCACCTAGGAGATGGTCATAAGGTTGAGTTTCTTCCAGATTTAGTGATGGTGCGAAGTCTCAAAGATGATTCCTTGGTAGCAGTGGGGAAAGTTAATGATGACAAGAGACTCTATTCCTTCTCCCACTTTGTGCCTAAGAGTCCTTCCCAAGCCTTGTTGACTCACTCTACTTTAAACATCAACTTATGGCATGAGCGGTTTGGTCACCTTGACTTTCGCTCTTTTCAGCAACTTTGCTTAAAACACATGATCAAAGGTCTACCTAATATCAATTTTTCTTAGGGAGAATGTTCATCTTGTTCAGTGGATATGAATCTCAAGGATAAGTATGGTAGAGGGAAGTCTTCTCAAGCTCTAGTTGTTCTTCAACTAGTTCACATGGTATTAGCAAGACCTTTTGCAGTGACTTTAGTCAGCCAAGGATGCTACATACTCACATTTGTTGATGACTTTTCGAGATTCACTTGCGTCTTCTTCCTTCATCATAAGAATGAATTGGTTCATAAGCTTCAAGACTCATGTCGAACAAAAGTCAAGGAAAGACATCAAAGTACTAAGGGTGGACATTGAGAACAGATATGTAGACAGAAGACTTAAGAACTTTTGCATAATTGAGGGGATTGATCTTCAAAACTCACCAGCATTCAATCCACACAAGATAGATGTTGTAGCTATGAGGATTAGGACTCTCAAGACCATGGCAAGTTCCATGATAAAGACCAAGTCTCTTGATCCTACACTTGAAGTTGAAGCCATTAGCAGTTCTACTCACATACTTAATAGGTCTCCTCATCTAGCCTTAGATGGAAAGACTCCTTTTGAGGCATGGTGTGGCAGAAAACTAGTTGTGAGTCACCTTCAAGTCTTCGATTGTCCAGCATGGGTAAACCTATCTTCCAGGAGTTGCAAGGCACCGACACCTAGGCCTTGTACCTTTATCAATTATGAAGACAATGTGAAGGCTTACAGACTAATGGATCCAGAGACTCACGAGATTTTTGTGGAGAAGGATGTTCACTTTGAGGAAAGTTCTTCGAGCTTATCCTCTACTCCTCTTTGCACATCATACACAGTGGAAACTAATAGTGACACCAGCGATAGTGCTTCAATAGGTTCAGACACATGGGGTTCTATCGATAGTTGTAGTGAGAGGTCACATCAGTCTAGTCCACGTGCTTATATTGCCACAGTGAAAGATCCATCACAGCATGGTACATCTCGTCTTCTAGCTCTAGCTTCAGTTGATTTGGGAGACAAACTTGAGGACATACATCTTCTCATTGATGATGATTCTTCTATAGTTGTTGCGAGGGATCACTCTGACCCTCATGTCCATTCTCTACATGATCAGTCTTTACAGGTTGGCGTGATTGTGGATCCTTATGAACAGCAATCAGTGGAGGTCTCTTTGTCAGCTAAGGAGATAGATGGTTCAATGGAATAGGTTCAGCAAATATCCTTGATCGATCTACATTCATTCTTTTCAGCACAGTTGGAAGGGGTAAACTTCAGCATTAGTACAGGGATACTTGAGTAGGTTTCAAGGCCACAATACATCTTTAGGAGTGTATCTTTGCCATTGTTTCTTCCTAAGGGGAGGAACACCATTATGCATTCATGGACCAACTTCTTCATCAGAGCGGCTTTCACTTGTTTGCATTCTTCTTTTGGGAGGGGAGCCTATTCTATCTCTTTTCCTTCTCTCATTCTCTTATATATATCTTGGATGTATGTCGTAATGGAGGGGTCTTGATTACTCCATCCATTGATGCATCCTTATTTATCTCTCTTTTTGGGGGAGGGTTTTTCCCATGAGGTTTTCCCTCTTTCCCTACTTTATGAGAGATTGCATTTTCATTATGTACTTGGGTACCTTATATGGCCTAGTAGCCGGAACCCATTATGCATCTTCATCCTAGTTCATAAGCTTAAGGGCATTCCTCTAAGTTTCACTTAAGGGGGGTGTTGGCATAAATAAGTATTTACTTATTACACTTACTTAAGTTTACTTAGGTTTAATGCATTATTTATTATTTTGCATTATTTTATTATTTTTATTTGTGAGACACTTAGGAGTTTGCGCACCTTTTTGAGTTGTCATGTAGACAACACAGGAGTACGCAACTCTATTTTAGCACATGGTGTCTACAACACTATTTTGTGTGCCACACCCTTGTAGGCTTATCCTCTCATCACCACACTTACTTTCATGCTTAATGGAGGATAACCCATATCTAGTGGACATGTGCTTGGTTGTACGACACATCATGGTACTGATTACGAGACATTCTAGATGTATCTCAAAGGCCTTTAGATTCAGGCACTCCTAGTGTACTTTTATGAACCAGTTATTGAATACATTGTTATTCTGATCATACTCTATCTACTTTGGTCTATTGTGTGCTTGTGTTTGAGTTCTTAGTTCCTAGGTGAATTTTTCCCTTAGGCAAATTCTTACAATTTTAATTAGTTAATTAATATTTTTAATTTTTACACAGTTGAAAGTGTGATTGACATAACACCGACACAAATTATAATTATTGTAAAAAGTTGTCAACTGAGTAATATCTAAGAATCTCTAAGTGCATATGGAGATTGATATTCTGATGGTCATAACTCAAACCTTGTGAGTGATATCAGTGAAACATCAAATGGTACAAGATAGTGATGTTGATGTCTATAATAACCTCCCTCAGTTCATAGAGATAACATTTTTTTGGATTTTGCATAGTGATCTTGCCCGATGCCAAAACTCGAAGTGCACCTCATGTCATTGGTACATCACTCTGTAACTTTCAAATTGTTGATCATGGAATTTAATCATTAGTTCCATTAGCTCTAGATAGACTAGTGAACCCCAGTGACACCCATATTCCAACCATAGAGAGTCTAGAACGATCACAACAACTACATACCGAAGCACCTCTAAGATGCTCTAAGTGTGTTTGGAGATCAATCTTATAAGGTTCTTAACTTGGACCTTGGAAGGGATATCAGTGAAATGTTGAATGCTATAGGAGATTTATGCTAAGGTATATGATAACCTCTCTCAATTTGGAAGGATCACAGTCTATTCGGATTTGGCACATTGATCTTGCCCAATGCCAAAACTTGTAGTGTACCTTAGCTCATTAGTGCATTAGAGCCCACTAATCATGGTATAAAATTATCAATTCCATTATCTCTAGATGGTTGGGTGAACCCTAGTGACACTCCTATTCTAACCACATAGAGCTTGGAATGTTTACAGTGATTCCATAATGAAGAGTCTCTAAGATACTTTAAGTGTGTTTGGAGGTCAATCTTTTGATGGTCGTAACTTGGACCTCATGAGGGATATAAATGAAATGTCAAATGGTATATGAAAGTAATTTTTAGATCTAAAATAATCTCTCTCAATTTAGAGAGATCAAATTCTATTTGAATTTGGCATAGCGATCTCGCTTGATGACAAAACTTGCAGTGTACCTCAGTTGATTGGAGCATCACCACGTAACTTTCAAACTGTTGATCATGCCATCAAATTGTCAATGCTATTAGCTCTAGATGGTCAAGTGAACCCTAGTGACACCACTTTTTTGACTACGAAGAGATTAGAATGTTCATGGCCACTACATATTGAAGCATCTCTAAGATAATCTAAGTGCATTTAGTGATTGATCATCTAAGGGTTGTAACTCAAACCTCGTGAGGGCTATCAGTGGAATGTCAAATAATACAAGATGGTGATGCCAAAGTCTACAATAACCTCTCTTAGTTTAGAGATATCACATTCTACTTGGATTTGGCACAATGATCTTACATGATGCCAAAACTTGTAGCATACCTCATCTCATTGGTGCATCACTATGTAACTTTCAAACTGTTGATTTTGGCATCAAATCGTCAACATTATTGGCTTTGGATAAGTGGTTGAACCCTAGTAACACCCTTTTTCTGACCATAGAGAGCCTAAAACATCCACAGTCACTACATATCC
Source organism: Cupressus sempervirens (assembly GCA_028749045.1). Taxonomy (NCBI): domain Eukaryota; kingdom Viridiplantae; phylum Streptophyta; class Pinopsida; order Cupressales; family Cupressaceae; genus Cupressus; species Cupressus sempervirens. Next base: position 188,963,890 of record CM053791.1, on the reverse strand, counting down.
AAGTGTCTTTAAGATGCTCTAAGTGCATTTAGAGATTGATTTTTGAGGGTCATAACTCAGACCTTGTCAGGGATATCAGTGAAACATCAAATGATATGTGATGGTGATTCCAAGGTCTATAATAACCTATCTTTGTTTAGAGATATTAGATTCCTTTTGGTTTTGGCACAATGATCTCGGCCAATGCCAAAGCATGTAGTGTACCTTAGCTCATCGGTGCATCATTGTGTAACTTTCAAACTGTTGATCATGGCATCAAATCATTAGCACCATTAGCTCTAGATGGGTGAGTAAACCCTAGTAACCCTCCTATTCTAACCATGGAGAGCCTAGAATATCCACCACAACTACATATCGAAGTGTCTCTAAGATGCTCTAAGTGCGTTTGGAGATTAATCTTCTAAGGGTCATAACTTGGACCTCGTAATGGATATCAATGAAACATTGAATGCTATAAGATGTGTTGATTTTTAGGTCTATAATAACCTCTCTTAGTTTAGAGAGGTTAATTTCCATTTGGATTTGGCACAATGATCTCATCTGATGCCAAAAATTATATTATACCTCAGCTCATAGGTGCATCATTGCGTAACTTTCAAACCACTGATCGAGTCATTGAATCATCATTGTTGTTAGCTCTAGATGATAGTTTCAACCCTCATAAAACCTCTTTTTTTACCATAGAGAGCCTATAATTTTTGTGGTCATTACATATTGAAGTGTCTCTAAGATGCTCTAAGAGAATTTGGAGAGTAATCTTTTGAGGGTTGTAACTTGGGCCTCATGATGACTATCCATGTTGATAACCTCTCTCAGTTTGGAGATATTACATTCTATGTGGATTTGGCACAATGATCTCATCTGATGCCAAAACTTGCAGTGTACCTTAGCTCATTGGTGCATCACTGTGTAACATTCAAGCCGTTGATTGTGGCATCAAATCATCAGCTCCATTAGCTCTAGATGGATAGGTCAACCCTAGTGACATTCATTTTCTAACTACAAAGAGCCTAGAACATTTGCGGAATCTACATACCAAAGCATCTCTAAGATGCGTTAAATGTGTTTAGAGATTGATCTTCTAAGGGTCATTACTCGGATCTCATGAGGGCTATCAATGAAATGTCAAATTCTATAGGACAATGATGTTGATGTATACAATAAACTCTCTCAATTTGGACAGATCACATTCCATTTGGATTTGGCACAATGATCTCACTTGATGCTACAAAAATTAGTGTACCTTAGCTCATTGGTGCATCACTACGTAACTTTCAAATTGCTAATCATGGCATTAAACTATTAGCACTATTCGCTCCAAATGGGCACTTCAACCCTCATTAAACCACTATTTTGACCATAAAGCCCTTATAACATTCATGACCACTACATACCAAAGCATCCCCTAAGACCAGAGATGGGATCCTAAGACCAAATTGGATGTGGATATGGCTAATTGTAGACATGTTAAGGGACCATAGACATAGCTTCAAATTAAACATTGCATATAAATTTGATACTAAATGTTGATAAAATGTTAATCACAAATTCGTAAATTTGAATCAAATATATTAAACATAATAAAAAAGAATGATATTTCATAAACATGAACAATACACATGATGTACAATAAATTGAACAATACTATGATAAATTAAAACATATATCCATGTGCATATAAATGATAAAAATGTATATCAAAAGACATGTATCCCTACATAAATTATGCAAATATATATCAAAATATATAGATCCATATACAAAAATTGGTAGATCATGCCATAGAAATGTGTATAATGAAAAAGTTCATGTATATAATGTAGCATATGCGTTCTCAAAATATCTCATGGCACATCCTATGAGTCGATCATGCCATAGAAATGTGTTTAATATAAAATTTTCTATATACAATGTGGCATATGCCATCTCAAAATGTCTCATGACACATCCTATGACAAGTATACTATCATATATTGTTGATGGATCATCAAAATGTAGCCTCTTCACTATACTGTGTGGATTAGATGCCTCCTACACAAACAAAAAAGGAAATCCCAAATTTAGTCTCTTGAATTGATATGATTCCACATATCTAACATTAAATTACTCAAATGCATAATGATCAATTTTTTAATGAAGATTTTAGTTTTAAAAATTCATCATTTACCTCTCTTGTCAACCTGATGTGGTGGTCACGAGTCCTCTCATATGTCCTTACCAATGTTAGAACCTCACTGATTGTGGCTTGTATATGTTCAAGTATGGTTGTGAGATGGATCTAAGATTTGAACTATAACATTATAATTGATAGCATACTAAATTTATAACAAATAATAAAGAATTCAAACTAAATATTACCTCTGTCGACCCCTCCTCTAGAAGCATCGATTGCATTAGCAAAGATATGTAACTTTGACATCCAACCTCCTAGACAATAGGTGTTTCCTACAAGATACAAAAGCCTACTTGTTGTTATCATGGAAATTAGTTTTGAAATTGTTTATGAAAATAATTAAAATAAAAATAACAAATAAATGATATATATATATATATATATATATATATATATATATTTATATATTTATTTATTTATTTATTTATTTATTTATATACACGATGAGGCTCTCACTCCAAATGGAAATACTGGAGGGAATCTGATGTCAAATCTTCCTGGAGTCATCACCAGTGGCCACACCCTATACTATAAAGAAACTAATTAAATTTCATTGGCACACACAAGCTACAAGTATGGATCAATATTTAATCACTTTATAAAATACCTAATTACATTTCCCTTGTCAATTCCTTGTGGCTCACCACCCACACTCTTCCCCCCATAAACAAGTGATACATGCAAGAGAAAATAAATATGAGAAACCATGTACGTTCATAGATGTCTCAAGGAAAAATGAAATTGCTGAGAGTGTAACATCATCAACTTTTCTGATCTTCTCCTCAATCATCAGGTGAACATGAATGAAGATCACATACATGTATAAGTCTACATGGGTTAAAATTATTCAACTACAAAGATTAACTTTAAATCAACTATATCATAACAAAAAAATGTATACACTTACTGACACAGAAGGATCCCATGGCTCTACATTCCCCTCCTCTCTCATGTAAGGGTCTATCATCTTTTTAGGTGCATTTTTTATATCCTCCTCCCCAAATATAAACTGATACTCATAATGATCACCAATAGGACCCAGACAAAGATTCTTGCACATTAAGCAATAATGGGGCACACAAACATGTGATGTTCTTGTCGATGATGAACTCGTTCCATAATCATAAATGCAAGGAGGAAAAACTAACCTAGTTTGGAAGATTAATAGGCTACTCAATCTATGGATGACTCTAATAGTATGAAAGCTAGCCTCTGCAATGATATCAGGATGTTGCATTGGAGGAGGGGGGAGACATCACTGGGGAGAGAAAAGTGTCATCTTTCTTATGCTAGGAAAAGGGCTTATTCTAGGGAGTTCCTCCTCCTACACCCATGTTGGACCTCATGCTCTGGAAGTTCACCTTGAGGGCCAACACAAACTCAAGCATATGGTTTTTTAATGAAATAGAATGAGACCTCTAGATTTTTTTGTGGTGGTTTCTCAAAAACCATCCACCAACCATTCCAAAATTTTGTACTCATAGCCTAATTTGTGCACCTTTCAATTGAATATTTTGGTTTTGTGCATTCTACTATTTCACTAGTTTTTGGGTTCACAAAAAGGTTAACTATGTCATCTTTGGTTATGTTTAGGCCTGCAACCTCGTCATAGTCCAACCCATCATCAAATAGGGCATGCATTTTCTCGTGCCAGTGAAGAGAAGTATTTTTTTGATTGGTAAGTGTCTGAATATTATCTACTATGGTGTTTAACATAGATAACATGGGAGACAATGTAGGTATATTGTTATGTGCGGCTTGAAAACCCCTCAGTTTGGTAAGATTTTCTTGTATCAAATCTTCAATTCAAGGAGGGTTTTGAGGGGGTAGTGGATCATTTGGTGGAGGTTGAGGATTTTGATGAGGTTGTGGAATATTTGGTAGAGGATTTTGAGGAACATTGTTTTGTGGCTTAGTGTTATCCACATCATTCAGGTCAATCATGCCTATTAAATTGCAAAGAATTAAAAAATTACTAATTGTATTGATAGTTTATCATTAAAATTAAAAAATATGTGATTTCTATTAAAAAGGTAAATTTTAATAGAATTCAATAAAAACAATTGAAAAAACAAAAAAAGAATTGACTTACCTCTAATGGATTGAGTTAAGGGTGGATCCTATACCCGATCTAGGATCATATACATGATATGGGGCCAAACAATCAAAGAAATAGTGAAGGAACAATGAAAAATTATGCTCTTGATTTTTATTTTTTATTTTGTGGATGCAGCTTTCGGGTATCCAATATTATATTAGGTACTTGATATGGGATCAAGTACGCCATAAGGTAAGGTATTATCTTTTTTATTTGGTATCAAGATGGGTGGGAAAAAGTCAGAAAAAATTTTGAAATGCTTTTAGATATTCTAAAATTACAACTTTTTCATATCACCACTTTTTGGCACACCATGATCTTGCACATACCTGATAAATATGAGTTTTATTTAATTACCATGCAATTAGATTTATGAATTAGGTTCTTGTATTGTTTTTATGTCTCTTATTGTGAGTAACTCTATTCCTAAAGTAGATTGGTTTTCTCGAGTCACTATCTCAAATAAGTTTCAAAGATTGTCATTTGGGTGCCATAACCTCAAGAGCACATGAAATTGACAAGTATGCTCTTGATCACACATTTTATGCACACGGGTAAATGAATCCTTGTCTTGATACCTTGTATATACAATGACAACAATTATGTTGAGTATTTTCAATACTTGTGTAAAAAATACCTCAAGAAGATGTGGTCTCTTTGATTATAATGTTTCATGATGTGCATTGTATAGTCCTAAAGAGTTAGCACCCATATTTAGATTATTTAGGTCCTACTAGACCCCACTTTGGTGATTTCGAGGTCTCAAATGGGGATAAGTGCACCAAGATGCTAGTAAAACAAGTGGCCACATGAAAAAAATTCTTGATTTCTTAATAATGCGATTGCACTTCTTAAAATTAAAAAAAGTTAGGCTAGGAAAAGTCAAGCCTTTGCCAAGGCTAAAGTTCTTCAAAACCCAATCATGTTTTGAAGAACTAAAAAGTTCTTCAAAAAGGTATTGGGTATTGAAGAGCTTTTTTAAAAAAATCATCAACTTTCCAATGTTGTCTCTTTTTTCACATAACAATGACATTAGAGGAAGCTCAAACTATTAGATACAATTGTCTAATTGTGTGTTGTCTTTGATGTTACACAAATGTCATATCAGTTGGCAGATAGTGATTACCAAGCTCACTTGGTCAACAAGGCAATTTTTCTTGTCTATTGAGCATTCCTAGATATTACTCTGCATAGACAATGTCTACTGAGATAACTTGGACGTTGAAAGAAAGTGTGGCAAAAAGTAGTGTTAACTGAGCTCTCATGGTTAACAAAGGAAAGTTGGTTAGAGTTAGTGTTTACCGAGTTCACTCAGTCGCCAAAGGATTTTGCAAGTTCACAGTGTTAACCAAGCTTCTGTTGGTCAACATAAGAAATTATTTCAGGATCAATGTTTACCGAGCAAGGTCGACCAATGAAGGATTTTGTTAATTTTGGGATATGAAGTTTAATTATTTCAAGTATTGATTCTAGCCGACTATGGTAATGTTTATTGGTCATTGTAATTTGTAAATGAGCCAACTTGATAATTTGTATGATATAAATATAAGGTCAAGTTGACATTCTAATGCATGAGAAAGTATGCAAGTGTATTGATTGTTTGAAGAGGAAAGTGTGAGTGAATTTGAAGGATGGTTAGATATCCTTGAGGGGTAGCAAAGTTATACTTGATCAGGAAGGATCTATTATGAAGCAGAACAGAGATCTATAATCAACAATTCAGTTACATCTCATTCAGATAATTTCATTGTTACTTTCTTACCATTGTAGCAGTGATTCCAAAATCTCTTAGTAGAGTTGGTTTGATAGCTAGTTGTAAATCCTTTAACAAGGTGACAGTTCTATTGAATTATTTTAAAGACTTCTTGCAAGGCCACTCCTAATAGGGTGATTAAATCCTCTAACAAGGTCACACCTAATAGTTTGTTTTGTAACATTTAACTAGGTTGGCTCCTAACAAGGTTCACTTTAGAAGAGTGAAAATCAGTAGCTAGTTACTCGGTGGTTTTTCCCATATTGGGTTTTCATGTTAAATCTAGTGTCTCATGTGTTCATGTTATTTCTTTTATGCTTGCACGTTAATCACTATAAATGTTTAAGATCTATTAAAGTATAACATACACTACATTAACCGGGTTACAACATTTTTAGTATGTTTACCGAGTGACAGTAATAAATAGTTTTATCAAACATCTAAGGGATCTATAGATTTATTTTTGGAGTAACTAATTCACCCCCCACCCCCCTCCCCCCTCCTTCTCAGTTACTCCAATCTATATTTTCAAAAATTGTTATCAGAGCTTTTGGTGCTTGCAAGAAGGGTTTCAAGGACCTAAGCTAAAGATCAAGATGTCTTACAAGAGAGAAATTTCAAGGCTTAACAAAGATAACTTTTCAGCATGGCAGGGTCCTATGAGATTCCATCTAGCTTCCATTAGTGATTCGGGATTGAAATACCTTGATGAAGAATACACAACTCCTTCTGGTACATTATCTGTTGGTGACATTGCTGAGAAAAAGAATCATAACACCATGATGATAGACATTACATCTCCTCTCATCTATGAGGAATTTGATGATATCAAGGACTACAAAACTACCTTTGAAATGTGGAACAAGCTAAAAGATATCTATGGTTGTGATGACAATGCGCGGAGAGCCAAAGCAGAAAACCTTAGAGGACAATTTGATCAAATGAGAATGAGAGAGGATGAAAACATTGCCAAATATGTTGAAAGGATCAAAAAAGTGTCAGTACAATCAAATCTTCTGGAGGAGAGATCAAGGAAGAAATTTTTATAAGGGAAATTCTTAGAACTTTGCTTCCAATTAAAGTATCTGCAATTCAAGAAAGAAGATGTGAGACTAATCATCAGATAACTTTGGATACCCTAGTAGGAAGATTGATAGCCTTTGAGCTAGATAAATATGACAATTATGTTCCAGCTTCCAAGAATATTGAATCTACATTTGAGGCAAAGCTTTCACTTAAGGAAAAAGGAAAGAAAATAAAGGACACTCAGTCAAAAAGTGAAGAAGAATAAGAGGAAAGCTTTGATAGTGATCTTGAAGTAGTTGAAGCTCTACTTGCAAGAAAATATTCAGAGGCAGAGGAAAATACAAAGGTAAAGTTCCCCTAATCTATTTTTCATGTGAAAAAATTGGTCATATTGCTATCAGGTGCCCAAACAAAGGAAGCAAGGATGAGAAGAAAGGTCATAAGTTCAATGGCAAGAAGGTTTTCAAATCATTCAAGGACAAAGGTAAGAAGACATGTTTTATGGCTAAGGATTCTGATAATAGTGAAGATGAAATAGTTTACATTGCTATGAAAGATGAATTTGATGATGATGAAGAAGATAAGATGGCACTTATCTCTCATGTAAGAAAAAATTATACATGGATCATAGACAGTGGATGTTCACATCATATGATTGGTGACAAAACAAAGTTTGAACACTTTGAAGACTATGATGGTGGTAGTGTAAGGTTTGGAAACAATGAACCTTGTTCCCTAAAAGGGAGAGGATGAATCTCATTAACCAAAGAACTTGTATGTGATAGTGCCTATTGGATTGAAGGATTAAAATATAATCTGTTGAGTGTGGCACAACTAATCAACATTGGATTCAATGTAGAATTCATGCACAGTAAGGAAAGACTACTGGATGACAAAGGAAAACTAATTGGATTAGGCAAACAAACAAAAGGTAACTTCTTTTTATCTTGATCTTGGTGAGTGTTCATGTATTATTGCTCAAGTTGAAGAAAGTTGGTTATGGCACAGAAGGTTATGTCATGTAAATTTTGATAACATTGTGAAAATAAGAAAATTCAGGAAATTAAGAGGCATTCCTAGTTTGAAGAAACCTGATGTAGTGCCTCTCCCATTTGACTTTTGTAAGTCGTCTTGATGGATGCAACCTTGATGATCTTTTGTTGTGATGGGATCATGATTGTGAACCTGAGTGGTCTACACCGTTGAGGTGTTTGGGTTTATGTTTCTTTATCAGTTGCTTTGGTTATGCTTTTGTCTGATCTTTGAGATTATGATGTGATTTTTGTTTCACTGAGGTTTGTGCCAGTGGTTACCAAGATCGATGTGGTATCATGAGATTGTTCTGTGATTACCTTGAGATGTGTGCAGAGCAATCAATCATTATTAAATGCTTAAGTATTAGAATGGATTATTCTTGTTGGATTATTTGGTTATGTGTTGCGGACATTTACCTTGTTATATTTCTGATTAGAGAGATATTTGTTACTCATGTTATGTTTACATTTGAGAAGACCCGAGGGTCAGATGCTACACTTTGATTCCAGTATCATGGATTTTAGACTACTATGTTGTTCAGTTAATCATATTGCATGATGATGCTATTTTGAGATGACAGTGTGTTTTATGATGATATCTAGTTATCTGGTATTTGGACATACCTCTGATTTTGTTATGTGATGGATTTAATGCTGTGGTTATTTACTTCATTCCTGCGTTGTTATGCGAACGTGAGTGATGTAAATAGATTATTTTAATATAATTAAATAAATGGTTAAATTAGGTGATTTAACGCATTATTGCTTCGGCTATGTTATTATATGCAATTGCACTTGATCGTGTTGTTTAGTGTGCAGGATTATATCCCTGACAGTGGCACATGGAGTTAGTGATTCAGCCGTTCATATTTTACCAATGTTGCCTTTATATGGTCGACGTATCCTTAATTAAATGTTTAATTTAAACCTTTCGGTGATTATTAAATCCGAACTCATTTGCATTATGTGATTAGACCAGTAAGCATGTTTGTGCATTTAGAGGTTCGCATTATCGCGAAAGTTGTTTAAGGAGATTTATGTGTTTTTGGATTTTCGAGCTTTTTAATTGATTTATTTTAATTTCTGGCAGCTTTGCCATAGATGAATTCCTATTTATAGGAATAGCCTATTTTCGTTTGGGTCGATTCGAGGTTTAACTAGATTGGCTGGTTAAATGCCCTAATCGATTATTCACCCGAAAAGTGAATAAGTATCCAAAGAGGAATTTAATTCCTCACTTCTCACTTTCAAATTGGAAAGTTGGAGAGTAAAACCCAAAATCCTCTTCATGAGGATTTACTGTTTTGTTCATTGTGGGAGCTACAGGCATGGGATCGTCGCGAGGTTGGGCTCGTTGGATCCAGCTCGAGGAAACCTTGGATTGCCGCGATTTTCAGCTACTTCTGCGAGATATTTATTTTATGGTTTAGATTTTTGTTTTGCCCTTTTGGCTGTAAGGTAGGGCCTTCCTGTTTTATTGTTTCTACTCTATTTCTGCTTTTGTTTTTGGTAGTCATTTGTTTGGAGGCTGAGAACTAGTGTTCCCCTCCGTTTCTATATGCTAGTTCTACCCAGTTGGGCGGGTATGAACATTTCCCTATTTTTTGGGATGAGGGTTTGGAGTTTTGCACCGTTATGCTGGCCATTTTTGCATATGGTGTCCGCTTTTATTTATTTTTGAATTTTTGGGGTTTTTGAACCCAAAGGCCAAATGGGTTTTAATTTTGAAGTTTTCCAAATTTTTGGGGTGTTTACCTCATTTTGTGTGTCGCCCTGTTTTCTTAGGTTTTCTTGGCACAATGTGGGTCGTGGACCTTGATGATCCGTTTGGATATCAGTCAAACCACTTTTGCACTTTTATGTTGCATTGGGATGCATGTTGCATCCGTACTCCCAACATTGTGTTCGGTTGAGTGATTTTATACTTTATACTTGTTATGGTTTTTGTTGGACCTTTGCTTTTGTTTCGTGAACGCTAGGATTCGTGTAGAATCCATACTCTCGGATTGAGGCCGGTTGAGTGAGTTCATGATGTTTGGTCTTATTGCATCATTGGGATTCGTGTAGAATCCATACTCTCATATTGAGGCCGATTGAGTGATTTAATGATGTATGGTTTTATTGGCTTTGGGATTCGTGTAGAATCCGTCATTCTCGTGTTGCTTTCAGTTGAGTGTTTCTTTGCATTGTGTTCTCATTCTTGTCCTTTTGTTATGATCTCTGTGATGGTGGTGCGCCACACACGAGTACGTGCGTGTACATTTGTTGGGTGACTTGCGAGGCCCGATCTTTCGTTGATTTGCCGAAAGTTATGATCATTGGGGTTGGGATGGGAGTATGCATGCCGACGGGCACTTCTCGTAGGATGAGCATGGGTAGGGTAGGGTGGCATATGGAGGGGGCTTCTATCTTGTAACCTGGTGACTACTTCCCGGTTGGCAGAGGAAGTTTTATATAAGTGATAATTAAATTAAAACTTTGGGTGGTAATAAATACAAGATAATTAAAATGTGTGGGTTGTGCGCCTTCCATCGTGAAGAGTAGCTGCCCTAGGTTGTGCGCCTTCTGTTGAGAAGAGTAGCTGCCTATACTAGCTTAGGCTTGTCAATGCCAAGCGACTCTCCATGATGTTAGTCCCTACATAGTAGCCTATTGAGTGTCTGACCAGGACCTGTACTCCTTGAATTGTCTTAGGTTCTTGGTTGCAGCCATCATACTGTCTGGCGTGAGTGTTAGCCTTGGATGTTGTGCTTTATGTTTGTTTGTGGTTGGATCATTATCTCCATCAACACGGTGGGTGTGGACCTATGGGTGCCACGTGGTTGGGAGGCATAGCTACCTTCACCACTGCTAGGGATCAGTGTACAGAGATGATCTTTTGTCCTAGTGCGACTGTTGTTGGATGTCTTCACTTGGTACTTTGAGTTCCGGAGTATGCTTTCTTGTGATTTATGCTTTCATTGGGATGCTTGTATATCATGTTTAGATGATGTTATTTTATTTGGCGCATTCCTTTATTATGATGTTTAGCATATGATTAGATGATGTGATTTGCTTTAGTGGTATATCTGTTGCTTACTGTTGTTTAGCATGTGATAGGTGATGTTATCTATTGTAGGATTATCTTATGGGTTATCACTAGCATGTTAGATTTTCTTATGCTATTATTATGCATGTTTTAGTAGTGATGTCCCTATTACGACAGTACTGACGATTTGGTCGGTGGCTTGGGATGTTATGTGCGGGGGATGGCTAGGACCCACGATGGTCTTATGATGCTATTGACGGTTGGGAGGAACCACGTACTTAGTTTGGTTGTTCAGCTCTCTGCGATGTTTATTTCTGTGTGTTCTTTGCTACTGTAGTTGAGATGGATAGATGTTCTTTTTGTGTTGTTCTTGCACCCGATTGTTCATTCCTCGATTCACGTGGATCCGATACTCCCTGGTGTAGAGGTTCTTTGCTCCATTTTGGTCCTTTTTGCTTCTGGGAGTGTTTTCATGTTTCTTTGGGCAAAATTTGTTCAGCATGGTGCGACACTTTAAAAAGTATCGCACGCCCATGCAAACTATGTCATACGACACTGTAAAGTATCGCACGCCTTCTTGAGAAATATCGTACGACACTGGAAGAGTGTCGCACGCCTTCTTGAGAAATGTTGTACGATGCTGAAAAGTGTCGCATGCCTTCTTGAGAAATGTCGTATGACACTGGAAGAGTGTCGCACGCCTTAAGGAGAAGTATCGCCCTCCCTTAGTAAAAAGTGTCGCATGACTTTTGTGAAAAACCTGTGTGTGCCATCAGCGGGCACTTTTGTTCATGATTCGATCTTTTTGAGAGTTGTTTTGGATACCCTTTTGGGCGTTCTTCGACCCTATGTTGTTGCATTTTGCATTCTGTTGGTTTCTCTTGAATGTAGTTTTTGTGTTTCTATTTTAGTCTCTTGGGGTTTAAAATATATCGTTTAAGTATAAGTTTTTACTTAAGATATATTTTAATATATGCAACAAATCATTTGAGATAGGTTTCAGACCTTTCAGAGATAAGTTATGGATTCTAGGAAATTTCAGGGCTTCAGAAATCTAGACTTAGCCAATTTTCAGGGCTTAAGGATTTCAGGCTTAGCTAAATTTTGGGATTTTGCATTTTACCCCAGCTTAGTGTTTTGTTGATGAGTGGTTGTTTCTTATGCCCTCATCATGTGCGTTGTCGTTGTTGGCTTTGGTTGTGTGTGTCAGTTTGGTAGTGGCGTTTGGAGATTCGTTGGTTGCCAGGATGGTGGTGAAGTCTTCGGTTGCGATTGTTGTGATCCCTATATGATGTTGTCATGTGCATTCATACTTGTTAAAATATATATATATATATATATATATATATATCTTGCCTTGATTTGAATCCTTGTTTCCAAGGATCTCCGAGCAGGGCATTACACCTAATGTTGGTCTATGCAAGAATTGTCAGATTGGAAAAATGGGAAAGACTAGTTTTAAAAGCAAAAACTATCAGTCCAATGATATTTTGGAAATTGTGCATACTGATTTGTGTGGACCTATTGGAATTGAGAGCTGTAGTGGAGAAAAAAATTTCATTCTTTTTGTTGATGACTACTCTAGAATGATACTTTATTTATAGGGAATGATGATCTATGTAGAGAATTTCTAGAGCAAATGAACAAAGAATTTGAAATGTCTATGTTTGGTGAGATTAAGTTTTTTGTTGGTCTTCAAATACAACAAAGAAAGAATGGTATCTACATCACTCAGTCTAAGTATATCAAGGAGATACTCAAGAAGTCTGGTATGGAAGATTCAAAACTAGTTGGAACCCCCATGTGTACTGGATTAAAGCTTACCAAAGATGATGACTCAAAAGAGGTAGATCAGACCTTATACAGATCAATGATTGGAAAATTATAGTATGTATTTCATACATGGCTTGATATTGCTCTTGCAATTGGTATAGTGGCAAGATTCACTGCAAAACCCAGAGAAAATCGTATGATGGCAATCAAAAGAATCTTGAGATACTTGACAGGTACTAAAGATTATGGCTTATGGTATAAACTTGGAGGAAACTTGGACTTAAAAGTGTTTACTAATGTTGATTGGGTATGGAATATTGATGATAGAAAGAGTACAAGTGGTGGAGCATTCTTTCTTGGAAAAAGATTGGTATCTTGGATAAGCAAAAAGTAAAATTGCACATCCCAATCCACAACAGAAGCAAAATATGTTGCAACAACAGTGAACTATTCTAATATTATTTGGTTTAAATAATTGTTGAAAGGTATGAAGGTTGAGATCAAAGAACCAGTTGTTATGTTCTGTGATAATACAAGTGCAATTAACATATCAAAGAATCTAGTGATGCATTCCAAAACTAGGCATATTGCTATAAAATACCACTTTGTCAGAGAATTGGTGCAGGATTAAAGAAATCAAATTGGAATATGTTCATACAAAAGAACAGATTGTAGACATATTCACCAAGCCATTACCTAAGGATGCATTCTTGTATCTAAGAGGTAAGTTAGGGGCCATTCCCCTATCTGAAGATCACTAAAATAAAGTTTTAGTGATGCATCAACAGGAACAAAGTTGAAGATCTATTAGTTGATGCAGCATAGTCAAGAGAATATTGCATATGAATTAGCACTCAAAGTACATTGATACTCACTTGGTATGTGTTGTCTTTGGCATGTGTTGTCAAAGAGGGAGAGTTTACTGTCATATCTTTCTAAAATTTGTTTGAGGGAGAGTTTACTATCTTTCTAAAAAAATTTTGAAGAAGAAGCTATGTAATTCCTTCACAAAGGGAGATTACTGCATTAGAGAAGTTTGTGGCATAAAATCTAAGAGGGCGAAATTTCTATCATAGAATGGCTTTTTTTTCAAATTTCATTGTGCTATGACATTTTGTGTTGCCATAAATGCCAAAGAGGGAGATTTTTGGATACAATTGTCTAATTGTGTGTTGTCTTTGATGTTACACAAATGTCATATCAGTTGGAAAATAGTGCTTACTGTGCTCACTTGGTCAGCAAGGCAATTTTTCTTGTCTACCGAGCATTCCTAGAGATTACTCTGCATAGATAGTGTCTACTAAGCTAACTCAAGTGTCAAAAGAAAATGTGACAGAAAGCAATGTTAACCGAGCTCTCATGGTTAATGAAGGAAAGTTCGTCAGAGTTAGTGTTTACCGAGTTCATTCAGTTACCAAATGATTTTGCAAGTTCGTAGTGTTAACCAAGCTTGTGTTGGTCAACACAAGAAACCATTTAAGGATTAGTGTTTACCAAGTAGGGTCGGCCAATGAAGGATTTTGTTAATTTTTGGATATAAAGTTTAATTATTTCAAGGCTTGATTCTAGCCAACTGTGGTAATGTTTATTGGTCATTGTAATTTGTAAATGAGTTGACTTGATTATTTGTATGGTATAAATATAAGGTCAAGTTGAGATTCTAATGCATGAGCGAGTATGCAAGTGTATTGATTGTTTGAAGAGGAAAGTGTTAGCAAATTTGAAGGATGGTCAGATATCATTGAGGAGCAGCAAAGTTATACTTGATCAGCAAGGATCTATTGTGAAGCAGAACAAAAGTCTATATCAGTAATTCAATTGCATCTCATTCAGATCATTTCATTGTTACTTTCTTACCATTGTAGTAGTGATTCTAAAATCTCTTAGTAGAGTTGGTTTGATAGCCAGTTGTAAATCCTCTAACAAGGTGACAATTCTATTAAATTGTTTTAAAGACCTCTTGTAAGGCCACTCCTAACAGGGTGATTAAATCCTCTAACAAGGTCACACCTAACAGTGTGTTTTGTAACCTTTAACCAGGTTGGCTCCTAACAGAGCTCACTTTAGAAGAGTGAAAATCAGTAGCTAGTTACTTGGTGGTTTTTCCCATAGTGGGTTTCCACATTAAATTTGGTGTCTCATGTGTTCATGTTATTTCTTTTATGCTTGCATGTTAATCACTATGAATGTTTAAGATCTGTTAAAGTATAACATACACTGCATGTACCGAGTTATAGCATTTTAGTATGTTTACCGAGTGACAACAGTAAATAGTTTTATCAGACATCTAATGGATCTGCAGATTTGTTTTTGTGGTAACTAATTCAACCCCCACCCCCCCTTTTCTCAGTTACTCCATCTATATTTCCAACACAAACGCCATAAACCAAATATTTTCCCTTTGAAACTTGATTTATTTTCCATTCTCATAAATTTGCACCCATGCTACATCGTCAAACATGTAAGGATTTAATTTTTTTATTATTTTATTTCAATTTAAATTAAATTAGAGATTTATGAATTGATTTAAGTTTTTTTTTTTTAATTTGATGTTAGATTATGAAAATAATCCTTGACCACGAAAGAGACAAAAAAGATCACTTTCTACACAACAAGAAAACCCTAGAAAACTACCCCACAACAACAAAACCCTTAGTCAGATCCAAACCCATAGCCAAATATAAACTTATAACCAAACCCTAAACCTAACCCAAATCCAATAGGTTATATGTATGCCACACAAAGGATCTTATTAATTTCCTAAAATGAAATTGTATCCAAATTTTGATATTGATGATGAGGTCCTCTAGTCTTTCACACCACTCATCCCTTGCCACCAACCCTAAAAAGGATAGTCAATAGTGTGATTTAGGTATTTAGGGAGGTTACCATATGGGGTTCACAAAGGGATAGATGTCATTAATTTTATATAGATGTGTTATCTTATTATCAAGTGAAAAAGAAGATACTTAAAGGTGACATATATTTTCTTTTTACTGATCCTATTTAATTAAGACTCGAGAAGAAACTACTACTTTGTTTCCTATACATTGGTGTGTTTATGCTAAGATGAGAGCAATATTTTTTGATAGGTGGTATATTATTTGTGACCAACTAACCTATAATAATTAGGGGGTTACTTTATATTTTATGAGGAGGTACTTGTGAGTTTATCCACAACAAGAAGCTAAATTAATGTAACATCTAAGAGTTCTAGGGTAGAGGGAGAGGCTTTGCATAGGACATAGTTGGGGCCCATATAGGTGGTGCAACTAGAGCATTGGAGGTGTCTTTCTATAAAAACTCATGGTTCATGTTGTGGTCCTAGTAGTCATGAAGGAGTCTCTAGATTTGTAAACTCTTCAAACAATTAAATCGCTGACTAATTTCATTATTGAGAAAGGCACATTGTTAGTCCCACCATAGGATGGATCAACATCTATGCAACATCCAAAATCATCACCATCATATGTCCCATTTTTCTCAACCCAGCCTATTGAGCATATAGCTTTGAATTTCTAGGGTATATGTTTTAAGATTGATACTGATACAAATGAGGATGGTTTGGCATCCAATTGTGTGTACATTGTAGGAGTAGATTCTATTCATTCGCTACTAAGCATAGATAACTTCATGATAATGGTACTTTGTAGACAACATAAAGAAAAAAATTTAATTTGTGTTTTGACATGGTACTAAATAATCACCTAAATCTCATAAAAGCATTTTTTTTATTTAGAGAAAAAATTAAGTTGATACAGGAATAATATGAATTGTAGGGTACAAAAAGTGGTATGAGCACACCACAGAGTATCCATTTGACTAGATGTAGATAAGTAGCTTTGACAACCAAGGTAAATATTTTTTAAATATTTATATAATAATAAAATAATATATTATTTTGAAGTTATCTTTTTGCTTTGTGGTTTCATATTTTGCACATATCTTATTTTAAATTTTAATGAACCCATGTGGCATCGTACTCATTTTCCTTATGTTAACTTTTTTTTTAAATTGGGGTCCCTCACCTAAATCTAGGACACCGAGATGGAAAAATAAATCCTCTAGCTCACTAAGATTATAAAAGGTAATTCAATACAACTTAAGTTTATCTTTTCAAATGTGCTATGATTAAACATGTACATGTGCATATTTGTGAATTCACCTAACTTGTTTGTGCTATGATAATGTCTCCAAGTAATGTGGGGTTGGGGAGTTCAGGTGGACCTAGTAAGAGAACTAGGTAGAGCATGAGGAAAAAGGCCACTAAGGCTCTTGAGGCTCCTATTTTAGCTTCAGCTGACATTATCCAAAGTATTACAGAAGCAGGTAAAGAGGTGGTGAATATCATCACAGAGTTGTTGTAGGTGCTAGTTGTGGAGTTGGTGTGTTGTTGTTGGTCCAGGTGGTTTTACTAGTTTTTGCTTTTTGTTTTCTAGCTTGTTTAAAATTCTAGGTTCTAGGTCCTTGTAAAATTTGGCTACTTTTTATGGTTTAAACTTTTGGTTTCAGGTCCCTGTAAAACCTAGTTTCTTTTTTTAAAACTTTAGGTTTCAAGTCCTTGTAAAACTTGGTGGTGCTTAACATTTATCTTTAGTTTTTTGTAAAGAGTTGCGGGTCCCTTCAAAGCTTGTTTTTACCTTAATCTAAAACAATAGAGTTTTAGAGAATTATTGGATGGACCTAATGTCACTAATGTACAAGAGTGGGAAGAGGTAACATTTTCATGTTCACTTTTGATTGTATTCTTGTCTGTTTGAAATCTCTTAGAGTTATTGTCCTTATTACATCATATTAGATCATTAATGACCTCTTCCTTCCTTTGTGACTTTGACATATGTTATGATTTTCCATACAAGAAATGGTCATAGCGGTGTCATCAACAATGATGCCTCCTAAAAGTATAGGAGAGCCATCTAAGGCTTCAATATGCATTTTTCTATACATGTTACACATATGGATTTAGATATGAGTACATGCAGTTCTAGTTTTATAGTGTTTTCCACCCCTTTGGGTTATCAACTTGTGTTAATTGTCTTTTACCTATTCCATTTTGTTAGGAGTCTCTAATGCTGAAGAGGAGGTCAAACACAACATATGCAAGAGGTCTACATGTATTCTAAGTTGAAACCCTCTTTTCAACTCATTTTGGATTGCATTTATAATTGTTAGAAAGTCATAATTCTTCCATCTATGATATTAACATCTTTTATCACTTACCATACTATAATTGATTCATTATTAGTCATGTCCCTTATCAACATAGGAAATCCATTTTAGACTCTAGTATGCATTTTCTTAGTCCATGCAATTTTTTTTTTATATGTTACATATGTGCATTTAGATATAGGTACATGCATTTCTAGTTTTATAGTGCTTTCCAACCACTTTTGGTTGTCAACTTGTGTTAATCATATTTTACCTATTACAACTCCCTTAGTGTCTTCTTAGATATTCTTTGCCATACCATTTTGTAGGAGTCCCCAATGTCAAAGAGGAGGTCCAACACAACAAAGATAAGAGGTGTACATATATTATTAGTTGAAACCCTCTTGTCAACTCATTTTGGGTTGCATTCCTATTTTCTAGAAGCCCCTAATTCTTCCCTCTATAAGTTTAACATTTTTTATCACTTACCATACAAGAAAATATCATAATCGATTCATTATTTCTTGTGCTTCCTAACGACATAAGAGATCCATCTTAGACTCTAATATGTATTTTTTAGTTTTTCTTTACATATATGTTTTCTTTAATAAGAAAGAGGTTGAAGCCATTGATTAAATAGTAAAAAATTACAAATCAACTCGAGAGGCACTGAGAGGACGGAATTGGGTAGAGGTCCTTTAGTTTTTCCTATCATTTTAAATATACAAAAGAGAGATACAATATGTGAATATAATTTTCTTCCCACATTTTATTGTCCATTCAAATTCCCTTCACCCAGTTCAATCCTAAAATAACACAACCAAACCAACAAACGACTCTTATTCTACTTTTTGAATATGTTAGTTTGTGATATAATAAAATCACAAATATAGAATTTTTCATTTTCTTAAACCATGTAGCTTAAAAGGTGATAAGAGAACTAAGAAATATCATTAACAAAACTAAGAAGAGGTACAAATAATACAGATGAATATCAGAAGCATTTTTTTATTAAGAACTAAATTCAAAATACATAGCCCAGATAAAAATTCAATTGAAAGTCATAAAAGGAGGGGATGGGGGTTCTTCCTCCTCTGAGATCCCTTCATCCTTTGCTACTAAGGTATCCAAACATCATTACCAAAATAGATTTCCTTTTTAGAAAGATCACACTCGCATTAGTACCATATTTGTAAGCATATGTATCCATTTAACAGTTTCCTATCTTCATTAATTTATAAAGATTATCTACCTTGGGTTATTGAAATATTGATTCCTTGATTGACTAACTCATCCACCCTCTTGTTTCCTTTATGATGTATATGGTTGATTACAAGTTTGTTAAAATAATTGCAAAGCACCAGTGTTTCAGATAATTGGGCATCCAATATCGAGTTAGTGAGGGAGGCTTTCCTGAGGACATTGATTATTATGGATGAATCACCTTCTATTTCTAGTTTCTGGAGTCGCAATTCCTTACAAAGATCCAAACCCTCAACTAAAGATGAAATTTATGCCCAATTATTTGTAGATTCCCCAATTTCTTTGGCTATACATGAAATCTCCATCCCTTCATCATTATGAATTTTGTATCATGTATTAGCCTTGCTAGGATTTCCCCTAGATGCCTTGTCAAAATTGAGCTTATGACATCCTCACTTCGAGGCCTTGAAAATACATACTTTCTTATTTATGTTGATTTTAAGGTCCCCATTCCTTAGGAAGGGGTGGATTTTTAATCCAATCCACCTACCACACATTTTCTCATTCCAATGAGACATGTTTGCCCCTTTAGGGATCATAGACATTAATTGATTGTTTTTTATTTTAATGATTGAGGACTCAATTTTATTGACAAGATGATCAACCTCCATCTTATTTCCTTGATATATTCTTCTATTTATCTCCTTCCATAGTTCCCAAAGAAATATGGAAGGAGATAAGATCTAAAGGTTCTTGTAAATGTTATTCAGTTTCAACAAGGGCCAAGCTAAAAAAAAAATTATGGAGTTAGGTAAGGTTGAACTCCACCCTAATTTAGAACACAACCATTGCCAACAGTGGTTCGATAAAGGATAATTAAGAAGAAAGGTGATATTTCAATTCTTCTTCTGACTTGCAAAGGGGGTATCTACTAGGACCTTGGTAGCCCATTCTCTTGAACCTATTTGTTGTTAGAGAGCTACTGTGGAGACTAATCTAGGTGAACACAAGAGACTTGGGAAGGCATAACTTACCCCAACAAAGGTTAATAGGAAGAGGACTCTTAGAGAACCCTATAGAGGATTATAGAAGCTTATAACCCATCCTAGAACTACAAACATTTCCCTTACATCCATCCTAAATAAGGGAATCTTTACCTCCCCAAAACAAAATTTTCCTAGAGGAAAGCACACTCTTGAGAAATTCCTTCTCACTTAAAGGAATGTCCTCCTCATCTAATCTTTTCAAATGTCATTTAAGACTTCCTTGTTTAGAAACCACATAATCCTTAACTCTAGAACCCACTTGGACTCTAAATGACTCATTGAATGGAGGAGAGAAGGTAATTTGTCTAAGGATTAGTAACCACCCCATAGAGTCTTGTTTTATTCTTTCTTTAATTGAACTTGGTTGAGAGTTTAAACAATGTCACTAATTGATTCTCTCCATAATATCTAAGAGACCTCCTTCTCAATGATTGATTTATTTCTCCTTTCAAAAATATCATTCTACTATGGTACCATTGATATAGATAATTGTCTTTTGATACCATTCTTAGCACAAAAGTTAGTGAATTCAATAGGCATAAACTCACCACCTTTATCAAATCTTAAACATTTAAAAGACTTACCATATTCCTTTTCAAATATAGATTTCTACCATTTGAACATATCAAATGCATGTGATTTCACATTCATGAACATTACAATCGTCATCCTTGAATAATCATCAACAAACAATATGAAATATATATCGCTATAGTAACTATCAACTCTAATTGGACCACATATATCAGTATGCACTAATTCCAAAATATCATTTGAAGTGTGTGTGCCCTGCTAGAAAAACTATAATTTTTCATCTTACCAAGATGATAATCTTTTCACATAGCATTCTCTAGTTTTTGAAGATTTAGTGACCCTCTTACTCTTTTCTTTCTACTAATCGTTAGCATGTTCTCAAAGTTTACATGGCACAACCTTTTATGTCATAACCACACATATTCAGTTTTACCAAATAAGCATGTCTCAACTGGAGGATCAAGATAGAATAAGTTACCTTTTGGCTTTATTTCAGCTCTAATTAGGTTTCCATCATCATCAAATATTTTGACCTTTCTTTTCTCAATTATAGCTTGTGACTTGAATTGTTCAACTGTGCAACACTCAAAAGATTATATTTTAGTCCTTGAACCCAATATGCATCATTATATCTGATATTATGATTTAACATTAGTGACCTTTACATTTCACCAAGTATTGAACATCATTACCAAACTTAATAGTTACACCATCAATTTCTTCAAGTTTATCAAACTTACTTAGATCTCTAGTCATGTGATGTGAACAACCACTATCAATAATCTATGAGTCATTCTTACTAACATGTGAAATAAGGAAGGTTTTTTTTTTATACCTTTCACCATTTGGATCTTCCTTGATTGAAACATAAACCATTTCAACTACTTCCTTGTCATCATCAGAAGTTGACTCGATATGCTCTTCCTTAGCAATGTAGCATGACTTCTTTCCTTTGTCTTTGTAATCCATGTTCTTTCTATACTTGAAAACTTTCTTGTCATTTTTATCAAACTTACTTCTCTTGGGAGATTTAGAAACAAAGTGACCAACCTCATTACATTTGAAACTAGATCAAGGGTAGTTTACCTTTGTATTTACCTTTACCTCTTGGCAACCTTCTTGCAAGAAATGCTTCAAGATCATCCATATCATCTTCAGTTTCAAACTCACTTTCTTCTTTACTTTTCTTCTCTTTTTTTGAATTGTTGATGTTTAGTGAATACTTAAATGTGTTTTCCATTGTAGAAAAACTATTTTCATATTTTCTCAACTCAAATGTAGTCAACCAACCAACTACATTGTCAAGTGTCAGATCATTTCCAAGCATAGCTCTTACTTCTTGAATTGCAAAACTTTTAATAACATAAATAGGTTGAAGAGTTTTGAGAACCTTACCTACAATTTTAGAATCCATGATAGTTGCTCAATAGTTTGGGGACCAACAAGCATGTTATATTCTTTCTCCAACCAATGTGTGACATTATCTTCAATGCCAGAAATATGCAACTTCATTCAATTTTTACATGATGAAAAGTTCTCCTTGTTCAAACTTGGTAACTCTCTTTTATACATCTTTGATATTTATCTTAAGTTCCTTTAAACTTCTTTCTCCAAGCACTTAGCTCTGATATCAAATTCTTAGATAACTGACAGGGTGGGGGCGGGGGGCGGTGAATCAATTATGTCCAATTATCATACAGTCCCTTCAAACATTTAAGTGCCAATAGAACATCATAAAATTCAACATAAATCACTCAATGTAAACATTAATCAACTATGTCAAACACTTTCATCCAAAATGTTAACTCACTATTCTTTGGATTGTTGAGTATCACTATACTTTCCAATTATTCCCTAGTGATCATTTAGTTATTACCGAGTTGTAATAAAGTGTTAAATATGTAAAATAACTTGTAACACAAATAAAACTTACACATTTGACAACATGATTTTAATGTGGAAACCACATGAAGAAAAAACCACTTGGGACTAGAAACCCAAATAACATTACTCTTTTGCAGTGAGTTCTACTAGGGGCTAACCTTGTTAAAGGTTACATACACATTGTTAATGTGACCTTGTTAGAGGATTTCACCAAAAGATCATCTAGACCTTATCACTCCTTGTTCTTGACTAAAGAGTGGCCTAATTTAAAGGACTCACAAATACTACTAATCAATGTTACCATATAGTATCTCATATACTTGTTAAGTCCACTCAGTTCTTCCAATATTTTTTTCTACGATGATTAAATAGTAACATTATAAATAATATATTAATAATAGAAACTACCTTTGCTTGTTCAGTTCTTTATTCTTTCTCTTTCTTGTTCTCTTTACTCACTCAGCTGATTCACGCTTTCACCAATTCTTCTTCTTATCTTTCCTATGCTCTTCTTGGTTCACTTGGCTCAACTCTTTACTCTATTTCATTCAACAACTTTGCATTCTCAACAACCTTTAATCAGATCTCAACCAATATCATCAAATCTTGATCAACAACCAACAACCTCATGACCTCATGAAATAAACAACCTTACGAAATCAAAAACCTAGAACTATCTTGTTATCCTCAAATAGTTGTCTCAATGCTTCCAAATCCTACCATCTTTTGTTTCTTAATCATATTCATTGATCTTAGGTTCATATTAAATTTCTAGATTCAAAAACTTCATGCAATGAATCTAGACGCTCAAAAAATATAACTTGTATAGAACTTTGTGTACATTTGTATCCTTCTTCAATCTCCATCATCATATCCTTGAATTTTCTCAATCTTTGAGCTTGTAAGAAAATTTTACTTGTGCCTTAGACCATCTCGAACTTTCCATATTTTCACCAAAAGTCGGCCTTAGATTCCAATTTTCCAAACTTGTCCATCCAACTATTACTCAATAAATACAAATTTGACTTGGGCAACATAGAACTTGGTTAATATTAACTTGCTCAGATAATATTGAGCTTCCCTTTACTTTTCCAATCACTCAGGCAATATTGTAGTCACTCAATGAATACAGTCTCCCTCCATTAACCTTGTAACTTGGTTATGCTTATTTTCTTCAATTCGTTACAACAATACATAATTGCAAAATAATCAAACCAATAATACATTATCACTATCCAACTCATTCAAGTACCCATCGAATACTTTACATATAACTTATGTCTTCATCATAATTTCTTCAAATCCTTGTCATCAATCTAATGATATGGTACTTAATTGAGTTAGCATATCACTTATGTCTTCATCATACTTTCTTCAAATCCTCGTCATCAATCTAATGATATGGTACTTAATTGAGTTAGCATAATGTCTCGCTAAGACTTTGACATCAATGACAATATAACAACCAATATGGATCCCTTACATACATTCATAGCATTATCAACTAACAATCTCCCATTATCAACTGGGGCTAACAATATAGACTATTTTAAAGTTATTAAACTGGCTACCAACTTGTCTAACAACCCCCACAACCACATTTGGTCGGTTGGCCTCCTAATTATTATGTTGTCAATGTGACAACTTACTTTTTTTTAGCAACTTTTCATTTGTTTATTGTTGAATTACATTTCAATGGTCATTGTAGACCTCATAAATACAAAATTTAAGTAAATCCCTTAATCAACCTTTAAACCCACATATTATCCCTTTTAGGCTCAAACAACTATATTGGAAATGTTCACACATTTTGTTTTAAAGTGGCTCTAATAGCACAAATACATCAAGTTATGGTCACATAGATGTCTATACATATCAAAATAGCCTTTTTGATCTTCTTAGTACTTATTAATCTTAGATCACCCATATGACCCATAGACTTTCTTTGATCTATAGGTGCTCAAGCAATAGGTATGACTATTGGTCTAACATTTATGAAAAATTCTTTCGTTACATTCATTGGCATAAGTCAAGCAAATAACTTCATCAGATGTTGGTATAGCTTCTAAATTTTTATTCTGCATGTGCAATCTTACTTGAATGTCCTTGTGTTGGTATAACTTATCCGATGCTTGATTTTTCATGTTGGCATATATTCTTCTAATGGTCTTGTATATCTCTGCTCAACATCTTCATAGACAACACATTGCATGTTGTTCCTTTTCTTTATTTGCTAGCATAACTCATCTTCGTAATTTCATCGGTTATCGAAGTATGTTTAAATTTGTCTCCTCACATTGTAAAGCTACTTCAACATGTCCATTGTTTAAAGATATTTTGATATACTTTCATAATTCATATGACATGTTTTTGCCATAGGCTATCTTGATAAGCTTATCGGGTGCTAGAGTATTATTTATGTTATATGGCCAACTTATTTACTACTCTAATGACCATTATTGGGGAGACCTCCGACAATATTACTTTTACATTCAGGATATCCATCAGTGTAGTCTATTTCAATTTATCCACTTCCACATTTATTTCTCTAATAATATCATCCCACTCTGATATATCCACCATTATAGTTTCATTATTAGTCCCTGCCTATATATAGGCAAGCATCCAATGGCATTACCACAATTAATTTTTACAATCAAAACTCATGAATAACTAAGTATCAAATATCATTTATTTTTTATTTATTTTTTATTTGTAAATTCTATTTTTTGATTAGCTACTGTCAATTTTGCTAGGTGTAATATTAAATTTTTTGACACCAAAAATTACAAATATAAATCTCTAGAATATTCCATGCAATTATAGAGATCTCCATGGAAGAAGTAAAGAGAGGTAACCATAACTACAACCATTCATTGTTCATGGCAACACGGGTAGCTAAACAAAGCTCTCAAAAGGAAACAGATGTTGCTTTCCTCAACCTCACCATAAATAGACGCTGTAAATTTATAGTCACCATTTTTAGAGTGCCAAAATAAGCCCTCTGCAATATCCAAAACACTCACATAAGTGTCATTTTTATAAAGAGTCGAGTCCCCCTCTTCTGCAACACACCTCTCTTCTGCATTTTCTAGAATATGCATTAGCTCCTTTACTTCAGGCCTCAGCTAACAAAGTCGCTTAAAAAATAAAGTATCTGTTAACCCCCTTTCTCTTTCATTGCAACGCAACCTTTTTGTTTTGTCTCCCATTTGACCCCAAAAGCTTCAAATTTGTATCAAACAGATAAAAACAACATTATAGGCCACAAAAAAAGAGCAATGAATTGGGTGAGATATATAAGGAATGTTCAGAAAAGGCACCCACTCTCATTAACTTGACTTGACTAAGTACAAGTTAAGAAAGGGCACCCACTCTCATTAACTCGACTTGACTAAGTGCAAGCTACCAAAATTATGTTGGGCCGAGTTTTTGATTTATTTTATTATCTAACAACATTTTTGCATCAAATTTTCATTGAAGCCATAAAATTGTAGTCATCTTGCCTACTTTCCAAGCTAATGCAAACTCATTGGCTTGATGTTGATATAAAAACTTTCCAAAGGGAGAATGCTAGTGTGAATAGGTGTAGTGTATTTTTTTGGCTAGAAAACATCCGTTCGCAACCCCACCCATCAATAAATAGGGAAATGTAAGAGATATTTTCTATTGTTTATGTTTGTTTTTTTGAATTGTTATTATATTATATTTATAATTTAATAACATATAGTAATTGTTTCTCAATTTGCTACCATAATATAATTGAATGTTCAATTTTAACTAATTAATGTAAGAAATTATTTTAAAATTGATAATTTAAAATAAAAAAGATGAGAAACTAAACATATTTTCACTTTACAAAATTAAAAAACTATATACATAATCAACAAAAAGTATATTAATTTTATGTAATAAAATTATAAAATTAATTTCTTATTTAATAATAATATCAATAGTTACACAATATAATCTTTATTTATGGATTATTTTTGTTACAGCTGGTTTTAATCATGGAGATTAACTAGACAATATTGACATTGAAACAAATTAGAGAAATCGTAGACAAAAAATATTATAATAGTAAAATGATAATTTTTTTAAAAATAATTTCCCTACTATTTTATATAGGATACAGTAAAGATTTTCTTATTTAATTCTATATACTATGATTGAACCATATTTGAAGAAGTTCCACTTTATACTTTATATAAATTTATTTTTCACTTTTTGATTCATAAAGATAAATAATTTAAATTTTTATTTTAAAATATTTTTTAGCAAATTCTAATTTTGTCATTGGTTAGTGGAAATTTAACAAAGATTACATTATTTGACTTTTACATCTATTGACTTTGCTTGATGCCTCCTAAACTCTTTCCAACAAATTCCTAACTTTATCCATCGTGTTCCATAGGACTTTGGGGCATTTTAAAGTTCCAAATTTTGTAAAGAGAAGTAGTATGCTAGTATATATGTGAATTTAGCTTTATATTATATACATCTCAATAAACGCAGACCTATAATGATATTGATAAATATGCCCCACTTATTTCTAACTTCGTTTCTCGTAAATCTTTGTTTGTAATCAAAATATAAGATTAATTATTTTGAACAAGGGACAAATAAAAGATGTTTTTTTGTCCTCGTCTAAAAATCAATCAATATGTTGAAGTTCTTTGAATCAATAATAAATTAGTAATAATTTGATTGGGCGCAAGATTACCTAGTTGTTTTGCAAAGAGAAGTAGGATGCTAGTATATATGTGAATTTAGCTTTATATTATCTACATCATAAACGTGGACCTATAATGATATGCCCCACTTATTTCTAACCACTTTTCTCATAAATCTTTGTTTGTAATCAAAATATAAGATTAATCATTTTGAACAAGGGATAAATAAAAGATGCTTTTTTGTCCTCGTCTAAAAATAAATCATTATGTTGAAGTTCTTTGGACCAATAATAAATTAGTAATAATTTGATTGGGTACAAGATTATCTAGTTGTTTTGCAAAGAGAAGTAGGATACTAGTATATATGTGAATTTAGCTTTATATTATCTACATCTCAATAAACGTAGACCTATAATGATATTGATAAACATGCCCCACTTATTTATGACTACTTTTCTCATAAATCTTTGTTTATAATCAAAATATAAGATTAATTATTTTGAACAAGGGACAAATAATAGATATTTTTTTGTCCTCGTCTAAAAATCAATTGTTATGTTGAAGTTCTTTGAACCAATAATAAATTAGTAATAATTTGATTGGGCACAAGATTATCTAGTTGTTTTGCAAAGAGAAGTAGGATGCTAGTATATATGTGAATTTAGCTTTATATTACATGCATCTCAATAAACGTAGACCTATAATGATATTGATAAATATGCCCCATTTATTTCTAACTACTTTTCTCATAAATCTTTGTTTGTAATAAAAAATATAAGATTAATTATTTTGAACAAGGGACAAATAAAAGATGCTTTTTTGTCCTCGTCTAAAAATCAATCATTATGTTGAAATTCTTTGAACCAATAATAAATTAGTAATAATTTGATTGGGCACACGATTAACTAGTTGTTTTGCAAAGAGAAGTAGGATGCTAGTATATATGTGAATTTAGCTTTATATTATATGCATCTCAATAAACATAGACCTATAATGATATTGATAAATATGCCCCACTTGTTTCTAACTACTTTTCTCATATATCTTTGTTTGTAATCAAAATATAAGATTAATTATTTTGAACAAGGGACAAATAAAAGATGTTTTTTTTTCCTCATCTAAAAATCAATCATTATGTTGAAGTTCTTTGAACCAATAATAAATTAGTAATAATTTGATTGGGCACAAGATTATCTAGTTGTGTGTGAATGCATTCTATTAGCTTTATTATAACTACTTGTATAGAAATTATGGAGGATTTTTTTATGAATGTTCATGATCTGGCCAACCAAACTAGAAAAAGAGTACTAAATGTTCAACGGGGCGTATTAAATGTCTACCATATACTCTACCAACATGCCCCCTAAATATAGACTTTGTCAAAAGTGTTGTAGGTCACATTAAAAACAATGGTTGCTCTACCTACAAGGCATATCTACCTTTCACTTAACACCTTTTTTTAAATTAAAACTTTAATTAAAAATAATATTAATTGTATCTACATTTTACTTTACGTATTTCTTTAAACTAAATTTTAATTAAAATAATATTAAATTCACAAACGTTATTCAAATTTATAATAGGTATTAACGGTATTTTATTAAGTTTTAAAAATAGGGTTTTTTTATTTTCATAATTTTAATAAACGTAATATTTTAACATATAATAATCATATGGAATTAAACTTTTTATAATTATTAAATAAAATATCATTATATATATAATTTTCTTTGAAATTTGAAGTGTGTATTATTATAATTTTAAAAATATAACAAAAATCTAACTTTACACTTATATGAAAACTAATAAAGACTCAATCTCAAAAGGCAGGGACTCTAACTCAAACAAAGCTCTTATTCATATGACATTTTGTCACCATAGGTTATCCTAATTTATATTGTCTAGCTGACTTCATTAAATAATCTAATGACCATTATCGGGGAGACCTCCCCTGATAATCTCACTTTTACATTTGAGATATCCATTAGTGTAGGCTATTTTGATTGATCCATCAAGGGTTGATATGACTCCATATTTCTTTCTCTGATAGTATCATGCTACTCCGATGAGTCTATTAGAATATGTTTTCCCTATGTCCATTTGTTTTGGCTTATTATGTTGTCAATAAATTTCTTCCTAGTGCTTTGCATTATTTCTCATCTGGAACTTATTTGAATAGATTATTCTAATTATATTTCCACCTTGTTTCATCTGCATGTTATTAGGATAACCTTTGGTGATATTAGAAAATATATCGATATAACTCTAGAGAAGTCCAAAGGACTTGATTCAAAGGCCAAACTATTTTATTTATGTGCCTAGATGCATGTTGATCTGTATAAGCTACTCAAATATCCATTCTATGTGAGTCTTTGTATAATTTTCTACTCAAATATCCCTTCTACATGAGTCTTCGTAGAATTTGCATTCATTCTTTAATAACATATTTGAATAACCCACGACTTATATTTCACATACTATGAATCTTTTCATCATGGATCACAATTACTAACAAAATATTTTGGTTTCCATGAGATAAATTTTCATGTGATTTTTTACACCAATGGTAACACTTTATGTATCTATCTCAAAATCTCATAAAAATTTGTTGTCTTCCAACATTGGTTTTATTTAATGGAAAAGAATAGTTTAGCATTTTGTGTATTATTTATTTGTTTCCTACAACTTGTATATTTACATGTGATATGTAGAAGAGAACTCTTGATGTTTACTAATTGGGTTTTGGAGCTATATAAATAGATGCACAATAGCATGTTTTCTCTCTTTGTTCCTAGATAGATCCACTGGTCATGTTGAATACATTCTATGACTAATTCGTAATGATATTCAAAGATAACCATCTTGCACATGTTTACTTTTTTTTTTTAAATGTCTAATAATGTATTAATGTTATTGTTATGAATAATACATATACTTCTTGAAGGTCATTAATATTCTAAAATTAATATGATCAATCATCTTGTGTAGTTGTAACTCTATTTTGTGTTAAGCATCTTGTAGAAACCTTCCCAATCTCCTACTCAATAAGGAAATTCTCTTCTAATTGATTGCGAGATACAACTTCTAAGATTAAAATGATCATCCTCTCTCAAAAATGTAATTCTTACTAGGATCAATGCATAGATCCATTACTCTGATCATAAACACCTTTCTACCCTTTTACAAGACCTATTAATGGTCTAGGAAATCAATGAGTGGCTTTCCCAAGTCCTTTTTTTCTATGATCATAACTGGTCACATCTTGAATCTGGTCACATTAATTAATCACACTACCCAAGTTCTATCAAACAATTTCCCTTAATTAGTTTAAATTTTTTTTTAATAGATTGTCAACCTTCCTTCTATACCATGTGGCAACAACACTCACTTTCTTCATTTTGGGATCCCCACATTCTATTTGATCCCCAAAAACTCTTGGAACTCCATAAAATAGTTCAACACTCCCAATTCTAATCATAACTTGACCTCTATAATTATCTTGGACACACCACTCTAACTTGTTCTCCTAACCCAACCCTCACCCATGGGTTCCTAATCTTCAACTATTCTTATCTTTTTCCACCTAACTCAATGTCCCATCTTCAACTAATAACTCCTAATCAATATATTAAAACTTCTAAAACTGATTCATGACTCCTAACTTCCCTAGAATTGATTAGAAACCACCTTGCTAATCAGTTTAGCATACTAGCATTATGTTGTCAAGTTGGTAACAAAGTTGTCAACGCAATGACTGTCATCCCTTCTACACTTGGATAAAGGCCTTATTGCATTAAAATAACCATATAGATCATTTTATTACCATTTTTAACTTCAAACCCTTATGCTACCCTATAAACCCTTACACTGGCCTCATTAGGCCACATATGCCTATATGGGCACTTTTGATGTCATTGACATATTTTTGACCCAATTATATTAAAATAGAACTAATGGCTCTATTGGTAAGGAATAAAAAAAATATACAATGATTATGATGATTGCATATTGTAACAAGAAATAAATATGTTCATGTTGTTTACTATGTAATTTTTAGTATACATATCAGGTGACATGTTAATTTGATTATGATTAACCTTCACATAAGATGTAAGCTAACATATGATAAATAAATCACATATGTAGGAACTTGAACCCCTTTGAGGAGGATCGTGCACAATCTCATGGATCAAAAGTGATATGTCAATACACCCTATAGAAACCATTCCTTATTTGCTTTCTTTCTCTTTCCATCCATCTTGGAGTAGTTTTATAATAAGCAATATTTTAGCAACTATATTTTCTCAAAAATTTGATTCTTTTTGTCATTGAACCACCTTGACAACCACGTGGTATAGCTCGTTCCACTTACTCAGTCCTCCTATATGCTTTAAGTGGCAAGGAAAACTATTTTTCTAAGTAGCTCAAGGTGTTGGACAAGTAAGATTTTTTTAAGTTGAAGGGTTAATTTTGTTCCATGTAACATTTGAGTGTTAGTCTAATTACTTGGAGACCAAAAAATTGAGAATAAGCTATTTGTAGGTGTGTTAACATTTTCAATACCTATTTGGTCCTAGATAGCTAGAGTGCTAGCCAAGATCAACTTTGTGAATTCCTTCATTCTGATTCATATGTAAGAACTTAGCTTCTTCCAAAAGATATTAATTTTAACATCTAATCTAAGGTTATCAAATCTTAAAACACCATGATATCAATCTTTTCAAACATTAGACTACTTAACCTAATTTATCCAAGATGGGATAAATGGTAAGATCAAAAAAGTTAATTTTTCTTGCACTATTCATAGTTGGAACATTATCAATATCCCTCACTGATCACATACATGTTTTCTCTTCCACAGGACCTCTTTATGGTCAAAGCACTCACTGATTATTCCTATTTGGACTATCCAAGATTGTCCCTTTTATGCTATAATAAGGTCACAATCAAAGGTATTATTGAAATACCTTTCAATCCTCCCTCTAGAGTGTCCACCACTCTTTTGCTAATTCTAATTCAAATCAATTACCAGATTGATAAAAAATAATTCCAAACCCTTTTTCCATCATTATGAAAATCATTACCTATCATAATTGATTTATTTTGATCCTCTCACAATCCTTGGATTTGAAGATCACCTTATAATCCTTCCTTTAGGGAGAAATTCCTATCCATGACATTGTACAAACAATAATTAGCATGTTATTCTGATTGCAAAAATATTTTTGAAAAAGTAAAATTTTGTTGATACAACCCTCTTACAAGCTCAACACTCTCATCATTGTAACCCTCTCGCAGGTTCAACACTCTCATCGATGCAACCCTTTTTTCTCAATATGAATGTAGAAACATTGATGCAATATAGAAGGAGGGAACCTATGGGGAGGGATTTTCTACGGAAATGGTTCTTCCTAGAAGATTTGATGCATGCAATCTACAAATGACTTGAGGATTTCTAAGTGGTTTATCCACTCTAGAGAATTCTTCATGGATGCATTAGAAGACCCTTAGTGATCCATAATCCTCGTGACCTATCACCACATTCTTGTTTGTTTTTTAAATTGAGGGTTCCTATGCAATATTTTTTTACTTTTTGTTTTAAAATTATGACACAACTAGTGCTCTACTGTCCAAATTTCAATTTTATTGGTTTATTAGGCTAGCTCCTCATATTGCCCTCATTTTGGCTTAAACATTTTGGTGGTGTCCGAATGATAGCTATGTATCTTAAGTTTTCAAAATTATTTATGAAAATCCTTCTACTTTGGTCCAATTAATATGTTTCATTTTCCTTTTTATGAATGTGACTAATGGTTTTCATTTCTTCTTTGTTTCATTTCTGTAATCAATTCACCAAAATTGTGCATTATATTTTTTGGCCATAAATGAATTTACAAAAAATGAATCAAACAATTGTATCGAATTATCAAATTTTCAATTAGAAAATTAATGAAAAATAATATTTTTTGTAACCTAATCTAATAAAGAGAAAGGAGACAAGGAAAGAGCCTATAGCATATCAGTAAATTGTGATCTTTTCATTAGGGAGGTCTTGGGGTTGAATCTACTCAAGATTAATACATAATAATATTTAATCTTAACAATAATAATAAATAATCTAGGCTTCCTTTAATTACCTATCCAAAAAAAAAAAAAGGAGATATAAATTCATATTTTTCATTTAAATTAATTTATGTGATTGTAATTATGTAATGAAACATTATATGATTATAATATATTAATAAATTACCTTATGTGTGTGTGGGTGCATGTAATGTAAAATATTTAAATATAAATAACTCCTTTAAGATTTTACTTAAACATGTTACATGTAAATTTATAGTATTACTCAAAATACAATAAAATTATAAATTTCTAAAGATTAAAATTTATAATAACTAATATAAACATCAAAGATAACTTCTTCCATTGGATTAAAAAAGATCAATGGTTCAAGGTGTATTTTGGATCAAAGTTGGGAATAAGAATTCTATTTTAATACTTCTTTTGAAAATGTGACACGTGTTAGTGTCATCAAATTAAGTACTTTTAAGTGTAATTTTTGAAAAGAAATCTATAAAATATCATAGTCTATATTGATAAATTACTATGTCAATGTGCCATATGGATGTGTAATTTTGATTGTAATACAAATAGAAATAATTTAGCTAATATTGATAATTGAATTTAATATTGAAATCAAAGTTAAACATTACTCAATATATAATTTTTTGTTGAAAATTTATTATTTATACAAATATGAGTAGTTAAACAATGAAATTTCAATTTTCGTACGATTTTTTTATATAGAAAAATTGGCTTATCAAATTGCTACATTTTTTTCATGATATCATATTTTGTAATGTTTTCAATTAGAGAAAAACAAGTTTTGAAGTGACCCCAAACCCTTTACAGAAGCATTACATAAATATTTTTAGTAAGCACAAAATTAGACAAACAAGTCCAAAATAAAGCATATCCATAACAAGAATACCAAGAGAGAGACAAAATACTTCTCAGCCAACAGTATCAACCGACAGAAAAATCCCAACAGAACAGAACAACACAAAACATAGAAACCTAGACCAACTTCTTCAGGATCTCTACAATTTCCATCTTAAGCTCATCAATCCTTTGAAAGTCCATGTTTATGTCATTTAGCTCCTTGATGTCCAACTCCTTAGTTTATTTTATGGTTTTCTTCCTAAGATTAGCTCTTATTCTTTTATTGGGTCCAATAATTTGATCAGCAACAGAGTCCCCTTCTTGATCCACATTGATGATCCTATTGTTCCTATTCACCAACATGGCATATAATATTTTAAGGTTATTCATTGATTACTTGAGGCCCTTGTGATTATAGAGGAGAATAGTCCTGAGTAAGGTTTCATTTCACTCCATTTTGTCAATTGATTGTTGCACTTTGTCCTCCACAATTTCTTTGACTTTGTTGTCAATATTAACCTTCTCCTTATCATCTTTAACAAAATCTATATTTATCTAATCTTCCACAAGTTTGGTAATCTTCAAATCAGCCTTATTGAAAGCATTTTCCACATTTTCCTTGGTCCTCTTAATCTTGTCATGAAACTGTTTGATCTCATTAACAATCCATTTATCTATTTTAAATGAATAGATATACCTAGCCTTGTTCATCTAAAGAACTCCCAAAGTTCTATCTATGTCATTATTGAGGTAATATAATTCTAGTTGGATAGACAATTCCTTCTAAATACTAGCTTCAATGTTGGGGTAGAACCATCAAGACATAGATCATCATCCTTCTCGAGGTGGGAAGCAAATCCTCATTGTCCACAAGATTAGGATTTTCTTGATTAGCCTCATTCTTTTGCTCTCCCTGCTATTTTCCCACAATGTTATTATTGTCCTAAATAATCTCAACATTCTCCTCTACTTGTTGATTCTCAAGCTCTGACATTTTATTTCTATCAACCTTGTTCAGCTCTTTGGAACTAGTACCAATTTCTTTGTTAGTATCCTTCTCGCTATTGAATTTGTGAAGGATAGAAGCCACCTCTTCTTTAGGCCCAACCTAGTCATTCTTCTTCATAGATTTAGTCTTCTCATATCTTGAATCCTCAGTGTCCATTTCCTCAATGGTATTTTTTTGGTAGACACTTCCTTAGCTCTCTCTCTACCCTTTTTTTCTCTTTAATCTTGTTCCCAATCTTTTCTTGATTTGATTCACCCATAGATTCTTCCTCCTCATCATCTACAATGACATTCTCATCAATATCAGGGCCTCTGACTCAAAATCCCCCTTATATTTTCCTTGAGAGGATTTACTCTTCTTCTTTGAACTACCACCCTAGGGTTCATCACTTTTCCTCTTAATTTTTTTCCTTTTTGGGTCCAAGTAAAGTCTCCACTTTTTTATCTCCATAGTACTCATAGGTGAGCAAAATCAACGCCTCATTGAACATAGGTTTTGTAGGGTCTTTGCAATTATTCTTAACACTTTTCATCAAAGAACTCTGGAGATAAAAAGGAAAAGAAATTCAAACTTTGTGGTGAAAATGATTTTTTAAAAATAGAATGGAAATTGTGAACCCTTGTAAACCTTCCATCCATAGCGAAGTATCCCATAAAAACTTCAATAATTTTCATCTAGAAAGGTTTAATTTCACTCATTTCATAGAAGTATAAGTTAGCTTTAACCAATTTATATTTCTCTTTTTTCCTTTTTAGGAAACTTGAGCACACCATTCTTAGATATATTTACATCTTTGAAAAAAATCATACCAATATTAGGTAAACCAATGACTTCAACTATAAGCTCCACAATTACCTCAACACTTTTTCCATAGATAGTAACCCTTCCATTATTCTAGCTGTCTACAAAGATTTTGGTAATGTCTTGGAAGGAACCGTGCAACTTCTCTAAGTATTGGGTAACTCCCTCATTCTTCAATTTCTTCCACACCAATTCATCATGCTTCCACTCACAATCATTGGGTTCCTCATGGTTTACTTGTCCACCCATATTAACATAGAAAATAGACTTGAAGAGGGAATGATGGTGGAGCTCAAAAATATTAAGACCGTTAAGCACCCAAAAGTGTGAGGGGATAAAATCAAAAATTGTAATAATCCACGCCATCTTACAGAGAAGGGTAAAGTAATGATGGAAGAAAGTACAAGGCATAATGTCACTCATTAAACATAATGACACCTTCCCTAAGGTTCTACTTATAATAATTAATATTATTCATTAAATCATCATTCATACCATTCCACTTCTTCATTTTATCTATTTTTCACCAACATTGGCTAAAATATCGGTGACTGTTAGTTTCTCTAAAGTCATGAGAAATATGAAAGATTTTAAAACTTTGGGAAATTAACTTGATTTTTTTGATGATATGGTCTATAGAAATAGAAGCTTTACAAGTCTCTTTGATGCATTTGACAATGTTATTAGATTCCCCAACTAACCACACATTATCACAACCCTTTTCTTTTACTAAACAAATAGATTATGGTGTTACCATAGCTTCTTCCATGTGACTTGTCTGAGTTCCCAATGGCACAACTATAGCTCCTAGGAACCTTCCTCCTTCATTTATGAAAATTCCCCCACATCAAACATTCCTTGGATTTCCTTTGTCTACACCGCTAATGTTCACCTTGTCCATCCCTTGTGTAGAGCCGACTAGACCAAATTCTCTCTCTCTCTCTTTTAATCTTTTGTTAAAATTCTATTTATTCAAATCAATCTAATCTTCCTTATTGAAATCTTTACAATTAGACATCAAGTTTCTATTGACGTTTCTAAAAACCTTCTACCTAGTGATATTAGTTGTAGCATGTTGATCACTAAATATTCAATTATTTCATTCTTTCCATATATTCTAGATAACATGGGGACCAATAATTTTCCATAGATTCTTAGCTCCATTATTACTTATTGGACATTTCCATTTCTCAAATAATTCCTAAATAGAATTAGGGAAAACCTAGCAAACATGTAATCTTTGGAAGATATTAGCGCACTCTTTAATAGAATAAGAATAGTGCAAAAGGAGATTAACTGAAGATTCAACTTCTTTGCATGTTTAATCTTTGTAATGTTATTTCATAAATTAAAGTTGATTAAAATCAATTATCAAAATTGTATATCTATTATCAATATGGGAAATATAAAGTTATAATTTTTCAATTTATAAAGTTATTAACATATTTTATTGTAAAGATATAATGTTTGATAATTGATCATATATAATACTAAATTAATTTATACAATTTATTTAAATGAAAAATTAAAACAATTTGAAATTTTAGAAAAACAATAGGAAAGAGCCTACAACACACAGTAACATTGTGAGCCTCTTTATCTAGGAGTTCTTGTGTTCCAATCTAGTCGAGCTAAATAAATAATATTAATTAATCACAACATATAAGAATATATAATCTTGGTTTTGGCCTCTTATTAATAAAAAAAAAAAAAATTAAATAACAATTATAAACTAAATATAAATTTGTAAATTATTTGAGGTTCACTGTTTTAAAAATTTTACAATTTAATGTAAATGAAAAGTATTTTACTTGTAATTACCTTATCATAATATTAACATTTAAATATTAATGCAATCAGATTTCCACAATCCATGATTTATAATGTTTATTTTCTGGATTAGATTGTGTAGAGATTTTTCATCAGAAAAATCTCTACACAATCTAATCCAGAAAATAAACATTATATAACATTTAAATATGTTTTTATTATTATCAAAAACAAAAAAATTATTATAAATTTATAATTAAAGATGGTGACGTATTATCAAAATGCAAAATGAAAATATAAGGTTTGTTGGATTACGATGAGCAAAGATCAACAATTAAAGTGAATTATCGATCGAATATGGAAATGATAATGCTTTTTCCAAACTCTGGGAATGTGAAATGTATCATATTTATTTTATCATTTAAAGTTTAATTAAGTTAAATTGTAATTTTGGGGCCCATTGTTAACTTTACAACGTAATATTGAGTCCCAACAACTATTAGATGACAACAAATCAACATCATACGATGTATTTTGGGTCAAAGGGGAAATAAATCCCAACTTTCCCAAAACACTTCCTAAATCATAACATGTGTAAAGTGTCCACTCGGCTCACAACCATTTGATGATGATGTGTGACTATTGATAAGTTAAAAATGAATGGGACCGTGATACTTGACTATGACTACCAATGAGTGTTTGATGAGCATAAATCAACGGTCTAAGGTGTATTTTGGGCCCATTTAGAGAATGATAACCTCTATTAGCAAATGTCCCTTGCAAACAAGGCACATGTCTTGATTTACCACTCAACTAATTATAATTAATATATAACTTAAAGTATACCTAAAAATTTAATGAATGTAATAACTAATAAGCTCAATTTTAGTTCTCGATGATACCGACTAAAGTTGTAATGTCAAATGATTAAATGACATGTGTCATAGTGACATCAGATGATCAAAGGTAAGCCTTCAGAAAGAAGCAATAAAAGTTAACATGATTCATGAGCCACACTTTTACAAATTTCCCCTTTAGGTTTTCAATATAATTTTTTAAGTTCTAACTAGTATTGGAGATTCACAAAGAGTTACGAATTCTAGATTGATGAATACAACATAGTCTCTCAACTCTTTTCCCACTCAAAGCCTTCTCAAATTGAAATTTGAGTTAAAATCTTGAACAACTACTTCTCGCCTTTTTAATTTTTTAAATTCTCACCATGTAGTTTACTATACTTTAGATTATAGAAATAAAATTAGGGTTTAATTTTGGATAAATTGTAGGTCTATAGAATTATTTTTGAATTTTTGAATAAGTAAATACCACAATGGCTAAAACAAGAATTTCAAATCTTGTGGTTTATTATTTAGATTAAAGAACTATAATAAGGTTTAATTTTGAATGACGCCTATAGATTATAAATATGTAGAATTTTTTGAATTTTTTAACGAGTGCATACCACTATGGCTAAAATAAACATCATGAGTATGAGTAAATGGAAAAGACATGAGAAAGAGATAATACACTTCCACAAACTAGTTAAAACACCAAGTTTCACTAATCAATTCCATGATATTTATGATCATATTATCCATTGAAAAAGGGGAAATAATAAAATTTAGATTTCCACTAGGATCAATGAAGGAAATATTATCCATTTAACAACATGCTAAATTAAAAGACAAATAAAATTGTACTGTGAGTTACTGCATGAACAAGCCTAGCGCTACCTTAAGTATTCCCTTGTCTAGAAATTGTCATTGTATGGACTAAAAATTATGATGAAAATAGAAAAGCAATTATCAAATAAAATACTCGAGGAAATTTTGTCAATAATCAAGAGTGAATTTTCTAGTCTGTTGGACCTAGGGTTTGAAGCACAAAATTCAAACATGCACATTAACATGTGAGAGCTAGCAGAGAAATATGAGAAATTAAAAGCAAGTGAAAAGATTTATATATCAAAGGAATAACATGCAATTGTAGATTGGATCAAGATCACAAGCCTCATTATTATGATATTTTTGTGCAATGGGTTTAGGATAGTATTTCCTTGCTGGCATTTTTTCTGGGATTGGAAAGTAACAAAGAAGTGGGTGCTAGAATTTTTGAAATAATTTTTAATATTCACTATAAATCATAACCAATAAGATATAATTTAATTGATCACATTGTCTATTTCATGCAAGAACAGTTACCAATGATTAAAAAAGGTGTATAGAAGACATTTAGATTCACAACCTACTTGTGTTATCTTCTTTTAGCAAAGCATTGTGAAATATTTCACACAAACAATCTTCAAATTCAGGTCCATAATCCAATATAAAAATGGAAACCTCTGATAAGGATGACTAATAACATTTTTTTAGAATTACAACGATTTTGTAGATTTCTTTTTGGAACCAATATATCGCAAAATTACATGCACTTCAATGTCCATATCAGTTGTGTCTTGAAGAGATTGCATTCAACGCGAAAGTTGAATACAACTGGATAATTGATACTTTATGGAAGACTACACTACATTAAGGTTTTATGGTTGAGTGATAGAACCCTACAAACTTCCAATACATGTGACACAAAGGATTTATTTTTTGGAATATGTACAGAAGATGGAGAGCACAGATGTAATCTTTCATGGTTAGTAAAAGAAAGTGATATCTCCTAAATTTCCTTTTTCTTGTCAAGA
This sequence comes from Cupressus sempervirens, assembly GCA_028749045.1. Lineage (NCBI taxonomy): Eukaryota > Viridiplantae > Streptophyta > Pinopsida > Cupressales > Cupressaceae > Cupressus > Cupressus sempervirens. The sequence goes on along the minus strand of CM053791.1, from coordinate 188,923,300 downwards.
GTCCACAAATGAGAAGAGGATTCAAAGTGGAACAAGATTTATTTCACAAATTTTAGGTTTGATGATGACAGTCATTGGCAGTATGATCCATTCAACATAATTAGATCAAAGCTTACGAAGAAAGGAACTCCACAAGAGCATGGCAACATGCGAATATGTCAATGATAGAAAAATTTTAAAAATAGAATCTAGTGATGTGGTGAAAAAAGAGATGGAAAAATATGCTACTAAAAACAATATTTCAATACAAGAATTGTCATCACAATTATACTATCGTACAAATAGAAAGGGAAAGTATAACCTAGTACATCCTCAATTTTTACTGGAAAGTTGAACAATGGTCTAGAGAATATATTCCAAAAGCCCTATTTGATCAATGCAAAAGTGGTAATTTGACTGATACCAAAAATTTTGATTATTGGGAAATGAGGAAGAATCTCAATGAGCAATTTACCTCTATGGGTCTTTATGAAGTGGATGAGGATGAAATATAAAGAAAAAATTGTAGAATAATAAGCATCTGGTTGAAGCATATTATAGTGAGGATGATATTGAAGATAATGAGTACGAGAAGGCTTATGTGGATCTTACATTCGCTAATTCCACTCCCAAAACTACTAAAATCTATTAAAATTTTAGTGGATTTGATATGGAGGTGAAGGAAAATTAAGAAACTTGCAATACATGCCGAGTGATGCTAGTGTCAACCAAGCCACAATATGTGCAGAGTAGAAGTAGTGTTGATCAAGCATCAGTATTGACTGAGTGACGGTATATGTGTTGAACAAGAAATTTAGTAGTAACTGAGTAATCCAATGATGACCAAGTGTAATCCAGTGATGACCAAGTGTAAGAACACAGTGATGGCTGAAGAACAACAGTTTAAAATTTTATGAGAAATTGTAATTTCCAACCAACAGAGTTGATTTCTTGCAATATGTAAAGCGTGTTGAGGATAAGGATGGATGACCTGGAACATTTAATCAAGGGAAATTATGTTTTTGTGTTTCTATATATGAATTCAAGAAGAAGCTTAGAGAAGTTTCTAGAATATAAAAGAGGAGAAAAATTTTTGGAAGGATTCGATGAATCTAACCTAAACCTAAGATCTACGGTGATGTTCAAGACAAAAAAGATCAGAATTACCTATTTGAGGTACAAGGGCTAACCTAATAAGGTTGGAGAAGTTGTTGATGTTATTGATTGGAAAAATTAAGCAGAAGGTTGAGAAGATTTTACAAGAGGTGAGGAGTGATAGCTTGAAGAGTTGTCAAGTGAATCAGAGACTAAGATGACAATGAAGGTTAGTCAGTGAATCAACATTTGAGCCAAACTGAGGTCTATAATTGCAAAGTGAGTTGTATTTGTCATATCAAAACTTGTTGTTACTTTCTAACCATTGTATCAATTTAAAATCCTTTAATCAAGGTTGACCTAATAGTCATATGTAAATCCTTTAAACAAGGTGGCATTCTAATGGATTGTTTTAAAATCCTCTAACAAGGCCACTCCTAACAAGGTGATTAAATCATTTAACAAGGCCTTTTGTAACCTTTAACAAGGTTGGCTCCTAATAGAACTCGCTTTAGAAGAGTGAAAAGAAGTGATACATATTTACTTAGTGAGTTTGATCCCAAATCAGTGAAAGATGCTCATGAATATCTAAGAGGTAAATTAGGGGTCGTTCCCCTAAACAAGGCTACTTAAGCTGAAATGGTGCTTTGCATAAAATGTGTTGATCATAATAGTTTACAAGATGACACAGACAATCCTAATTTAGGAGTTGTCGAAGGTAGTCATGAGGAAGAAGGACATAATGTTGTATCACTCATACACAGATTACAAAGGATGAATTCATAACTCACATAAAGATATCTACATGAAAAGATGCATGAGATAGATCAAGTGTATTTGGCATTATTGTCAAAGAGGGAGATGTTGTGAAGATGTTACCATAAGAAAGAGGGAGAAGATGAAAGATAGTTACCCATGCAGAAAGAAAAGAGAGGTTTGCATGAAAGAGGGAGATATTGTGAAGAAAAGGAGAACATGAAGTAATTAGTAAGAGGGAGAGGTTGAATAAGAAAGAAAGAGGTCATAGAATTAGAGGTGTTGTATGGATAAGAATCAAAATGAAACTAAGGATATTAATGAAGATTTAATATTGTAAATAGAGGGAGTTTTCTTGATTCAGTACAAGCTTTGAATTGCATGGTAACTAAAGGTCTTGCCATCAAAGCCAAAGAGAAAGATTGTTGGAAACTATAATGGGAACAATTGATATGTTGTCATTGATGTCACACTTTATTGGTGTGACAATTTGCTATCTGATTTGAGTGTCATATCTATTTGATTGATGAAGAGGATATGAGAAGTTGGTCATAAAAAAAGCACCTAGAGGAAAGGTTGAGTTATGAAGAGGAAACTACAAAAGAACACTTGATTAGTTAGAATTTGACAAGATAAAGTGGTTGTTTAATCATACAAGAAGTAAAGAAGATGATTATACTTAAAACCTAAAGAAGTGGCCAAAGATAGATCAAATGCATAGGCATGACTGAGCAATAGAGAAGAAGATCAAGGAACTTGCAATACATGTTGAGTGATGCTAGTGTTGATCATGCCACAGTATGTGTCAAGCAAAAATAGTGTTGACCGAGCATTAGTATTTACTGAGTGATAGTATATGTACGAAAAAATAAATTTAGTAGTGACCGAATAATCCAATGATGACTGAGTGTCAAAACACAGTAATGGTCAAGGGACAATATTTTAACAGTTTATGAGAAATCATAATTTCCAACTGACATAGTTGATTTTTTGGGAAATGTAAAGTGTGTTGAAAATAAGGATGGATGACCTAGAGCATTTAAATCAAGGGAAATCATGTTTACATGTTTCTACGTAAGAAATCAAGGAGAAGTTTGAAGAATTTTCTAGAAAAAAAAAGAGGAGATGAATGTTGTAACAATTTAATGAATCTGACCTAAACCTAAGATCTACGGTAATGTTTAAGTGACAAAAGATTAGACTTTCTCATGAGGTACAAGGGCTAACCTTGTTAGGATAAACCACGGACAGAAATAAAAACTACATGCAAATATAACCAATAACAAAAAATAATAGAACACACAGAAATGAACACAAGGCACCAAGATTTAACGTGGTTCACCCAATCCCTGGGCTACGTCCACCAAATAGCAAGTTCGATCTTATTACAATCCAGTGATTACAACCTGATTACAACGATCTTATGAAGTATGTACAGTACTTTCCTGATCAGTCACCACAATCTAACAATCTCCCACTTGGGGACTGATCAGGCTCCACACTAAACAACAATCTCCCACTTGGAGACTGATCCTGTAGCAATACCACTATCACATGGGGCTCCCACTGGATCAAACCATCCTGGACTCTACTGTTCTTTTATTCATGTTCAGCCTAAAAGACCAACCGAAGCTGAAGAGGAGTTCAGCTTCTCCCTTGTTACAACCTTTGTCAACATATCTGCTGGATTGTCATTGGTATGTATCTTCTCCAGCTTTAACTGTCCATCCTCCAAAATTGACCGAATGAAATGGTACCGCAACTGTATGTGTTTGGTCTTAGAATGTAGAGCTGAATTCTTAGCAAGATGAATGGCACTCTGACTATCTGTGAACAAATAATTATCCTTCTGAGGATGTCCCAATTCTTCCAAGAAGAACTGAAGCCATATCATCTCCTTGGCTGCCTCTGTAGCAGCAACATACTCTGCCTCTATAGTGGATAAAGCATTAATCTTCTGTAACCTAGAAACCCAGCTCACGGCTGCCCCACCAACAATAAAGACATAACCTGTAGTACTCCGCTTGGTATCAATATCCCAAGCCAAATCTGAGTCAACATAGCCCTGTAAATCAGTAGTAGAGCCCCCAAAGTGTAAACACTTATTGGATGTTCCTCTCAAATATCTGAGAATCCACTTGACAGCATTCCAATGCTCAAATCCTGGATGACTCATATACCTGCTAACGACTCCCACTGCATGTGCAATATCTGGCCTAGTGCATACCATAGCATACATTAAACTTCCTACAGCTAAAGCATAGGGTACCTTGGACATCTTATCCTCCTCTTCCTGTGTCTTGGGACACATCTCCTTAGTCAATTTCAAATGACCGGGTAAAGGTGTGCTGACAGCTTTAGCATTCTCCATAGAGAAATGTTGCAACACCTTCTCAACATAATTAGCTTGAGATAGCGTCAATGTTCTGTTCTTCCTATCTCTGCAAATCTTCATACCAAGGATTTATTTTGCTGCCCCCAAATCCTTCATAGCAAATGCATGTGCTAATTGGCGTTTCAGCCCCTTAATATGATCAATGTTAGACCCAGCTACAAGCATATCATCAACATATAAACATAAAATAATGTAGCTATCATCATCCAACCTCTTAAAATAAACACAGTAATCTGAATGACACCTATTATATCCATGCTCATGCATAAAACTGTCAAATTTCAGATACCATTGCCGAGGTGTTTGCTTCAAGCCATATAAACTTTTCTTCAATTTGCACACTAAGTTCTCCTTACCTTTGACCTCAAAACCCTGTGGCTGAGCCATATATATTTCTTCATCCAAATCACCATGAAGAAAGGTTGTTTTAACATCCATCTGCTCTAAATGCAAATCTTCAGTAGCCACAAGACTTAAAATAGTACGAATAGAAGTCATTTTAACAATAGGAGAAAATATCTCATCAAAATCAATTCCCTTTTTCTGTGCAAATCCTTTTACAACTAACCTGGCCTTAAATCTTTTCTTACCTCCTTCCTCTTCTTTCAACCTGTAAACCCATTTATTCTGTAAAGCCTTTTTACCTGCAGGCAACTTGCACAAATCCCATGTCTTATTTTTCAGCAAAGAGTCCATTTCATCTTTCATTGCAGACTCCCACTGAATCTTAGTATCCACCTGCACAGCTTCATCATAACTTTCAGGTTCACCAGCATCAGTAAGTAAAATAGAATACAAAGAGGGAGAAAACCTTTGTGGAGGTCTAATTTGCCTTGTTGACTGTCTAACATTCACTAGTGTGTGTGGTATTTGTTGTTGCATTTGTTGCACATCATGAGGAATGGCTAGAACATCAGCTTTTGGAGTATCATCCAGCACTACATAATCATCTTCTTTCTTCTCATGTTGTTGCAACAGATCTTTGTACAACACTTTCTCATTGAATATGACATCCTGACTTCTAATAATTTTAAAATTTTCAAAATCCCAAATCCTATAACCAAATTCATTAATGCCATATCCAACAAAGACACATTTCTTTGATTTAGCTTCTAGCTTGGTTCTATTTTCAGAGTCTATATGAGCAAAAGCTTCACAACCGAAGGTCTTGAGAAAAGAATAACTCACCTTCTTACCAGTCCATGCTTCCTCTCGAATACCACAGCCCAAAGGAGTAGAGGGACCTCTATTAATCAAATATACTGTAGTATTGACAGCCTCCGCCCACATGTGTAAGGGAAATCCAGCATGCAACCTCATGCTCCTTGCGCACTCCATTATAGTCATGTTCATGCGTTCAGCCACTCCATTTTCTTGTGGAGTCCTTGGAACAGTTTTTTGTCTACGAATACCATTAGTGGAGCAATAATCTTCAAATTCATGACTGCAATACTCACCACCATTATCAGATCTTAGACATTTTAATTTCTTACCAGTCTCATTTTCAACCAAGCATTTCCATTTCTTAAAAGTTTGAAATACATCAGATTTCTGTCTAAGGAAATAAACCCATACTTTTCTAGTTGCGTCATCAATAAATGTAACATAATAATGAGAGCCACCAAGGGAAGATACCTAGGCTGGTCCCCATACATCTGTATGCACAAGCTCTAATTTCTCCTTTTTGTTTTCCTTCCCTGTCTTTACAAAACTCACTCTCTTTTGTTTTCCATACACACAACTTTCACAAAAATCCATATTCACACATTTTAGTCCTGGTAAAACTTTCCTTGAATGAAGTACTTTCATACCTTTCTCACTCATGTGTCCAAGTCTATTGTGCCACAACGTTGTATCAGAATCTACAGCAGCTATTTGTTCTCCCTGCTCAACTGTAGTAATTGTTCCTGAATATTCATTTTTCTCTGAAACAATCAAAGTAGAAGGAACAATATGACCTGTATAAAGATATAAGGTGCCTACTTTCACACCTTTTGCTACTACAAGGGAACCTTTTGAAACCTTCCAATTTTTATCATTAAAAGTAACTACACAACCCTCATCACCGAGTTGCCCTGCTGAAATTAAATTTCTACTTAGTTTTGGAACATGTCTTACCTCATGTAGTAGCCAATTATTCCCATTCTGCATCTTAATCTTAGTTTTTCCCTTTCCAACAATCTGACAGGGTTCATTATCCCCCAAATAAACAAGCCCAAAATCCCCTTGGACATAATCAATGAAATAACCTCTATGAGGTGTAGCATGAAATGAAGCACCAGAATCTAAAACCCATGAATCATCAACACTCTCTAAAGACAAAAGCAAAGCATCCTCTTCGGATTTTTTACTTACCACATTTGCCTCCTTGTCTCCATCTAATTTATCCCCTTCATTTTTCTTTCGATTCCAACAATCTTTCTTTTTGTGCCCTAGTTTCCCACAGTACCAGCAATCATTTGGTCCTCTTGATTGAGACCTCCTCTCCTTTAACTTTCCTCTTGATTTCCCACGATTTCCAGAGTTACTTCCTCTTTCAGTCGTTCTGCCCCTACTTTGTGCATTTAAAGCACTTCCTGATGTAGATCCACTTGAGGATTTTCTACGAGTTTCTTCACTTAAAATAACACTGATTACATCATCATATTTTAGGGTACTAGATCTAGGAACAGAATTACTCACCGCCATTACCAAGTCATTCCAGCTTTCAGGCAAAGAACACAAAATCAAGAGAGCCCTAATTTCTTCATCAAAATTGATACCCACAGAAGATAATTGACTAGTAATAGTATTATACTCATTTAAATGATCTGCAACAAATCCACCTTCTGTCATTTTCATATTAAATAAACGCTTCATGAGAAATACCTTGTTTGAAGCGGAGGGCTTTTCATACAGTGTCTCTAGGGTTTTCATCAAATCTTCTGTCGTCTTTGTTTTTGTAATATTAAATGCCACCGATGGTGCCAAGCATAACCGAATGCTTCCGAGTGCCTTTCTGTCCAAAAGATCCCATTCAGCCTCTGACATAGTTCCTTGATTCTTGGCTTTTCCTTCCAACGGCTTCCATAAATCCTTCTGCTGTAAATAGTCTTCCATTTGCATCTTCCATAACTGGAAGTTCTGCCCATTAAACCTGTCAACCCTCAACTTACCCTCATCTGCCATCGCTCCCACTCAATCGTGAGACTCCCACTTAACCGTGAGACTTTCCTGCAGAGGATAACTGAAAGACAACCTCGCTCTGATACCACTTGTTAGGATAAACCATGGACAGAAATAAAAACTACATGCAAATATAACCAATAACAAAAAATAATAGAACACATAGAAATGAACACAAGGCACCAAGATTTAACGTGGTTCACCCAATCCTTGGGCTACGTCCACCAAACAGCAAGTCCGATCTTATTACAATCCAGTGATTACAACCTGATTACAATCCGTAATCCCTTACAGCTCAATACCGCCGCAAGAACCAATTTCGTATCACAACATAATGAAAAATACCCAACCCTAAGCCCTTTTATACAAGTATTAAACCACTTTAGGGTTATAACATGTCGGCCATATGTCGGCCAGAATCTAACAAACCTAATAATGTACAGTACTATTTATGAAGTATGTACAATACTTTCCTGATCAGTCACCACAATCTAACAAACCTAATAAGGTTGGAATAGTTGTTGATGCTATTGATTGGAAAACTTAAGCAGAAGGTAGAGAAGAGTTGAGAAGAGGTGAAGAGTGATTTCTTGAATGGTTTCCAAGAGAATCAAAGATTGAGATGACAATGAAGGTTAGTTAGTGAATTAACATTTGAGCCGAAATGAGATTTGTAATTGCAAACTAAGATGTATTTATTAGATCAAAACCTGATGTTACTTTGTAACCATTGTACTAGTTTGAAATTCTTTAATAAAGTTTGACCTAAAAATCATATGTAAAACCTTTAATCAAGGTGGCATTCTAATGGAATGTTCTAAAATCCTCTAACAAGGCCACTCCTAACCAAGTGATAAAATAATTTAACAAGATCACATTTAATAATGTATTTTGTAACCTTTAACAGGGTTGGCTCATAACAGAACTCACTTCAGAAGAGTGAAAAGAAGTGAGACATGTTTACTTAGTGAGTTTGACCCCAAACCAGTGAAAAATGCTCATGAATATCTAAGAGGTAAATTAGGGGTGATTCCCCTAAATAAGTCTACTTAAGTTGAAATAGTGCTCTGCATCAAATGTGTTGATCAGAATATTTTACAAGTTGATGCAAACAATTCTACTTTAGGAGTTGTCTAAGGTAGACATGAGGAAGAAGGGTAGAATGTTGTATTAGTCATACATAGATGACAAAGGATGAATTCAGAACTGACATGAAGATATCTACATGAAAACATTCATAAGATAAATCAAGTGACTTTGGCATTGTTTTCAAAAATGGAGATGTTGTGAAGATGTTACCATAAGAGAGGGAGAAGATGAAAGATGGTTACCCATGCAAAATGAAAGAGAGATTACCATGAAAGAGGGAAATATTGTGAAGCAAAGAAGGAGAACATGAAGTGACCAGTAAAAGGGAGAGATTGAATAAGCAAGGAGTTCATAGAACTAGAGGTGTTGCATGGATAAGAATCACAATGAAACTAAGGATATTAATGAAGATTTGATACTGTATATAGAGGGAGTTTGCTCAATTCAGTACAAGTTTTGGATTGCATGGTAAGTAGGAGTTTGTTCGATTCAGTACAAGTTTTGGATTGCATGATAACTAGAGGTGTTGCCATCAATGCCAAAGAGGGAGATTGTTAGAAACAACAATTGAAACAATTCTTATATTGTCATTGATGTCAAACCTTATTGGTGAGACAGTTTGCTATATGATTTGAGTTTCATATCTATTTGATTGATGAATAGGATTTGAGAAGTTGGTCATGACAAAACAACCTAGAGGAAATGTTTGATTTATGAAGAGGAAACTACAAAAGGATGCTTGATTAGTTAGACTTTGACAAGATGAAGTGGTTGTTTGATCATACTAGAAATGAAGAAGATAGTTATACTGAAAACTTGAAGAAGTGACCAAAGATAGATAAAATGTACATCCTTGGTCGAGCAACAATGCAAAAGATTAAGGAACTTGCAATACATGTCGAGTGATGCTAGTGTTGATCGAGCCACAATATTTGCCGAGTGGAAATAGTGTTGACCAAACATCAATATTGACCAAGTGACAATATATGTGTCAAACAAGAAATCTAGTAGCAACTAACTAATCCAGTGATGACTCAGTATCAGAATACAGTGATGGCCAAGGGACAATTTTTTAACATTTTATTATAAATCATAATTTCCAACCAACATGGTTGATTTCTTGGGATATGTAAAGCATGTTGAAGATAAGGATGGATGACCTAGAATATTTAAATCAAGGGAAACTATTTTTGCATGTTTCTATGTAAGAATTCAAGGAGAAGTTTGGAGAAGTTTCTAGAACATAAAAGAGGAGATAAAATGTTGGAAGGAATTGATGAATCTGACCTAAACCTAAGATCTACAATGATGTTTAAGCAGCAAAATATTAGAACTACCTATTTAAGGAGGTACAAGTACTAACCTAACAAGGTTGGAGTAGTTGTTGATGCTATTGATTGGAAAACTTAAGCAAAAGGCTAAGAAGAGTTGAGAAGAGGTAAAGAAAGATTGTTTGAAGGGTTTCCAAGTGAATCGAGGACTAAGATGAGAATGAAGGCCAATCAATGAATCATCATTTGAGCTAAACTAAGATTTTTAATTACAAAGTGAGTTGTATTTATTAGATCAAAACATGTTGTTACTTTCTAACCATTGTATCAGTTTGAAATCATTTAATCAAGGTTGACCTAAAAGTCATATATAAATCCTTTAATCAAGATGGCATTCTAATGGAATGTTCTAATGTACTCTAACAAGGTCACTCCTAACCAGGTGATTAAATCCTTTAACAAGGTCACATTTAAAAGTGTGTTTTCTAGCCTTTAAGGTTGGCTCCTAAAAGATCTTAGTTCAGAAGAGTGAAAAGAAGTGAGACATGTTTACTTAGTGATTTTGAGTCCAAATTAGTGAAAGATGCTCATGAATATCTAAGAGGTAAATTAGGAGTGATTCCCCTAAACAAGGCTACTTAAGCTAAAATGGTGCTCTGCATCAAATGTGTTGATTATAATCATTTGCAAGTTGATGAGACAATCCTACTTTAGGAGTTGCTAAGGTAGTCATGTTGAAGAAGGAAAGAATAATGTATCAGTCATACACATATGGAAAAGGATGAATTCAAAACTAACATGAAGATATCTACATGAAAAGATGCATGAGATATATCAAGTGTCTTTGGCATTGTTTTCAAAGGAGATGTTGCGAAGATGTTACCATAAGAAAGAGGAAGAAGATGAAAGATAGTTACCCATGCAGAAAGAAAGAGAGATTACCATGAAAGAGGGAGATATTATGAAGCAGAGAAGGAGAACATGAAGTGATCAATAATAGGGAGATATTGAAAAAGAAAGGAGTTCATAGAACTAGAGGTCTTGCATGGATGAGAATCAAAATGAAACTAAGGATATTAATGAAGATTTGATACTATACATAGAGGGATTTTTCTCGATTCAGTATAAGTTTTGGATTTTATGATAACTAGAGGCGTTGCCATCAAATCAAACGAGGGAGATTGTTGGAAACTACAATTGGAACAATTGTTATATTATCATTGATGTCAAACCTTATTGGTAAGACAATTTTCTATCTTATTTGAGTGCCATATCTATTTGAGAAGTTGGTTATAAAAAAGCACCTAGAGGAAAGGTTGAGTTATGAAGAGGAAACTACAAAAAGATACTTGATTAGTTAGACTTTGATAGATAAATTGGTTGTTTAATCATACTAGAAGTAAAGAAGACATTCATACTAAAAACTTGAAGAAATTACCAAAGATAGATCAAATGTGTAGGCTTGACTAAGCTATAGAGTAGATGATTAAGGAACTTGAAATGCATCTCAAGTGATGCTAGTCTCGACTAAGCTACAGTATGTATCGAACAAGAAATTTAGCAGTGATCAAGTAATCTAGTGATGATCGAGTGTAAGAATACAATGATGGTTGAGGGACAACATTTTAACAGTTTTAGCAGTCATAGGAACAACATCAAAATATCAAACTTGTTTGCAAGTTTCTTTGTCTACAATCTTGCTGCCCTTTTGAATTTTGAATTTTGAATGATTGTGGACCCTAAGCCTTTGGATCTGCCACCATGCTTGGACCTAAAACTTGTGCTTGTGATGTGCAGAGACTTGGTCAACCCACTAAATGGTTGTGGGTCCATTGGTGTTGATGGGCTGTCTTGTGTTGACAATTCTACTTTGGAGTGTGGGCTATCATGTGATGACATTACTGCTTTGGGGGGTGGAATCTCTACTTGTTGTTAGCTGGGGGGAGCCCAAAAGTTAGATGTTGGTTCTCTGTCAAGGTGGAAGAGTGTGTTTGTGGGTACCTCGATGATTAGTCTCAATACAGAGAATCCCAAGATAACTCATGGTCAAGATGGCCCAGTGATTTCACTCCCTGATAGTATTATGGACAATGTGACTTCTGGCCTCAAGCTTTGTGTTGTTGGCAGATTTGTTGCTTTTCGTCCTACTATTGAAATGGTACAAAAATGGGTGGATCAAAAGTGGAAGGTCAAAGGTAGTGCAAGTGTTTTTGCTATGCCTAGTGGACTATTATGTTTCAAATTTACCATGGAAGAGGATTTCAATACTATTCTCTCTAGGACTTAGTATTTTGGGAAGCACTGTCTGGCTCTAACTAGATGGCATCTAGGCTTTGATGCTAGCTTGGAGCTAAACAAACTTGCCCTTGTCTGGGTAAGATTACTGGGTCTCCCCTTGGAATTTTGGGATGAAAAGATATTAAGGTGGGTGGGGAATTCTTTCGGTTATTTTGTCACTGCTCATAAAGTGACAATGCAAAAATTGAGGCTGGTCTATGCTAGATTCTATGTGAATGTAGCACAGAATAGAACACTACCTATTGTTGTTACGTTGAAGACTAAATGGGGTGAGAGAGTTCAGACCATAGAGTATGAGATTGCAAGTTTGCATTGCCAAAGATGTGGGCAATTTGGCCACCTTATAGTGGATTGCAAAGCTAAAATACAGAAAGATAAACAGAAGAAGGGCTCACCAGGGATTATTATTGAAACCTTGGGGGAACCTTCTAAAGTGTCCAAGAAGGTAGTAAAGACACCCTCTAAGGCTTTCTCCACTATGCTCCCCACTCAGGAAAATGGTTTGATTCCTAGGGGGAGGGTTGCTATGGAGGATAAGGACTCAGATGAATACCCTTTCAAAAGAGATCTAGAGGATCTTTTGTGCTCACCTAAGGTGAGGTCTTCAAAGGAGGCGTTATTGGAAGAAGGGGAAATTGAGGTATCCCACTCTCTCTCAGGTTCCTCAACAACTCAAAAAGGGGACAGCTAGCAAGATACTCCTTCCAAGGAAATGGGGGTATCCCACTTTCTGCAAGGATGTGAAAATAGGGAGATAGTTTGCACCCCTCTAAGGATGGTTAAAGTTTTGTAGGCCGAGATTGCTGCAAAGGTACTGGCAAGTATTGAAAAGATGGATAAGGAGATGAGCCCTTCTTTGCCTCAAGATGAGGATAATGGAGAATGGGAAGTGCAGAAGAAGAAGAGGAGGGGGGAGAAAACCAGATATAGGTGCCTCAGGGACAGCTAGAAGACCATCGAGTAGAGTAACCAGGACAAAGAAAACTGCTAGGGATGTGGCTAGTGGTAAGCAACTTACACTGGAGACAATAAAAAAAGGTAAAAAATGAAATTCCTTTGCTAGAATATGAGGGGATTAAATAATCCCTAGAAGCAATATGCTCTCAAACAAATTATTTCTCAAGAAAAAATTGACTGTGTCCTAATACAAGAAACAAAAATGTCTAGTGCAAGTTTTGTTAAAATAGCAAGTTATATCTAGTCAGGGGCAAGGTACTTACATATGGATGCAGATGGAGCCTCGATGGGTATTGCCACCACATGGAACCTGAACCCCATGAAGGGGTATGAGGTCTGGAAGGAAAAAAAATTAATTATCAACTATTTTCAATCTAATAGTCATTGTTGGAGGCTGATCAATATCTATGCCTCCAATAGCAGAATTGGGAGGAAGGAAACGTATGATAAGCTAACTAGGATTACTGAAAATATGAAGGAAGAGAAATGGATGTGTATGGGTGATTTCAATACTCCCCTTTACAATTCGGAAAAGTTGGGTGGTAACAAAGAATGTTCGGAGAGCTTGCAAGACCTTAATGAATTCATGAGGAAGTTGGATTTGATGGATGTGGAGTTGCGAGGAAACCCATATACTTGGACTAACAATAGGAAAGGAGAGGATCTTATCTAGGTTAAGTTGGATAGACTATTAGTGTCAGGGAATTAGAGTAGAATGGGTAATTCTTATCTTGAGAGCCTCACCAGAATGGTTTTAGACCACTCCCCCATTTTATTCCATTGGGAGGATGGATTTAAAGGGGGAAAGAAACCTTTTAGATATGAAATAATGTGGGGGTCTCAACCATAATTCAGAGAAAGAATTCAGGATTGGTGGAACATAAGGATAGATGGTACTACGATGAACAAGCTTACTCGAAAACTTGATAATATTCAAAGGAATGTTAGAGCCTGGGCTAAAAGTTCATTTGGTGACTTATTTAAAATTAAAGGTGAAGTGGAGGAAAAGCTCAATAAACTCTAAGGTGTCATTTTAGAAGGGAATAATTTGAAGGAGAATATTCAAGAAGAAGGGATGTATAGAAAGAAGTGGAAAGAGATCCTTCAAAGGAAGGAAATCTTCTAGAAACAAAGATCTAGAATCCAATGGCTAAAGGAAGGGGATAAAAATACTACTTTTTTTCACAGGTCAACATCCAACCACAAAAGAAGAAACACTATATCAAGACTGAATGATGTAGGGGGAAGGGTTTTGAAAGAGTAGGAGGAGATGGGTAAACATGTAGTAGAACACTTTAGTAAAGCACTTGAGAAAGACAACTTTACTGGGAACCCGATTATCAGGACAAGTTTGATTAATTCAATCCCAAGGATTCTTGGAGAAGAGGGAAATAGTTTGATCCTTGGTAATATCATGTAAGAGGAAGTGAAAAGGGTTGTTTTTTCTATGAAATCCTTTAAGGCCCCAAGATCGGATGGATTCCCTCTAGCATTTTTCTAGCATTTTTGGGAGGTGGTTAAATCAGATTTGATTTGGGCCACTAGGGATTTTTTCAAAACAGGTAAACTACTAAGGAGAATAAATAAGACCTTTATTGCCTTAGTTCTAAAAAATTCAAATCCTCTAAACTTGCTTGACTTTAGACCTATAAGTTTATGTAATACTATTTATAAAATCTTTGCCAAGGTTTTAGTGAATAGATTAAAGCCTTTCTTGGAAAGAATCATTGGAAGTCCTCAAAAGGGATTTGTGCCAAGAAGAAAGATACTAGATACGGCTATAACAACCCATGAGGTTATCCATTCAATGGAAAAGAATAGGCAACCTGGGATGGCATTCAAGTTGGACATTTCCAAAGCGTATGATAAGGTCAATTGGGATTTCCTTCATGATGTGCTAGAAAGAATAGGATTTAGTAATAGGATCATTAACCTAATCATGATGATGGTGGGCTCAGTACGTTATTCTATCCTACTAAATGATTCCCCCTAGGGTAACTTGAATGCAGAGAAAGGCTTAAGGCAGGGTGATCCACTTTCTCCTTATCTTTTTATTATGATAGCTGAAGTTTTAGGAAGGTATTTCTTGAAATTAGTTAATATGGGTTGTATTAAAGGTTTTAAACCAACTACTAATGTTGTAACTGAGGTTATACAGCAATTTGTGGATGATACCTTCCTATTTGGGGAATCTTCACTTATGGAGGCAGAAGCTTGGAAGATGATTTTACACAATTATGAAGAAAGCTCAAGGCAGCAGGTGAATTACCATAAGAGTAAGATTTATTTCTTTAACACCGAAGCCTCGCTTCAAAGAAGGATTAGGAAAATCTTGGATTGCCAATCCGCTTGCCTCCCAGACACTTATCTAGGTCTTCCCCTTACTACTAAGGAAGTAACTAATGAATTCTGGAATACGATTGTGGAGAGAGTTCAGAGGAAGCTTGCAGGTTGGAAAGGGAAGGTATTAAGTAATGCTAGAAAATTACAACTACTCACTGCTGCTCTTTAGGGAATCCCTATCTACTTCTTATCCATTTTCAAAATCAACCAAAACATGGTAGAGAAAATTAAGAGAATTCAAAGGAATTTCATATGGTCAGGGATAGAGGAGAAAAATAAATTGAGTCTAGTTATCTAGGAAGATGTGTGTAAACCAAAAGGGGGGCTTAGGGATTAGAAGGCTGAAGGATCTCAATAAAGCTCTCCTCACAAAAATTTGTTGGAGACTGGCAGAAGGAAACATGGGATGAGGAAATATCATGAAGGCTAAATATTTGTCTAATACCTCCTTTAGTGGAACCTATATAATAATGACCTCCCTAGAGTTTCAAAGATTTGGGAGAATATTGTTAGGAATAGAGGTTTGTTGAGAGAAGGATTGAGGTGGATTACGGGGAATGGATTCAATATCATATTTTGGGAAGACATGTTGATTGATGGGAAACCATTGGCCTTGAGTAAATATTGTGGTTTAATGGAACTTCTCAAAGAGGATATAGGGAGAAAAGTTGGGGACTATATTGATCAGGGGAGGAGGTGGAAGAAGCTTCATAAGGAGGGCTACTCACATGAGGACGTTGTTCTCTTAAAGGAACTGGAAGAATTGATAAAAGAATAGAGACTCCCCTCACTGCCTCGGGAGGATATTATGGCTTGGGACTTAACCCCAAATGGGAACTTCACTGTAAAACCTGCATATACTTTCATGTTCAGTAAGGATCCTAGCCCAATTCTATGGCATAAGGTATGGATTACTAACCTTATTCCTAAAATCAATTTCTTTTGGTGGACGGCAAAGCATGGCAAAATTTTAACACTTGACAATTTGAAAAAAAGGGGGTTCTATATAACAAACCGTTGTTATCTGTGTAAGGAAAAGGAAGAAAGTATTTCCCACCTTTTCATAGAATGTCAGTTTTCTTTAGGGATCTGGACTAAGGTTTGGGAAAGATTTGGTATGGCATGGGTTATGAAGGATAACTTGGGCCAGTTTGTGGAGTGTTGGGATTGCCCCTTTTACCACCCAAGATTAGTTTTTTTATGGAATATTATTCCACCATATGTTTGCTGGCACATATGGAAAGAAAGAAATAACAGGATATTTAGGGAGGAAAGTAAGATGGTGGAAGTGGCTTTTGGAATAATGAATAAATTATTGAAGGAAAATTTAATAGTGGCTAAATGTAAAATGCCAAAGGAGGAGCCAAATAGACTTGAAGGCCTGGTGGCTGAAAATTGGGGTTGTCAAGAGGATTTCTTCCTTTTTGATAACTTAGCTAGGAGGAGGAGACAACAGACAAAATGGAAACCTCCCACCATAACACAGTATAAAGTGAACTTTGATGGTATTGCAAAAGGAGGATTTGGAGTGGCTGGAGGTGTGTTGCGGGACAGGAATGGTGATGTGTTGTTGGTTTATGCAGGTAAGGTGGGGAATGGTAGCAATAATGTGGCAGAGGCTATGGCATTATTATTGGGTCTTCAACTCTTTAGGGAAAGACAATTATGGAGTTAACAATAGAAGAGGACTCCAAATTAGTGATTGATTTAGTTAAGGGGGAGGCTAGATCGGGATGGAAGATTAGAAATATCATCTTGGATATTAAGAAAATTTTGAATGAAATGAAAATGGCCCACCTGCAGCACATCTACAGGGAGGGCAATCAGGTGGTAGACACGGCAGCTGCCATGGGGTTTGATGCAATGGCAATCATTGTTTGGGAGAATTTAGTTGATCTCAACAAATATTTAATGGTGTTGATATCCAAGGAAAAAGTTGGGATAAATTCAAGATGAAGTCTATAAACTTTAAAAGCAAGGCCAAATTTGGCAACACGACGATTTTAGTCGCTAAATTAAACTATTGTGTTTTGGAAGTAAAAGGCAGACATGGCCATACAAACGGCAAGTGGAGTGATTATGAATTAAGAAAAATGTCTTTTTCGTAATTATCAAAACCTGTTGTGAGTTTCAAATTGCTCTCCAAAGGGAAGTATGAAAGATATTATTAATCAAGGTGTCAGAAATTGTTGAGGTGAGAAAACTATGATTTTCCACATCCACAAATCCCATAATAACTCGGCATGGGATTTTGGAGCTCATCAAACACGGGTCTGCACTTTTTATTTTCATCTTTTCAAAAGAGTTAGGAAGGAGAGTAGTCGCAAAAAGATCGAAGCCGAAAAATTTCAAATGCGTATTTCTGAAGAAGGGGAGTCGATCATTCGAGAAATTGAAATGGAGGGGGATCTGAACCGGTTGGAGCCAACAAAAATTGAGAACTTTAAGGACAGAATGGCTACCTAGTTTTTACTAAAGGAAGGGGGTTTTTTGCCCTACATGATGTCCATGGCTAGATATGATGAGAATTGTGCGCACAAATTTGTGAATAGCTGGAATGATAGGAAGGTTACCATCAATGGTATCACCTTCCAAGTCACAAAGAAAGTTATCGTCATGGCGACCGGCCTCTCCATGAAGGGAAAAAAATGGAGGAAATATACCAAAATCTCTGACGAGGCCAGCATGAATAGCTTTTTCGTGGAGGGTGAGGAGTCGATTCGTTACAAAGGTGAGTTTAAAAGAGATAAGTTACCCACTCCCTGGGATGATGTGTGCCTGGTCCTTATGAGGTATCTAATGCTGGAGGGCAGGTTTGGTGTATGCTATTACTACCATTTTCCTCTATTGAATCATTTCAAAAATAGGGACTTCATTTCTATTCATTTTTTTCTTCTGCACTCTCTTGAAGACATGGTTGCTAATGTTAGGGAAAATAAGAGTAAAGGTTTAAATTTTACCATAATTCATCAAGGCTTAATTTTTTGCCTTTATTAGTTTCACCTCGCCTTATGTCCCCCCAGAGAGGTGGTTGTGGAAAACCCATGCCATGGTCAGAACCCCCCCCCCGAGCTCAAGTACGGGGATGAAAATGCACACCACCAGGCCATCCCCTAGTAAGGAAACTAAGAAAAAGAAAAATTCTGACATAGCCTTGGAACAAAAGGGAAACAAGAAGATTAAAATTGAAAAATTAGTGGAGGTTTTTGGAGAAGATTCGAGGGAGGATAATGGGGGTAAATCTAAAATGAGGTCTAGTAGGCTTGCCCAATCCTAGGCTAGGTGCAAACAGAAGTCCCTTAGATACCCAGTGGAGGAGGTTGAAGAAGATAGCTCTGGCAACAACAGTGATAGAAGGGAGGAGGAAGATATTCCCAACTCTAAGAAGGATGATGGTAATGAGGAGGGGGAGAAAATTTTTAACTCTGGGAACAATTCAGTGGATAATACTCAAACCTAGGCATCTGATGGAAAAGTGGGGAAAACTGAGACCAACCATGTGCCTGCCAACTTCTCCCTCAAACCTATTACCTTTTGTGAAGAGAATAACAAGAAGGATAATTCTCCCATAGCTATTTCATCCCCTATTAAGGAGAATTTGAAGGTTTCCTCTAACCCACGAAATTTGCAGGATAAATCACAGGTGCAAAAAATGAAGGAGGTTGTTGCAAAGGGAGACGTGGGGCCTAAAGATAGGACTGAGGTGATAGACGAGCGATACATGCATCTGGAAAGAAGGGTCAAACCTTTGGAGGAGTGATTCTTCACCTTCTCCAAATTCGGCCTTAAAGTTACCCATGCTGTGACAACAACCCTTCAATTGCTGGCATAGGAAAAGGAGGACACGGGCTTAGACATGGAGGACCATAAGTTGCTCTTCAAGTTTCTTGATGATGACTGGGCCCAGACCCTACTACATGCACAGGGGAAGGGGAAAAATAAAAACTAGGTTTTTTTATGTTCTTATCAGTTACTAGGATCTTTGGATCCAAAGACTTTTAATACTTTACTGGCAGTATTGGTTTTGCTAGTTGTCAACTGTAATTAAGACTTGGGTTAGCTTGGGTACCTTTTTGGACAGTGTGGCAATCTAGTAGTTAGTTTGTCTCCTTTTTGGTTTTAGCTTAGGTGCTAGTCTTTGTTCATGGTTGCAGACTTTTGGATCTTTGCTTAGTTAATTTTTTGAATACTGGTGTTTCTAGCTGGTAATGTGTTGGTTACCATCTTTTTTATTGTATTTGGGCTGACCCCCTTGCTTTTGGTCGCTTTTAATTTCAAAAACATTTTAATAGTTTTTAAGAAATCATAATTTCTAGCCAAGAGAGTTTATTTCTTGGGATATGTAAAGTGTGTTAAAGATAAGGATGGATGACTTGGAACATTTAAATCAAGGGAAACCGTGTTTGCACATTTCTATGTAAAAATTCAAGAAGTTTGGAGAAGTTTCTAGAATAGAAAAGAGGAGACAAAATGTTGGAAGACAGAAATGCCATCCTACATCATAGTTTTTCATGGGGAGAGAAGTTTCCCTTGATGGCTTCACCCCTGTGAGCATCACCTAGATCCAATGAGTGCTAAGTGTTCCATTTATTCTCATGAGAGATGGATTCACGTTGAATCACTACTCATGAAACATGGGTTATCGAGTTTGACTCAAAATCACACAGTTAAATCCTGATATTCACATCACAGTTTGACCCTTGACGAAATCTTTTAATAAGATTCCTTTGTGGGTCAGGTTGCCATACCTCCCCCTTCACCTTTGGGTGGATTATGTCTTAAAGGCAGTGGGGGATGCCCTCGGGGACTTCTTGATGGTAGATATTGCATCTTCCAATATGTTTAGGGTGATGTATGCCTGTATCTTGGTTGAGATCAATGTCTCCAAGGGACTCCCTAAAATGATTAAGTTGAATTCTTTGCATGGCCCTTGGATCCAGCTCTTTGATTATGAGGGCATCCCCTTCCAATGCAAGATATGCCACAAGACCAACCACCTTGCTGCTCACTGCTCCTCTGAAAAATCTAGACCGGAGAATTTTCCTTCTTGGTGGAAGGGGGTTTTGGATGATCAATATACAATTCAAAAAGCTTCCTCTGTTGGGAATGGTGACTCTTCTCAGGACACTTTGGTGGTAGACTCGATTGTTGTTTCTAATGGCATGATTGTCCCCACGGTGGTGAACTCTTCTGATCACCCTCTTTTAGATTTTGTCTCTAGCAATTTGATTGGTGTCCTTCCTATTGCTTCATCTTTGGATATTACTACCCCATCTCTGAATGTTTTTTTATCCTTCTTTTTTTGTAGTGTGTTCCCCGACTACGGGGGTTTTAGGGGATGGGTGTGGTGTTGCTGACTTTGCATGGCACAAGGCAATTGGTTTGGTGGAGAATGGATGGACCACAATAAAGGTTAAAATGGTCAAGCCCTCCACTTCTTTTGATATGGCATTACATTCTCAAAAGTTGGGACCGAAAGGGAAAGCTTGAGTTGCGGTTGCCCCTTTCTTTGGTTTTCCTGGCTCTTTTGGTTTGTTGTTCTTTGTCGTTTGACATGGTAAGTGACTTATTGACTATTCCTCTTTTTTACCATGGGGTTTCAAGTGCCCATTCAAAACTTGTTTGTGTGGCTAATGAGTACTATGTTATCTGCAATGCCACCATAGTCACTGTGTCTTGTTGGGTGACTTGTTTCACCTTTGGTTGATAATTTTGTTTGGTTTGGGCTTCATTGAAAATTTTATGATTTGTAAAGGGTTTCAAGCTCCCTTCAAAACCTATTTTCCTTAATCAAAAAATTTCTAACCATTGTATCAATTTGAAATCCTTTAATCAAGTCTGACCTAACAATCATGTGTAAATACTTTAATCAAGGTGGCACTCTAATGGAATGTTCTAGAGTCGTCTAACAAGGCCACTCCTAATAGGGTGATTAAATCATTTAACAAGGTCACATTTAATAGTGTGTTTTGTCACCTTTAACAAGGTTGGCTCCTAACATAACTTACTTCAGTAGAGTGAAAAGATTGGTGACATGTTACTTGTGGTTTCTCCCAAATTATGTTTCCACATTAAATCCTAGTGTCAAACTTGTGTGGATGTTATATGTGATGATTTATTGTTAATATTTACATTCTACAAGTTTGTTATATTTAGGACAGTGGATTGCTAGCTGATGATACTAAAAGTTGACTATAGAGACCAAGGTAATGAATGTCTGAAGTAGTTTAAGTGTTTGTTTCTTCAATTGGTACATCTGGACCTTGGATAACTGATTCACCCCCTCCTCTTAATTATTCTAAATATTCTAACACCAAGAACTCAAATTAAATATGAACTAAGTGACAATGTCACTGGTGGGGGTGAAATGGGTAGTTCTAGTGATCTAGAAAGGACATTATGACTGGACATGAGAATAGTGGATCTTAGTGATCAAGGTGGTGTAAAGAGGAAAATCTTATGACAATAATGTTAATGGAAACTCCAACAATTCTCACTACTAATCTAATAGTGACTTCAACAATTGTCACTACTAATCCAATGGTGACTATAATAATCTCTACTACTATAATTTCTTCAACTCAAAACCCTCATAACAATCCAAAAACTCCACTTTCTAGTGACAGTGAGACAAAATTAGGAATGGGTTAGGTTGTCCTTGATACGCATTATGTAATTATTAGAACCATAGATATAGGTGTGTGCAAGTACATAACTAAAAGTACAACTTCACCTTTCAAACATTCAATTGTGTCAACAAACGCATATATTCATTACAATGATTTTGTAACTAACTCTAAAAAAAAAAACAAAAAAGGAATAAAAATAATAATATGATATTGAAGAGGGATGTAATTGACATAGCTCATGATGCAGGACTTGCATCAAATAGGATATTTCCCACATATGACCCAAAAGAATTAATGATGGAGTCCATGGTTGTTGTGCCCCCACATAGAGATTATAATCCACCATAGAGTTAATTAGATCCATTTGAATTTCATGTTATCACCCTACAAATGGATTTATCCAAAGTTTAAAATGTGTACAAAATCAACATGTCAAAAAAGACCAACCATGTGATCTACAATTCAATGATGAAGTTAAATGGAGAAAAGGAAATCCTATAAAAAAATAGAAATGTCACACGAAAACTGGAAAATGAGAATTCAAAGGAGAAAGTAACAAATTAAAGGTGCAAAGAATTATAGAAAAGGATAAAAAATTGTTCCTCCAAAGAAGAAATTGCACAAAAACAACATATGGAGGGGAAACTAACAGTTTTGAGAGAAAAATTGGAAGAAAACAATAAAATCCTTGAGTATGAAAAATCCTCTTCACTAAGTTTATTCAAAGAGGTGGAGATTACAACATAGGCAAATAATCAATAAATAAGGAAGTGGAGAATGAGAGGGTAAAAGAAAATAGTAGGAAGAGAAAGTTGAGAAACATTAAATTAAAACTTGGTGAACATCAGTTGTCAAAATTGGGGAAAGAGCTACAAAGGGAAAAGAAAACAATTAAAAATAGATTGAATAAAATTAAAGAAAATAAATGGGAGCGAATAAAGGCAAGCGGTGATAAGTTGATTGATTGGATTGAGTTGAATGGAAGTGTTAGAGATGCCTTAAGGAAGCACAAAGAGCATATTGAGAATACCAAAAATCTTTATTAGATAATACTACAAAATAAATTTTGAATCAAATCAATAGAACTCATCACATGCATTTGGAAAACAAGGGAATTCATGATTGCTTTCGTGCAACAATAAAGACAACATGTATCTTTCAAAAATGTCATAAAATAACAGAA
The DNA here is from genome assembly GCA_028749045.1 of Cupressus sempervirens. NCBI lineage: Eukaryota > Viridiplantae > Streptophyta > Pinopsida > Cupressales > Cupressaceae > Cupressus > Cupressus sempervirens. The sequence goes on along the minus strand of CM053791.1, from coordinate 188,900,140 downwards.
GGAGAGGAAATTTTAACCTCGTATGGGAGAAATCTTGCCCACATGAATAAAAAGAAACCAAAATAATAAGTCTTGGTTTTCCAAATCGTACTCCTAACTCATCAACAAAATTCATTGAAAGAGAATCTTACAAAGAAAAGTTGAAGGACATAATGAAGTTTGAAGTAGGCAAGTTTCCTCAAGACATAACTCTAGAAGGCATTAAAAATTGCATCAAAACATTGGCAAATTCGAATGTGATATTAAATGGAGTGTTTATTTCAATTCATTCTTCCAAGTATGGATTTATAACGAGGTTGCAAGTCATCCACTATAACATGATAAATATTGACCTTCCAAGCGAAGAAGAATGGAGCACCCTAAAAAAATTGGCAGAATCGTCTCATAATCGATAAATTATAGTATGTGAAAGTACTTTCAATCATCTCTATAATTTATTTCTAATGACATCAATTGAGTTTAGAGTTTGAACTTTTTCTCTTGAATAGGATAAATGTAGCAGAATCCAGATGCTAATTTATAGAGTTGAGCTGTCAAATGGGAAAATGTATAGTTGTAGAGAGGTTTGATATTGATTTTGATTATGGGTCTTCGCATGAAGAAAATCCACCTAAATCTATTATTTCTCCTTTCTTTTTATAGAAGGGAACTCAGGGTCATTTGTTAAGGGTTATGAATTTGGATATTGAATTTTGCAAATAGAATCACACATAGTTGAATTGTATTACTACTCAATGAATTGTACAATATGTGTACCACTACTTAATGAGGAATTATAATCCCTATGAATTGTATCATATGAATTTCTATATTTTCAAGAATTAAAGAAAAAATCAAAGAGTTGTATTAGATCACTTATGAGTTGAACAATACAATTGAAAATCAAAATTAATAGCAAAAGTAGATTTACACATAAAATATCATTTATCAATTTACAACCACCATGATTAATAATTATGTCATTTGACATTCATTATTATATAATATGCATTATTGGTGGTAAGAAACATACTACAATAATAAGTTTATTTTTTAATAAATACCAAGGTCATAGGACGTACTACTACTAAAATGAATCAAGTTGTCATATTACCTCATCACCAACATCCTCACCATCAAGTTCATATCTTCCTTGATTATTCATTGTGTTTTCTTCACTCTTAGTTTGTATCTCAAGTTCAATGCTACTAATAGATCCACTTCTAGTACCAACTCCAACACCAGTACATGAGTCACTATCATTCTTTTTAGCATTTCCAGTCCCACTTTTGTTTGAAATATTGCCCAACCCTCTTCTTTGACATTTGTTCCTCTTGATTTTCACTTCCCTATTGTTGTGATGTGGAGCCTAATTAGACTTGGAGGTTTATTTGGCATGGGTTCCCCCTAGATTATTTCTATGAGGTCAAGGGGCAATGTTAGGGTCAAGGGGCAATGCACTCACAGGGATTTTTGGGTGCAGCGCCCCAAAGCCAAAAATGACTCCACTATTGTAAAAGGTGTTGAATGTTATTTTTTTATTGGACGACTTATTCTTCACCATCAAGTTCATATCTTCCTTGATTATTCATTGTGTTTTCTTCACTCTTAGTTTGTATCTCAAGTTCAATGCTACTAATAGGTCCACTTCTAGTACTAGCTCCAACACCAGTACATGAGTCACTATCATTGGTTTTAGCATTTCCAGTCCCACTTTTGTTTGAAATATTGCCCAACCCTCTTCTTTGACATTTTTTCCTCTTGATTTTCACTTCCCTATTGTTGTGATGTGAAGCCTAATTAGGCTCGGAGGTTTATTTGGTGTGGTTTCCCCCGAGATTATTTCTACGGGGTCAAGGGGCAATGTTGGGGTTGAGGGGCAATGCCCTCGTGGGGATTTTTGGGCGCAACGCCCCCATAACCAAAAATGACTCTACTATTGTAAAAGGCATTAAATTTTATTTTTCTATTGGATGACTTATTCTAACCCTAATTTTGTATGCAGCAAAAGCTTGTAGAAAATGGGTTACGGTTAGGGATTTCATTATGTATGACGAGTTTGTATGTTCTTGTTGTGATATTGAGTTGTAAAGGATTATAGATTGTAATCACTAGATAATAATAACATTGGACTTATTGTTGGTGGATGTAGCCCAGGGATTGGGTGAGCCATGTTAAATCTTTGTGTCTTGTGTTCTCTTCTATGTGATCTATTATTTTCTAATATTGGTTATATTTTCATGTAATTGTTAATTCTGTTTGTGGTTGATCCTAACACCTATAGTAAGGAAAAGTAAGGACATTATACCTAGGTGTATAGACCCTTAAGAAATTTTCTAGAATCTTTTTTAATTTGTTTCTTAGATTTGACTTTAGGAGCCCCAAAGCATTAGAATCTCTCTCATCCTCCACAGAAGCCAATATCATGGTGAGATATAAATTAGTAAGCTTGAAAAATTCTGATATTGAATCTCTCAATATTTTGTTTTAAGCTAAATATTTCTAAAGCCTTGTTAGTAATCCCTCTTCATGGGTGTTCTGCATTATTTTATTTTGTTCCGTCATTATGTAAAAAAATAATGTTAGGTGCATAATAACTTTGTATCTTTGTGCAAAGACATTCATATGACCTTGCATTACTAAAGCTTCATTTGCTCCAACACAAACCAACTTTTTGGCAATTGTCATGGTATCCATAACTCTATATTCAATTAGATTACTATGTACTATTCAATTTATTTTTTGTCTTCACTCCATCCTTCATTTTAGAAATAGATGGTAGATGAGGTTGGCAGACAATCTTTTATATAGTATAAACATGCATGCATATCCAAGAAGTATTATCCATAGTTGTAACTTTGTCTAAAGATAATGTAATAACATTTGACACATTTATTTTTACCTTTACATTTCTTTTTCAACCTCAGCAAGACAACTTTCCCATTCCCATATGTTGTTTACTAACCACTGACTATTACGATAATTATGAACTCTCAAAAAGTGCAATAAAGAACTAATTGCTGGGTAGTTTTTCATAGCATGCACTCTACTCAAAATATAACTTTTCCCACTTGTTCTACTTCCATTATTTTTCCAGGATAACATTCAATAGAACCTTTAACTTGAGCAAGCTTCCTCTTTATTTTCTCCTAATAATCATATATTTTTTCATTTCTAACATGCTAACATTTATGTGTTGGTTTCCAAACTTCCATGTATTGTTCAACTCCATATTATTTCTTTTCGGTAAAATCTACCTATATGTTTTTCTATGGTGTCAATTTTTAGTTGTAACCTCTTTTTCTTCTTATTTATTGTTGCAAAAATTTTACATCTATATTGTACTGGAGGCTCACCTTCAATTGGATTGGAAGCTGGTTCAATGAACAAATACTTTGAGGCCCAATTTATTTGAAAATTCCTTGACATATCCTAGCTTTGATCATTTTCAAAATTGGATTTTCTTTTCCCTTTCTATCCAACATCATCATCTTTGGCATTCTCACCCAACTCCAAGTCCATTATATCATTCTAGCTAGTCTAGGTATATCCCTATACAAGTTCATCATCCACTAAAATATCATGTTCCTCGCCTTCTTCAATATATTGTATAAGTTGTGAATTTTGTAAATGTAGGTAAACTTGTGATTATGTACATTCTCAATGTTAGGATGATCTACCTTCATGATTTTCACCACAATATTTTCCACCGCCAAAGTCCAATGATAATGTTTTCCTTAACGTTGGAGATGTCAAACATAAAACTACTTAAAGATCCCACTTTAAGAGAAATATTTGGTCTAATGCAAGTTATTATGTACATTAAAATTCCTGCATAACTAGGATAAGGTTTGTTAGATATATCATCTAAATCATTATCATTGTTAGAACCCATATATAATCAAATATTAATGTTAACTTGTAAAGGAATCATTTCTAGTATACTATCATAGATAATAAATCTTTTCAAAATAGCGTTAACATACTTGTTCTGTGACAATCAAGGTTTTTCGTTTACCCAATCTTTTTTTATTTTTAATGCCCAAAAAATAGCTCATATATACTCCATGCCATATATCCCTAGAATTTGAGTCTTCATCTTGTTAATCATTTTGTTAGTGTTATTGAGAAATAGCATGTCAACCCCATATGAGATAATCAAAATATGATCATCGAAACATTTAATGAATAAAAAATGATAATTTTTCCTAATGAAACACAATTTCATGAAAAAATAATTGAAACCACATCCATAAAGACTATTTTAATCCATAAAGACATTGGTTTGGCCTGTAAACCAACTATTGTTTTCCTTTTGCATCAAATCCTTGAGCCTATTGTATGTTAATTTCCTCTACCAAGTCTCCATGCAAAATTTAAGTTTAACATTTATTTTCTCAATCTCAAAATCATTATCAGTAAATATAGATACAAGAAATATAATGAAGGATAATTTTCAATATGATAAAATATCTCAAGAAAATCAACTCTCTCAAAGTAGCTCTTAGTTACTATTATAACTTTTTGATTATGTAAGAAAACATTTGTTGCAAATTTCTTTTTGTAGATACACTTATAGACATTAGCTTTCCTTACTTTAGAATTAAAAACAAGATATCAAGCATCACACGTCTATAATCTTTGTCTCCTCCAACGTGTCTTGGTGTCAATACTCTATCATCTAGAAGAACGATTTCCCCTTACAAGAGTAACTTATAAACGAAAATCTAGTGGATTGTTCCTTTCAACAAGATTTTTTCCTCTGATGGATATTTTGAGAATAGGAGTATGGAGCTTTTGATATTCTTGATCTTTGTCAAACTCTTTATTGTTTTTAGTGTAATTTCTTTGGTTTGACTAGTAACTTCATTTGAACCATAACCTTCTCTCTCTCCATCACCAAATCCATCTATTATCTTCTTAAGGTGCAGTTCCTTGCTTGATTTTAAAATGCATCATTTTTCCTTTGGCTATTTATAACCAAAAATACCATTAAGCTCCTTGAATATTGTTTCTAAAGATAATTTTCTTGGTAATAGGATTCCATAGCTTGTAGTGTTTAACTCTATCACCATATCCAACAAAAGTTCATTTTTCAGCTTATGTATCCAACTTAGTCATTTTTTCTCTAGGAACATGAACATAAGCCTCATAGTCAAATACCCTTAACTATGAAACAAAAATTTTCTTACTTATCACCACATCATAATTGTTTCAAGAGCCTTGCAAGGGTTTTTTTCAACAAGTAACAATTGAACTTATAGCTTCCTCTCAAAAGCATATATCAAGCCTTGAACACTTACCATACCCTAGGTCTTTCCATAATGATCTAATTTGTCATTTCTCCCACTTCATTTTATTTAGTATATAAAGTAGTGTCATGTCTAAAAATTTAGGCATGCTTACAAAGCATTCATCAAATATCCCAGAATGATATTCTTCTCCAGCATCATGTCTTGAAATCATAATTTTACAACTTTTTTTCTTTTCAAATAAGGATTTAAATTCTTTAAACTTTGTAAAAACTTTAGATTTATAGCTTATAAAATACAACTAGGTGTGCTTTGAAACATTATCAATGAAGAAGATTGTGTAGATTTTTCAATTGCAACAATCACAAGACCAATGGAAATCTGGAGGCTAGGGTTTCTAAGATGGAAAAAAGGGTGGAAAGGATGGAGACTATGCTTCATAGCTCAGCTAATCAGAGTCAACATTATTAAAGGTCTAAATGATAACATCATTCAGTTGCATGGGATAATGGAGGAAAATAAAAAGGGTAAGGAGGATAAGGACATAGAGGGAACTAGGGTGACTGAGGAGGAGTCTTTGCAGGAGGAGAGCCCGAGTAGAAAGAGCATGGTGGAAAAGAGAAAGAGGGATGATTTGGCTTCTCAGAACAACAGTCACTCGAAGACCAATGAGGTTGGGGCCAAGGAAGGGATGGAGTTAAAGAAACAAGAGTTGGCTAAAGATCTTGTTCCATGATCGCACTTCCTGATTTTTGCTTGTTCCCTAGCGTTTGGCCTTTTGGATTTTGCTTTTGTTTGTTGGTCGGGTTGGGCCTGCTGTCTTTTTTGTTGCTTTGTAGCTAGACTTGAACTTTTAGTTTTTTTTTTTATGTTGTTAATTGGCAAGTTTTAGGAACCCCTGTAAAAAACTTGTTTTACTTAATCAAAAACATTCACAAGACCAAATACATCTGAATGAATACTTTCCAATTTATTGCTAGATTCATTATTACTTGTAGGAAAATAGTTTTTGTCTTGTTTACCAAATGTGCATTCTTAATAAAAGTTAAAACTCTCATTAGAGTAGGAACAACCATATAATAATTTTATTCAAAACAATTTATAAACTAGTTTCACTTATGTTGTCAAATCTATGGTGCCACAATATACAAACATTTAATGATTATTTAGTCACCAATCTATGGTACCACAACATACAAGTATTTAAAGATTTTTTGTCATATTAATATTCTTAATCAAGTAGTTACATCAAGCCTAAAAAATTCCCCTTGTCCCAACTTCTATCAACAACCTTCATTTTACTAATCTATAACCATAGTTTTCAAAGGCTACATGCAATGTTGAATCATTTAAATTAAAACTAGAAATTTTTTTCTTTGGTAAACCTGAAATATGCAAAACATTAGAGGAGGTTTTGAACCCTCTCACTATCGAAATACAAATGACATGAATAATATCGCCAAGCTAAATTTATATTCCATCATATTTTCCATATGTAGAAAACTACTCCTTATGAGGAGTCATGTGATATGAGAATCCAAACTCAATTAACCAATACTCATAGTCGTAACATTAATATATATATATATATATATATATATATATATATATATATATATATATATATATATATATATATAAGGTTCATAACTTGAATTAGGGGATTTCTACGTGGAGGAATCATTTTGTTTCTTTTGATTCCTACAGCCCCTCTTCACATGTTCTTTTCACAATTTCAATTTTTTTCTATGTTCTTTTTTTCTCAATAGTTTTAGATATATCCTTGGAATTATCCTTAGGTCCTCTCTTATCTCCTTTAGACCCTTTTTGGCTTTAGGTATTCCCCTTAAATTGAGAGCATCACTTGAATTATCCATGGTCTTTCTCCTTATTTATGTGCCAACAAAACTACAACAAGTGGGTCTCTTAGATTGGCAATGATAGTAAGACTGAGATTTTCTCATAACTCAAGTAAAAAGAAAAATGAAGCATAATGCATTTATCTTCTTCTTTATCCATAACATTTGTTTAGGCTAATTGAATAAAAATAAAAATAATGAATTTAAATGATAACCATAAATTCATCTTCCCTCATATTAATAGAAAAGAACTTTGTTTTCCGATATAGTTTGTTTGTTTTTTTTTAAAGTGATCTTACCTATTTGGTTCCACAAATCATATGAATTCTTTCTTTTATATATATAGGAGAACAAAATCTATAAGACACAATTTAATTGTACCTTGCACTTTTTATTCTCTCTTCTCTAAATCTTTGTCACTCATTTTTATGGATTCCTTTTCATTTTTAGTAGTCATCCATTGATATGTTTCTTCAAGGATATCATCTATTTTTAGCCTCCACAACCTATATCATATTACATTAAAAACTCTATTACAAATAAGACCTAAAAGAAGCCATGGTTTTAACATGCAAATGTGCAAACATTAGAACAATTGAAACAACCACTATAATTCAATAAACTTTCATTCAACCACCCAATATATATAGTTGGCCAAGATAAGTTACTGATGCTAGAAAATTGAAAGTGAAATAAATAATTGAGTTTTAAATCAACAATAAAAAACAAATATCTTAATATATTTCGCCATAATGTCTTTTTTTCTTGTGTCTACATTTGTGATCATTATGGTTGCTCCTCTTAGTGGTTGGATTTCTATTGCGCCCATGGGGATTCATTCATTTGCTCTCTTTTTTGAATTATTGTTGGTAGTTGTTGTCGAGACTAAGTAGAATATGGGGACTTCTAACCATTTTTCACCTATTCTCACTGAGCATTCTTCTGGTAGACATGGTCTTTGGTCTTTTGATGTTGTGGGAATTGTTGTCCAACCCCCCAAAACCCAATTCTATTGCTTATAGGCAAAGCATTTCCCTTGTTTCCAAATTTGATGTTGTTATTACTCCTAAGAGGGAAGAGGAAAGCTCACCCTCTTTCTTGTGCCAAGACCACCTTCATTGTGGTTTGTGGCCACATATACTAGATATTTGTTGATTTCTACCAATATTGGGGATTAGTGCATGATCTATTTCTCTTTTCCCTTCTCTATCAAATCTTCATTGATGGGTATTATATTATTGGAAGCCCTTAGTTTCTAGTATCATTGAGTTTTTCATGTGTGCTAAGGAATTTTGTGTTGCCTCTTTTCTTTCTTTATTGGTTGTGATATGGTATCAAGCAAGTTGTGGGATTGAGGTTCTCTCCCTCCCTCCCCCCCCTCCCTCCCTCCCTCCCTCTCTCTCTCTCTCTCTCTCTCTCTCTCTCTCTCTCTCTCTCTCTCTCTCTCTCTCTCTCTCTCTCTCTGACCTTGGATATTCTCATTCAACCTTCTTACCCAACCACTCAATGTGCATCTAGCATAAATTTGTCAACTCTATTGGCCACTTCTTGAAGGTGGATGATATCACTTCCTCCTTGGGTCTTTCTACTTCTGGGCACATTTGATCAATATTAACATCTCCATACCTTTTCATGGGAATGTGATTCTCATGGTTGGGAATGGGCCATGGAGTCAATTGTTGGGTTCCCCTTTAGACCATTGGTGGTCCTCTACTAGCGACTTGGCCATGAATCGTTCCCTCTTACATTGTAAAGGTGTTGTGACTTGGTGGAAGAGTGTTAATGGTGATTACCTGACTATCCTAGCTTTTGACTCTTCCTTTGACAACTCTTCACATATTGAGGACGATTCTTCCCAGGATGATATTTTGCCTCATGTTGTTATTATGGCCTTCTCAGCGCCATGGATCCTACTCCACTTACTCCTACTAAGGTGGCCTCGTCAAGTTACATGAACCCTTATCCACTTGTTTCTCATGTTCTCATCCAACATTTGGTAGATGACCTTCTTACCTTGTCAACACTCCACTCCTTGTGTTGCCACTCTCACTAAATGGATTCGACTTTCTCCCCCTTATGATAGTGTTTCTAATAATAGTATTCACTGAGCTTTTGTTCAATGAAGGAAAGATAGTTCTTCCTCTTTTTCCCTCCTCAAGTTGTTGATGAATTTCCACCCACCATTGATGTGGATTACTAGTGTGATGTAAAAACTAGTATCTACAAACATTCCCCAAAAATGGCATATTCTTAACCAATGGTAAGTGGAATTTTGGCATATATTTGTAAAGGGTTCGGACAAATGTTTTGTTGCTTCTAAAATAATAATAAAATAATAGAAGGAAAATAGAGAATGGAAGAGTGAAGACATAACACAATGTTTAATGTCGAGAAACCCCTTTGAGAGAAAACTCCATAAAAGAAGAGATCAATAGATTGCATTATTTACAACTAAAATTATAAACATTGACTATAAACTCTTCAATTGTCAAATTAACATCATAATCCCTGCAAAGTGAATTGGCATAAACTACACACACAAGAACTTGTTATATAAAAAATATGCAACCATAAAATGTGGCATCCAAATTGGCTTAATTCCCATGTGTTCACCTTGTAATTTCACCTATAAACCAATAATGGTTTCTTACAAAACCTCTTGGAGTTATCGTATGGTGTCCTCTAAGAATGGGTGCCTAAGGACCAAACTAAAAAAGATTTAATCACTAATGTTTCCATTGTTATTATAGAATCTCATGACAGGTATAAGTTATCATAGATTCTCTTACAACTTATAATAGCTGTCATCATTAGTGAAACTAGTTGATTCTCAAGCTAAATGCCAAGATCTTCAAACTAAACTATTTTTGTTACCATGACACATGCCAAGTAAATATAATCTAGTAACAAAATGTTAGTAAACAATTGATTATCAAAGCTAGCACGTAAATAATTTTGCGCTATTAAAAAAAAATTACCCTTGACATCCCTTATGAGTGACTTACAAACAATATTAAATGTTATTAAATACATTTCATTCTATAAACATAACTTTACAAGAAACATTTCCTTCCATTCGACATTGACCATGTCTCTTCTCCATTATCTCTACACACCTCAAGTTCACACTTCATAGCTTAATAGTGAAAACCTAAAAAAACCTATGGTTCACCCCATGCTTCATTATTTGCTCTTAATCCCATATAATTAATTTCTACTAATGTATTTTATGTTTTCTATCACATCCTATCTTACTCCATTAGTCTCTACTATTCTATCCTATATTCCATTATCCCCTCAAATTCACATCCCATTACAATATCATATTTCACATTATGTTCCATCATCCTCTTTGGGTCTTGTCTTTTTATCTTCTCTTAATTCATCCCTTGATCTATAATTCCCTCATAGTCGCATCCTATTTAAATCTAATACTTCACCCTATATTTAGTGAACCCTTTCTATCCCTTCCCAATAATAGCTAATAATTAATTATACGTTCCATTATTCTCCTATCTTGCCATCCCATTACAACGTTTCTTATTTATCCTTATGTTGCATTATTTTTCTTTTTGGTGTCCCTTTGACCCTTGTATATCGATACCACACCCCTCCACATTTCACCCTATGTTGATCTCATTAAAGTAAACCTTTCCTTCTGCTCTTTTTTTAACATCTCTTCTCCACTACTGCTACACATCGTAAGTGCCTAGTCATATCATATAGCCAAATCCTAGACACCCATTTCATTCTATATTCCATTTTTCCATCCTAAACCCATCCTTGAACATCTAATAATTCCATTATCCCCTTCTACTCGCATTCCATGAAGGTGTTGATGTTAGCAAAGACATTTACAATTATATGCTTAGCCAATATCTCATCATTGAAGGAAACATGAGTAGTGGTGCATCTTTTTTAATATAGACTATATAAGTTGGGTATTGATTGTGGATGTTTGTCTTGACTTATGGGACATTATGTAGGAGTAAAAGTCAAAATGATATCTATTATTTATCTAGAAATTATTTTTCTATTCATGATTGGCTAATTGAAAGCTTCATTTACTTTCTCAAAAGACCCTTTTAATTTTGGACAAAGAATTTTTGTTTTACCAAAGGCACCATTTGTCATAACCTACAAACTAGAGATAAAAGATAGCAGTTTTATCATATTGCTTTCCACATACACAAATGTTAAATTATTTTAAGTTCGAAGTGTCAATATGTTTATTTACCTCTGCTTTGAAGATTAGTACATGACATCTTTCTCATTGGAGTTTTTTCCAAAATAGTTTTCTGTTAGGATTAACCGTAGATAGAAATAACAGTTACATGCAAATATAACCAATATCATAAAATAATTTATTGTACCAAAGAGCACACAAGACACAAAGATTTAACGTGGTTCACACAATCCCTGGGCTACGTACACCAACAACAAGTCCAATATTTTTATTATCTAGTGATTACAATCCACAATCCCTTTCAACTCAATACAGTCACAAGAAGCTACAATATCATCATTCATTGCTAAATCCCTAACCTTAAGCCATTTTATACAAGTTTTAGCCGCTTACAAAATTAGGGTTAGAAAAAGTCATCCAATAGAAAAATAACAGCCAACGCCTTTTACAATAGTGAGTCATTTTTGGTTTCAAGGGCATAGCCCCCGAAAACCCCCGCGAGGGCATTGCCCCTTGACCCCACCTTGCATTGCAACAAGGGGCGTACTTGGGGCACTGCCCTAGGACCTCACAAAGGGTGTTGTCTCTTGACCCCATCTTGGGGGCGTTGCCCCCAAACCCCCGTAGAAATAATCTGGAGAGAAACTACGTCGAATAAACCTCTGAGTCTGATTAGGCTCCACGTCAGAACAATCTCCCACTTGTAGACTAATCAAACTCCACAACAATGACCTCCCACTTGGAGACTGATCATAACATCAGTAAACTTATAGGTCCCACTGGAATATCAAACCACCCTAGATTGTCTTTCTTTTATTACGTTCAATCTAGAAGACCAACCAAAGCTGGAGAGGAGTTCAGCTTCTCCCTTGTCACTACCTTTGTAAACATATCTGTAAGATTGTCATCTGTATGCATCTTGTCCAGCTTTAACTTTTCATCATCCAAAACTGACCTAATGAGATGGTACCGCAATTGTATGTGTTTTTTCTTTGAATGCAGAGCAGAATTCTTTGCAAGATGAATGACATTCTAGCTATCTGTGAACAAATAATTATCCCTCTATGGATGTCTCAATTCTTCCATGAAGAACTAAAGCCATATCTTCGCCTTGGTTGCCTCTGTAGTAACACAATACTCTGCCTTTGTTGTAAATAAAGCATTAATCTTCTATAATCAAGAAATCCAACTTGTTATCCCACCAACAGTAAATACATAACATATAGTACTCCACTCGATATCAATATCCCCTACCAAATCTAAGTCAACATATCCATGTAAGTCAATAGTAGAGCCCCCAAAATGTAAACACTTATTGGATGTTCCTCTTAAATATTTGAGAATTCATTTAAGTACATTCCAATGCTCAAGCCCTGGATGGCTCATATACCTGCTAACAACTCTCACTACATATGCAATATTTGGCCTAGTACATAACATAAGCATACATCAAGCTTCCTACAGCTGAAGCATAAGGTACCTTGAACATCTTATCCTCCTCTTTTTTTGTCTTTGGACACATCTCCTTAGTCAATTTCAACTAACAAGGTAAAGGTGTGTTGACAGTTTTAGCATTCTCCATATAGAAACATTGCAACACCTTCCTAATATAATTAGTCTGAGATAAAATCAATTTTATGTTCTTCCTATCTCTACAAATTTTCATACCAAGGATTTGTTTTGTTGCCCCCAAATCGTTCATAGCAAATGAATGTGTTAACTATTTTTTTAACCCCTTACTATGATCCATGTTAGACCCAACTACAAGCATATCATCAACATATAAACATAAAATAACGTAGATGTCATCATCTAACCTCTTAGAATAAACACAATGCTCTGAATGACACCTACTATATTCAAGTTCATGTATAAAATTGTCAAATTTCAGATAACATTGTCGAGGTGCTTTCTTTAAGCCATATAAACTTTTCTACAATCTGTACACTAAGTTATCCTTACCTTTGACCTCAAATCCCTGCAATTGTGTCATATATATCTCTTCATCCAAATCACCATGAAGAAATGTTGTTTTAACATCAAACAACTCCAAATACAAATCTTCAGTAGTCACAATACTTAACACAGTGCGAATAGAAGCCATTTTAACAACTAGAGAAAATATCTCATCAAAATCAATGTCATTTTTCTCCACTAACCTAGCTTTAAATCTTTTCTTATCTTCATCCTCTTCTTTTAACCTGTAAACTCGTTTATTTTGTAAAACTCGTTTACCTGCAGGCAACTTGCATAAGTCTTATGTCTAATTTTTCACCAAGGTGTCCATTTCTTCTTTCATTGCAGACTCTCATTAAATCTTTGTACCCACTTGCATAGCTTCATTATAACATTTAAGTTCACCAGCATTAGTTAGTAAAATAGAGTACAAAGGGGGAGAAAATCTTTCTAGAGATCTACTTAGCCTTGTTGACAGTCTACCATTCACTAGAGTATGTGGTAGTTGTTGTGGTTATTGCAGAGCATGAGAGACTATTGGAACGTCTTCCTTTTGAGTACCATTCAACACTATATAATCATTTTCTTTCTTCTCATGTTGTTGTAACAAATCTTTGTACCACACTTTCTCATTGAATATGACATTCATGCTTCTTACATTCATGCTTCTTACAATCTTACGATTTTCAAAATCTCAAAGCCTATACCCAAATTCATCAATGGCATATCCAACAAATACACATTTCTTTGACTTAGCTTCTACCTTAGTTCTATTTTCAAAATCTATATGTGCAAATGTTTCACAACCAAAGATTCTGAGAAAAGAATAACTCACCATCTTACCACTCCATGCTTCCTCTGGAATACCATAACCCAAAGGAGTAGAGGGACCTCTATTAATCAAATATACAACAATATTGGCAATGTCTGCTCAAATTTTTAAGGGCAACATAGCATGCAACCTCATGCTCCTTGCACGCTCCATTATTGTCATATTCTTGCGTTCAGCTACTCCATTTTCCTGTGGACTCCTTAGAATAGTTTTATGTCTATGAATACCATTAGTGGAGTTATAATCTTCAAACTATTTACTACAATACTCACCACCATTATCAGATCTGAGACATTTTAGTTTTTTACCAATCTTATTCTCAACCAAGCATTTTCATTTCTTAAAAGTTACAAATAAATCAAACTTCTGTCTAAGAAAATAAACTCATACTTTTCTAGTTACATCATTAATGAATGTAACGTAATAATGAGAGCACTAAGGGAAGATGTCTGAACTAGTCCCCATACATCTATTCGCACAAACTCTAATTTCTCATTTTTATTTGCCTTCCCACTCTTCACAAAACTCTCTCTCTTTTGTTTTCCATACACATAACTTCCAAAAAAATCCATATTGACACATTTTAGACCTGGTAAAACTTTATTTGAATGAAGTAATTCAATACATTTCTCACTCATGCGCCCAAGTCTGTTGTTTCATAGTGTTGTATCAAAATCTACACCAATTGTTTATTTTTTATCCCCACTCAACTGCAACAATTATTTCTAAACGTCCATTTTTCTCTGAAACAATTAAAGTAGAAGGAACAGTATGGCATGCACAAAGATATAAGGTGTATGCTTTCACACCTTTGCTACTACAAGGGAACCTTTTGAAACCTTCCAATTTTTATCATTAAAAATACCTACACAACCCTCATCACTGAGTTGCCCTGCTGAAATTAAATTCCTACTCAGCCTTGGAACATGTCTTACCTCATGTAATAGTCAATGATTCTCATTTTGCAACTTAATCTTAACTTTTCTCTTTCAAACAAGCTAACAGGTTTCATTATCCCCCAAATAAACAAGCTCAAAATCCCTTTAGACATAATCAATAAAATAAACTCTATGGGGTGTAGCATGAAATAAAGCTTCAAAATCTAAAACCCAAGAATCATTCTAAAGAAAGATGCAAAGCAACCTTTATGGAAAAAATATAATAATTTTTACATAACCCATAATAGATCTAAAATAAATATGTAATTGAAATCCACATACAAGACAATAGACAACATACCTACAAAATGTGATACAAAATATACCCTAGGAAACACTAATCGAAGAAAAACCAAGCCTCCAAAAGCATCCATCACCATATATTGTTCAGTAAAAAAAACATCATTGCAATACAATCATGAAAGCCTTCAAAGTCATAGCCACAACCAAACAATTTATGTGAGCAAACATGAATCTACACATCCCATGTCATGCTTTCAACCTTCACAAATGCTCCCTTGATTAACCTAGCAAACCTTGTCTTTATCAACTTTCCTTTTTATCTTTTTACCTTTTGTCTTGTCTCTACAACTACCCTTGTGGCTACTTATATAATACTAAGTCCCACAAAACCACCAAGTGGTATTACATAAACCATGTGCTACCTAACCCATTGATCCAATATTTAATATTGAAAATTTAATCCATTTTTCCCAATATTAAATAATTGCATCAAATATTATCACAATGTTACAATACAACTCATCAAGTATATCCCATGGAAATCTTTCCATGTTGCACATACATCTAGGTGCAACATTGCATAGTAAAATAATATAATATAATATAACAATAATATGCTATGTGTGCAACACCCATTATCTCAACATTTTACCCATGTAAACCCTATCAATTATATTTTCTTGATATGTATCTTATTGTAGATTCTACAATCACATTATATTATAAGATGGCAATTGTTAGTGCAATTTCATAATGTTTTAGTGTAGTAGTTTCACCTTGTAGATAGACATCTAACTGGGTCTCAATAATATCAGTATATCATCCTTTAAGATGTTTCATTGTCAAGTTAGTTAATTAACTCTTGCTGATTTTTATTTTGTACCACCATGAACTGATTGACTGATTATATATGGTTGGGTCCCCAACCTGGCAATATGTAGACTATTGGCACAAGGGAAACTCAATTTACTCAAGTGTTGTTTGCACTACTATTTGTAATAGCTAAGTTGTGGCCCATATTATCCACCAAACAAATCATGGTTGGACAAAATTTACATAAACAAGAGCCAATTAACTAATTTCCCAATAATGTAAAAACTTGATGGACCACTACCAATAATATGAAGACCCAACTAGATGGTGATTTACAATGTCAAACTACTACAATAAAATCTATATATGAGAGTTACAAAACACATCTATCTCAAGGATATATTCTATCAATTCTAGATCTTTGCTTCATTAGCTTCACATTTAGGGGATCTCCTACTCTTCCATCTCATGTGGGGGTGATGATGATATCCTAATTACCCCCATCTATATGTGGCAAATCACATGTTGCTAATTCAATCAATTCAACTATAATTGAGGAGTTGCTAACTCATAGAGGTGTGGTAGATCCTATATTGGGTGTTATAGCTAACTCGAAGAGGAGGGAGGGGGGAATCACTTGAGTTGGGGACTACAATCAAGGTTGGTTAGAACAAGTGAAGCACTTGCTTTTATGATTGGTGAGGCTAACTTGCATGAAAATAAAATTGGTGAAAGTATTATATTGTAGGTCATAACCCAAACCAATGAAAAGGTATAGCATCTTATGATCAAATGATGAATCTTATCTCATGTGGTGTGATCTCTTTGAAATCTGATCCATTAAACCATGAACTTATACAAGTGATTCCCCACTGCAAATGCTAGTTATGTTTCCTACCAAGTCCAACATACTTTGCCAATGATTTCATTTGTGTCCCTAAGTTGCATTGGATGATTGGACTGAATGACTAGGAAAAATATAATAATATAGGTCATGAACATGCAATTTCATATTCAATTTTTCTTCCACTTAATCTTGTGAACATTTCCTCAAAGTTTTATTGGATCGAGGTACATGTGCAATGTTTGTAGCTGCTAATTATTTTATTCGGCTTTTCTATAGGTCAACTACTCATGTCTCAATATGGGTGTAACCATAGATTAAAATCTCTCTGAGAAGTGGCAGAGATCTCTTCTTCTTGTGAGAACTTTTGCAAAATGAGAAAACTTAAGTTTTTTCTGGCGATAAATTTAAGTCAAGAAGACCTTAAACTCTGACCGATAAGTTCGCCACTTCTCTGCGATAAATTGTGAACTTCTCGTGGTAACTTAACTACTCTTAGGAAGCACAAGTAAAACTAGGACACCCAACGACTTACCAATTCATTGTTTATTTTGCAATTTTGAGTGTTTGGAGAAGAAAAGAGTTTTGGTGGAGAGAAATAGTCTTTGGTAACCTTTTAAAATGATAACAAGTGGATCTGAAGTGTGTTTGAAGGAGATTCAAAGAGATTTTTCAAGCAAATCCAAATTAACAAGTTTTCTAAATTCTTTTTCATTTTAGTGGGAAAGGGAAGAGGAAGATGTAAATTAGTTTCATATTGTACTTGACATTTGTATTTTCTTATCTTTTTACAAAGAGATTTCATTGTTTCTAGTTTTTTTAGAGTTCAGCGTGTTTGAATATGAATGTCAGCCATCGAGATTCCATATGAGGATGCAATTTTGTTACACACACACACACACATCATCATCATCATCATCTTGTGTGGTTTCTTTACTCATTTACTAACTAATTAGATGTATATCCTTATTGAACTTTGCAAAAAAAATGCATTTCTAATTAAATTCAAGTCATTTTACAAATTCCAGATTTTTTTTCAAGAAGTTACCGATTTATGTCGAATATTTGCCAAGAACTTTATTTTTTGCATCATCAATAAGTGGCAAACAACGAGATTTTGAACTATGGGTGTAACAGTGTTTAGACAATTCTAGGCTTCTATTATTCTAGTTGGGTCATTAAAGGAAGTGTACAAGGAAAATATGGACTGCATATCATCCATAAACATAAGACTGCACATTAAATTTCCTAGTTATTTGGCATGCATCTAGATCTACTTGAAAGAGGCCATTGCATTTCACTCTGCTCATAGAATGTGCAATAGCTTTGCAATACCTGTAAGTTATTTGAATCTACCCAAACGTATTTCAAAACAACATGGTAAACTAGTCATGCACTTATTAGTACCATCAATGTACCCAACTATTGAAGTAGCCAACCTCTTGTGTCTACAATGTCATAGACACATAAGTAAACTTATTATCAAGGTTGAATTTCCTCTAAAAAGCAATTATATCTTTTTAGCATTTTCTCAAACTCTCCTCTAGGGAAGTTGGGTGTACCAATCTATTGCTTATGTTTAGATAAAAGAAAATGACACAAGCAATCAGATCCCACCTTTTTTTTGTAATTGGTTGTATCCATCGCTAAGTCCCTGGCATTCTTTAAATCTTAGAATTTTTAATCTCTTATCCCATTATGCCCTTTGTTTTGCTCTTTCTGCCATGGCAAATGGCAAATGGCAATGTCCCTAGTTGATCTTGTAAGATATTTCCATCAGGAGTGTTGTTGACATATAAATCAACTCGCTTCTGCCTAACTCATGGAAAAATTACTCCAAACCAACTTAGAATAGAACTACTATCAAGCAAAGTGCATGTTCCCGCATATCACTATTATTCATCACAATTCATAAGAGTACAGAGTTGCTTTATTTGTATACAAATGATTTAAGCTTGTCATTTATTGAATTCAAGATCGTCTAGTGAAATTAAAATGTTTCTCATGCTAAGAAAATGCAAAATCTTTATTTGAATATGAAGCTACTTGGAAAAAACAAAAGCAACATTTATTTTAATGCTTTTGGATTTCAAATGTGTCAAGTTTTTGAATCACCCAGAAGCAATAAAATAAATCAAAATGGATTGTGGAAAACTGATATTCTTAAAAACACCATTGACAACCTTGTTGTGCTGCTTAATTTTCTTTTTTAATATAAATATTGACAAATAACCTTTTCTAAAATAATACCAACAACACCTCAAGCCTTCTTATTTTCAATGAAAATAAAATTCAAGGGCAAATTACAAATTACACATGTCAAGACAAACCATGTTTCCAAATTTTTGTTGATTAGTATTTTCCATGTTGTATGATTATGTATGACTAATAAAATTTAGAATGCAAACAATAAGGTAAAAATAGTTTAGGAGTAGATTACCTCCGATATAGCTGACATTTAGAGTACAAGTTAAAAGAGTCAAAAATAAAAATAAAAGCTCGTACTTGTCTATGAGCTTGCATTAGATGTCATAAAATAAGTATCGTTAGGCCCACATAAAATGATTATCATATTCATATAGAAATACACTGCAAGTTCAACACCATTCACCACCATTAAAATTATGTGGTTGCCCATCATTAATAAAATCCCATAGCTACCATTTAGGGTGTTTTTTAGTGGTGAATATTCATAATCTTGTGAATTTTACAATTTTTTTGGTAGTAGTTTGGCTAATAATTTAAGATTTAATGCAACCTAAATCGCCACATTTTTATTAAATTTAGTTCTAAAATATTTAAAATTGCTCAATAATTTATTTTATTAAAAAATTAAACTCAAAGATTTGCCACAATATTCAATATATGATTAGATTTGATTCACCTAAATATTATATATTATCAAAAAAATTAAAATTAATTCACCAATAATTATCATAATTATTAGTTACTTTAGGGATATATTACAAATATTTAATTTTCACTATTGATTTAAAATATAATGCAATTATCTTCATAATTTCCATGAGATAAAACATGTTCAATTTTGATATATAATATTCCATGACGATTAGCGAACTTCCTATTATTATTGAGATTCACCAATAATTTCTACTAAAAAATTATGATTCCACAATAATCGCCAACATAAATAATATCTAAAATTAAAAAAATTAAAAAAATTGGCTAATAAAGATTATTTGGTTTTTCAAAATAATGAAAGATTCACCAATAATTTATATCTTTTTTTGGAGGGGGGTTTTTTAAAGTTTACCCTGCTACCATTTCTAACTAGCATTAGCATGTATCGAACAATTTCTGTGCGTGTCCACTGCACAAAGAATTCATGTTGTGCAAGTATGATGTTTCTTCAGAACCAGAATGTGAATTTTTAGGAAAGTTGGTGAGCTACAATAGAGACTAAGAGCACCATCATGTGACCTAGCTTTATCCAAAAGCTAAAAAACATGCCACACTCATAGATAACACTTAACTCACACATGCCCCATCCAGCCATTTCAGCATTGTAAGAATTCTTTTCAACATGATTTTACAGTTTTCATCAATAGCAGGATTTCCTGCAGTATCGAGTTGTTGAAGATGCAAGCCCTTGAACATTAATGTGATTTCCAAAGAGCATTCAGGATTGTCTTGCTCCATGTCTTCACTAAACTCTTTGGTGATTGAAGATGAATTATTTAGAACAGAAGGAAAGGAATACCTCATGGTGTCAACAGAATGTGATCCAATTTCGTTGTATGCAATATTCAGTGCCGTTAATGTCCTTATTAGTCTCAAAGGAGCAAGTGCAGTAAAATTGGGCAGGAGATTGTAACTAAGATTCAAGCAAGATAGCAGCTGCAGAGCTTCCAGTCCTGTTCAATAGAATCAACTTTAATTTGGAACTGGAACATGTTGAATATCATCAAAATATTACTCAAGACAGTACATCAAATTCATCCATCACTTTGCCCATTTTGTGCATGTGGCAACTACAGTAGTAAGACTGGTAGCTTCAGCAAAATATAAGAGAATTTGTCATTTTAATTAATAAAAGGCATAAGATTTCCATAGTTTTTTATGGTTATTGAGAATGCTTCTAGATGCAACTGCATAATGTTTTTTAGTATCAAAATGTTTGAATCGCACAACAGGATGATGAAAATTTCAAGTACACGGTTTGTTGGAGATTCATGCTTTTATATATGTTGTAATCTTTGTCAAGCTCAATTAAGTGTTCATTAAATTTCAAAGATTGGTCAAGTATTCTATACAGTGGGCCAAAGTTTGAATAACTGATTTTTCGGTATCGACAATAAATAAATATGCAAAATTTGGGTCACAGTTACACATCACAAGCAATTTGAAGACTACTTATCCAGCATAGCATGTTACGATTTTAATTTTTAGATCAGTATCTCTTACTAGGTACTACACACTAAATTCCTTCAGAATAAGAAGGCAGCGGTCTTTAATAAACATGAGTAGTCAATTAATGGATTAAAAAGAATCTTAAATATCAAGATGACGAGAATGCTTAACTAGCTTGTCTAGATTTTTGACTAAAATCAATGATGCATGATACATCAAAAATGTCAAGATATCAGACAAGACCCGTTTGATCATTCTTCTATATTTTTCTTAAGATTTTTGTTGAGAGAAACAACATTGACAGAGCATACAAATACAACAATATGGGACTGAAATTGCTTGAGAAGGAAGGAAGGCAATGAAATTGCTTTAACCAAAGGTAAAAAATAGGTTGATGTGGACTTCAGGGCTGACGAATTGATCTTAGGTTTTAAGCCCTGCACTTCCTCAACACCATTTTAAGGGACAATACACATTTTGTAAATTCTAGCAGAAATTGCTAATGTTTTATTTGGTAAAAGAACTGTTTTCCACCTCATTACGAGCATCTGATCAAATCAAATATGGAAGTTAATAATTAGATGTGAAAATATTTGCTACTTAGGTATTCGTCCCACATTCCATTGTTGATGAGTGGAAAGAGGTAATAGATAAATTTGAATGGAAAAAACCAAAATCTAGAGTACTAAATATCATTTTTTGTTTCTCTTCTCATGAAAATTCTAACATTTAAAAAGGTACTTGGACATTTTGATTGGTGTTTTATAAATTGCTGGATTTCTCTAAATATTTTTACCAATATCTTCTGACTTCAACACTGTTCAAAGGGATTGAGGACTAAGAATGCCAATCATTAGACAAATGGCACATCTTAAATTGAAATTTTCTCCAGAATTTGTGCTTATTAGATTGGATCCTCGAATGAGAATAACGTCCTAAAAATTGGAGAATATTTTTCTTATCCCCAAAAACACATGCCAACATCCCTGTTTGAGAAAGACATAACACTCTTTGACATACATTTGGACATCCGAGTCTCCTTCAAATACAAAGTGCTCCCACGGCTGGTGCTTCAACAACAATTGGTGTGTGAAAATCTTGTTGAATTTTATATGGGAAAGAAGACCCTATTCATCACATTTTTTTGAAATGTACTGAAGGGTGGAATTGTTTATGTTGTCTCGGTCCAAGTTCAACAATTTAAAGTTGTCCAAGGGGACACATCCATAAGGATCTTGACATTTCAGGGACAATATCTCCCTGACATTTCAGGGACAATATCTCCCCCTACCATCCCCAACCCCTTTCTCCCTTTTTCTTTTAAACTAGGGACATGCAATTTTATTCTTGTATTTTGGGAACAGCCTATATTACCTATATTACACAAACCCAGGAATCTACATTTTGTTTTGAGGACTAGTCAATCTCGTACAAACCAATGTTTTCAGCATTTAGCACAGAACCCAACATTTTTCTGATATATACTTCAAATAAATTTACGTATGACATGATTTAACTCTTATTAATTTTATTCAGTTATAAGTTATTTATATTTTGAAATTTAAATATATCTTTAATATTATTTCAACAGCCACACTTACAATCCAGGAATGATTTCATTATCCCTGAAACTCAAAAACACTCTCACTAATTTTTATATATTTACCCTTTATTCAATGCCATATTTTAGGGCAAGATGTGTATGTTTCAGGATAGCTGCAAAACTCTATAATACATGATATGAATATCTGCAATTATCTTCCTGTAAAACATTCTTTCACAAAGACAATTCCCCATTCAGCTTGGTACAACACTTCAATTGGTGTAGATTTCTTCCCTTAATGCAATTCAAGTTGCATTTCTTCATAACAACACATCATTTGACAACGTTAATTTGAACTTCCTTTTGAGTCAGGGTATGGAGAGAAGTTTAAATGATTTAATATAATACTTTGAGCCTACTCTCATTTGAGGTTGAAAAAAAAGTGTAGAAAAGAGATGTCTGAGGCCTGGTGGGAAGGTGAAGATGAATTTCGATGGGACATCCAAAAGAAACCCAAGTAAAGAAGGGGTTGGATATGTGTTATGTGATTGTTATAGAGGTTCTATGTTGGGTGGTTCTATTGCCTGAACCAGAAGCATTATGCAACATTAGAGGAAGTCAAAAGGTGGAGATTGAAATTTATCTCTTTCAAGATCTATCCTGCTATAGAGTCCAAAATAGTCTTATATATCATATAGCTAAACAATGGACTTTGCTTCAAAACTTCACTTTGGTAGAAATTAAGGATATAATTTATTAGATTAAAGTTTTAAACTTGCCACCTTGAATGAGAAGGATTGACCACCTTAAATACTAAATGTGGTCAACAGTGGTTATGATAAGTTTATGTAAGAAAGTGAGGTGGTTAAAGTGCTTGGAGGCTTACAGTATGCTACAGCTCATGGGAGCAGTAGGGAAGACTGTTAATAATGTCAGATGGTGCCATTCCAGAATTTGTTGTCTCAAGTGGCATATTTCTAGGATGCATAGCTGGCTCTAAGAGCCTGGTTTGGGAGTTAGTTGCAAGTTTCTTGTTGAGAGGTAGTTCTCGCATTTTCTTTAGAATGGTGCACGGGAAACATCCAAGAACCAAGTCAAGGACTCGTCTGGACCAGCATGTAAAGAAGACATTCACTTGTGATGACATGGTTCATTTGAATCTGGTAAAAATAATTTAGGGATCTTGGTCTTGGCCGATACTTGTTAGTTAGATCACATGCAATGATTTTTGTTAAGGAGGCTTTCTAAGGCAATAGTGAATGAAGAAAGTAGGGTTTGTATGATGGAGCTCTTTTCAGATTAAAGATGAGTAAGATGCACAAAAAGGAGATCTTGCCTCTGGTAAGCAGCAGGTAGAAGATAGCATCAACCTTCAATCAAATATTCAGCTTAAGTGTCTATAATGCAGCTGCAGACAGACATGCATGAGTTGAGGGTAGATAATATAACTCTGGAGGAGTTATGACATAAAAATAGTTACCTGTCATATAGTTCTAATATTACATAATGATACTCTGGAATTCTGTAGTAGCTTTGCGATGCCCCAAACCAAGATAATAGTTGAATGTTTTTAAGATCTTGGTCTTTTTTGTTTGTTCTTTTTCTGTTACAGCTGGTTCTGGAAAGTCTGCTTCATTTGAAGGATAGTTTTTGTATCTTGTACTTCGGGTTTTTCTAAAAATAGTGATTGGATCAAGTTTGTATTGCCATGCATAGTATAATGGAGTTTCCTGACAAGGGGACGCTAGGACATTGGGATGGGTTTTAGGGACAGGGGAACCATGGGGCTAAATTTGGGAGCAGCAGAGGAATGGTGGAAGAGTGATGGCAGGGAGGCAGAGCTGATATATAAACTGAGGTGAATTAAAATCTTCAAGGCAAAGTATGCAATACAACATCTCTATGAGTGCCCTATGAAAGAAAAACCAGTTTTCACAAAATTAAAAGTTGCAATCAGTATGTAATGGCATGTACCACAGCAAGCAATCCAATAGCATCCCAACCAGAGGTCGTGGTCATATTGGGGAACATTTCCCCCAAGTCCCCAAGTCTGGGAAATGTCCCTCTGCAGGGGACCCAAGGCATTTTTTTGAGAGTGAGGTGGGGGAGGGTAGGGGAAGGAGGGGGGGTAAGGTGGGGATGTTAGGGGTGGCAATGCATACCCTTGGAGCATTGGACTACTGAGTTAGTTTCCTCATAAGATTAATGGTGTCTATACCTTAATGAAGTTTGTATGGATAGCTGGGCTACGGCCCCATTTGTAGATCCCTAATATGATATTTGTAAAATAAAGCATTATTGCCATACTGTATCTCACTTAACAAAATACTGCACACATTGATTAATGTTCCATACTGTTAAAGATTGTAGCTGTGATAGAGATCTCTATCTCTCGAAATCTAGAAGTTAATGTCATTTATTGTAGGCATGGATATTTGAAGAATTGTAATTAATTATAAGAGTTCTGGGAAACTGAAGAGACTTTCGATTGTTATGGGTCTCTTTATTGGTTATATATTTCGCTTCAAGCAAAAGGATTGTACACTTGAATATTTTTATCAATAAAATGATCTTTTAGTTGTGTGGCTGGGTTTTTCCCTTCATTCTAGAAGGGTTTTCCTAGGGCATTTCTGGCGTTTATAGTTTCAGTTTTGGCTCTTTCTTATTGCTGTTTATCATCATTGATTTCTGGGCTTAAAACTTAACATGGTATCAGAGCTTGGTGGATAACAACAATAAAAGTCATTTTATGTGCATATATTGCTCAGAACATTTGCTGACATCATGATTTATCTGTCGTGATCATTATCTTGGCCTTGGACCGTTTTATGGTTATTGTATCGTGGGTTGTTCTTTCAGTTTCAGTCATATTTGATATGGCTCGTTTTTTTGTGTTAGATCCATTTAAAATTCTCTGTTCAGGAGATGATTTTTTTTGGGTATCAAGAGGGTTATTTTGCAATGTGTTGCGGTGGAATTAAATTCTCATATTACTTGTCTATGTCAAGGTTGTTTTCTTTCTTCTATGAGGACTTCTCAGCTTTATTATATTGTGGGTTAGATCAGTTGAGGAAGGGTGTGATAAAATTGTCAAGGAGCGCCTTTCAACCATTGTTAACAGTTGTACCCTTCAACATGTTTTTGTTGCTGGATATTTCCAGGAAATACGAGGTGAGTCCAATTTGTGAAGGACATGTTTACAGCACTGTGGAGCATCTTCGCCACAAGACATCCCTGCTTTAAATTCAGAGGAATGCCTTTCTTGTCACTGTTTCGCTGCTTTTATACTAGCTCATCTTCCATGTTACCCATTTGCTGGTTAGTCTTGAACAGATGAATGGGTAAATCAATAAGCTTAAGGACTTGGATTGAGGCAATAAAAGGGATTGAGCATCATTCTTGGTTGATATACTAGAGTGTGTGTCATCGCTGTAAGATTTATATCATGTGGAGGAATGAGCACTGCTAATACTTCTTGCACCAGATACATCAGCGATCAGCCACCCAGTATTTGCAGAGATCAGTACTGATTGTATACATATTTGAACATCAAGCTCTGCAAGTAATTCAGTCAACAGTTACTCCTCTTCATGGTGGTCTATGCAGGGTCAACTCTGTGGCAGTCACTACTGGAAAGACTCATCACCTGTCTTATGTGTTGCAGTGAAGTAATAAATTTCCATGCATGCATTTTTCTTCTGTCATCATTTTTTTTTACTCTCTCATGCCGTGAGCACATGTTCTTCATTGTTAATAATGTGGCATCGATATCTGAGTCATGGCTCTGAGTATGTTGAGGTGGCTCAATTTTAATATTTGACATGGTAACAGTTGGACGTCATCAGTTCATTCTACTTATTGAATTGATATTATCAGTTACTTTGATTAACTTTGTCTCCACATGTGCTCAGGTAAAACTCTTCGGATTCTTGGTGAATTTATTCAAGATGAATGGTAGAAGAGTTTAGTCTTATTGATTTCATATCTGTGAGATGCAAATACTTTGGAGAGTTATGTGCCTTCTTCATTTATGATTGTGCGAATCATATCATGGCATCTATGTCGACTGCCGGGGTTGATCGGTTCCTTGACTTCACAAAGATTATACTTCAACAGACAAATGAAGATATTTTTTATTCTTGTTTACATATGAAAAATGGCGTAATTTGCAGGAGTACAGTCAAGTAACCTGAAAGGGCTTGTGCAGCCAATGCCCTTACAAGTTCTGAGTTTGCCAGTCATAATTTCTGACAGCGATATGATTGGAGTTGCTTTTATCGGGTCGGTGAAAACCTTTGTTTTTTGTTGCCCTTGATTACGATGTCTCTACAAGAAGAACTTGTTAGGCAGACGGTTGAGGGTGTGGAGGAGCTTTGAGAGAGAAAGGGTATCCAGAACTGTGGTCCTTACTCTGCATTGGAGGAACTGATATGAGATCTCAGAAGAGAGTTCATATTGTTAGAGCTATACTTAGCTGATTAAAGGATATGCTGGGAAAGAAGAAAATGCAAGAATTCAGGAATAATGTTTGCTTTGAGCATTAATCTCTATATTTCCCTTCATGATATGTTGATTCTTTGAGAAGTCAATCAGAGATAAGTTTTATATATATATATTCTGAAATGTTGATCATGAATGTCATGTATAAATATAACTATAAATAACATGCATTTAGCATTGATTTTTTTTTTGGCTGATCTCTCTTCATTGCAGGATGTATGAACATGAGGATGTTGTTTAAAATCATGGGGAGATGTTGAGTTTAAGAGGGAAATGTTGAGTTTTAGAGGGAGATTTTAGCTTCAGAGGGAGGATTCTTAATTTGGTAGGCTCCATAATTAAGAAGGAGTACTTATAGAATCCCCTTTATTCTCATATATGCTTGTGATGCTTGTGGTATTTGTAAAATTTGAGACTTAAATGGAACTAAGTCTTATTTTGTTATGCCTATTTCTATTCTTGTGTGAATAAATGAGATTGTAAAATCAGCTATGATACATCATGTTGAGAGAGTCCATGATATCATGTTGAGAGATTCCGCAATGGGAGTTGGATGTCACGTTGAGAGATTCCATGATAGTTCACGCTGAGAGAGTCTGTGATTAAAGGCTTAGCTGTGAGTCTTACAAATCTATCATGTTGAGTGATTTCATGATTATTAACAATGAGTAAATTGCTCTCTTAGTGTCATGTTGAGACATTTCATGACAACATCATGAAAATTGTTTCCTACAGGGTTTTCATGTTGAGTGATTCCATGAATTATGTTTTGAATCAGTATGATCAGAATTTATCATTGACATTTTTGGTTGAAGCCTTGTGACTATTCAGCTAAAGATCTCTCTCTTGCTATGAGGGAGTGTTAAAGACTGTAGCTGAGATTTTTATCTCTTGAAATCTAGACATTATTACCGTTATGGTCACCTTCAGCTGAAAATGTCATTTATTGTAATTTTAACTGTAAATTACATGTATCATTCACATGCGTTGAGACATGAATATTCGAAGAGTAGTAATTAATTATAGGAGTTATGGGAAACCGAAGAGACTTCCGATTGTTATGGGTCTCTTTATTGGTTATATATTTCGCTTCAAGCAAAAGGATTGTACACTTAAATATTTATATCAATAAAATGATATTTTAGTAGTGTGACTTAAGTATTTCCCTTCATTCTAGAAGGGTTTTCCCAAGGTATTTCTAGTGTTTATTGTTTCGATTTTGGCTGTTTCTTATTGCTCTTTATCATCATTGATTTCTAGGCTCAAAACTTAACACATACTATCTATGACACCATAGTGAATCACATCCAAAAATATATAAGCAAGCTCCCGTAAGCAAGAAAAAGCTTAAGCAAAATTAAAGTGAAGACTGACCATCTATTGATCGAAGCCGGTTATGACTGATATCCAGATTCTGCACCCATAGTAACTGATCCATGCAGCCAATTCTGGACAATGATAATCCATTTAATCTTAACCATATGTTTTTTTTTCTCTGTGAAATGAAGTCTGTGCCAACTGACTCCCAGATGTAATCCTGTAGCTTTTCTTTGCTGCCAGTTACCTGCCAACCATAAAAGATAAAGTAATGGTGTTTTATCACTACATTGAAGTTTACGAATTAGAGTACAGAAAAAAACATTATATTGTCCCCACAAATAAAGTAGATGCTAAGATCCCTATTAAAACAATACTGGACAGGAACATTTATAATGTTTCCACAAATAATGTAGCTGCTAAGGTCCTTATTAAAATAATTTTCTTAACAGAGACATGTTGCTAAGTACTTCAGATGCTTAACAGACAATACAAGGGTGGATGGAGCTTGATCCTGATAAGCACAAAATCACAAAAATGCATATACATAAAATCTCATTATTTAACCACGATTGGAATTGGGCTTGATTACTAACATCAAGATTTAACAGAAGCCCTATAGTAGAGATAAACAGAGGGAGGAGACGCAAGTTTGTAAACCAACATTTCAATACTCATGAGTGATTCCAAGTGCTGAGCAACTCATGCGAAGACTTGCTTGCAACTCACAGATGAGCCCATGCCAAATACTCACTAAGCTTTCCAGCAGCAAGAATTGACAGGGGCTTGCCCCTGCTTAGCAAGCATATTTGGATGTGTCATAAACCCTCCTAAGACATCTTAAACTCTGAAAATTTCTGCATTTATCTATGTCTTCTTCTTTGTCATTAACAATTGCATTGGAATCGACTGAAAAAGAGAAATTTTAATTTATTTTTCTATTTCAATTTCATATACATTCTGATCTTATTAATTTATCAGATAAAAGATTTAATTTCAATATCTATTTCAATTTCATATACATTCCTTTCAAATTGGAGTGTATTTACTTCGGCTCGCACAAAAATGCACAAGAAAATGAGTACCTCAATGACCCTATTGTTGTGTAATACAGCCTTCACCTTCTCATGAAAGGGCTGAATTGATTATGAGGCAATTGACTCGAACAATATTGACTAATATAACAATTAGAGTACCATATATGATAAACCCAGTGTTTATAGAAGATTAGATTATTAGATTTAAGATAAGCAGAGGAGGGTGCAGCAAAAATGATAGGAGGCACTGAATTGGAGGAAAATATTGTTGAAAATGAGGTTGGTCCTGAGTCCTAACCTCATAGTTCAAGGGCATAATTGAGATCACAACAAACACAAAGAAGTATGACACCAACTATAACTAGCATGTATACAAGGAAGAGAAAACAGACATTGTTTTTCATAAGGGTAAAACAAGTTTTGAAGGGACCACCTAAAACCACACAAAATGCTGTTTAACAGATAAACACAGACAAAAAAACTGACAGTCAACAGAAGAAAATAAAAGACCAGGGAAGTCTATTATGTCTTCTTAAGTGTTTCAATAGCCTCTAGATTCTGTTGATAGAAGCTTGTGGAGATCAACCAAACCCAGCAAATATTTATTTTCCTCCTCAACGGACTTCTTCAAGCTGCCATACGTGTGCGAATAAGGTCCCTTCTCAGTCAAGGGACTAGCCTGTTTACCCTTACTCTTCTTCACACCAATGTTTTTATCACCAGAAATAGAAGCTCCCATAGTGCTCCTATCTTTGAGGTCTTTCAGCTTCTCAGAAAGAATTTAATACCTTCAACACTACTATAGATAGTGTTGTGACAGATGCTGACCACTTCTTCCAAGTTTACATGCCCTTTATATATCCTGTCTTCTACCCCTTTGATATGCTTTTCATAGTCATTCTTCGTTAACATCTTTTTCCACATCCTCTAAAATACCATGCATCTTTTTATCCTCTTCTCATTTCCCAAAAGTCACTTCATTCTCACATTTAGAATCAAATTTATTTTACAAAGAGCGCAATCTAACACTGATTTTGTTGATATTCATTAAAAAACACTTGCAAAGCCTAAAGTGGCCAAAAGCCTCACCCCTAGCTAACCTAAGGTTATCATACAAATCCTTTCTATTGATATTGAAGCGAGGACAATAACCTGGGAGGTCATTGGGAAAGGGGTCCATCTCCTCTCTACCATTATCTGGCTTAGGGGAAGGGCCTTTCCTCAGGTTTCCCATGATTTCCTTCTCTTATCTCTAATTTTCTCAACAATTTCCTTTGTTTTGATACTTTTCCCTTTCTCAGTAGTGGACTTCACCTTCTCAATAGTTTTCATAACAGATAAGTCGTCTATTATTAGTTAATGGTTATCTTGTAAATATCTTAAGCTTTAGTTTGCTTTCGTTTTTTGCTTTTCTCTAGAATAGAATGTTTCTATTCTTTTCAATCATTCTTTTGTATAAATTGACCTCTCGGTCTTTGTTAATAACAAGCAAGTATTTACCAATTACCTCGTAATATGGTATCAAAGCGAATACTTAAATTTTTTTGGAAGAATTTATAATTTCTTCTAGAAATTATTTGTTCTAATTTTTTTCAAAAAAAATTTAGTCGAATTTCTCAAAAACCCGCCTAGGGTTTTCTACCTGGAGAAATTTGAATCAGACTAAGCCCGGAGAAATTCGAGCTAGGGTTTGAACCCTCTGTGCTAATTGCGTCTTCTGCATTCTGTGCGGGTTGTCTTCTCTTCAGCAAACTGCAAAATGCAAGTTGCAAACCGCATCTGAACCCGCAATTTGTTGTTGGATAAACTCGCGATTTGAGGAAGAAATCATTGCGGTTTTTCCATGCTTCTCAGCTCGTGATCAGAGGTCGTGTCTTTTCTGACATTTTTTAAAAATGGCTCTGTGATTTCCTCAATCACACCTCTACGCTTTCCTAAATCCGCCAATGTTTTTGGAAGGTCAAATCTATCTTTTTGGTGTCGTCTCAACCTATAGTCATGCTCTAGGCAGCAGAAACAACCATTTTTTTCAAGAAATCCACCATTTTTCTACAAATTTGACCTTCAATCCGACAGCTAGGGTTTTTCTCGAAACCCTAATTTTTGGGGTCAAAAAAATTCTGATTGTAGATTCTTGGTGGGTTTTTCGAGAGCTCAATTGGGTTGTCCATTTTTTTGGGTGCCTCGTTTTTTCATGCCTCAATTTTCGAGCCAACGGATCCAAAAAATGACAACAAATTCCTTTTGGGTTTTCCGAGCTCTCTTCTAGGTCACTCTAATTCTTCTAGGTCTTTCATATTTTTGCCTCGAAGAACGTGCCTTGATAGATTTTCACAATTTTTCATTGAAAAACGTGCCATGGCATCTCTAACGAATATTCACAGTGCATCATCGCAATCTTTGAATATCGGAACACCAATCAACTTGTTCTAGGTGTTATGCAACGTTCGACTTCTTCGGGTCCTAATCAAGATACATGGGATTCGAATAATGGAGAGGCAGCGATGCTTCTCAAATTATCTGTAGCTGATGATCAGCTTTCTCAGATTCCATCCAGCAAGATAGCTGCCGAAGTTTGGACACATCTGAAAGGTCTTCATGAGACTTCTGACAAGAGCAAAGCCTTGTTTCTGAAAAACACTCTGTTTTCTATTGTCATGGATGAGCGCACCACGCTCCAGGCACACCTAAATCGGATTCAGGAAATCCATGATCAGCTACTTGCCATCAATCGCAAGATGGAGGAAGAGGATATTGTGGTAATCACTCTTCAGAGTTAACCAAAATACTATGAGCATTTTATTGACTCTCAACATCACATCTACTAGTGTTTATCTGAAGTTCACTGATCTCTACACCCTACTGCTTCAGCAAGATCGGTGGAAACAACAAATTGGTAGTAGCTCCAGTTCCACCTCCACAGAACAAGCCTTTGCTGTGAAATCCTTTTAGAAGGATAAGGGCAAGTTTCAGCAACCATCTCAATAGAAGTCTTCTGCTCCAACATCCAATGGTACCAAAAAGAACATTCAATGCAACTACTACCACAAGTATGGTCACATGAAGGTTGAATGTCGGAAGCGCTTAGCTGCCCAGTCTAAGCAATCAGGTTCGCAACCCAAAGCAAACAGTGTAGAGTACACTGCGCAAGCGGAATCTACCTTTTACGCCTTTATGGCTAAAAGACCTGCAAATTATGTGAAGTCGTGTACCTGGTACATTGATTTAGGTGCCTCTCGACATTTCACTCATCGCAGAGACTGGTTTACTAACTACCAGCCTTATTCAAATTCTGCTATTTTTGGTGGCGGAGAAGAGTACACAGTTGTCGGTAAAGGAAACATTTCAGTCTATGGGGAGGAATTTCATATTCCTTGATGTGTACTACGTTCCAGGGATGGAACTCAATCTACTCTCAGTCAGTTAGTTGCTACAACATTCTCCACACTTGGTAGTCACCTTCAGTTCACATCAGTGCACCATTACTGATCGGGTGACTAAGTCTACTGTTGCAGTAGGTCTTGAGGATCATGGTCTTTTCAAACTTACTGATTCTGGTGATTCTCAGGACTTAGCTATGGTTGCTTGGCGATCTTCTGTTAGCACACTTTGGCATCAGCGATATGGGCACTTAAATGTGCATTATCTCTCACAGCTTGCTCGAGGTGAGCTCGTTCTTGGTTTGCCAGAGATTCAAACTCAACACCTTGGAGTTTGTGATGCATGTCAGGTTGGGAAGCAACATCGCACACCTTTCACCAATGGCGATTCTTAGCGAGCTTCTCAGGTACTTCAACTTGTTCATGCCGATATCTGCGGCCCTATGGCCACTCCTTTTGTTCTTGGGTCCAAGTATTTTCTGTTGTTTGTAGATGATTTCAGTAGAAAAATGTGGGTGTATTTCCTTAAAAAAAAATCAGATACATTTCTTGTATTTTAGAAGTTTAAACCCTTAGTTGAAAAAGAGTCTAGGAAATCTATTATTACTCTTAGATCAGACAATGGGGGGGAATTTTGTTCTAATGCTTTCTCCAGCTTCTTGGATACACATGGCATCAAATGCCAATTAACCACAACCCCACATGCCACAACAGAACAGTGTAGTTGAACGTCGAAACAGGTCAATCACCGAGATGGCTCATTCCATGCTCAAACATAGACATGTTTCGAAGCAGTTTTGGGCAGAAGCAGTTAACACTGCAGTTTATCTGTTGAACCAGTCACCCATAGTGGCGGTCAAAGGTAAAGCTCCGGAAGAGGCCTGGTTAGGTCGCAAGCCCAAAATCAGTCACCTGAAGGTTTTTGGCTCTCTTGCTTTTGTTTGGATCCCCGATGCTTCACGCACCAACTTGGATGCCAAGAGTCAGAAACTGATGCTTGCTGGATATAGCAGTCTTCACAAAGCCTACCACCTAATTGATGTTGAGACATCTCGTCTCATATACAGCCATGATGTAGTCTTTGATGAGCAACGAGGACCATTCATGCTTGTTTCTCTTGTTCCTGATCCAGCAGACCAACCTATGCAAGCTCATGATTTGGGAGTTCGGCTTCCATTAGGTCCACCTGATGGGAGGGCTCCAGTAGCTCCTGCAGCTCCAGTTATTCTAGTGATACCTGTACAAACACCTTCGGCTTCTCCTACAAGATCACCTCGCTTTGTAGATGCTTCACCTAAGTTTGATCCAACTTCTTCTGATGAGGATCTTGCTGATCAAGCATCTCCTAGTACTACTGTTGATCATTCTCCTGTCCGGCCTAAGTGGTGGGCTAAGACACTTGCTGATCTTCGTGATGATGAGCTCATTGATAGGAGAACTGCTCGAAAAAAGAGCAAAACTAAAGATTCTGTTAACTTTTCTCTTATGGCCAACATTCATAATGTGTTTGAACCTCAAACATATTCCGAGGCTAAATGAATTCCAGAGTGGGAACAGGCCATGACATCTAAAAGAGCCTATTGAAGAACAACACCTCACTCCTTTCTAATCTTCCACCAAGGAAGAAACCCATTAGCTGCAAATGGGTATACAAAATCAAATACAAATCAGATGGTAATTTGGATAAGTACAAAGCTCATTTAGTGGCAAAGGGTTTTTCTCAGCGTCAAGGCATTGATTATGAGGAGACTTTTGCTCCTACTACAAAGATGAGCACCATCAGATTAATCCTAGCCATGCCAGCACAGTTTGGCTAGAAGGTTCATCAAATGGACGCAAAGAGTGCTTTCTTGAATGGTGATCTTCATGAAGAGGTCTACATGACGCAACCTCCTAGTTTCAAGATTGTTGGTCAAGACCATCAGG
The DNA here is from genome assembly GCA_028749045.1 of Cupressus sempervirens. Lineage (NCBI taxonomy): Eukaryota > Viridiplantae > Streptophyta > Pinopsida > Cupressales > Cupressaceae > Cupressus > Cupressus sempervirens. The sequence continues at coordinate 188,865,164 of CM053791.1, read as the reverse complement.
TTCTTAGATTGGTAAAAGCTCTCTATGGCTTGAAGCAGGGCCCTCGGGCATGCTACATCAAGATTGATAAGTACCTCAGTAATCAAGGCTTCAAGAGCAATTCTTCAGACTCAAATCTGTACATCAAGACTACTGACAGTGACATCCTTTTTCTGGTTATCTATGTGGATGATTTGATCATCACTGGCAATTCGGCATCTTTGATTCAGGGAATCAAACATAACTTATGCCAATCTTTTGATATGACTGACTTTGGACTCATGCATTATTGCTTGGGTGTTGAAGTTTGGCAATAGTCTTCTCGTATATTCACTCTTAGTCCAAATATGCCAGGGCCCTGTTAGACAAATTCCAAATGCAGGATTGCAAACCTACATCTACACCTATGGAGAAAGCTCTCAAGTTATCAGCAAAGTCTGATTCTCCTTCCGTTGATGATACTACATACAGGCAACTAGTAGGCAACCTCATCTACCTCTCTGCTACTAGGCCTGATATCAGCTTCACAGTCAGCTATATTTCACGCTTTATGACAGCTCCTAAGGCTGATCATTGGATGGCAGCAAAGTGTCTGCTTCATTATGTGAAGGGCACTTCAGATTATGGACTTCTGTCCTCTTGGAGTTCTAATCCTAAACTCAGTGGGTTCACAGATTCAGATTGGGCAGGCTTTGTTGATGATAAAAAGTCAACATCTAGATACGTGTTCAGTCTGGGATCTGGTGCAGTCACATGGACCAGCAAGAAGCAGCAAGCAGTTTCTCTCTCTTCTATAGAGGCTGAATACAGAGGGACTGTTAAGGCAGGATTTGAAGCTGTTTGGCTTCATCGGATGCTTAGGGATATGCAGATGTCACCAGCAGGACCAACTACTCTGTTTGTTGATAACGAAGCATTATCAAGTTAGCAAGGAATCTAGTCTTCCATGAACAAACCAAGCATGTGGATGTTCATTGTCATTACATATGACAGTTGGTTGAAGATGGGACTATAGATCTGCAGTATGTTCTTACCATAGATCAGACTGCAGACATTCTCACCAAGCCTCTTGGTCCTAATAAGTTTGTCAAATTCAGAGGACAGCTTGGTTTGTTCGATAGATTAACCATTAAGGGAGGGTATTACAATAATAGATAAGTCGTCTATTATTAGCTAATGGTTATCTTGTAAATATCTTAAGCTTTAGTTTGCTTTCGTTTTTTGCTTTCTCTAGAATAGAATGTTTCTATTCTTTTCGATCATTCTTTTGTATAAATTGACCTCTCGGTCTTTGTTAATAACAAACAAGTATTTACCAATTACCTCGTAATAGTTTTCAATTCACCGGTAAGTGGTTCCATCCTTCCACAAAACTTGAACCCTCTCCCTCTTTCTCTTTCTATCGGAAGGGGTGCTGAAAATAGATTTCCATGGGAGCCATATTATCTTCCTTTGATGCCCAATCTTATCCCCTTACTCTGAGTTCTTTTCTTCATGGTCTGCACTCATATCTGAGCAATGTCTAACAACAGGGTAATACTTATAGATTCTAGGAGTCTTAGAAGTAGCTAGAGAGGGAAGGGATTTCATATATTCCATGATTAAAAGGATAAGAGAAAATGTAAAATGTCATAACTTGAGTGAAATAGTATTTTTCCAATAATCATGTGATTCACATCATATATTGGCTGTTGTATATACATAACATTGTATTCCATTTTTACTCAGATGTAAAATAAATCACTTACGCAAAATTATACAAACTTATTCTATATATTTTAAAATATATTTTGAATGATACATATGCTTTTAAATTAAAAGTATTTTTCCAATTGGCCAAGTTTTTTCCAGTTGCCAAGATAGAGCCAAAATCAGAAATGCCAACTCTGGCAAAGTCACAAGTTTTCAAACACTGGCTGCAACGATTGACTGAAGAATCCCCAACCAAATCTGATCTGATTTTTCTGATTTGTTTGGTTGTAGTCAGTCTAGCGCTCAGTCCAAGAATGGGGTTTTTATTTATGAAACATAATAAGATTGGCTTCCAGCTAACTAGATTGTGCCAATAAGTTTTATCTGCAATGCTGATAATTACTAGAAACAATATGAAACATTTGCTCTCCTACACCTGGCATAGAGGCGAAATCACCCTACCATCTTACAAACCCTCAATGTCCATCTATCTAATCCATCATAAATCCTTAATGTTTGAATGTATCTCACAACTGATCTACTGATAGTTCTGATCTGGAGAATGTTGCGCAGATCCCAATGCCCAATCCAAGGGTACGGATAGTGGAGGACAAAAATGGCCCTAGGAATGGCACTGGTGTAGAGGTTTGTACGGCTGGTAGATATGATCCCAACCTTCACAAATCTGCAAAAAAACCTCCAACTGCTGTAAATATACACAACGATGAATTTACAATTGAAGGAAAGTTGGGCTTTTGTCCAACCTTTTGATCTTCATTCCCAGAAGCTTCAATTTTCTGCTTTAACTCTTTCTCAAAGCTCAAACTCAAATCTCAAACATAAAAATGAATATTTGGATGCTCAAATGAAACCCCTCAATGTATTTTTATAGGCTCCAAACTCTAGCCATTCACTTCCCTCTTATTCTCATTAAGTTTATTTAAAATTAATCCTCTTCTAGAAAGTCCAAACCAATTTAGGGTCTTAAATCATTCATAAAGTGTTGGGGGGGCGGGGGCGGGGGCGGGTGCCACTCTGTAAAAAATTATTATAACATTGAGTGTGATGTAAATAAATCACTTTGTTTTTATTTAACATAAAACATTAGGTAATAACTCAATTATTCCAAATTTATTCATTAATCCGTCACCTAGAGCCCAAATTGAAAACTGTTCATGTCCATGCCATCCTAGTGATGTCTAAATATAGCAGGTGAGCTGACAGTCCCCTCCTAAAAATTAGGGAATTACAACCAAAGACTCCAGAATGATACCCGAGATCTTCTAATGCAGTCCGGTCGACTCCCAGTCAATCCCTAAAAGCGGAAATCCCACTTAAAAATAGAATTGTCTCAAGCTGTCCAAAACAACTTTAAAGCTCCCTGCTAGCCTCCACAACCCCTAGTTGGGTCACCTAACCACTCTGCTAACCTATAGGAACCCCTGATTATAGGCCAGCCTTTGCTGGCAACTAAGTTAAGGAAGGGACATTACATTGATGGACTGGAATTGTCAACAACTGACCCTAAAATAAAGACATGTGACTTTGCACATCATAACCATAGTTACTAGGAGATAAAGACTAACATGAATACAAGAAACAAGGATATTTATTAATGTTTTAATTAAGAAAATTAATAATTCAATGTATATGCAACTTTGAAGAATGCAAGCAATAATGTGAAGCAAATTTGAATGGAGATGGTGCACAAAGTGCAAAAATAAGGGTAGAGCAAAGAAGTACAAAAATCTTGTTTCAAAAAACTGGCCGATTACCTACAAATGATATCAGCCTATCTAACCAAGAAATGCAAACAGAGAAATAGATTACAGTGAAACAACTCCTAGGTTCATTGCAATTACAGTGAATTCTATTCTGATTGGTAAAGGAAACCACTTTCAAAACAATGTCAAGGAGCAATCTATGGTTTTGGATGTGCTAGAGATCAAAATCAATTTGGTAAGAGACTAATATGGACTCTAAAAGTTATCACCTCAATTCTAATAACTTTATTGGAAAATTGCCAAACTACTAGCCAACTACAGAGAATTTGGAGAACTAGGCAATATTCATTTTGGGTATTACACATCTGATAGCCTCTTTATTTCAAGGCTTCTTCCCAGTCATTTGTCTTTCTATGGATGAAAAAGAAAGCATTTTGAACGGTCCATAGTTTTTGGATAGGGCTAGTTTGTTCACCGAAGAATGGAGGCCAAACTTTGATCCCTTGTGCAATTTTGATATTTCCATGGCCTAGATTTGCCTCTATAATCTACTTGTAGAATATGGGCTATCAAAGAAGAGACATCAAGAATCTATGCTCACATGTGCTAAGATCATTTTTTCCTCCCCTCTTCCAATATCCAATCTTCTCAAATCAAAATAGACAGAATTGAAATCCAAATGCCTAGCTCTAAATGTTCTTACTATTCAAAATATGGACACGTGGTGATTTCTCATTTGGATATGGTGAATAACGATCTGCCCACTGCACCCCACCCGACCCTCAATGGAGATCTCAGCTAATAAGAACAATTTTGCCTAATATCGAAGAATTGAGAAGAAATAGATCCTTCAACAACCCCATCCAACAAAGAGTTACCGCAAGCGTGATTAGTCCAACTCTCCTTTGAGAAACATTCATATTGTAATGAACCCTAATAGAGTTTGTCTTAATTTTCTCACAAAACCCCAGATTAGGGTTTGGATTATGTTCATTTCATACTAAGAGAATTCTAATTCTCTATCATCATCATATTTATAAACAATAATTGACTTATAATACATACATAAGCTTCAATTCTTTAATCCCCTCCTAATGACTAACCCTAAGGCAGATGGTAAAATTACCATTGCTCAAGTACAAAAACAATCTACCTCAGGCTCCCTCATGGTTCTCACCCATATTGGAAATTTTCTCTCTACAGTGATCAATTTACTTCTTCCCCTGTGCAAACTCCCTACCCATTTGGTTGTAAGAGTTGGTTGTAAGAGAGAGTGATTAAAAGATTGACTTAATATATATTATTATCTTACAGATATATGTTAGATGTAATACTTCTAAATAAGCAGCCAAGCTCATCATACATTTAGCAATTAACATATTTAAGTCTCAATTCCTTACTTCTATCCTAAACTTAACCCCAAGGAGAACATGGATTTACTTGTCATAGGGCAATTGACACCAATACACTCTTTTGATTTACTCCACTTCTCCCTACACAACACTGACTATCAACTCCCAGGATGTAGTAATCCGACTCCAAAAATGCAGCAAATATGGCTAAGGAAATTTTATATAATGCAATGTAACCCGAGTGCGCACACCCAGGTCAAAACCCTTATGCACCCGGTGCGGGTGCATCACGCACCTGAGTACCCCCGCTGGCAAAAATTCCACCACCGCACCTCGACCGCACCAGTTGAGCACCCGAGTGGGACGCGGTGCTCAGGTGCATGGCGGGTGCTCTAGTGCAAGAGTGCTCATGGGGAGCGGCGAGCTAGATGGCCAAAAAAGTCAATAAGAAAAAAAATTTGCATTTTTTTTTAAATTTGTTTTTTAGGCATGCTAACCCTAATTGGGTGTGGGTCCCATGTGGTCTATTTGAAGGTTTACTAAGACCAATAGACCTCATTTTCATTTCACCATTTCATTTCATTGTTTCGGAGCAGCAAGGAGCTAAGTGAGCAAAAGAGTTTGGAGGAGTTTGTGAGAGCTTAGTGGGTGATTTTGCAAGGGATTATAAGATCAAGCAAGATTGCAAGAAGATTTGATTTGGCAAGTGTCTCCTCAAGTTCAAGGTAGGTTTTTTTATTTTACAACTTTTTTTTGTTTTAGAAATCAATTTATAATTTTTAAATTTACTATTTAGTTTTACTTTCAAGTTTCAACTTAAATTTTTGAATGTTTCATTCTTGAATCTTGTTGATAGTAGATAGTTGATAGTTCTATGATTTTTATTATCTATATTAATTTTTTCATTGTTCTTAAAATAAAAATATGGCAATATGGCATATGCTGAAACATATTTACTATTTAGTATTTAGCTTCCTTTTTTTATATTTTTAAATAGTAAATGCTAAAATTAGATAGTGAAGTTTTAAGTTTTAAGTAGGCTGAAACTAATTTGCATAACTTATTTTTACTTGGGCTGAAATGTATCATGATCATTTTTATAATTTTATTTTCATTTTATGAAATGCAATCTTATAAATGGCATCTAGATCTGGCCAAAGTGCAAAAGACATAGAAATTAATGAGTCAAGTGCATCTGATTATGAGCCTGAGCCCGAAGGAAGTGATCATGGAGCTAATGTAGATGGTCAATCTGAGGAAGAGCCTCCTTAAGTTGCACCAAGGGTGCCTTCAATTGATTGCCCTTCAGAGATTTTGACAAAGTATGCTAAGGGTCCTTATGATCCAAAGTCCCCTCTAAAACAGTTTGCTACGAAAATTATACGCCCTACACCTTCAGGTGGTGGCACATGTAAATGGAAGTGTAATATATGTGGCACGGAATGGTTTGGCAGCATTACAAGAGTTAATTCACACCTTTTTTGGAGTGGCTATGGCGTGAACCCATGCATATTCTTGTCAAATCCTAAGAATGTGAAATACAGAATTGAAGTGAACAAACTATGAGGCATTCCTGATGATAGTGATGTTCCAGTGCCTAGATCTTTGTCTGCTAGGCAATATGTACAGAATATACAGCAATTACAGGGGCAGCGAGATACATCTACTCGTATCTTGTATCAAAGAGCAGGGACTATGTCACCTACACCATCATTTTCCTCACCTACACACAGTTCAGCAGGGGATAGCGGTAGGGGGAAACGGAAAGCAACTACAAGTTGTAGTGGTAGTAACCCCATTGCTCATTTATTTAACATGCACACAAGGGATCGATTAGATGATGTTGTTAGTGATTTCTTCTTTTCCAATGGAATCTCTACACATGTGGCTCAATGTCCCTATTTTGTGAGGATGATGTGCATGGCAGTGAACGAGGGAGAGCCATCATATGTGCCACCAAGTGACCACAGTGTTGGATAGAGCCTATGACAAGTTTGGGATCTTGATAGAGCAAATGACAGCATGTTGGATGGATTCAGGCTGTAGCATTATCATGGATGGGTGGACGAACATTAGTCATCATCCACTCATCAACATTATAGTTACATGCACTGAGGGCCCATACTTTTTGAAAGCAATTGATTGTTCAGGGCATCGTAACGATGTTGATTTTCAATTTCATGTGCTTAGGGAAGCCATTGAGGAGGTTGGGCCACAAAATGTGGTCCAAGTTGTGACAGATGCAGCACATGTGTGTAAAGCTGCAAGGAGGCTTGTTGAGGCAGCCTATAGGCATATTTGGTGAATTCCATGTTGTGTGCATGCCATGAATAATGCATTCAAAGACACGGGGAAAATAGAAAGGTGGTTAATGATGGGAGAAAGGTGCAGATGTTTATCTACAATCACCATACATCACATGCACTTTTCAAGAGCTTCGCAAAGAAGCAATTCTTGAAACCAGTTGAGACCAGGTACACATCATATTATATTCTCTTGGAGAAAATGATTGAGTTGCAAGAGCCATTGCAACTCATAATTATGACACAAGAATGGAATCGATGGCTTGAGTCCAGAACAGCGCAGGGGAAGAGGGTAAAGGAGACAGTGAAGAGTGATCAGTTTTGGAGTGATGCAAAATACAGTCTCCATCATTACTCCAATGTTTTAGGTGATTAGATATGGAGATGTAGATTCACCTAGCCTTGGAGAGGTTTATGACTGCATTGGTTCCATGCTTGGGCAGATGAGGGTTGTTGTGTGTGAGAGAGACCCCACTCTAGCATTCTATGCAGAGCACATTGAGACTATCATTCACCACAAGTGGGACAAGTTGAACACTCCTTTGTACATGGCTGCCTATGCATTGAACCCAAAGTGGTACATACCTAGGCCTAGTAGAGTCACACCACTTCAAGATGATGAGGTGAAGAATGTGTTCTTTCAACATTGCCAGGATGTATGATATTGAGACTGCTAGTGAGATTCGCACTGAGTGGTCCAAATTTGCTAGTCGTTTAGGTGATCCTTAAATCTTGATTCAGTGCTCTAAACTCTTTATAATTATAAGTTCTTTTAATAGTTAATTGTTACTTTACTTATAAGTTATAACTTTATTTAAGTTATTTTAATATTATGTTGTAAACTTGTAACTTGTAGGATACTCAGATATTGCAAAGGTGGATCTCAAAACCATGGCACAAAAGAATCCCATTTTGTGGTGGAAATGTCATGGGTCACAGAAGTCAAAGATCACCTCACTAGCCATCCAACCGCTTTCTCAGGTTTGTAATACTAATTACTAATTCCAGCCATTTATAATCTTTACTTTAAGAGTTTTACTTTACTAATTTTAGTTTATGATTCATCGATTCAATAATCATAGATTTACCATTTATCATTTGTTACAAATTGTATGAACATTTGTTTGTAACTTGTAAGTTGTAACTTTCAACTTTGTTATCTCAAGTGTCTAGCTCCTCAGCTACAAAGAGGAACTGGTCCACCTATAGCTTCATTCACTCTATTAAGAGGAACAGACTTACCTCTAAGAGAGCGGAGAAGTTGGTTGCTGCACATGGTTACTTGTAGCTCAAAGATCCCAAGACACGCGAGTACAAGGAGAGCCCTGCTGCATGATGGGATGTGGAGCCACCAGATCCAGCTCAAATTGATGAGGATGACGATGTAGCAGAAGCCAACGTAGGGCTAGTTGGTGTTCCTTTAGAGAATCAGGATCTTACCCACGAGGAGTCTAGTGGTTCCAGTGATGAGGACTTCAATATAGGGGATGATTAGAGAGCACTTGAGATGATTCCATTCTCATTATTGACATTTTGTCATTTTGTTGATTTTACTCACTTTGATATGGCTATGATACATTATTATTTCACTGTTTCATGCTATTCGGCTCATTGTCATCATGAGCATCTTTATGATATATGATATTCATAGAATCATATTTGAACAATGAATTTTGAATCTTGCATCTTGAACTAAGTTAATTTGTTAAATGGTCATTGGTAATGGTTATGAAGTTTCAAGTTTCAAGTTTGAACTTATGGTTTGTGAATCGCATTTCAATTTTCTCTATTCAACTATATTTGGTTGTTATATAATATATTGAAGTATCATTTCATAATTACCATTTCCAGTCATATATATTATATATATACTATGCAACCCCCCTCCCCCCGTCCACTCCCCCGCTGCCGCACCCCTGTCATCCCCCCGCCATCACCAAATTGAGGCCCTTTTTTCCCACACCCGAAACTCGTCCCGACATCCCCTCCTACCACCACACCCCCGTGCCGGCATAACACTGATATAATGTAAAAACTTGCAAGGAAGCAGTACTAAAATTCAATTACATCAGACCTAGTTCCACTATCTATCTGCTAATCAATATGCAAGGGTAATTACTAAACAAGATCACATATTCTTATTCATGGTTTGAATCATTAAAACATTGACTTACAATCACAAAAACAAAATAACAATGGACCCTGGAATAACCACGAGTGTTTTGCAATCTCAACTAATCACATTTACGAACTCCTTAAAGGACATACGTTCTAAAGGTACCAGCTTCGATACCACTGTTGCCGGAGATAAGAGTTGGCTTTCTAAGCAACCATGTTGTGTGGTGTACGTACAAGAGAACACTTGTTTGGTGTGGAGGATTAGATCGTTGTAATGATTGTCGATTCTCGGGATGACTACTATAACTCCTGAAAAAATCTACTGCATACACTTCACCAATATTCCCGCACTCTACTATTGATGTCAAACTCTGCTCGCAAATAGAGACTATTGCTCACAGTATGGGGATGTTAACTGCACACTCTTCTTCCACACGTGTGATATTCCCAACTTCCCTTCTCGGTGAAGAGGATAGCTAAGGTACCCTAAACGCCGCGCCTTGTCTGGTTGTTATGCTTGATGCCCTCAAGTATGTTAGCTCTTATGGCTATACTATCAATCAGTTGAACCCAAATGCTGAAGACCGATTCTGCTAAAAACCTATTACTATCAGACTTCACAAGTGTTACTAAACGTAAATGCAATTACTCCTTGGAAGCGAAATCCATACCACAATGACGTCTCACATTGTCCTTCACTTCTGTAATGAAAAAAGACTCCACTGAGAAGCTGGGGCTATGTCCAACTCCTCAATTGTCTCACAGGGTTTCATCCTTGAGAATATCCAGTCACATTCAAGCAACCTTGTTGTTTTAAATAATGTTATATTTCATGGTGATAATCCCAAGGATCTCATTGCTTTTATAACCTCGATATGAGGGGAATTTCAAACAACTAGGCAATGTGGGATAAAAGTCATTTTCACGTTCTAGTCACTTAAGTTTTTGATTAGATAAACAGGTTTTACAGGGACCCTGAAACCCAAGAGTTAAAACATTAACAAGGCTGAAAATAAGCGTGAAAAGCCCAGCCAAAAGAGTTCAAGTTCAAAGGCTGATAATAAGCACAAGGCCCAACCGAAAAACAAAGAACATAGAAAAGACCAGGAACAGAAACAACAAGAACCGACAAAGGCAAAAGCCTTGACAAAAAGCCAAAAAAAGGCACAGATAGAAACAAAAGAATAGGCAGTGGATTAGTCCTTGTTCTTTCTCTCCAACTCTTGCATGACCTGAGCAACCTCATAGGCCATCTAGTTCTCCTCAGCCTCCTGTTGGTTCTAGTCACTTAAGTTACTTTAGTCATAAAATGACTTTAAGTCATAAAGTAACTTTATAAATCCACTTTATAAAATAAATTGAATTAACTATAGAAAAGCTCATCCACTTAAATATTTCCCAACGAAACCAAATAAACTCCTCTGATTGGCTAGCATCCTTACCATCAATGTTGTTAGCCTATCTGGATGGGGAGATAGACCAACAAGGCACCAATAAGGCCTAGCGCGAAGAAGGGGACATTACAGTCCTCCCCTCCCAGGATTGCTTCCCCTCAAGCAATCTTAGTATCAGATGCTACAAGATTGATTCACTCTCCCAAGTGGCATCTTCTTATGGAAAATCTTTCTAGCGGACCAAATACTCCTTGATGGATCGGTTATGCAGCTTCCTCTCCTTGATCTCAATCATGTAATGTCCCTTCTTTGGGGACATTAGAATTATTAAGAAGGAACGAATTTACAATATTAAATTTGACTATGTAAGCTGGAGATTTATTATTAAAGGTCAAATTAATATTCCATGTGGTCACGTGAGGACAAGGAGGAATAAGTCAGTTTATCAGAGAGAAGTTGAAGAGTCACCAAGAATAGGACGAAGGCCAGAGGGAAGTCAAAGAGTCTCAGTTTTGTGATTAAAAGGGGAAAAAGACTCATGGCCGAGCATGCTTAATTTTATTATTCAATTCAAATTTCCTCTCTTGTGAGAGTCTCGGAAAGCTTCAGCTTTCAGCTAGTTGGAGGACGTAGCCCCTCGTGCTAGTAGACAGTGGACGCAAACCCATTGTCCTAAGGAACATCACTTCAGGTGTTTCATTCGCACTTACAAGTTCTTATCCTATCATTCCAATCTGACTATTGAATTTGTATTTAGGATTGGTTTCTATGTATTGGTTATTATATTGCTGCTGTATAATACAATAACGTTTTAGTTGTTAGTTGTTCTATTGTTGTTGTATAAGGCAATGACATTGTTGAAGATATTATAAGAGTTTGCTGGTTTCGTATTATCAGTTTGTAATTCTTGGGTATCTATTCAAGATCCTTGGATGTTATTGTGAAATAACGGTTATATTCATGTGAAAAATCTTCTAGTCTTATTATAGCATTGTATTCCATTTTTGTTTATATCTGAATTTGAATATTGTTTTTGAGATAAGTTGATAAAATTTCTATTGGAATTTCTACTGGTTATCGGTTGTGTTGGAAACTATCTGCCAAGTTTTGTTACTATTTATATTGCTCAAAGAGAAACCAGTTAATATCCGGATCAGAATATTACAAATCACCTTAGCTGGAACCAAAACCAATTTCCCTTCTTCATCAAGTGGGGATAATCCAACGGAAGGTGCTACATGCAGACCGATCACCTTCTAGAGGCAAGATACGTGAAAAACATTATGGATTCTACTGTCATCTGGCAAATCTAGCTCGTAAGAAACCTTTCCAACCCTCCTAGTAATGCGATAGGGACCATAAAGTCTAGGTCAAAGTTTCATGGATCCACCTTTCTTCAAGGAACTTTGCATATAAGGTTGTAGACGAAGGTAAACCATGTCGCCCAACTCAAAACTCTACTTTGTCTAATGGCGATCGATGTACATCTTTTGCTGGTTCTGGGCCTATAGGATATTCTCCCAAAGAGATCGGAGGATGTTCTACTGATCCTGTATCCAATCTCCAGCTAATGGTGCTCTACTGTCCTGTAAGGCTAGATCTATGAATGATAGAGGTTCGCTACCACAGAGGGCCCAAAATGGTGTCATCTAGATGGACATGTGGTAGGAGTTGTAGTAGTACTCCCCTCAATATAACCATTTAACCCAAGCTCTTTGTTGCCCCACTACATAGTTTCGCAGATAACCCTCCACTCATTTGCTTATTATCTCAGTCCACCCATCTGTTTGTGGGTGGTAACTCGTGTTGGGTGCCAACTCCGTACCTGCCAATCTAAATAATTCCTGCCAAAAAGTGCTGAGAAATCTGCTATCTCTGTCGCTTACTATGGTCTGAGGTAGACCATGTAGATGAAAAACCTCTCAAAAAAATAACTCGACTACCTGAGAGGCTGACCAATCCACTGCTATAGCGTAGAAATGAGCAAACTTAGTCAATCTGTCCACAACCACAAAAAATAGAATCTTTGTCTACACTCTTCGCAATCCTGTAATGAAATCCATGGAGATACTCTCTCACTCTGTGCTGGAATAGGGAGAGGCTGTAATAATTCGGCTAGGAAGTCGTGCTCCAACTTGTTCTGCTAACAAGTCTGACATTCTCTGACATGCTAAAGAACACCATCCTTGAGTCTCTTCCAAGAAAACCTTTCTCTAACTTGCCTATAGGTTTTGAAGAAACCTAGGTGTCCGACTGATGGTACATCATGAAGAGTCTGCATAATTTTTCCCTTGACCTTAGACTATGGCAAGATAGATCCTATCCTTATAAAAAATCACATCATCGATTACCTTGTACTTGTTGTCTCGGAGCTACTCATCCATGATCTGACAAGCTTGAGTATTCTTAGAATACTCAACCAATAAGTGGGACTTCCAATCTGTTGATATCTCTAAAATGGCACAACACTCAACCACTAAAGGTCTCCTGGAAAGTGCATCGGCAACTATATTGTTCCTACCCTTAACATACTCGATGTCAAAATCATAGGCCTGAACTTTGCTGACCCACTATTGCTGCCTTTCATTGAGATCCTTTTGTTCTAAGAAATATCGCAAGTTGTTGTGGTCAATCAACCGTGAATTTGCCACCCACCAGGTACTGTCTAAACTTGGCTAAAGCGTGCATAATAGCTAGTATTTCCTTGTCATAGGTGGAGTACAATCTCTCACTGTCCTTGAGCTTCCGATTCTCATGAGCTATTGGATGCCTATCTTGCATCAGAATTGCACCAATTCTGCTCCTTGAAGCATCACACTCTAAGACAAAAGGGCAAGAGAAGTCAAGAAGTGCCAAAACCAGGCATGTGCACATCACCTTCTTGAGCTTATCAAAGGTCACCTCTGCATCATTCGTCCACCTAAATGCCCCTTTTCCGTGTGAGATCTGTGAGGGGAGTTGTTGTCTAAGAGAAGCCTCTAGCGAATCTCCTATAATAAGAGCAAAGACAGAGGAAGCCCCTCAAATCTGATGCGCTCCTCGAAGGTGAGCGCTTGTATCTTTTCCTGGTGTACCTTCACCCCATCTGCACCAATTATGCGTCCAAGGTAAAGAATCTCAATCAATCCGAACTCACACTTTGATTCCATCGCAAACAATGTGTGCTCCTCCATAATGCTGAGTACCTCATCTAGGTGTTGCAAATGCTCCTCTCAAGTTCTACTAAAAATCAGGATATCATCAAAAAATACCAACACGCTCTTGCACAATTATTTTTTAAAAATATGGTTCATACATGACTGAAATGCGATCAGCGCATCCAAGAACTCATAGTGTCCATAGTGACATCAGAAACTTAGTCTTATGCACATCCTCCTCACAAACCCGTATCTGATGGTACCCAGATCTAAGATCTATCTTTGAGAAATAGTGTGATAACCCCATTAAAATAATATTTAAAAATTATTAAGATACAAAAAAATAAATAATATATATGTGAATAATATAATAATATTAATATGAAAATATAAATTATTAAAGATCATAATATAAGTACTATATAATTATATGTATATAGTAATTAGATATTAAATAATATACTATTAAATATTAATTATAAATAGATATAGATCTATATATATATATATATATATATATATATATATATATATATATATATATATATATATATATAATCATAGTTACACCGCCTTGAGGACGGCGGGACAGCGCGATGAGGGGACAAGTTTTCGGGATGGAGGGACAGAGGGGCCTTAATTTGGGGACGATGGGGGGACGGTGGAGGACAAGAGGGGTGAATATATCTATGCATATGGTACTTAAAAATGCTAGTTATGAAAATATGTACTGCAATATAGGAAATAAAGATATAAAAGAGTGAATACTTGAACATTGCATTGAATTGGAACATCGAACATTAAACATAAATAGTCGAATCTGCAAATAGTGAATATCAGGATGTCCCTCATCCTCGGCGGAGGTGGTCGAATCTGGTGGCGCCACTGGGGACGAGGAGACAAAGTCCCCAAGTCTCTGGAGTATTTATGTCTCCGAGACGTCGGGCAAAAAGGGGGGGGATGCGTCCCCGTGTTACTATGTAAATAATATTTATATCACTAATACTATTAAGAATGATATCACTATACATATAATATATGTTATGGATAATTGCTAATATAATATATGTTAATATACTTATTATTAATATAACTATTATATTATAGAAAGGCACGACTCTTACCATTGAAATATATAAAAAGGGGATAAAAACGTTGGTAAGGGGATCATCAAGAAGAAGAACATAAAATATATAGGCAGTTAAGATTTAAAAATCTAATGGCCCTGAAACGGGTCATTACAATTGGTATCAGAGCTGGTATCCTGCCAGCCTGAACGGTTAAATTGAATCATTCCTGAATTTTAGTCAGACAAATTGGAGTAGAACAATGCCACAAGCACCCAAATGAATGGATTTTATAATATCAAAACTACAAATTAAAGGTATTACAAATCGTAATCTCGGAGAGCTCACAACACAAGTTCCATATTTCCAACCGCCTTCAATTGCAACATCTATGTTACACGATTCAACCCACTCAATGAAATAATAAATCTGCTCTTCCTCGGTGAAAGAACAGATGAGTTAAAGGATAACATCACCATTGAAGCAGAAGCCAGAATTGATCATATATAATCACACAACGAATTTATTAACAACAAAGCAGTGACTGGGTTATAAAGAATCTTACAAAGTCCACACTTTAATTTGGACAGCGATTTCACAATAAACAAAAGAGAAATATAAGAAGCCACAACTTTAGATTGAAGACCTTGGAGCATCGGTGAATAAGCAAAGAAGAAAGTTTTATATGCTTGAATAACAAAATGACATACTCTGCTGGAGAGAAAGTCCAATAACCACTTAAGAGGACTGAAGTTGAGAGAGTAAAACTCAGGAAGGAATATATAAATCAAGGGCCAGGACTCGTTAAAAAAAATTGCCACCTCCAAGATCTGTAGTAGGCGATGACTCGGGTTGTTAGTGTTGGTGCAAATCCGCATACAAAGAATTGAAAGTCGGATAGGAAGCTCAATGTGAGGAAAACTAACAAAGACGGTTTAGTCTATCCCATTCATTTACCTGAAAAAGACAAGAAAGACTATGCACTGGCAGCAAAATAATAGAAACAATAGAGAATATATGAAATACGACATTGCCTGACATTTTGTTATGCAACATATTGTGTTTAAAAAGCAGAAGAGGTGGCTTAACACGTCCTCTACAATCAGCTACGTGTAGATTTGCAGAAGCTGTGTACCATAAATTATACATGATATGACAGGTACTGAATTGGGCATGATATGCTTCTTTGTGTCAGGAAGTCATCTAATGTGCAACAAGAGAATATCGCTAACAGAGGAGGCTGAAGGAGGAAAAACGATACACAAGGAGATCAACCAACGAAAGTGGAGTCAGTAATCAAAGTTAGAAATGAGATTCAACACAGACACCAAAACATTACTCTTCAAGACCATTGTTGTAGCATTAGCTATTACTACTGGTATCAACCGTGTTTGTAGCATCAACAATTCATATTGTTGTCTCTTTAATATATGGGAGTTATCGGATATAAACTAAAAATCCCTTGTTAATGCTACAAATTGAGCACAATGATAGCTACAGTCAGCGCATGGCCACAAATATATGGAATACAATAAATGGGATCTTTTTGTTACCCTAGAGTGTTATGTCCTCAATATAGACAATATGCATCAAAATATTATCATGTAGGAGGATGTTCAGATCCAAATAGATCATATGCTGATCTTTCCATTTGCCTGCACGAAAGTATAAATGATCAGATCGTCTAATAATAGTGATAAAAGCATGAAACAAGGCAGTGGGGACAACATATAAGTCATGCAATAAATGCTGGGAAAAACATACAAGGATGGAAAAAAGGGAATACAAATCCTCTAGAATGCTTGGTATCCAGAAAAATATCCTTGTCCAAAAGGAACATCAGTGGGAAAATTAAAGAAAGACACCGAAGGTTTTGGATTATAAAAGTAATGTCCTAGACGGAAGATTACAAATGGGCACAAGGAAGTTTAATTGGCAGTAGACCCATTATAGAATTGTCGAACACCATTATGGATTAGCATGGAATTAGAGAGCAATATCTCGTCAACCAAATTTGGAAATAGCGAATAGTATGCGTTGGAGAACTTTGGGAAATATATTGTACATGGATTACATGTAGGGTTAAAGAGACAATGTCGATATTGGAGAGAAGACAGGCAAGAGAAAATATGTAAATGGATCCCACTAGTGGACATCAAATAAACAAAATATAATTGGACTACATATACCACCACGTAAATAAAGTGTGTCACATATTAAATTACGAAATGTCCATTGCCTTATATCCCGTACGAGACACTCCACATTCATTGTTACATACGGATTGAAGAAGTCAAAAGGAAGTTGGAGGTAAGTATTTTTTATTTTTTTTAAATTCCCATGTGGATATGAAATTTAAGAAAATATAGATTGCGAATTGGTTATAGGTTCCTCATTATTTGCATATGAATTTCTTAATCATAGCCAAATATTTGATAAGGAAATAATATGTTTGAGGGGTATATATTGGAATATGTAAATAGTAGATCAAATACATATTATATATTCAAAGTATACATTTAATCTATAATGTATTTGAAGGATCTAATATTATTATGTTGAATTGTATTAAGTAAAGATGTGTGAATAATATTACTAGCAATTCGTGGTTGAATCCATAAGAACTATTGTGTTAGCTATGTAGTGGATAGGGAGTGTGGATAGGGGGAGGAGTAAATCGGTCCGTTGGGGCACAAGAAACCCAATATGGATTAAAGATATGAGGAAGCCCCAAGCTGAGCGTGCCCAAACCTAAAGCCGCAACAAATCTACCATCCACGTCAAAATTAAACATGTTCCTAGTGGGTAGAGAGTGTACACAGGGGGAGGAGTAAATCGGTCGCATTGGAGCAAAATGAATCCCAATATGGACTAAGGTCTGAGGGAGCCCCAAGTTGAGCGTGTCCAAACTCAAAGCCACAATAAATCTACCATCCACTATGAAATTATACACCCCATTATAGTACTAGCTATAGAAAAAATATGCATCTTCAATCCAACTTTTTTTCAAGATAGGAGAAAGGAGCACGACATTCACGATCAGAGTGGTTAAACATTTCCTTACCTTTTTCTTATTTCAAATTGTAAACAGGATTATAACATGTGTACTATGTGTCTACATCGTGTCTTCATGCATTAATATGTCTGCTCTGTGTCTTCTTCATGTCTTCATGCATTCATATGTCTATCTTGTGTTTGCATCGTGTCTTCATGCATTTGTGTGTCTACCTTGTGTTTGCATCGCATCTTCATGCATTAAGTGTCTACTTTGTGTCTTCATTCATATGTTCTTGTACATGCTATTATATACTAACATGTTTACTTTGCAAGTGTCTAACACATATGCAAGAAAGAGAATAAATCCAAACTATGAATTAACGATGATCAAATCAATTGCTTGAGGACAAGCAAATTCAAGAGGGTAGGACTATGATAACCCCACTAAAATAATATTTAACAATTATTAAGATACAAACAAATAAATAATATATATGTGAATAATATAATAATATTAATATGAAAATATAAATTATTAAAGATCATAATATAAATACTACTATATAATTATATGTATATACTAATTAGATATTAAATAATATACTATTAAATATAAATTTTATATATATATATATATATATAATGATATAAATAAATAATATTTATATCACTAATATTATTAAGAATGATATCACTATACATATAATATATGTTATGTATAATTGCTAATATAATATATGTTAATATAATGTATGTTAATATACTTATATTATTAATATAACTATTATATTATAAAAAGACATAACTCTTACCATTGAAATATATAAAAGGGGGATAAAAACGTTGGTAAGGGGGTCATCAAGAAGAAAAACATAAAATATATAGGCAACTAAGATTTAAAAATCTAATGGCCCTGAAACGAGTCATTACAAATAGATTGCCCCATGTAATTCATCTAGTAACTCATCAATGCAAGGAATAGGGTACCTATTCTTAATAGTCTTCTTGTTGAGAGCATGGTAATCAATACACATGCACAGAGTGTCATCTTTCTTCTTCACCAAAACTACCGAAGAAGCAAAGGGATTGGAGCTAGGTTTGATGTGTCTCATATCCAAGAGTTCCTTAATCGTCCTTTCTATTTCCTCTTTATAGTGCCTGGGATGATGAAGTGGTACTGACGGGTTTGGCGCCCTCCTCTAACTCAATGATATGCTCAAACCCTCTATCTAGGGGAATACCCGGGGGTATGTCCTTGAAAACCCTCTTGTGCTTACCAAGCACTGGCTAAATGTCAACATGAAGCTGTTGTCCTGAACCTAATGTAGCCTTAGAGGAAATGAAACATTGTGCTGCCCACTCCATGTCATCATGCCTCGTGATAGCCTCCATCCTATGAGCTGAAATCAACCTAAGTTCACTCTCTGGCATGGCCTTGAGAATCACCTGCCAACCAGCCTATAAGAATTCTAGTTGCATCTTATCATGATCAACTGTGTACCTGCCAATAGTCTGCAACCACTGTCTTCCCAACATGGCGTCTAATACATCCAAATCAACAACATAAAAATCTGCCTCTGCCTCTAGAAGAAAGTCATCAAAGTCAATTGAAAGTCCTGGCACTTTCCCTATGCACCTCAATCTATTGCCTCCTGCCACTCTAACTTTGAACTCGGGTATGTCATCAACTTGTAACTTTCTCTTTGAAACCTAGTGCGTGCTTATGAAGTTGTGCGATGCACCTGTATCTAAAAGGCACACAATACGCTGCCCTCTAACTACATCCTTCAAGCGAAAAGGGTCACCCATGGGATCACTAGAAAGGGAAGCTATGATTCCTTCTTCCTCTCTTTAGGAGGTTGCTCCTCACTTTCTTCCTCATCCCTGTCATCAACATCGCTGCCCCACTACCGCTCATCCTCCTCTTCCGACAAAACCTTGACATAATGTATTTTACCTTTGCCAAGGCATTTGTGATCCGATGTACATGGCTCCCTACAAATGAAGCATAGCTTCTTCCTCCTAAGTTTGTTCAATGTCTCAAAGTCCAATCTAGGAGGGGAAGTCCTATGTTGATTCTTGTTCTTTTGGAATGACGTAGACCCCTTATAAGGTTTCTTAGGAGGCTGTAGTATCGAAGAAGGTGAGTATAGATCATGTGCAATCTTAATAGCATAATCCAAGGTGTTTGGTTTAAGGACCTTGACCAAACCTCTAAATCTATCCTGCAAGCCCTTAGTGAACAACATTACCTTACATTGTTTTGTCATATCTAGAACCATCACCGAGATCCGCTGAAACTCATCAATGAAGTCATCAAGAGATCCACCCTGTCGCAACTGCGCCAAATCCCTGTGTCCTTCCTGTCAAAACAGGTAAGTAGCTTAGAGCTGAAAATCTCCTAAGATGTAATGAAACCATGATCCTAGGTGACCAACCCCATGATGCCACCAATCATGTGCTACTCCCTCTAAATGCATTGTGGCGAATCTAATGGCTTTTGTCTCCGACATGGACTTAAGTGTCAGGCAGGTGCCTAGCTTGTGAATCCAAGCTCTAGTGGATGTCTTACTGCTGCCATCAAAAGTGGGGAGAGATAATTTGTTCATGGTGTGCTTCAAGTCCCTATTTGGTGCCCTAGGCCTCCTGTCCTAGTGTGGTCTCTCTATCTCCCTTTTTTGATTCATGTATTGAACAAAGGTCAAATTTTGTTTAATCTGATCAAGGAATAGATCCCATTCATCATACATAGTCATAATATTATCCGGAAGTAAGCCTGGTGCCACGGGTTGGGCTACCTCTTCCTCGGCATTAAAAACGGACATCAATGGTCTGGCAATGTTGTTGTGTGGGAGGCCTAACAACACAAGGTGATCTTGCCACACTACCACCTCCATTGTCATGACTCAGTGCTCTCCTGTGAGTCAGAGCTAGTTGTTGCATAACACCTGTAAGCTACTAAAGTGCAGTAGCGATATTATTTTGTCCATCTCTAATAGCCCACAAGGTTTCCCTCGCTTCTCGTTCCTATTCATTCCCATCATGTGCCAGCTGAATGATCAGTACCTATTCAACTTGTATGCTTGTCCCAAAAGTTAGCTCCTCATCAACTGTATAACTGTCCTCAACATCAATCTGATCTGAAGATCCTACCTGTTCAGGTCAAATGTGACTAAAATTGTATGGTTTCCTATTCATGCCTATCTAACATTTTTCTTGTTTAAACCAGCCTACAACTTAATAACTTACCCACAAGTTGGCAGGTCTTCTGGATTTGATATCACTGTAGTAATCTGACTCCAGAAAAGAAGCAAATATGGCTACGGAAATTTTATATAATGTGAAAACTTGCAAGGAAGTAGTACTGAAATTCAATTACATTAGACCTAGTTCCACTATCTGTTTGCTAACGAATATGCAAGGATAATTACTGAACGAGATCATATATTCTTATTTGTGGTTCGAATCATTAAAACATTGATTTAAAATCACAAAAACGAAATAAGAATGGAACTTGGGATAACCACGGGTGTTTTGCATTCTGGACTGATCACATTTACGAACTCTTCAAAGGACATACATTTTGAAGGTACCAGCTCCAATACCATTGTTGTCAAAGATAGGAGTTGGCTTTCTAAGAAACCATGTCGTGCGGTGTACGTACAGGAGAACACTTATTTGGTGTGGAGGATCATATCGCTGTAATGATTGCCAACACACGAGATGACTGTTGTAACTCTTGAAAAAATCTACTACATACACTCTACCAGTATTCCTGCACTCTACTATTGATGTCAAACTCTGCCCATGGGTAGACTGCCACTCACGGTATGGGGGTGTTAATTGCACACTCTTCTTCCATGCGTGTGATATTCCCAGCTTCCCTTCTCGATGAGGAGGATTGCTAAGGTGCCTTGAACGCCACGCCTTGTCTAGTTGTTATGCTTGATGCCCTCATGTACGTTAGCTCTTATGGCTATACTGTCAATCGGCTGAGCCCGAATGCTGAAGACAGATTCTGCTAACAACCTATTACTATCCGACTTCACAATTGTTACTAAACGTAAATGCACTTACTCCTTGGAAGCGGAACCCATACCACAATAACGTCTCACATTGTCCTTCACTTCTATAATGAAAAAAGACTCCAATGAGAGCTTAGCGCTACGTCCAACTCCTCATCTTGTCTCAAGGGGTTTCGTCCTTGAGAATATCTAGTCACATTCAAGCAACCTTGTTTTTTTAAATAATGTTATATTTCATGGTGATAATCCCAAGGAGCTCATTGCTTTTATAACCTCAATATGAGGGGAATTGCAAACAATTAGGCAATGTGGGATAAAATTCATTTTCGTCTTCTAATCACTTAAGTTACTTCAGTGATAAAATGACTTTAAGTCATAAAGTAACTTTATAAATCCACTTTATAAAATAAATTGACTTAACTATAGAAAAGATCCTCCACTTTAATATTTCCCCAACGAAACCAAATAAACTCCTGTGACTAGCTGGCATCCTTACGATCAATGTCGTTAGCCTATCTGGATGGGGAGATAGACCAACAAGGCGCCAGTAAGGCCTAGCATGGAGAAGAGGACATTACACAGGACTATAGCAAGAGAATAATGAATAGGTTATACATATACAAATACCTTTTGAACATATTCATATAATATATAACATACATAAATATAATCATAATCCACGCAAAAGCTCACAACCCTTCATAATTCCAATCCATTTGAAAAGTCACAACCCTTCATAATTACAACCCTTTGAAAGAGTCACATCCTTTCATCATTATTGCCTTTTGAAAAATTCACTTCCTTATTTTTTTCACATTCCTTTCCTCTTCTATTAATCCTTTTTAACTTCTCTTTTTTTCTTCTATTCTTTTTCATGAACTATCCTCGCTCTTATATCTTATTTTGAAGGAGTCACGTGTTTTTTATTACATATCTTTTGACCTTTCATTAGATTTAGTTAATTTATATTATTTTGTATTTACTTATTTATTTTACATGTTTATTATAATTTATTATTAAGTCCTATTTAGAAAGGTAACATACTTTTCTACAACATTGTCTCTTGTAGTTAATTGGATTTATTTATTCATTCATTGAAATTTTATTATTATTTATCTTATTTTATTGATAATAGATTATAACATATTATTGTTATTGTATTTTTAGTATTTCGTTTAATTATTTTTTATACAAATAATAGTAATATTTTATTATTACTTCATTCTTTATATTTTAATACTAATTATAATATATGATTTTATTATCATTATTTTATTATTTTTCCATTATTTAATTATTATTAAATTTCTACCTTAAAATGAGGGACACATGGACTCTTTAATAATGCTTGAAAATAAAAAATTATATTGCCCAAATACACCCATTACTTTAGATGGTCCAAATGTGGATAAAGTCTTGGAAGAAGATAGCTTGAGCACTCTAAAAGATGTAGATTGTTACATCCCAAATTTTGACCTAATTTTAAATTTAATCATACCCATTAGACTGAACAAATTTTTCTTTCATAATCATGTGAAGTAGGTAGTTATTTATATCCGTTGTTTAATAGAGATGGTCGTTATCCATTATTTGTCATGTGATGTTTAGCAGTTGCTTGATTTTGGAAATATGATTAATAATTAAATTCTTTATCTATATTAAATGTTAATATGAAAATTATTATGGAACTTGTTATTATCATGGAAATATTGCACAAGTGATTGCAGAAGAAGATGAAGCGGGGAAGCATTGCTAAACGGGATCAACGGAATGGGATACTAGCTTAGTCCAATCATCAGGTTGACAGGTATGACCTTAAATTGCCTTGGTAAGGACCTAGCGACTTGAACTTCAGGATACAATTGAAGGACTTGCATGAGCTATTAAATAAATAATTTAAAACGTAAATTAACTTAATTAAAAATAATAATACCTCAAAGGTTTTTGATTGACCTTTTCTCCACATCATTATAATATATACCCATGTACCTACACATAGATATAAGAATAAAGTGACACCATAATATTATTTTCTTTATAATGTAATGATGCCACCTCATAAGTATATCTACGTGCATATAGATAGATATAAACCATAATTATTTTTTATTTATAACCTTCAAATCTTTTTCTATCTTTTTATTCATTTTCTTGCTTGAAATCGATTGAACACTTGGCATATTTATTTGGCGTCTAAGAGCCAAGACACTTCTTTTTATGTTACGGCTTCTTGGAAGCCAAAGAGACATATGATCTCTTTATATTATGTAGTCGAGAGAGGCGGTAGATATTCATTTAATTTTTCCATCACCCGACTTCCTTGTTCAAACACTCGACTTCCTTATCATTCCCCTTTTTTTTTCAAACAAGCTTCATTCTTTTATCACCCGATACCTCTACAGATTTTCGTCCGATACTTCTGCGTTTATGAACATTGCCAACCTCTTTCACACACTGCATTGTATTACTCCTTTCTTTGCTGAAGACATGATTATAGTTCACACAAAGTTTACGCCTGGAGGTCATTTCAAGGAAGAGTTGAAACATTAACGTCTAGCAAGGCTCCCATCTTTTCCAAGTTATGTGGTCAATCATATTCCAAGTATTGTTATAAATTTCATTACCAATTGTTACTACATTTTGATTTCCATAGTAGTGAGCTGCAGTTTATATTCAGCATACTTAGGTATCAACGATTAGAACCTTTAAGAAGGTGGTATTTATGATAAATAAAAGCCAAGTAACCATGTTATAAAATCACGATTTATTTATGCCACTAGAAATCAGAATCAAATGATATTTTTCTGCAAGTCTTAAAGAACACATTCTTCAAATCATAGATTGTGATAAGCTGGAAACATATAACATTCATGAATCAGTTGAAAATCAATGGACAGAGCCGACTGCTCTGAGATCCGAGCACCTAGGACTCACTAGCTTTACAGCCATGGAAAAGGTGAAGAGGTGAGATGGAATCTACAATGACATAGAAATAAAAGTCAGATATGATATAATAAATCTAAATTAATTTCATTTAATAGCGCATGCTCGTCCATATTATTGTTCCCTTGTTGTCAAGTCGAGCGGTGGTGATCGGGTCAATGAACCCATCAGAAAACCTTGGCCAAAGTTGTTTTAAAGCATGTTTGCCATCTATGATCACTTGATGTCAATGGAGCCAGTTATTCAAACATGTCCATTCATAATTGTGCAGACATTCTAAACACCAGAATGCTCAAGCGGCTGGACTAAAAGTATCCCAACCCAGATTCCGAGGTAGGGAGGGCCTTTCTAATTCAATAGATTGCGTGGGGATAAGTATGGTCCGAGGTTGGGAGGTTAAGCCTAAGTAAATGCTTCTCCTCTTACCGAAAGCCGAGGCTTGCACAACCAACTAAAGACTCACCGGATATTACTTGTATGTTCTTCTTTTCATGTTAAGCATTTACTTTACTTATATGTATGGAAAAATAGTAAATCGTTATATCAGTTATTACAGTTGATCATTGTTAAGTTATTTTAGTTAATCGTTATTATAGTTATTACAGTTAATCATTGTTACAGTTATTTCAGTTAATCGTTATTATAATTATTACAGTTGATCATTGTTACAGTTATTTCAGTTAATTGTTATTATAGTTATTACAACTGATCATTGCATCAGTTGATCATTGATATAGTTATTTCAGTTAAATGTTGGTAGTTAAAAGCAATTAATGTCCCATGAAAAGGAATTCAGAATATTTGTTCAAGAATTTGTTGAGGAAAACTCTTTCTAGATCGGCTTTATTTTGTTATGAAAATTCGTTTGTTACATAGATATGGAAACAAACCTAAAAAGCTCTTAAGAAGATGAGGTGGAATTCATTTCTAAGGAAATTTTATAATTTTCCCCAAAAAAAAAAAAAAATTCAAGGCAAATTGTGGAGCTCAAAGCAAAAGAGGAAGAAAAACAAGAAAGTGGTGAGCACAGGATTATATTGAGGAGTGGGGAGATGGGTATGTGGAGATGTGGATGTGTGAATCAATATAAAAATAGTCTTTAACCTTTAATACTTAATTACTTCACAATTTAATCAAAATCAGTACATATGAAAAATCAAATGATGAGCAACACAATTTATGTGTAAAACCTTGCAGGAGAAAACAATATCAAAACATATGGCTTTTATTAATCTTCTTTCAACAAATTTTGTATGGTACAAATCCCTAAGAAACTCTTATTTCTCCAAGTTGCAGGCACCAACCTCACCAATATGAAACACCAACTTCACCAGTATGAGGCACCAAACTCAATATTGATTTCTCTTATAAAATAAATTCTATTATTCTTTTCTCCAATCTGCTATTATGCTGATTACAAATCTTCCATAAAACTTCTCACAATCTACTCATACAATCTGTATATTTTCCCCTTAAACTCTTCTCTAATATTCTCCACAATTCCTACATTAAATCTGCAACCAATGTCCTTAGGAATTGCCCTTTATCTGTTGGTATGTTTGCTTTATTTATTTATCTTTCACACACAACACAACTTTTCGTTGTAAATCATATTTCATTTTACATCTTCGTTCTTCAATTGAGAAAGGGTGACTTTTGCTAAGAGAGGTGTTATTTAAAATAGATGCACCTTTGAAGAATTCTCCTCTTGGCTTTTTTAAACTTTCTAATCACTGCTGGTAATTATTTTTAAAAGGTCGTTTAAACAAGTCCCAGGTGCTGCATCTAATAGTGGCCGCATCCTTTGTTAACAAATGCCCCATCTTTCACATAGCCAAATTCTTCTTTGCTAATATTAATATATGTTTTTAATACAAATTGCAGTTTTATATTTATCAAAAGTTGCTAACCATGATCACTGTTGTAGCTGCATAGGAGCATGACAGATTAATTTTAAATCTTTGACGGAGACTGACTTCATCCAGTTCTATGTTGACCAAACCTCCTCAATAATCTAAATCACTTTTTATTAATGTTTTGCAAATATCATCACTGCCTTATCCTCTTCTTAACCAATTAATTAATAATCACACTTGACAATAATAATGATGCCATCACTGCTATAAATCTTATTCTTCTGACATTGGCAATTTGTCCAACAGAAACGATATTGCCAACAAGGGAATTTTGAATGGTACTCAACAAAAAATTGGCATATACATCAATCTAAGACCTAGAAGGGTGAAACCCCTACTGGGAAGCCATAAAGATTCTCTCATGGGATATTGTGTGCTTAAATAAATGGAACTTGATATTTGTGAGGCAATTATTTTGATTCAAGAAACCAAACTCTTTCTAAGAGATTCTCTTTCAAAAGGATGGCATAGATGGAAAGGGCTTGTAGATGTGCGTGGAGCCTCTAGAAGATTGTCGATTCTATGCTCTCCATTAGCTATTAATGTGCAGCAGGTGGGATCTAGATGGAACTAGCAACATTATAGACTTACTGATTTCTCCACAAATTTAGTGCTTTTTCTTTTCAACATTATGACCCCAGTGATCATTAGATGGAAATAAAAGGGAACCAACTAAATGCCATGTTAACCTCTATGAATAAAGAGATGATAATCTTGAGCGGAGATTTTGATGTTATTCTTTTTTCATTCCACTTGTTGGCTATCCAGCAATTAGATTATTGAGAGAAAAATATTGTAGTTCTTTGTTTTGCACCACTTTCTCATCTCCCTTTTCATAGATGGTGATTCTACACTAGCAAAATACCCAATTTTGAATCTTAAAACATGTGATTTCGTAATTCCAATTTTATAAATTTGGTTGAAGATGAATGGGAGTAAGCAATATTGCTAAAAAGGACCCAAAAGTTCATCCTTGCAAAATATAGTTCACTAAAGAACAACCTTTGCCTTTAGAGTAAAACACATAAATGAAGAATAATAGAAAGAGATTGGATTAAAACACTTCCGTCATGGAAAGATGTTATTGGTAGACCAAGCAGAAATCAAACAAGGCAAAGATATTTACTGGAGATAGAAAACTAGGGAATTAGTGTAAAAAAGACTTCAATAGAAAACTAGGGAATTAGTGTAAAAAAGACTTCAAATAAACTAAGGTTAATCATCATGACATGTTCCAAAGCATATAGCACCTTCCATTTCAAAAATTGAAATTTTGTCTCTTAATTTTTATCGAAATCACAAGTGTTGTCATTTTACACTACTAAGATCAAAATATACTTCCTGATAAATGCCAAATATCAGAGAAAAATGGTGTTGCTGTTTTGGTTTATATGATACTTGATTCTCTCTCCAAAGTATGCAGTTAATGAAGTTTGAAATTTGTAAAACGTCCATATGATAAAAGCAGACTTTTTAGGGATGATAAATCCCTGAATCCATGAGAAATTGAATCTCCATTCAAGTTGAGGGGAAGCTTTTTTAAAGCTCTAAAAGCTCACACAGCAACAATATTTTATGAATTTCAGAAATAGATGAAAGGTAAATCAATTTACCTGATCAAAGAGAATCATGCTGGACTGGTCCTTGTAATAGTTTGCATGTGAGGGGTCAATCTCAATTAATTCGCTAAACAACTGAAAAACTTCATCTGTGTGCATTCTTATATTTCCTAATATTGAACCACTCGACAGTGTGTCCCGAGCCATCAACAACCTTGCAAGTGTAAGCTTTGCCCACTTACTGCAAATATAACACATAAACACATTAAAAATGATTAAAACATAAGCAGAAGTCACTTTTCAGAAAGAACAGATTAAAGACAGTGAAGTTAGAATAACATCCATTTTACCAACCCCCAACTCCATTTAAATATCCAGAAATAAGAAAATTGGGACGTGAAACTACAATAGCAGAAAAGTAAGCAGAAAATCTTACGAATCCATCTCAATTTCAAGAAGCTCCCTGAACGCCTTAATTTCCCTCTCCAATGTTTCATTTTGCCATGATCTTTCAGGATCATGAATATCCTGGCAAAATTGGGACATGGGGAATTTATCCTGACTGATGTCCACAGGAGAAAAGATGTTGCCTTCCCAAGCAAGTCCAACAGTCTCCAATTCCCGTACCATGTTGTTGGCTGTTGCCAGTTGTCCATCTAATCGAAAATTCAGTACCATTGAACTTGCAAGATTGCACCCATTTGAGGAGACTATTCCAAGAGAGTCTACATTAACTTCAACAGTATAAGTTGTATTTTTATTTAAATCTGGTGTGAGTCTCAAAATTGCAACCCATGTTTTTGCATGTAACCCATTGGCAGAAAGTGGTTTCCAGAGCAGAAGTTCACTTTCAGCAAGCAGTGAATTTATTCTAATGGTAGAAGTGTTTACCCCACTTACTGGCTCACTGAAATGAAGAATTAAAGGAATCCCTTCTGAAAAAACAAACTGATCTGTGCAATAGGGATTATCAAAACCTACATGTATATGGGACTGCTCCTGCAATTCTATAACCAGTTCTGAACCATTAGAAGGCCAAGTTGCCACTAATCTTGGACCATTTTGTGAAACCGTTTGACCAAGCAGCCATAAATGATAAAACCATCCGCTCTGATCATCTGAATCAGTAAACAGAGCTTGTTGAACAAGTTCATATTCCTCTGTTAACACCTGCTTGGAATTGATTTCCTCAAATTTGTTTTCAAGCAAGCTTGATAAGAGCACACTGCAAAAGTAGACTTTAATCAGGCCTTTGACACCATAAAATTGAATCCAAACTTTAAATATAAATGCAACTGAAACTACAATAGAACCAGCCATTCCCAACTTCTTGACAGAAACATGACCCGGGTAACACAGGAATAAAGAAAGAGAATATCTGAGAATTGAAATACTACATAAAACATTTCCAGATTATATTTTACAAAGAAACTACCAATGCCATTAACACCAGTAAATTTACATAAAACTAACAAACAGCCAAGCCAATAAGAAATTCTATATAGTCAATGTTCTTGCACATATAGCACATAAACTGACCAACAAAATCGAAGGGAGAAACTTATGCGTGCATAAGAGATTGAAATTTACTTAGTCACTGAACCATTGGCTGACACAACTGGATGTTGAAGATAAATAAAATTATAAGAGTTAGTTTGCACTTTAAAAAAATTCTAGTCATGCCTTCATATTGTGGATATGTTTTGCTGTTTGTTTGCAATAAGAAAGGGGTCAATGGTAATTACATTGGTGCATTTCAAGGGATTGATAAAAGCATAATTCTAACCCATATACTGTGAGAAAGAATAGCTCAAGGAATGGCAACACTACCACCAGGCAGAAAGAGAAAATTAGTTTGCACTTTAAAAAAATTCTAGTCATGCCTTCATATTGTGGATACGTTTTGCTGTTTGTTTGCAATAAGAAAGGGGTCAATGGTAATTACATTGGTGCATTTCAAGGGATTGATAAAAGCATAATTCTAACCCATATACTGTGAGAAAGAATAGCTCAAGGAATGGCAACACTACCACCAGGCAGAAAGAGAAAATGTACAACACTGAGAGTACACACTCACTCACCTGATCAACCAGGGATGATGGTGAACTATCTTGAAATGTGTTGTAAGAATATTTTAAGGCAATCGCAGCCCATAGGCATAAAGAGGACCAATGAAGCAATCAAGAAAACTATCTACATCAGAATTAATGAAGCAATCAAGAAAATTATCTACATTAAGCTAACTGCAATGAGCCACATAAGGAACAAAACAGTCAAGAGAGATGAATCTGAATGCAAAGGCAAAAAAATGAGAGAGTCTAGCCTTCAAACAAAAGCCATAAAATTAAAGATTGTGACAGAATAGCCACTCAAATAATGGAAGATTGAAGTTTATAGAGAGAACTTCCAATGTCAGTGGCAAACTGTTTTGCTCAAAATAAATAATATCA
Source organism: Cupressus sempervirens (assembly GCA_028749045.1). Taxonomy (NCBI): domain Eukaryota; kingdom Viridiplantae; phylum Streptophyta; class Pinopsida; order Cupressales; family Cupressaceae; genus Cupressus; species Cupressus sempervirens. Next base: position 188,834,508 of record CM053791.1, on the reverse strand, counting down.
TATAATATAATTACAATTTGAGTAAGTTCAATAAAAGGTCAAGGAATGGCAATGAAGAGTTGTGTCCCCATCAAATGAAGAGATATAAGGAGGAAGACCAAATTATTTGGGGCATCAGCAAATTTAGGAATTTGGATTAAAAACCAGAAAAAGTAGAGAGAGTAATTAAATTATATCTGGCACCAACATCAGTGATCCATTTGGGAGAGAATGCATCGCTCGAGAATGATATGAAATTAGTGAAAAGATGTGACTTTCCCCAAAAAGAAATGAAGATATAAAAAAGGAAAAGCACATTATTGTGTAAGTATAAGAACAAAATTTGAGAAAGTAAGAAATTAGAGAAAAGCAAAATCAAATAGGTAAGTCTATGTGTGGAGATTGACAATAGGTAGTCAGTATTATAGAAGTAATTGGTAAAATACTTGCTTGTTATTAACAGAGACCAAGAGGTCAATTTATACAAAAGAATAAAGCGATGTTTCCTTAGGAAACTATCAAAAAGAATAGAAATATTCTATTCTAACAGATAAAGCTAAAAAAGTGAAAGCTAACTAAAGCTAACTAGATATTTACAATAGATAACCATTAACTAATAATAGACAACTTATCTATTATTGTAATAGTCAGATCTGAGTAAATCAAAGCAGAATTAGCAGATCAACAAATGAAATAGGAAAATTTTAAATAAGAGGTTCTGAGATCAAATTTGGATAAAGAATGATTGTAAGAACCCTCTTCAAGCAGATTCTTCTGAATTCAAATTTTTCATCTTGTTTCTGTTTGTTTTGATGAATAAATGTGGTATATTTGCAACGTTTGATATGACAATATAAAGTAGCAAATAAAAGATACTATAATAATAATTTTTCCATCTCAAACCTGAAACTGCATGAGAACTGCACAGCTGAAAAATCCAGGGTTTTCTACCAATTTGAATACTCCAGATTTTTACAATATAATGACAACCAAATTCATTAAATAACCCCTATTATCTAAAATAACAATACCCAGTACATTTGGGAGTTACAATTAATTGAACTTGCAAGTAATACATGCCTTGAAACCAGTGTTCCAAAATTCATGGCAATTCATGCGAGTTTAGGCAAGTTACAGCAGTGGAGTTTGTGTCGCCACAACTTGGCAGGTCATGAGCCATGACCCGCATGACCAACAAGGTTAGCAGGCCATGCCATGACTCGTCTAGTCCAATAGCCATATGACCTGCGTGTGACAGCAGGCATCTGCCTAGCTAGAAACCAAAAAAGACACTTACATTTTCCCATGTTTCTTTGCATATTTTTATATTGTTGCCTTAAAAGCTATCTTATTTGCTTCTTGTCAGAAGAAGAAAGGAAGACAAACAAAAGCCATAGATTTGCAACCAGCAAAAGAAAAAGAACATCGAGGAGTCCACAAATCACATTGGGGAGTCCATAGGTTTGCATTGAGAGCATCAAGGAGTCCATAGCAGTTGTTCCAAGACTGCTCAACTCATTTGAAAGACAGTGTTAAAGTTTGTAAATTTTGTTAGTTTTTTGTATATTTGTGGATTTTCCTTTTTTTGGTTAATATTTTTTAGTTTAACTTTCCAAGTCTTGAATGTCTCCTACTAAAATATATAATGCATACTTCAATAAGAGAAGTCGAACAATAGAAAACCCTAGGCCTTTTAAGAAAGACTTGTAAACATGTATTTACAATTTTTCCAAAAAAATGTAGAGTTTGCTGATTTTTCTATTAGTTAATAGCTTTATGAAATCCAATACCAAATATTAATTTGTTCAAAATATGTCTTATTGCAGAAGCCTTCACATTTTGTAAACATTAATTTTGCCCAATGCCTCCAAAGGATGAAGCATATAAATATACTGAAGACTTTCCTAGTAGACAAAAAATCAAACAAAGTGTTTTTTTAAAGAAATTAATCATAGTGACATGAATAGATTTAAATACCATATTGTCGGCATGCTTGGCAATGATATTGAACCATATAGAAAACACATTTCTATCATGTCTGTTAGAAACACGTGCACAAGATAAGGGGACTAGGAAGAGGCAACTGGAAGAGTTATGTGCTATTGGCTCTCATTCATCCACATCCACAGTCACAGACTATGTTGGAGAAAGTTATTCCGCATCCCTTTTGTCCTAGTGCTTCTACTAGTGCTACTACTTTTGCATCTGCTCCTCTTAGTGGCACCATTAGCCTTGGCCCTAAAGTCTGAAAATCCAAGTTGGATAATTATTTTGTGCCATAGTACTCTTGGAGCCCAACCCTCACCTAAGAGCATAGGTTAAGGAAGTTCATGATGCTACAAGAAAATAAATTTTCAACTTTTGCAACATTCCATTTATTGCAGCCAAGTAAATTCTTTTTTATTTGATTACTTTAAGTTAAAATTTATAGTTTGAAGTTTAATTCTACTTTGTTTAATCATAATCTATTTGTGACAGGTCTCCTTATTGGCAAGGCGTGATAGATGTAGTAAATATGTGTGGGGCAGGGTTTAAAGCCCTGTTGATGCTAAGTTAAGTGGGCCCTTCTTGTTAGAAATGGTAAATGATATGAAAGTTGAGCTAGAGGACCACTGACACTCTTGGAGACAAAAGGGTTGCACCTTCATCACAAATGGTTAGACAGATACGAGGAATAGGACACTTGTAATTTTTCTTGTTACCTATTAAGGTAATTGATCATTCTACTTCCCTAAATACATTGAATAGATTATATTTTGATTTGTTGATTGGTCAACAATATTTGATAATTATTTTTCATTATTTACAAGATCTGCCGTGTTCTTGAAGTTCACTGATGCTTCGTCACATGTGAAAAAATGCCACATACTTAAGTAAGGCTACTAAGGAAGTCATACATGAAGTGGGGGAAGAAAATGTGGTGCAAGTTGTAACGGATAATGCAACAAACTATGTTAATGCAGGTAAACTTTTAACTTTTTAAGTTTTGATGAAGAAGCATCTATAAAATTATTTAAAATTATCTTAAAACATCTAAACTTCTTATTAATTTAGAATTAGTACATGTAAACTTTTAATGGAGGCACCCGAAAAAAAGCTTAGTTTCCGAATGCAGCCCATTGTCTTGAACCATGTTGGAGAATATTCGCAAGCTTGAATGGATGAAATCATCTGTTGAAAAGGCCAATAATATCTGCAAATTTATCTACAATCATGCATTGGTCCTTTAGCATTATGAGACAATACACTGAACAAAAGGAGTTGGCTCGTCTTTGTATCACGAGATTTGCCTTAAATTAATTGTGAAAGGTCATGACCATTATGAAGAGGTGTGACTCTCCCTCAGATTGGAGGATATAAGGGGGAGAAGATTTCATTTGAGGAAGATATCCAAAAATTTATCCTCCAAAAAGTATTCTCCAAAAATTAATCCTCAAACTTCTGATCAACAATTAAATATTCTTCTAAACCCTTGATATAATCTCCAAAAAAACACAATGTTGGCTTTTGGATGAAGTCAATCTCACAAGCAAACATCAGTTTGTCTTTCACAACCCTAGAATGCCAACACAATTAAGAATCTTTGTTCTCCAATGCCAATACCAACAAACCCTGGTTTCTACTTCTCCATTAGAAGAGCACAAGCACAAACTTCAAAGTCTTCAAAATGTCAAAATGAATGAATATTTCTCTTTTATTTTCAAAAAGCTAATATATTTTCCACAAGAGGTCAATTTCATTCATGTGCACTTTTAATCATTTACAATGATATAAATACTTTTATTTCAACTTTATTGAATGCTTTAACAAATGGCCCCTCCAAAATAAGTGTTTTTAATAATTATTTTAAAACATACTTTATATTTGTTTTGTTTTTTTACTTTATAAAGTGCTTTAATAAATGGGCCTCAAATATTAAAATCATTCATTGCACTTTAAGTCACTTAAATGAAGGCTCATGGCCCTTTTGAATATAAAGTGCACATAAAATTTAGTTTTATGATATTTTATTATCATTAAAATGACTTCAATAATAATAACTCCATAAATACTCATTAACTGGCCAAACCAAGTTAACCAACTGAACTATGAGATTGATACTGCAAACACATCACATCCAATTGTCTTACTATAAATAGCAACACTAGACTCCACTAACAAAGTGACTAACTATAAATAGTAAGAGTGTGAAACTAAGTCCTGAAACATCAAATGAAGGCTCAACATGAACCAGACACTTCTCTGCATAAGGCAACCAGAACTGCCACACAAAGCCCTCTGAACAACTCCATTAGCCTCCTGGTCAGCAAAATAGGCTAATCCAATTATAAACCATATCATCCCAAAAAGGGGACATTAAATGATAGTCTGATCTGGAAATGGTTCTGATCTACAAGAAAGGAACATGGGAATCAAGGGAGGATTTATAGAAGAAGAAAGGAATGAGAAGGAAATAGGAAGTGACTCTTTCAAAAGGTAATAATTATTAAGGGTTTTGACTCTCTCAAAGGGCAGAAATGATAAAGGATTGTGACTCTCTCAAAGAGTATTAATTGTGAAAGGTCATGACCATTATGAAGAGGTGTGACTCTCCCTCACATTGATGGATATAAAGGGGAGAAGATTTCATTTGAGGAAGTTATCCAGGGGAGATCAATTTGGGGAGTAATATATTATTCTCAATGACAACAATGAAAAGTGGCAACTCAATTGTTATGAAAGGTGGTGACCCTTCCACCAGTAAAGGAGGATCCATTCCAAACATTGAAGGGGATAAATTATGCTGTGAATCAAAGGATAAATAACCTGTATATCAACAATCAATACTCGTAAAAGGACAGGTCAGAGTATAAGGCATTAGCAGATCATCTCAGCAATTCAACATTTTCAGCAGTCCATTAATCGTCAAAAATCATAAAGCCCTCATCAGTAAATCAGCCTCAAAGACACAAGACACCAGCAAATAAAATATCACATATTCAAATAAAACAGCAGAGGAGAAATATAGAAAATGGAAGCTTAGCAAGTAATCAGATTAAACTGTCATCTGATAATATTCAAATTTCCAATGGTAATGTACAGATCATTGATTAGCTTCTATTAATATATATTTGCACATCTCTGTGACATAAATGTTATATATTATAGCAGAACTACGACAGCCCATCGAATAACGTAAAGAAGGAAGTTGCACTCAAGGGGAACCACTAAGAGCATCCTGGCTACAGTGACAAGTAAGAAGAGCCACGATTAGGGCACCCTATTGCACTGTGAAAGGGAAAGAATGGCTAAGGGCACCCTGCAACAATTTCCCTTCCAATCCATATATTAAGGGACTGCTAGCAAAATCCGAGATCTCTACCCATGTAGAATGGAGGGTGATTGCATGGAGAGAGAGAATGGTTGTCTGAGGGCAACCTATTATGCCTCCTTGTTCCATATCTTAGATGACTGAGATATAGATACTGTCTGAAATCCACCTTGTAAGAGGGAGGGCTTGAGGTACAAAAGAAGGGTAGCGAGCGTGCTCATATGTAGGCCATCCAAAAAGAGCCATTGTGGCCTAAGAAAAAGAGGGCACTAACAGAGTCAAATAACCTCTTATGACTTTCGCTTGACTCCACAAGATGGTAACTATCTATAGGGAGACGAGACATGATTGGGAAAAGTGGGTACAAGCCACCAAGAAAGAGGGTTGTGGTAGACATCCACTCTTAGGCTTGGTCCAGAAATGGCTTCAAGCTGACCAATCATGTCTCTTCCCCCAATGAGTTTTTACCTGTCTTTCATGAGGTTTCTAGAATAGGGTCGGGGATGTGTTTCTAGTATGAATATGGATTAGGGCCAATTTTTAGGGGGCGGTAGGGGACAGCTATTAAAAATAGGGAACACAGAGAAATTTCAGATATGCATATATAATAACATTGATAAAGCACCTCATAGACACATTAGAAGCTTAATACATTAAATTAGACTTGAATTGAGATTTCAAATTTGAATCGATAAGCAAAATAAAAAAATTCAAATGCTTTCATTGTCAATATATGGCATATAGGTAGCAAAAATGTCCAGAGGCAAAAATGCCCAAAGGCTCCAAATTTCAACAATGAAATGACATAAATATTAAAAAGTAAATACTAAACTAAACTACTAAATAATAAGCATAGAAGTTCACAATAATATATAACTATCCATAATAATTAGATGGTAGGTCTAAGACTCTAACTCAAGTGCATTGATGCCCTAACTTCCACTTTCAACTATTGTGCACTCCATTACTAGTTGTTCCTCTAGCTTCTCTTTTCCTTTCCGAAACATGAAAATGACTTTCATTTTCTTCTTTTTGGTTATTTTATGCTTACATTAGGTTTTGGTATTGTTAGATGTGGTTTGGTTGTCCTTGTGGACCAGCCGACCATTTTTCAAATTTAAAATGCATTATTTAACACCAACAGTCCAAAAATGACTTGAGCCATAGGGAACTCTCGAGAAGGGTACCTTAAGTTGTCCCCATTGTAACATCCACTTTTTCTGGGTCTTAACTAACAACTAGCATATCAAAGAAATACAGTTACAACTTCATATTCATAGGAAGATAGTTATAACAATTATGTTCATGTGAATGAGATTAATGGTTATAATCAATTAAACGGAAATTTCATAACTAACAATTGATAGCATCATCAATAAATGTAAACCTAGAATGAGTTTTTCATACCCTAAATTCTAAAACCAGAATCTTCCTAGGGCAACATCTGCAAAACCTAGGTTAATCCACATATACCACTTAGGGCACAAATAGTTGTACCACTATAAATTACCATCAAATACAACTATACCATTTAGGGCATCAAATACCACTGTATGATTCATTTTCTTTCTATTGCTAACTATGGCAATAACATGCAGTTAGAAGATACACTCGTATTCACATAAATGAAAGACAAAAATAACAATCCATCAGATAGACATATCTCTTGCATATAGATATATTTCATGTTTAGTTGGAAGATCAATTGATCTAAACTAGTTACCAATTACATTGACGTTAAAAGTTGCTTTCATTAAAGAAAATAACTAAATCAATGATATAAATCAATCCATTATATCTTCTACTTGTTAAAAAATTGTAAAAGTAAAATACATGTTACCAACAAATGTTTGAATGCATAACTTATCTTTGTCGGGTGCATGTCTTGGCATCTTGTGGAGAGGAGAAACATTGTCAGGGGCTTAACCTCCCAACCACGGGCCTAAACTTATCCCCACACTATCTCTAACAAGAAAGGCACTCCCTACTCGGTAATAGACATGGAACACCTTGATCAGCCATTAAGCATCCTGATACTAGGGTATCAATCCCACCGCTCGACTAGGCATCAAGATCTAAATATTGGACTACCATGAGCCGACCCTTGGTAATTAATATCTCTTTTCTTTTGAGCTTACAATTACTATTATTAATGGTTATTTTCTTTTCATGCAAGAAAATAGCTCTATGGTTTAATGATTTTCAACTGACCCTTCATCTCAGCCAAGATAGCCCTCCTAGATGAATTTTTCGGATGTATGCTTAAGTGTTTTTTTTCTGAATTATAGTCACAGATAATTTCTTATGTACCTTCCCGACTCATCACAGATTCATGAAGTATACTTTACTTCCATCTTCTTATGCTTGTTGTCCTTATCTCAAGACTAATGAATAGACGTCCTTATATAAGGTGTATTTCACGAATTTGACCAAGTAAAATCATATATCATTATGAGATTAATTCTAAATGGAAATCACCAGCAATCAATTGTAATTCATTATTCAAATTGATGGAATATGAATCAAAGTTTTCCATGGAATTGGCATTCTGATTCAATATCAAAGCTTTAAGAAAAGAGGCCTTATTCACTTACATTCTCACCCATCGAGTGGCTACCTATACCACACGAGCCATGAAATAGCTACAAATTTAGATGCACATATTTCAGAGTTCACATCAAGATTCAAACATTACCTGGAATGTGCTCCGCCTGAAATCAATTCTTACAACTTGTTGTCGTATTCTATCAATCCAAGATGCACGACAAGCACAACTTTCCAATGACTCTACCCAGGGGTCTATATGAACTCGGAATGGAGGAAGAATTTGTGTCTAGCAAATGTAAGAACTCGAGCTATAGTTCTGAGGAAATAACGATGCAACAATAGAAGGTAATCCATGCTACAAAGGGTTTGTGCCTTGCAAACAAATAGAAACTCGGACAATTGCGAGAGGAAGAGGAACGCTTCCCAGACAGCGGGGAGAAAGATAGGGAACAAATCATCTGCACATTATCTTAGTTACAAGAAGAGGCTGGCGGTGAGAGTTACAAATACAAACAAGAAGTCATCAGCACAAATATTTAAAATGGCCATCTCAACTTATAAGGCCCGAAGGAAAATAATATAGGAATATGAAAGGTGGCCTCACATTAAATAATAATAGGCCATAGCCAAGGTGAAGGAAATAATAATATTGTCTTAGTATATAGTATCATGGTATCTATGGATACCTATATATGTATGTATGTATGTATATACATATACATGTGTAAAACCCAACCATATATTTCTTACGTATACACCAAATATCAAGTATGCGTATACATCCTTATATATATATATATATTATATATATTATATATATATATATATATATATATATATATATATAATTGGTTTATGTATGTCCACATATACATGCATGTACATGTATAGATATTTAGGAATCATGATGTCAATATGGTAAGACATGCTTATACACTAGGAGGCTCCAATTAACAACACAATTACAAAGGCACGAACTTGCTCAATTTCCAATTCATGCTTAGTGATCTCTTTTACTATTAAATGATATGTAATTTAACAAGTTAGCTCATGGTCGTCCAATGTACACTCTTGCTTGCTTAGTCGTTTACCCTTTTAGCCATGGTGATTCAAGGCTCGTACCTATTTGCTCTGTGATGGTGATGCCCCTCGTGCCCAATTCCTTTCTAGCAATGCTTCCCCCCTTTGACGTGTTCCTACAAGGGAATTCTCCATGATTATATCATATTCCTCAATATAATAACAATTTACCATAACCAATCATTATTCATAAACCATCATAATGGCTAACTAGCATGCCAACTTCATATGAAACTATAATGATTAATCATCTTACCCTTTCACATGATCGTAACTAATTTTACTTGTCAACTGACTTCCCAAGAAACCTCAATGACTTTATGAACAATTTTAAATTGAGCCAAAAATTGGGCTGTAACACCCGGCCCAAGGCTTCTAGCCATACCGCTGTACCCTGCTGCTCTCAAAGTGGCATTTCGGGGACAAGACGTGATTTGGCAAAAATGGGAGACCTTTAGGGACGGCAAATTCTAGTCCCTATATCATCCCTAGAACGAGTACGGGTAGAATTTCACTGGGGACACCAACCCATGGAGCATAGGTTTATACTATACAAATATAATGCAGTTTGACTAGCCATTATGATTAACTATATATATAATGTATATTGCATATGTCTTTCATGTTGTGATTGCAAAATGCAAATTCAAGATCATAGTATTGAGGAAGATTTATTCGGTAGGATATAATCCTAATTGTGGTTTTAGGGCAGATTAAGGATATCACAAGTAAAATTAAAGATTGTGATAGAATGGCCACTCAAATGATGGAAGTTATAGACAGAACTTTCAATGTCAATTAAAAAATGTTGTGATCACTGTGAAAGACTACAAAAGTTGAAAGATGAAGTTACAAAGATTGAGGTGTAGAGTAAGAAGCTCTTCAACATGAAAACCCAGGTTTAAAGTAATTTGATCCGTTATAGCCAAGCACTTTGGTTTCAAAGAATAGCTATGGATTAGTAACATATAAGCACCCTTCCCCACATGTTGGTTGAAAGGGGTACAAAAATGAAATCTCTTTCAATGCTAGGCCTCTGTGGAACCAAAAGCCTCAAAGAAGAGGTAGATGTGATCCATAATTGATGAGATACAAAGTTTGATTGGGCAATATGAAGATTACAATGTAGTAAATATATCTTTATGCCCAGAAACCTGTTTCTATATACAGAAACAATACCATTCTAAACTATGGAAAGACTGCTGAGATTGTTTGATTGGAAAGTACTAAAAAGTACAGAGCTCTGATTGTGAGAATTCTACTGTTGTAAATACTCCTATTCATCGGTGTTCCATTTGAATGTTGACCCCTCCCACTTGCTGGGTTCATCAATGTTAATTATTTGACTTTTCTTGTATGTTATTTATCTCTATCTCCAACCTTCCTTTATGTTCATTTTTTTTCAATTGATTTTTGAATAGAAGTTGGTTCACTGGCACCAGATTGGTTCCTTCCGGCATGATAATCACTTGTATCTATTGGATTTTACTCCATTGATGTTTGTCAGTACTAGCATCACTGCAGAGATTTCATCATGGTGAATAAGGAAATACTTTTGCTCATTAATCACAACTTGCAGCAACAAACAAATTACATTGCATACAAACAGTTCACAGTCATCTAACAAATGTTGACAGACTGGAGATCTGAATCACTGTCTGTGGTAGCTGTTCTCTGTTTCGAACAAATATTATTTTAGATTATATCCAAAAGTACCTTGTTCAAAAGGCTTTCACATGAGCTTGCAAGAGCTCTGTTGCTAGTGCATTGCATTGTAATTGATTAATGATTTGGATTCATTTTGAACTTTATGGGGCCAACAGTGGCAAGCTTAGTTGTTTCAAAACAAATCAAAATAGGTAAACTGAAACTGAGGCTGGTATTGTCCACACTTGCGGTTGTGCCAAGCAGAATAATTGCTGAAATTTTCATTTATATCCAAAAGTACCTTGTTCAAAAGGCTTTCACATGAGCTTGCAAGAGCTCTGTTGCTAGTGCATTGCATTGTAATTGATTAATGATTTGGATTCATTTTGAACTTTATGGGGCCAACAGTGGCAAGCTTAGTTGTTTCAAAACAAATCAAAATAGGTAAACTGAAACTGAGGCTGGTATTGTCCACACCTGCGGTAGTGCCAAGCAGAATAATTGCTGAAATTTTCATTTATCTTCTTTGTCGTAAATTCCAACTCCTCCTCGTTGGGAACTTTTTTTAATGCTGCAACAAATCTAGAAAGCACCAAAATACCAAACAGAATATGTAAATGTGTCCTCCAAATGCCCTTGAATGCAAGCAAAAAAGTCAATATAATTTAGACATCACAACTTATCACCTGCGATAATTCCATCCATGAAAATTGCGGCCATCTGCTTTAAGAAACTGATCTAAAAGATGAAATTCACGATCCAAAGAGGAATCCAAATAACCCATGTTAATTACCCATTTCCTGTGGTACCATGCACTATATGACTTGAAGTTCCTTTTCAAAGCTCTCTCCACCTAATCTTTGCAACATAAACAAGAAAAATCAGACTATCATGATACATAATAAACTGGCCAATGGAACAAAGATCAATTAAAATTGCTAGTTCCAAAAGTGAATAACCTAACAAAGATTGTCCCAAAGCCTGATAAAGCACTACTTAATTTAATGACATCAAATTTCTTCACTAGAAATTATGAACAAAGTATAAGTTATAGCTCTCTATAAGTTATATCTCTCTCCACCTAATCTTTGCAACATAAACAAGAAAAGTCAGACTAGCATGATACATAATAAACTGGCCAATGGAACAAAGATCAATTACAATTGCTACTTCAAAAAATGAATAACCTAACAAAGATTGTCCCAGACCCTGATAAAGCACTAGCTAATTAACTGACATCAAATTTGTTCACTAGAGATTATGAACAAAGTATAAGTTCTCAGATACCGATTCGTGCCAGTAGGGCCTGGCTTCCGCATCCGATGCAGACGGATGCGGGAAGCCTCCGGATGCGCTGCGGGTGCTGCCCGGAAGCCACCCGCATCCGGATGCCTGCGGGTGGCTTCCGGGCAGCATCCGCAGGGAATCCGAGAGCATCCGGACGCATCCACGGGAGTTAGGCGGAAAATTAATAAAATAAAGTATATTTTAACTTAAAATATGAAACAACATGTGACTAAAAGCATTTTTTAAAGCATTTTTTCACAATAAAACCCTAAAACGACCCTAGAAGACAACATAGAAGCATTCACAAGAGTCATTTTAGAGTTTTGTTCGCACCTACAGCCACTCCTTCATTGTGAAGCTAAGTTCAGCATTTTTGAAGAGGATCGATCGAAGAGGGAGAGATAGCTTTCTCAAAGAAGTTTAAACCATTCAAGGTAAGTGATCAATCCTTTTCTTGAGTATTTAGATGATTTTTTTTGAGTTTTTGATGATTTTTTTAAGTTCTTGAAGATTTTTTTAAAGTTTTTTTTCAAATTTTTTTTTTTGAAAGATATGTAGAAGCAACTTTGGGTATCTATTTTAGTAGTTTTTCTCACTTCTTTCCACTTGTATGCATGATCATTGATGTTCATCGTTGTTAGGAACTAATTAAAATTTATTTATTTTCTTATAAAATAGGTTGCAAAAAACTAGACAAGAATGGATACCGGTGGTAGTGCTAGTCAAAGTTCAGTGGGGGGCCAAGGAGGGGAAGGGACTGATAATTTTAAAATTGATGTAGGTTCTCCTTTGTGGAGACATACAACACGGATATCACAGGTTTTAGGAGGTGGCTCATACTATTGGAAGTGCAATTATTGTCAAAGTAACAAAGGCAAACCTTTCAATAGCTCATATTCTCGAGTGAAGCTTCATTTTATGGGCCCTGCTGGCAAAGGATTTGGAATGTGCAAAGGCAAAAATGGTACTGGGATGACTAGTGCAGAAATACTTTCATTTGTAAGAGAACAAGAAGCTGCTGATGCATTGATCAATAGATCAAAAAAAAGCTACTATCAAGGTCCTTCTTCAAAGAGCAAGCCAAAGACACCCACTGAACCAATGGCATCCTCCCAACACCCATTCTTGCAGGTACCTGTGCCAGAAGAGGATGAGGAAGAAGTGGAAATTTCAACCCGTAAAAGAGGCCCATTGGACACCGCATTTAAAATGGGGGCAAGAGACCGCGCTGATGAAGCTATTGCACGTTGCCTCTATGCGAATGGGCTTTCTTTCAACTTGGTGAGATCACCATATTGGAAGGAAATGGTGGCAGCAATCAAAGAATCACAAGCTGACTACACAAGCCCGGGCTATGAAAAGGTGCGTACAACTTTATTGCAACAAGAGAGGGCACATATAGAGAGAGACCTTCAACCAATAAAAAAATCTTGGAAAACTTCGGGTCTAACTATTGTGTCAGATGGTTGGAAGGATACAAGAAACCGGCCACTGATTAATGTGATTGCAATTTCCCCCAAAGGGGCAATGTTTTTGAAGGCCATTGATTGTGAAGGGCAAGTGAAGGATTCGGAATTCATTTCTAGAATTCTCATTGAGGCCATTGAGATGGTGGGTAGTGAGAATATGGTACAGGTGGTCACTGACAATGCCAAAAATTGCAGGGGTGCGGGTGCTTTAGTTGAGAGTCGGTATGACCATATTTTTTGGACTCCGTGCACTGTTCACTCCCTTAACTTGATCATGCAGAGGATTGGCACTGAAGTAGATTGGGTGAAGAAAATATATGAAGAGGGGGAGGACATACAGATGTTTGTGACCAACCACCACATGTCACAATCCATTTTTAGAACATACTCCAAATTGGAGTTGCTGAAGGTAAATTAATTTTTTTAAATTACTAAGTTTCATGGTTTTGTAATTTAGTTGAAAATTAAAATTTATAATTATATTGTCAATTGACATATTGTTAACTTGCTTAGGTTGCTGAGACCCGTTTTGCATCTCATACAATCGTTATGAGACGACTCCTCAAGGTAAAAGATGCATTAAGTCAAATGGTCATCGGTCATCAATGGGGTGTATGGAAGATCTCAAATTCAGAAAGAGCACAAAGGATCAGGAATTTGATCTTGAATGAGAGTTGGTGGGCTCGTGTGGCATATGTATTGGATTTCACCGAGCCCATCATGACTATGCTCCGTTTTGCTGATACAGATACACCTTGCTTAGGGGATGTGTATGATGGCATGGACACCATGGTTGAGAAGGTAAAACATTCTATACAAGCACATGAGAGTGACCCCACACAATGTGAAGCCTTATGCAAACAAGTGCAAGCAATTATCAACCATCGCTGGAATAAGATGACTACCCCATTGCACCTCCTTGCATATGCCTTATCTCCTAAGTACTATAGTGAGGAGATAGCTGGTATGCCGGATAGAGTTGCACCATTTGCGGATGAGGAGGTTACTGAGGGGTGCCACAAAGCCCTTTCAAGACTCTTCCCACTGGAAGAAATGCATGAAAAAGTGAGGGAAGAATTTGGGTTGTTTGCTTCGGGGTTAAAGCATTCTCCATTTGCACTAAAGGACCAAAATAGAATGGGAGCTATCACATGGTGGTACATGTATGGTCAACCTTTCAAGCATCTTCAACCTCTTGCAATCAAAGTCCTATCACAAGTAAGTTTTTTATTTTGTTTTGTAAATTTGTTTTAAATTTTTATGTTTACACTTGCATTGTAGAATTTAGTGTTTCACACATTCTATAAAATTAATTTGCTTTTCATTTGTATGTTTTGTGACAACTATATAGGTTGCTAGTTCTTCTGCTGTTGAAAGGAATTGGAGTACATACTCCTTTATCCATTTAGTGAAGCGCAACCGGTTAGGCTCCAAGAAAGCTGAGGACTTGGTCTTTGTCCACACCAACTTGCGTCTTTTGTCACGTAAGAATGATCATTACAAGGAAGGGGCAACAAAGCTTTGGGATGTAGCCCCTGAGTGTGCAGATTTGGATGCAACACTTCATGATCTTGTTACAGTTGGAGACGGTGATGATGTTAGTGTGGCACATGGTGCATCTTGAACATGACCTATTTGAACTTATTGTTTAAGAGTCAAGACTAAACGCTAATGTTGGACAAGCACATATTGATATTGATATATGAATATCATATGAATTTTGAAATATCTTGAATTTTGTTTAAGGGTTCAATTAACTGTTAAGTATCATAGATTCATAGTCATATTATGCTTTATCAAATGATTTGTTTTTGTATCTTTCTTGCATTTCGTTGCATATGTTAATATATATATATATATATATATATATATATATATATATATATATATATATATATATATATATATATATATATATATATATATACGTTTCCTCCCGCATCCGCATCCAAAAAAAAAAAAATCCCCGCATCCCGTATCCGCTTCCGGAATCCGCTTCGGAATCCGCATCCGAATCAGTAACTTAGTATAAGTTATCTGAAATACAAACTATGTCCATTGGGCCAAATTGATGGTGGTTAAGAGGCACACATTGGGTTCAATCCCAGCACGATCACTTCAAAAGCCCCACTGGGGTAAGGTGAGCTGGCCTAGGAGATTTCCAGGTACATGTTGTGAGGTTTTCATATCATCTCATTGCAAATGGTGACCCCCTTTTTTCCTTAGTTGTCAATAGGTGTTAGTGTAGAGGTAGGTTGGCAACAATTCGAGAGCTCAAGATGGTCAGGTCAAGGTCTTAAAGTAGTATAATTGTCCAAGAGCAGTT
This sequence comes from Cupressus sempervirens, assembly GCA_028749045.1. NCBI lineage: Eukaryota > Viridiplantae > Streptophyta > Pinopsida > Cupressales > Cupressaceae > Cupressus > Cupressus sempervirens. Next base: position 188,818,862 of record CM053791.1, on the reverse strand, counting down.
ATCAAGTTGAAACCTTTAGATAGTCATGATGTTCAAGTCATGGGAGAGATAGAATAAAGTGGTTTATGATCAAGTTGAAAATGTGCAACCATGAGATGTATGCAAGGAGTATGTTGGGACAAGCCTGATAGGGCTTGACAAATTCTGACATGAAACTGATGTGATTGAAGTAATATCAGTTCAGCCTATTGTCCAGACGCAAATGGTCAGACTAATTGTCAACCAAATCCTTGAGAATCTACTTTGAATGTATTGTATGGACCAACAATACTGAGTTCCCCTACACTAACACCTATCAATCATCCATAAAGATAGCTCCTTTCGGAGCATTGTATGGAAGAAAGTACAGAACTCCTATGTACTGGGATAAGTTGGAAGATAGGATAGCACTTGGTCCCAAAATGCTATCGAAAATGGAAGGTCAAGTCAGACTAATCCGACAGAGATTAACAAAAGCTACTGAGCTGCAAAAAAGCTTTGCAAATGTAGAGCAGATGCCCCGACACTTTGAGGTAGGGAAGAAAGTGCTCCTATGAGTCAAGCCTCAGAAATATGCCATCTTGTTTGAGAAATCCTCAAAATTAGCACCTAGATATTTGGGAACCTTTGAGGTTTTCAGGGTTATCAAACCAATTAAATACAAGATTGCTCTAACCCCCAGCTTTAGCCCAGATGCACAATGTGTTTCATGTCTCCTACCTTAAGAAATATATGTCAGGTTTTTCTCATATGATTAACTGGAACTCATTGCACATGCGAGACCTAGGGGTGGTCGTGATCAAGCCTGTGAGGGTGCTCGGGGCACATAAGCTTTGCCTATGGGCCATGGATACAAGCAGTGTAAGTTCCAGTGGGACCAATACTCAAAAGACAGTGCATCTTGGGAGGATTATGATGAGATTCATCAGCAACTCCCTTATTTTTTTAATGTTTATAATCAATCAGCTTAAGTTGAACAATATGTAATGTAAATATTTACTCTTACTTGGTTTTCTATCATCAAGGACGATAATTCACAAGGGGGAGAATATGTCACATTCCTCCAAAATGCTTTAATTGAAATAGTGGTTTTTGTGAATTATGCCCTAAATGATTTTTGGATTTAGATTAAACAGTAAGTTTGGAAATTGTGCCCTAAATAGTTTTTGGTTTTAAATTAAATAGTGGCTTTGTAAATTATGCCCTAAATGGTTTATGGATTTAATTTAAACAATGGTTTTGTAAAGTTATGTCTTGGATGGTTTCTAGATTTAATCGAAAGATGATTTTGAAATTATATTGTTTAGTAATGAAGATTATGTAATATATTGTTGTTTATGATCAGGCAAGTTGAGATAGATGTAATTGTTTTTTTACATTATGTATTTAATGATACTTCTATGCTATGATAACAGACTCACTACTGTTGTTTGACAAGTGGGTACAGGACCAATGCAGCCTCTAAGAGAAAGGGGGAAAAGTATTTTCAAAAAAGAGGGATGAGGTATGTTTATGATCAATGGGCACATGATCTCTGAGAAATGGCAAAGACAAATGAGTCCATGGTTAGTGTGACCTTGGTGATTAGGGTTCACCAGGAGCTTAGAGTAGTATTGCCTAGTGGCTCTCAGTTATAAGACTAGCCTTACTTTGACTTGCACGTCGTTTGACCTACTTATGACACTTGAAGAGTTGTTGATAATGTGGCATTCCTTAATCTTAGTTTACCCCACCTTTAAATAAGTGTAACTTATAAAAATTAAAAAAGGTTCGCTTTAGAATAATTATCCAACCGTAGCATAACTATTATGAATTATCATGTACAATTGAACATATATACTTGATGCGATTAGTTAAATGAATTGTTATTATTATTATTTAAAATTAGTCAGATTTTAACACAATTATATCTTGAATCCTATTAAATTACATCTATATATTTGTTTATTAATTTCAACGCTATCTTGTATCTTGGTTTAGTTTTTTGTTCAACATGAACAAACACCCATTTCAAACAAAGCTTGTGATATGAACTTCTCGCCGGTCTCTTTCTTTATCACTACGTAAGACACACATAGCTCAAAATTCTCTAAAAAAGTAAAAGTTAGTGGGAGTCCGTGTACGTTTCTAGTCTGCAATTTTTTAGGGGGAAAACAAAATTGTTCTCAATAGCCTTGACCGATGCCACTTCAGTTGATACTTCTCATATATATATATACATTAACATCTTACTCTATCTTCTTGACAATCTTGGAAATTTTAATCTTGATAAATAGGAGGTATTTTTCACAACAAGTCAAACTATAATATTGCTATCAGGATTTAACTATGTAGTTTTTGAGTCAAACTCATTGACCCATGTTTCATGAGTAGTGATTCACATGAATCCATCTCTCAAGAGAATAAATGGAACACTCAGCACTCATTGGATCTAGGTGATGCTCACGGAGGTGAAGCATCAGGACTTCCTAGGAGGTTACCCATCCCCAGCTTGAGCACACTTAACTATGGAGTTTCCTACATGGTTAAACCCACTGTGCTTGCAACCCCATTTGCAAATCCTTCACGAAGGTTGTTGTGCCTAATGAACCATTCATTAGAATGCCCCTTAAGCTCATCAATTGATAAGTAGGAGGTATTTTCCACAAGTCAAATTGTGATATTACTGTCAAGATTTAACTGTGTAGTTTTTGAGTCAAACTCATTGACCCATGTTTCAAGAGTAGTGATTCACACAAATCCACCTCTCATGAGAATAAATGGAACACTCAGTACTCACTGGATCTAGGTGATGCTCATAGAGGTGAAGCACTGGGACTTCCCTGGAGGTCACCCATCCGAGTAATACTACGCTTAACTACAGAGTTTCCTCCATGGTTAAACTCACTCTGCTTACAACCCCATTTACAAAACCTTCACCAAGTGTTGTACCTTATGAACCATTCATTAGAAAGCCCCTTATGAAACATGGGTCAATGAGTTTGACTCAAAAACTACACAGTTAAATCCAGTTAGCAATATCACAATTTGACTTGTAGAAAATACCTCCTACTTTCTAATCTTGTTTTTAATCAAAACTAGATGTTACTTACTCTTATTAGTTTTAGTATAGTACAAACATAGAATTTAAGGCATGGCCACGTATGAGATTGCCTTAGCTGAGGCTGGAGCCTTCCAAGTTGAAACGGCTGTGATGACTCAGTTGTTAGACTATTTGAAGAATATAGGGAACATGGAAGTTTAACCCTGGCCCAGAAGTGTGGTGGGAGAAAAGCTAAATATAAGAAAAAGCACAAGGATGAATCAAAATATCAAGTGGATAAGTAAATGGAGAGTTAATACGCAAGAATGCACATATGTAAATGCAATAATTAAAAGGTATGTGAGAGAGAAACTCAAAGCAGTGATGTGGACAAAGCATCTTGTATAAAAAAGAAAATATAATGCCACATTCCAATCTCACATGTGACCATGAGCAAAACCACTCTATAGAGGCAGATATAAAATTGAAAGCTAAAAAGCTATTTGCCCATTTAAAAAATAGCTCACACCATCTTAGGTTCTAAACAAGATGGAAATCACCCAAGAAGTGATTTGACATGATTTATTGTCTCTGCACACCAAGGTTGGTACAAATAGTTACTCTTATGAAGACATTCAAGCGAAATGTGCTAATATTCTAAAAATTAAATCTCAAATTACTTTACAAGAGAAGCGAATTGTGAATAAGAAAGATCACTTGATCAAAATCCATAGCATTAGAATTTAGAACCATGTCACCAAAGAAATAGTCAAGAAACAGAAGTAGGGGTGGGGATTTGTTACTTGGGTCTCTTGGGCTATTGTGTTGTTTCCAATCTCAGGTCCCCTAGACTATCTGGTCTCCTGGACACCATTAAAGAATTTCATTTCATTTCATTTATTTTGCTATTTTAGTAGTAGAGGGATACAATTTTCTGTATCTGTTCAATTCCAATCGGAACTTTCAGATTTTGCAAATCTTGAGAGACTAAAATAGGCCCTGAATCAGGCAAATCAAATCCTCTTAAACCTAAAAGTCCATACAGCTGTGTTCTATACAATCCATAATCATAAACTTTAAGATATTCCAAGAAACTTGCCATAGTCAGCCTATGGGAGTCAACAGAGACCACTAAAGGTACTCTGAACTCACTAATAAAAGGAACACAAAAAAGATGAGAAAAAGGCCTAAAATCTGCAAAAATCACAAAACCTAGCTAATTCAATTTGGAAAACTCAGTACTAGACTTAAAATACCAAAAAAATAAAGAAGAAAAAACGAAAAGCTGTGATGATGGTTCAGGATGTCAGCAGAGGACTGGGCTAAACAGAATTTAGCAGGCAGAGACATCAACTATGTGTGGAAGGTTGACTGGTGGAATTGACAAAGCAAGCAGAGCAAGGTAGTAATTGCTCTGAAAATGGCAAACGATCTTCTAGAAATTTGAAATCAGCAAAGACAGTGTTTGCTTCTGCTCATACCATAGTTAGGGCACTTGGCAAACATTTTGAGCACTATAAGAAAGTGCTCAATGTAAGGATTAGGAGGAATTGACCTTTCATTCAATATAAAGTTTGAACCACCAAAAGAATCAACAAAGGCTTTGAATTCCAACAGAGAAGTCAGATAAGGTTATATCAGTGGAGTATGTTCAGTATGATGATGGCAATAGGGGAAGTTATGGGCACTCTACAAAAACTTGTGATGCTTCACTTAGGGATTTTTGCAACCAATGTCGAGAATCAGATATCACGGCGTTCTAAAACATCATTGGGACCTTATTACAATAATAGATAAGACGTCTATTATTAGTTAATGGTTATCTATTGTAAATATTTAGTTAGCTTTCGTTTTTTTCGTTTTATTTGTTAGAATAGAATATTTCTGTTCTTTCCGCTTTGTTCTTTTGTATAAATTGACCTCTCGGTCTCTGTTAATAAGCAAGCAAGTATTTACCAATTACCACGCAATATGGTATCAGAGCATATTTCTTAATTTTTTCGAAATTTATAATTTCTTTTCCAAAATTATCAGAGCCAATTTTCGAAATTATTCTGTGATTCTTGCTTTCTAAAAACCTCAGATTTTCGACTAGGGTTTTTTGTTGAGTTTTTCAAAAATCGCAACTGTAATAGTTTTCAGCTAGGTTTGAAAAAAAAAATCTGCATCCCGAGCGATTGTCTGCTATCCATGATTGGAAACTATTGCATCCCGTGCGATTTGCATCTGTCTGGATCTTCACATAGTGATTTTCGCAGGGGAAAAGTGCGTTTTTCTGGAAAATCGTCAGAGATTTTACACCAAAAATGGCTCTACGTTTTTCTTCAGATGACTCGAATTTTGGAAATCAGACATCTGCATTTTTCATGGTCATTTTTTTCCTGTGCTTGACCTCAAGGCGTTGGTTTTCTGACCTCCATACTGCCGTGACCAGCATTAGTCGACTGAAAACCACCACTTTTTTACAAAATTCGACCTCCATGGCCGCCGACTGATATTTTGTTCGAAACCCTAATTTTTGGGGTCGAAAAAAATTTTTTGTTTGCAAATTCTTGGTGGTTTTTTCGAAAGCTCAACTGGGTTGTCGTCTGTTTTTTCTGGGTGCCTCATTTTTCGTGCCTCGATTTTTGAGCCAGCGGATCAAGAAAACGACAGCAAATTCCTTCTGGATTTTTTGAGCTCTCTTTTGGGTCATTCTTTGATTCTTCTGGGTCTTCCGTATTTTTGCCTCGAAGAACGTGCCTTCACAGATTTTCACAATTTTCATTGGAAAATGTGTCATGGCATCTCTGACAAATATTTTGCTCGAGCATAACTCCAAATTCAATGGTCGCAATTATGGAACCTGGAAGCAGCGCATCATTGCAATCTTCGAATATCGGAACACCGATCAACTTGTTTTGGGTGTTACGCAACGTCCAACTTCTCCGAGTCCTGATCAAGATACATGGGATCTAAATAATTGAGAGGCAATAATGCTTCTCAAATTATCTGTGGTTGATGATCAGCTTTCTCAGATTCCATCCGACAAGACAGCTGCTGAAATCTGGACACACCTCAAAGGTCTTCATGAGACTTCCGACAAGAGCAAAGCCTTCTTTCTAAAAAACACTCTGTTTTCTATTGTCATGGATGAGCGCACCACGCTCCAGGCACACCTGAATCGAATTCAGGAAATCCGTGATCAGCTACTTGCCATCGGTCGCAAGATGGAGGAAGAGGATATTGTGGTAATCACTCTTTGGAGTTTACCAAAATCCTATGAGCATTTTATCAAGACTCTCAACATCACATCTACTGGTGTTGATCTGAAGTTCACTGATCTCTGCACCCTACTGCTTATCACTGGAATGACTGGAACTGCAGGAGCTACTGGAGCCCTCCCATCAGGTGGACCTCATGGAAGCCGAACTCCCAAATCATGAGCCTGCATTGGCTGGTCTGCTGGATCAGGAACAGGAGAAAAAGGCATGAATGGTCCTCGTTGCTCATCAAAGACTACATCGCGGCTGTATATGAGACGAGATGTCTCAACATCAATCAGGCAGTAGGCTTTGTGAAGACTGCTATATCCAGCAAGCATCAGTTTCTAACTCTTAGCATCCAACTTGGTGCATGAAGCATCAGGGATCCAAACAAAAGCAAGAGAGCCAAAAACCTTCAGGTGACTGATTCTGGGCTTGCGACCTGACCAGGCCTCTTCCGGAGTTTTACCTTTGACCGCCACTGTGGGTGACCGGTTCAACAAATAAACTGCAGTGTTAACTGCTTCTGCCCAAAACTGCTTCGGAACATGTCTGTGTTCGAGCATGGAACGAGCCATCTCGGTGATTGTCCTGTTCCGACATTCAACTACATTGTTTTGTTGTGGCATGTGGGGTGTGGTGAACTGGCGTTGGATGCCATGTGTATCATAGAAGCTGGAGAAAGCATTAGAACAAAATTCCCCCCCATTGTCTAATCTAAGAGTAATAATAGATTTCCCAGACTCTTTTTCAACTAAGGGTTTAAACTTCTGAAATACAGTAAATGCATCTGATTTCTTTTTAAGGAAATACACCCACATTTTTCTACTGAAATCATCTACAAACAATAGAAAATACCTGAACCCAAGAACAGAAGGAGTGGCCATAGGGCCACAGATATCAGCATGAACAAGCTGAAGTACCTGAGAAGCTCGCCAAGAATCGCCACTGGGGAAAGGTGTGCGATGTTGCTTCCCAGCTTGACATGCATCACAAACTCCAAGGTGTTGAGTTTGAATCTCTGGCAAACCAAAAACAAGCTCATCCCGAGCAAGTTGTGAGAGATAATGCACATTTAAGTGCCCATATCGTTGATGCCAAAGTGTGTTGATGGAAGATCGCCGAGCAGCCATAGCTAAGTCCTGAGAATCACCAGAATCAGTAAGTCTGAAAAGACCATGATCCTCAAGACCAACTGCAACAGTAGACTTAGTCGCCCGATCAGTAATGGTGCACTGATGTGAACTGAAGGTGACTGCCAAGTGTGGAGAATGTTGCAGCAACTGACTACGAGTAGATTGAGTTCCATCCCTAGAATGTAGTACACATCAAGGATTATGAGATTCCTCCCAACAGACTAAATCTGAATGTTGCCTTTACCGACAACCATGTACTCTTCTCCGCCACCAAAAATAATCGAATCTGAATAAGGCTGGTAGTCAGTAAACCAGTCTCTACGATGAGTGAAATGTCGAGAGGCACCTGAATCAATGTACCAGGCAGATGACTTCACATGATCTACAAGTCTTTTAGCCATAAAGGCGTAAAAGGCAAATTCTGCCTGCTCAGTGTGCTCTGCACTGTTCGCTTTGGGTTGTGAACCTGATTGCTTAGACTGGGCAGCTAAGCATTTCCGACATTCAACCTTCATGTGACCAAACTTTTGACAATAGTTGCATTGAATGTTCTTCTTTTTGGTACCATCGGATGCTGGAGTAGAAGACTTCTGCTGAGATGGTTGTTGAAACTTGCCCTTATCCTTCTGAAAGGATTTCGCAGCAAAGACTGATTCTCCTTCCGTTGATGATACTACATACAGGAAACTAGTAGGCAGCCTCATCTACCTCTTTGCTACTAGGCCTGATATCAGTTTCGCAGTCAGCTATATTTCACGCTTTATGACAGCTCCTAAGGCTGATCATTGGATGGCAGCAAAGCGTGTGCTTCATTATGTGAAAGGGCACTTCTGATTATGGACTTCTGTATTCTCGGAGTTCTAATCCTAAACTCAGTGGGTTCACAAATTTAGATTAGGCAGGCTCTGTTGATGATAAAAAGTCAACATCTGGATACGTGTTTAGTTTGGGATCCGGTGCAGTCACATGGACCAGCAAGAAGCAGCAGGCAGTTTCTCTCTCTTCTACAGAGGCTGAATACAGAGGGACTGTTAAGGCAGGATGTGAAGCTGTCTGGCTTCGTCGGATGCTTGGGGATATGCAGATGTCACCAGTAGGACCGACTCCTCTGTTTGTTGATAACGAAGGCGTTATCAAGTTAGCACGGAATCCAATCTTCCATGAACGAACCAAGCATGTGGATGTTCATTGTCATTACATACGACAGCTGGTTGAAGACGGGACTATAGATCTGCAGTATGTTCCTACCACAGATCAGACTGCAGACATTCTCACCAAGCCTCTTGGTCCTGATAAGTTAGTCAAATTCAGAGGACAGCTTGGTGTGTTCAATAGATTAACCATTAAGGGAGGGTATTACAATAATAGATAAGACGTCTATTATTAGTTAATGGTTATCTATTGTAAATATTTAGTTAGCTTTAGTTAGCTTTCGTTTTTTTAGTTTTATTTGTTAGAATAGAATATTTCTATTCTTTCCGCTTTGTTCTTTTGTATAAATTGACCTTTCAGTCTCTGTTAATAAGCAAGCAAGTATTTACCCATTACCTCACAATAGTCCTCACATGGGAAGAGAATGCCTTCCTCTAGTGGTTCTTCTGAGGGACGGGTTAAAATATGACCTGTCATACCATGAAGTCATTATTGTTGATAGATCCTCATTGCATGTGACCCTTCATCACAGCTCAAGTGTGGTTCCTGTAAATTGATTGTCATCTGCAAAAATGAAACACCTGCCTGGAGTAGTTTGGTTTTGCCAGATTCTTTTATTGACATTGTCAGCAAGGAGAATATGGAGGAGAAGCTGTATGGAAGTGATGTTCCTCAACATGTGAAAGGCAACATAGACAGAGACATGGAAAACCATATTCTTCCCCATTACACAGACATTTGCAATGCCAATGAAGACATTGATGCTGCCACCAACAAACTAGAAGACATGAAAATGAGGCTTAAGGAGATAGAAGCGGGAGTTTCCCTCAATAATATGTAGGCCAAGATTGATTACTTGTGCATTCCAGAGGAAGTATGACATCATTTTCAGTCTTGTGGCACAGTGAATCAACTTACAATTTTGATAAACAAGTTTGGTCAGCCAAAAGGGAATGCTTATGCTGAGTCCAACTTCAGATAATTCAGAATGCTCTTCTTCTCAGTAAGTCTGAGCAACTTACAATTTTGACAAACAAGTTTGGTCAGCAAAAAGGGAATGCTTATGTTGAGTTTGCTGAACTTGAGACAGTTCAGAATGCTCTTCTTCTCAGTAAGTCTGAACTGCATAGTTGGCAGTTGAAGGTTACCACTAAAAAAGCATATGTTCCAGGAACAAAACAGTTTCAAAGACGAAAGTTCAATCCCTATTTTGGATGCCATCCATGAAGACCTTATGTTCCACCGTATTTTTATTCTCCTTTTGGTTATGGGGAAATGCCTAGATTCAGGCAGATCATTCAATAAAGGCGTGTGGAGTTTGGAGTTGGAGATGGTGTATTTGAAGTGCTCTCTACTTCCAGCAACTTTCGTTTAGGAGAAGATATTTTTTAGCAGAATTTGGAGAGGTTTCAGTCTTGCAAAGCTTCTCTGGACTTGATTGAAATATACCCCTGTTCGTGGTTGGTTGGATTGGACTTCATTTGGGAGATTTTTGGGAGATTGTTGTGAATGTGAAGTCTACCAGTCATGCAACCATTGGATTCCTCCATCGATTCTCATTTCTTTGTTGTCTCTTCATATTTGAAGAGCTTAACAATTGTACAGATATGGCTGCAGAGAGGATGTATTGTATCTATGAGAAGTGAATGAAGATATTGCCCTGCTTGAAGAATGCGTGCAGCCATTTTGTCCAACCACTATAAAACTATTGTTTTGTATTGTGGTTTTTAATCTCTATTTCAGTATTTGAATTCCTTTTTAATTGCTTCTTTATTTTTAAAAATTAGTATATAATGGGAGACACTGTATGCGATTTTACTCCATTATTGAGGATTTTGATTATGTTAAGGTGACTGACGTTGTTTACAACTCTGAGCCTAAATTAAGCCTACCAAGTATAAGCCAACTTCTTTCTCAAGCAGTACCCACATTGCCGTGCGAAAACACAAAGTTCCAACTTTGATAAACATAGAGCCCTCGTGTCTGTGTGTAGACACGTCTAATTTTAATGAAAAACACCGGTAATTTATTATATTAAAATAAGTTATAAAAACAAAAGACAACGAGGGAGAGAAATTCAACGTCTCCAGTCTCAGTAAGCCAGAAATAAATAAATTAAAGAGATTTTATTTCTATTTTCAAATAGATTTTTCAACAAAAATACCCGAGGTTTCACAGCTCACAGTTCCTTATAAGAAAGGAAATACATAAAAAGATTACTTGCCACGGTCAAATTAAAATTAAAATAAGCCAGGAAGACAGTACCAAGCGAAGTTCGCCGTTAAGGATCTCCCTGATTACATCACCATCGGTTTCAGATTCCACCATATTTTTTACAGCAATCTTACGGTAATTCCATACGGTGTAAATTTCAGGATTGATTTCAGCGAGACTAGCACTAATCTCGAGAGCTTCTTTACTATATCTGCTCAAAAATAATATACATATCAGATCAGATGTTTTTACTTTCATATGTATTCCTAAACCTTTTGTTTCTCCATGCAAGATTTTTATACCCTAATTAACAAATACGGGTTGTTTTTAATGCAGAGACAAATGGATGCTGTAATCTGGATTAGACTTGGCATACATTTTGTCGTGATGATTCTTAAAGAATTGAGATTGCAGGGACTGAAGTCGAGCTGCCTCTGCGGCTTCTTTTTCTCCATCGCCTGACGACTTTCGAGGTCTCCCGTGCATTTTGATCTACTCAAATAAATTTCACTGCTCTTTGTTTTTTATTATTCTGTTCACTACACAAAATAGCCGATGCATTCAAGGCCGGAATGCTAGTGGACTTTGAAAAGGCTGTGAACAAACGTCTACAAGTGTAATAATTTTGCCTTCGCAATTAAGATTTCTATTTAACTGCAGTAACAGTGAAAATGGCATACCTGTACCGTTTTCCTTACAGTTGCGCAATTTTTCTCTCTACACGGTATGCATTCCAAGCTCTCTGGACTGAATCTGCACATCTCACGCTTGGAAATTTTCGACTTTTATAGTTTGTGTTTTCCGACAGGGAACTTAATATTGTTGCGTATTGAATTTGGGAGTTGACAAATAGTTTGTTTTTATATTTTTACTTGATTTCTATATGCCTTAAGAGTTTATTCATTCAAATTAAATTAATAATAATAATCCTATGATCTTGATTCGTAGTGCTAATGCTTCATTGTGTGTATGTAGGGGAAGGTACCTATAGTGGTTAGAGATCTATTAACCATTACCACTATCTAATTTTTCTTTTACTTAAGGTTTTATTTAACTATCATTAGTTTATTTGTGTATTACTATTGGAAATTTGTGAATCACTATTAGGACATTTGTGTTCTATTATTGGGACATTTGTCCAAAAATATTGATGATTTTGAGTGAATGGTTAGTGGTGCATTCATGCTCATGTATCAGTGGACACTTTGAATTACCACTTTTTTAGTCGTGCTTTTAGAATCGATTGTGTAGAGATTTTTTCATCGACGTTTTGGATCACACTCTTTGATCCATCATCAAGATGAAAGAGAGAAAGCAATAGGAGAAAAAGGAGAAAAGTGATCCATCATCATTTGTCTCCTCTTACTTTCTTTCTTTCATCCTGATGATGGATCACAGAGTGTGATCCAAAACATTGATGAAAAAATCGTTACACAATTGATTATAGAAGTACAATTGAAAAATTCTTATAGACTATGGAAACTTACTCAGTATTACCACTTTTTGATTGGTGAAATAATCACCACAATATCTTAAGCAGTTTAAAAGATATTAATATTTTTATTTCAAAAAAGTTCTCTAGTGAGTTTTTAAGACCTTAGAGGCCCCTAAAAGAATCAAAATCTAGACACATATATCTTTAGATGCATGGGTCATTATAGAGCTCTTTATACACTTTCCAATGATATATTATACAAGCAAATCATACACCCAAATCAAAAGTTATGGCTCCTATAAGTTATGTCATCAAGACTCAAGTTTTGATATAAAAAATGAAGAAAGAGAAAAACCACTTGGGTGGGAAACTGAACCAATAAATCATTGGGTGACAAAAGAGGAAAGTTTCACTTTCTAGACTAATCTAAGGCGGTGATTGGTGCTACATATATAGGAATAAAAGAGGGTTTTGGGACACAAATCTAGAAGTGTAATTTGTGGCTATCTCTCACAGATTATTATAATAAGGAGGTACTTGTAGTTGTAGAATGTTATTTTTTCTTAACATTTTAGCCAATAGGCTATTTGTGGGAACTTTGTTCCTAGAAATTAAATTTTTGACGAAAAATTTGCAAGTTGGCCGGGAAAGTTGTCAGTTTGGCCGAAAAATTGAAAATCCTTCCCGTTAATTATTTACCAGCAATTTTTATCTCCCTCCACTTTTTTTCTATTAGATATAAGAGTATCAGAAAATACAAAGCAACCAAAATACCGCCACGAAAATCAACAAGGAGGCCAAGTCTCACTAAGGAATAACAATATCAGCTGTACAACATAACAAAAAGAGGAGCAAAAGGACTATCTAACTAAGAACATTGTAGTAATTGACCACCCAAGCAATCCAACCTAAGGGACCCTCCATCCAAACAACACTTTTATGTTCTTGAATCTGCATCAACCTGAATAAATCTTCTTTTCTAGCATTCACTTTCTTACTGATTTCTCTGTTCAGCCTAATGCAAGCTTGCTCAAAAGCCTACAGATCATCTAGGGTTCTACGCCATTGGTATCCATGCTTCAACTCATGCAGAAAAAAGCAACATGCCCATCATGAAGGAACCTTCTCATCTTGTCTCGCTCAATCAGCATAGTAGCTTGCACTTGCAAAGAAATTTCAAAATAAGTGATTTTTCGAAAAAACTCAGTAAGATCCCTCGGCTTACCTTGGTACCTCTCCTCGTTCCTGCAATTTCAGATCTGCTAGAGAATGTTAGACGACAAAATATTTCAAAATAAATTGGTATCTTTAGGAAGACCATTAATATGACCAGTGATAATATCAAGAATATTAACATCAATAGGATAAACAATGCCAAACATTCTCCATATTTCTTTAGCAAAAATACAATCTAAAAGAATATGTCTACCAGTTTCAGGAACTCTGCATAAATTACAAATATCAAAATTAGATGAATCTCTCTTAATAGGCAGCTTGTCCAACATGACTAACCATCTAAAGCATCTAAATTTAGGCTCAACAGAATTCTTCCACAAGATATCAAAGTATTTTTTCCAAACATTAGCATCATAAGAAGAGTACCAAACAACATTGACATGATCAATAATATCAATATTACAATCAAGGATTATATATATATTCTTGGCCTTAAGCAGATTCGTGACAACTCCACGAGGCCAGTTACACTTAAGGTGCCTTTGAGAATCAACATGGCATATAGTGGGAAGACCATTAACAACTTGCACAATCATGTTATAAGTTCTTTTATGGGAATCAGGGATATCATATTTATTTTTAAGCACATCCCAAGGAGTGATTTGATTCTGCTCAAAGAGATCTATGAACTCTTTAATACCTTTCTTAGCCCACAGTCTGGCAGAACATCCTTGGGTAAGGGCCAAAGGTTTACCATTTAGGTGAAGATTCCACCAAATGGATCTGTCACCATGGAGTTGATTATCACAATGAAAATCCTTATTAGTGATGAATTTCCTAACATGGTTCCAAGCCTTCCAAATAGATCTGAAGACCAAGGAACCTTGGACCATGATAGGAAAATTGCCAATAATGAGGTCACAAAAGGGGAGATTAGTCCAAGATTTGGCTTTCTTAGGCACACCCCTCTCAATGTTGTTTCTAACCAACACTTTCTAAGGACAGTCACCCTCCATGGATTGAAAAATCCATTTGGCATACAGGACAATACCCTGAATTCTTAAATCCCTTAGCCCAAGTCCCCCAAGGGTCTTGTTAGTGTGGCACCAAGCCCACTTAACAAAATGAATTTTATGATTACCCTTGCCATCAGACCAAAGAATTTATCTAATGGAATTCTGAATTTCAACAATATGATAATTGTTAAAAAACCAAGTAGAGGAATAGTAAATGGTGTAAGAGGACAACATCTTCTGGCAAACCTGAATTCTTCCTGCCAGATATAACGCCCTATTGTGCCAGTTGTTAAGCTTCTTATCAATCTTCTCTTTAACCCATGACCACATGTCTTTGAGGGCAAGTTCCACCGAGAAAGGGATACCAAGATATCTAGTGATCTTATTGGGGCCTCCCCATTGAAAATTGTATTGAGCAAACCAATCCGGGGTGGGACTGCACATCCCACCCCAAACAAACTGATTTGGCTTGAGATATTTTAGCCCCAGATATAGAACAAAAAAAACTAAGTTTATATTGCAAAGCCTTAAAATTACTTTCTGAAAGCTCAAAGAACAACGCAGTATCATCCACAAACTAGCAATTGATGAGCTCTTCCTCATTAGGCAAATAGATACCTCTAACATCAGGAGATAAAGAATTATCTCTGAGAATATAGAAAAGAGCCTCTGAAGCAATCACAAAAAGAGAAGGTGCCAGAGGGAAACCTTGTCTAATGGATCTCCCTAGAGAAAAAGGAGCAGGGAGAACATTGTTAACTTCCACCTGAGCAGAAGCACCTGCACAGTATTACAAAAGGAGGGAGGGAAACTGAAGGCCTTTAACATCATAAGAATAAACCCCGATTCAACCCTATCATAAGCCTTCTCAAAATCCAAAAGAAGTTGTCATGCCATAAGTTTCACAAGGTGATAACATAACCAATAATTTTTATTTTTTTTTGGAGAGAGTGACAGTAAGAGCACAGTTAATCAAGTTTGTTTTGATCAAGATGGAATGAGGAATGTTAGCAACTCAATTGGTTTACTCAGCACAAGATCTCAAGATCCTCTTGCGATGGTCATCTTAACCAGTTTTAACCTATGCAGATAGATATGGTTGTGGGTTCTTACCTCCTTTGTTACCTACATGGACATCCCGAATACCTAGGTGGTTTCCCATTTTCATTATTGAAGATGCCAAAATATTAATAATGAAATGCTATTTTAGTTTTACCGTTTAATCCCTAGTTTAGTTTACTAATATTACTATGATATTACTATGCATTCTCTATCCACTAGTTATCATTACTATCTCATGGAAGAATCTAATATTATTGTATTGCAACACACCTGACTAAGCATAATATGTCAACGAATTTTTTGTTGGACTATCATTGCTACCCTCATCAACTATTCATAATTCCTTCTTTCCTAGAATATCTAATTCAGAATTAGAATATCTATATACCTTTGTTCCTCAAAATTATCGTCTAATTTTAAATTGTCAATTTACCCAAAAAGCACAATTTAAACATTCCTATTATCTAAAGTAAACTATTTAAAGCACTTCTAGTAATAAATAATACAATTCTCTAATTTCTAAAAACATAACTACCTAAATTGACTTACTCACTTATTTATTTTCCTAAACTTTATCCTAATTACGCTACATCCTAATTAACTAAAAAAGACCATAATCCATTTTCATTATTTAATTAATTCCTAAACATGTCTACATCCCACTACTTTCCTAGACATAAACATCAAACATTAAAAAAAATGCAGCATAATTATCATATCTCGTGTCACCACAAGTGACCCCACCATATCCATAAATATGGATTCCCAAGACCCCACTAACCTCCTTCTAGAAAATCAACGCATTCCCAAGTTGTAATTTAATTATGTTGCTTGCTTATTATGTGGGTAATTTCCTCCTAGGCGTGAGAGTTGAAGAGTCCATAGTATGATTCACCTTACTTTGTCTTTTTGCTAAACATGACTTAGGTGGCAAAAAAGGCATGGAAGAGCCCACAATTTTAAATTGTTTGTTTAAACTAAGTAATTTCCCCTTAAAAATGTCGCCTATTCCATCTTGCTGCCCATGTAAGCTTAGATTTGATGTTATAAGGGATGGATGGGAAGTTGACAAGACTTCCATCTACTTCATTAATAAACTTGGATGATTTTGGGTGCTAGAAATCTGATCAAGATTTGATGCTTATTTATTGCAAAGAATTTTGCTCCACTATGGTCGCCTCTCCATTATTCTAGAAGACTATATTCTTTTTTTATAAGTTTCTCTGATGGTGTTAGTGAGTAATTTATATATATATACTTTTGCTTTTATTGTTGACCAAGGTACAAGTCTCATTCTCACAATAATGAGTGTCTAACATATGGTTTGTCTTTTATTATCATTAGTTATATTAGAATATAAAATGGTCATATTGTTATTTTAATCAAATTAAATATTTTAATGGACTGTAATAAGAGTGGGGTGGTTTTTTTCTTCTTCCCATACATTTTCCAGCAAGCTAATTTGCACTTCCAAGTCTTAGGTAAGTAGTTGATCTTGTTGGCTATATTGTTCTCATACTTCCCTTGGAGGGTTCTAAAGTGGAAGGGTGGCATTTTATCAAGTACATGCAAACTATTACATGATCTATAAAGTAAAACTAAAGAATTGTGTTCATTGCATTTTTCATAATGCTCCCATTTAATTGATAAAAATGTTTCCATGTTCCTCACAAGGAAATATAAACTTCTGTATGCATCTTTTAAACAGCTAGTATCCAAAAACAAAATGAATCATTTCCATGGTATAGAGAAAAGATTGTACAATGTTTCTATCTATCAATGCATTTGTTCTACACCATGTAAGAATTAGAATTGATCACAAGGTCTCTAATCAATCTAATAGCATAGAGATCATCACAATAATGGATAATATATTACATCATGTTAATGTCTAGAAAGCTTATAACTTAAGCATCTCATACAACGTTCTCCTTACAGAAAATTGGAAAAGGTGGAGATATCAAAGTGATAGAGTGTAGTGCATCATTCTAGAAATATTATGATTCGAATTCCTTTTTCAACACATACCAATTTAAGCAATGATAAACAACATCAACACAACCTCAGATAACTGCAAGGTGATGGAGACCTTACTCACAATATACAATGGAGAATTATACAACAAGATACCTCAAAATCTCTTTACAAGAGACCACTAACAACATATTGCTACACAAGAATGCTCATCATTGGAGAGAGCTCATCCCTCCATGTCAACACTAACCAGAAAGGTATCTTTCTCCATGCAAATAATGAACTTCTTGACCATCAACTTTCCAAACTCTTCAAGTGAAAACCTGCAAAAGAAAGACAAATTGGAAACCATGGAGGCTCACCTCCCAACCTAGGCCTCAAGGAGGCCACCCACCGAGCTCAGAGAAACAAGGTATAAATAGTTTCATGCTTCACATTCACATGCCATGCATATGCACAATAAATTGACAGGATTACACAAGATACTCTCACACACCCCATCCCAAGGCTTTGCACAAAGATTCAACAAATGAATCAAGAATCGAGTGAAGGTGGGCTCTCATCATGAGGAGGATTGCATAGCCTTCAAAATTCACATCTTTTCAATATCAAAATGCCCTTTCGGGGCAATCAACATCTTCCCTTCCTCATAACACCTTATACCTCCCAAGATGCAAGTGAGCAAGATAATTTGCATGCCATAAACATATTCAACCATCTCCACACAAGGGAGAACTCCTCAACTCCAGGTGTGAGCCCAACTAACCCCTTCACCCCAAGCATCTCTTCCCTCCCAAGGGTGAGTGATGCCTCACACCCGATTCACAAGACATATAACATGAACAACAATTTCAAGAGAGACTCACACAACACTACCCACATGCAACATACAACAAGATGCATTCACAAATACACCATAAGACACCTCGATCCCATCATGAAGTGAAAACACCATTTCTAACCTACATGCAGAATGAAGGGACTTCGTGGATCATGTTACCAACCTTCCTCCAAGCAAGGCAATGAAGACTTGCAATAGAGCTCCCTCCTCTTTCTTCAACCTTATTAGTCTCTAAAAGTAGAGAGTTGCCAAGTGAGTTTCCATTTTAGCCTTGCCTCTATTTATAACCCTCTTATTTTCGGATTCAATGAAGAATTTCATTTTCATGGGGTCTTGTAGGTCCACTAGACACCATAAAGGTCATTAATAACCTCCTAACCTATAGTACTAACATGGGTAGAGTTAATTTTAATCACAATTTACCCTAAAGTTACTTTATGACCCTCCTAAAGCTAGGTAATTCAAATTTCCATTTTTTTTTGTTAAAGGTGACAACCTTGTCCTCTCTTAACTAAGACAATGATCAAATTCCTTAATTGAGGTATTTATCATGGAATAAGGTGGCCACATGATCCATTGATGAATAACATGTCATTTCTCATAACAAGTACGAGTGTCAAGTGACACATACATAATACACTAAAATGTCACACATGATACGTTCAAAATCTACACATGAAAAACATACTACACACACACACATCTCACATTTATGAAATAAGCACATAACAACGAGGTTCACGAATCTTACAAAGATTCACCTCGGTAGAGTCATTTAACATGTGTCTATACCTTGTTTCCCTGTTAAAGTTTCCATGGTTTCTCTTCCTGCACACTCAACATAAACATCAGTAGCTCAATAAAATAATATACAACAAATGCAGATAATGCACAATAATCTAATATCACATAATTTGCATAACATTTAAAATCAACTTCCATCTAATAATCCTCATAAAATATTCAAAACATTGAAATATCAAATATGTGTATCAACAATGATCTTTCTTAATATAACTCATTATCATTCCCCCAACTCTTTTAGTGAAACTCTAAATCCTCTTTAGTAAATCATGAAAACATATAAAATGAATCTTAACATATATGTCCTAAGTGAAAATTGCTCATGTGCAGACTAGGTACTAGTACCTTTTAATCAAGTTAGGTATAGTTACATTCCTAGCAATATCCCTTTATCACCTTATGAATGATTTGTGTGATTTCTTAGGGTTAACCCTCAAACTGATAGAATGTTTCAATAATTACATCACAATAAGTTAGAACCAATTCCAAACCATGTCCATATGTCTTATAGTCATCATAACCTATGCTCAAAGTTGTTCTTAGTAGAATGAATGTTCTTTTATCTTTCCTAGTTGCCTGGTAGATCATCCCCAGTATCTCGTGGCCAAGTTCTTAATTTGAACATTTTGAATCTCATTTTCATGTGATATTGACCTATTGTTATTAGATATATTATCAACATTATGATAATCTAAAATCTAGATCAGTCTCCAAAAGAATCTCATAAATCCTTATTAATAGCGAAAATGTCAATCATGACTTAATTTATCTCCTAATCACATTCATTCCTTAATATTTATAATAGGATATGAGGGTAGGCCTTACAGAAGCATGGTTGAGTTTTGGTGTGAGCATTTAAACCATGCCATGGCTTCCTAACTAGTTATGAGATTCTCGAGAATATATCTAACCTTGATAAAACCAGTATGGGTAGAGTTAACAAATTTAGGAAGAATATTAACTAACCTAAGAGCCATAATTTTAGCCAAAATCTTATATGACACATTAAGAAGGGTAATCAGCCTCCAATCCCTAATGAGGGTAAGGAGCTTAATGATCCCTCTATTAACATCTTGTCCCAAGGAGCCAATAGACAAAGCTTCAGAGTATGAGTCATGGAGATCCTTACATATCCAACTGATATTGGATTTATAGAACTCAACAGGAAAACCATCAGGACCCGGGGCCTTATCATTATTGAGAGCCTTGATAGCTCCCTCAATCTTGTCAATAAAGATATCTTTAGCAAGCACAACAATATCATCCGAGTCCAACTTTTTAGGAATAAGCATTTTGCATTTATTTCTTAAAGACTTAGCCTCTGAGGAGTCCTCTGAAGTAAAAAGAGTCTTGTAATAATCATCAAAAGCCTGAATAATAATCTCAGGGTCTGAAATGTCTTGATTATCAATCGAGAGTCTATCAATGGACTCTTTAATATGTTTATGTTTAAGAAGATTGAAGAAAAATTTTGAGCCCCCATCCCCATGTTGGAGCTAGTGGGCTCTAGATCTGATCCTGGCTCCATGAATCCTAACTTGTTGATGCTTCCAAAGAGCATCTTTGGCAGCCATAACCTGGGAGAGAAGATCCATATTGGAGGGATCTCTTTGGATGTTGTTCTTCACTATTTGCAATTCAGAAGATAATTTTTTTTCAACAAACCTGTAATCCTTAGCCTTTTTTTTACCAATGGTTTGAAGAAAAAGCCTCCATGAAGAAAGGTTAGATTTTCATCTATCAAGATGGGACAGGTGTTGAAGGTTAATTTTATTTATACCTCTAATAATCTACACAACAACAAGGACATCCACATCCATGAGGAGGCTGGTGTTTATGATGAATTTACTACTACTAGACTTGTGCTAAAGGGGACTACTATTAAAATTAACCTTAGTCAAAATAGGGTGATGATCAGACGAAGTGGTGGCAATAACCCGAATAATAAATCTAGAGATGTCAGGAGGAAAAGAGAAAAAATACTTATTGGCATAAAATCTGTCAAGCCTGGAATAAATCCTAGCATTTCCCTATTGAAAGTTGCACCAGGTGTGCCATAATCCAGGGTTAGTTTTCATGTTACCAGCAATAGGATCAAAAAGATAGTTAGAATTTAAAAATCTATTCCAATAAAAAAATTCATTATCCTTCCAATGAAAGGGAATGCCCCCTGACTTATCATCCTGAGATTCAATCATGTTGAAATCTCCACTGAAGAGCCAAGGTATATCTAGGAGGTCTATAAGCCATTTCCAAAGTTCAATTCTTTCCTTAGGGTCATTTGAAGCATAAATAGCATAGACCCTGAAGGTCTTGTCATCATATTGCAAAGTAACCCATACTGCTCTCTGACAAGGAGAACATCCGTTATTAGTAATATGTTTTCCCCATTTATTATTAATAAGCAGGGCGATTCCTCCTCTACCTCTCTCATGGTTAGTGCAAAACTTAATAGCTTATTTCCAAATAAAATTGAGATTGGAATCCAAAGGGAATCCCACAAACTTAACTTCCTGCATCATAAAGAAGTCTATAGAATGCAGAGAATTTAACAATTGCTTGATAACAAATTTTCTATCAGGGGGCTCTAAACCCCTCACGTTCCAAGATCGGCAATTCATTGAGACAAAATGTTAGAGGTGGAGCATGCAATACCCTCTTGATTAGTTAGGGCCAAAAAATTATTTGAGGACTCCCTTGGTTTAGGCACAAATGGCTTGTTTTTTGAACCAGGTGGTCTTCCTCTTCACCTGGCAGCAGGAGAGTTGGTGTTAACATCGTCTTCAAAATTTGCTAGAGAATCCACATCCATGCATTGCCCATTATTAGACTTCGGGGGAACGGAGGCATTCGAAATAATTTCAAATTCATAATCCTCCCCAATCTCTCGAAATATTTTCTGGGGAATTTTCAAGAGAACTCACTGGTTTGGGGCTTACAATTGATATCAGCATTCTGATTGATAGTATTCGTGTTAGTCAAAGCAGGATCAATTAACAATCTAACATGTTGATTATTACTGTTGTTGGGGCAACATTTTTTAGGCACAGAGACACTATTTCCCCTTCTTCTTTTTTTCTTATCCTAGACAATAGTAAAAACATCATCTATATTAAGATCAATAGCTAAATCAAGACTAGGGAGCATCTAAGGACCTCTAGATGTAGGAGTGGTATCACACAAAACATTCTGAGGCCGAACAATAATAGCAGAGAGAGGGTTAGGCACAATTTTAGTTGAAACATTCTTAGGCCAAACAATGATAGGAACAACATTGGTTAAAACATTAGTGGGGATAGGGGTTTCGGTGGGGGGCGACAAGGATGAAGAAGAAGCAGGGGTTGAATGACAAAGAGCATTCTCAAGGGGAGGATTACATGTGATGGGGGGATTAACCATATTTTTAGTTGAATCATTAGAGGGATTAGATTTTTTCCTAATGACCGGACAATCCTTACAGAGGTGGCCTTCTTTACGGTAGAGGAAACAGGCATTCAACCCCCCCAAAATCTCTATAGAACATATATAAGCATCATTAAGGATGTTAATTGAAATATTGGAAAAAAGGTCCTTACCAGGTGAGAGAGAGATAAGAATCCTAGCATCCATATGTGGGACGAATCTCACAGTTTCATCCATTCAAATAATTTTACCAATAGGCTCAAGCAAATATGGCAAAAAATGCCATAAAAAAGGGGGAATTTTTTACCAAAATCCATCTTGGAGTCGAAAGTGCGAGAACCTCCTCATGGATGGCCTTAGGTGACCAAGCAATAGCCCTAAAAGATTTTGAACCCACATTCCAATATTGTTTATTAAGAACCTTCGTGTGAGCATCATGATTCACAAAGAAAATCACATATAAACCCTTTTGTATTTGCCTACAGAATGAAATATGCAACCCAAGTTTGTTATTCTAGTAATGATGGAACCAGTCATCCATAAATTTCCTTGGTGGACATTTATCAATTTCAACAGCTGAGAAAAAAATCACAGTATCTCTTAATCTATTTTTTTCCTTAACAATTTCTTCCAACATTTCAAGATTAGGAACAATGGCAAAAGGAGACAAAGAAGCCGAAGGGGTCTTACCGGATTCGAAGACATCATTGTTACCCGTGCTTGCAAACTCAAACCTTGCCCTATCATTAATGACCAATGATCGACCCACAGCCTCAGAAAAAGACTTAAGTTGATCGCTGCTATGGGAGGTTGGGTTACTAATGCCATTACCTGGAGTAGATTTAACCGCTGTCAAAAATGTAGTACCTGGTACTTACTCGGTGGTCTTGCCATTACCACTCACCTCAGACATATTAAAATCTTTAATGCTGGATGTAGAAGGGGATATGCCCGGATCAAGGAGCTACATGGAAGAGTTGCGCTGTCCCCTACCATCAACATTGGCATTGCCAGAGGTCACCACCTTGACAAAGCCCTGGGCACAGACCCGATCGAAAATCAAATGTGGATCGAGAGGAGCAGATCCGATCAGAATGCTTCACATAAAATAAAAACCCACTATCTAATTAAAATGTATTTGTTGTTCAAATGTCGCTCATCACCTCCAAATTCACATTGACTGATCAAGTTTGCATTGTTAGATTTGCAGAGACTATTTTCCCTGCACACGGCTCAAATTTGCATTCACAGATTTCACATTCACAGATTTCAAATTCACACTCGCAAATTTCAAATTTGCATCCTGATTTTTCAAGGTTTCATCATAAATCCTCCCTCCACTTTTAACTCTTGTTTGAATATTTATTAGATGTTATCTTCACTTTTAACTTTTTTCTTTTCTTTTTCTCTATTTATTAGTTGTGATCTCCACATTAGCTCATGTTGTGATCTATTCATTTAACTTTTGATTTTTAAAATTGATTTAGATTTTAGTTTTTAAATTATTTTAATATATTAGTTGAATATTTTCTTTAAATATTATTTTTTAGTTTCTATAATTTATTTAGTCAATAGAATATTTGTTAGACATATTATTTTTTTGTATTTCTCTTATTAATTTTTCATAATAGATTTTTTGATGGGTTTTTTTTGAATGAATATTTTTTCCATATTTGATAAATTTAATTTAAATAAATAATATTTATTAATCTATTTAAAATATTTTAGTAAATATTATGTTATTTAAATTAAAAATTATTAATAATCTAATTTGTTCATATAAGTTTATATTTTAAATATCCACTTTAAACTATTTTTTTCTTTTCTTATTTATTTAAAAAATAATTACTTGTGATCTCTTGTGATCTTTATTTATTAAACTTTTGATTTTTTAAATTGATTTAGGTTTTAGTTTTCAAATTATTATTTTTTATTAGTTTAGTTTTTTCTTTAAATATTGTTTTTTTAGTTTCTATAATTTATTTAGTCAATAAAATATTTTTTAAAGATGTTGCTATTTTTCATATTATTTTTTTGTATTTCTCTTATTAATTTTTTGTAATAATTTTTTTGATGATTTTTTTAAATGATTATTATTATTTTATTTGATAAATTGAATTTAATTGTAAAATCTTGAAATTATTGAACACATTTCTTAAGTAATATTCAAATTTCCTAAATATTGTAAATTTTTACGTTTTAATCTTCAACTTTTTTATTTTTGTATTTTCATTTTTTAAAAATTATATTTACATTATCTAATGTTCATTCTACATTTTTCTCTTAAATTTCATCTCCTATCGGCGCACTCGTTGCATGTACAAAAGCAGGCGACTGCCAGTGTAATATTATTTGAATTTCATATGGTTGTAGCATATAGCATGTTGTATCAAGTGCTTATGTTCTTGTAATTGTTTGGTTCTTACAATTTTCTATTTATTTATTTATTGTGTTGTGTGCGTTTGGATTAGTAAGGGGAGCAACCTTCATCATTACTAATCAAAAGAAAATAGAGGAAAATGCTAAGGAAATATTCAAATGAAATAGTTGCAATTAGTTATTAATAGAAGGCAACAACCTATGTCACGATGGTAAGTTGTGCGCTTCTCATCTAGGAGGTCTTAGGTTTATGTTTACTTGAGCTTAATAAATAATAATATTAACCTCAATAGATCATTATTAATCTTGGCTTTGGCCCATTACTCATAAAAAATAATTAATTAATAGAAGAATTATGGTAAGATAATTAAATAATTTTTTTAAAAAAAATAGTGGGGGCAATTTTAGGTGTCTACACCATTATAATTAAAAATAATACTCAAACTACTATTATGCCTATAAAAACTCGAGGAAAATGTGATATTCTTGATGGGAACATGAATAATAGTAATTGTCACTCTTATGAAGATGTCATTATGACTAGGGATTGGAGAATGGTCAAGAAAATGAAAGAACCTTCAAAATCCTTTAATTCTCATAATGGTTGGATCCTTTTTTTGGAGAAATTTTTTTTGCAAACTCATGTTGTTGCAAAACAAAAGACCTTGAGTCATAATCATCTTATGTAAAATAAAGGTCACCTCCACCTATAAGTCCAAGAGCCTCATCATTTTCTATGATATAGAGATCGAGGTATCCCCTTTCAACAAGAGAGTAACTCCTTTGATCTAAGCATTTCAACTACCAATTGCTTCATTATTTTTCTTTGGGATGATGATCCTCCTAAATTGCACAATCATAAAGCAATAAGTTCTTTCTTGGAATGTGAGAGGGATATGTCTCCTTCATTGCAAATATGAGGTCAGGGAGGCTATTATGAAATAGAAACTTGACATTGTATTTTGTAAGAAGTTGGACTAAATTGGCCTTGTCATTGTTCTTCTCTACCTAACATACATGGAAAATGTTGTTTTCTTTTATTCGATGCATATGAGGTAAGGGGAGGGGTTGTTATTGGTTTAGCTCCTTGGAATGCCATTAATAAAGGAGAAGAATCATGTAGTTTTTTTTCCTTTCCCAATGGCAAACCCATGGTTTCTACTCTTGTTACACTCTTAAAAATTGCCAAAGAAAGATATGAATTATAGAAATAAATTACTACCAGGTTACCTCATGTTGATTTGATTACTAGAGGAGATCTCAATATGGTTGAGCATCAAGTAGATCATAGTTGATTTTCTTAAGTAGGGAAATGAATAATTTGATAAATTATTATTCTATGAAAATTATTTGGGAGTCATAGACCTTGTTCATAAAGAAAAATCTCATCTCAAGCTTACTTGATCTAATTGCAAGTGAGATTTGATAGAAATCTTAGTTTGCATGAAAGGATAGTGTGTCAAAGTTGACTACTCTACCTATATTTGAACATGTTAGATAAATCAAAGGGGGGTGAATCAACTATACCAAAACATTATTCACAAATTTAATTGTTAGAGTAATTAGATGTTTTCTAATTAACTCTATTCTACTTAAGCTAAACTTTAGGCATCTAATTATTATTAATTATTTTAATGCAACCTAGGTTTTACCTTTTAGGGTTTTGATCTCCTTTATATGGATTGATCTCTTTGTAATAATTCATTCACTTTTGATAATAGCAATTTCTCTTTTTTCTCATCAACAATCTCACATCTATGGATCTGGGAATTCCAAACTCCATAACTTTTGCTTCTCTCTTCCGATGACAGGTGTTTGCATGGAGGTGATTCTTGAGAGCTGTGGGGTTGATCCTTCATCAAACTTTAACATGGTATCAGAGCTTCAAATATTCATTCCCATTTTATGTTCTCAAGGTTTTTGTCTTGGTTTTTAGATCTAAGATTTCAAAGGTTTTTGTATTGGATCTAGGGGGAACTATTCAATTTTTTGCATTTTTGCATTCTGGTGGATATCTTGGTTGTTTCAGGTCTAGGGATCGATTTTGTTACTTCAGATAATTTTTCATGGTTTATTGTATCATCCTTATGTCTCTTCTAGTCTATTTAGACATCATTTTTATGCATTCTTGCAAACGCACTGAGATAAAGTGCCATATTCCATCTGTATTTTCATTTCAGTTGTTTTGTCTTATTTTGCCTTCTGATTCAAACAACGTCATCTGAGGGCACTCATACAGATTTAGTATTCTTGAGATTCATCATATCTTGTGCCTTATTGGACATGCACTACTCTAATTGAAGTGTCATGGGAGGTTGATATTTTTCCTTTGTTTGCCATCTTCCTTTGTCTAGTGAGTTTCCCTTCTATGACATGACATGTCTAAGATTAATCACCTTAATACACGCATATGTATTCCTTTGTGCATCTTGATCGTGGTTTCTTGACATGCAGTACTTTTGGCCCACTTTTCTAGTTGTCTGTCACATCACCCTTGTCTGCATTAGGGGGGTTCTTATGTTGTTTCTCATGCTTCCTTAGTTTGATGGAGTGAGCTATGTATTCATTATTTGTTCCTATGTACTAGGCGGATGCAGTGGCTGGGCACTTACGCATTTTGGTGAGATGGACCATCTACCATATAGACACTCTTCTTTTCATTCCTACAAGTTGGTTGCATCCATCCATTTTCAAATGATCAGCTCTTCAAGCTTTGGTGTTTTATGTCATCTGTATCCTCGAGTTTAGTTGTTTGCCTTGTTTGTCTCCTAATTTGAGTGAGAGGACTAATGAAAATTATAGTCTTCTCTACCTGGTTAGGTTCTATTTCAGTGGAGGTTCTTCTTCAACATTTGCTTTTGATAGGGATTTGCAACTTCTTATGCTTTAGTGGTTTTCTATATGATCATCTCTTTTGTTCCTATCTTTTGGGACATTCCCTAGTTTGGAGGCTTCTTCAGTCCTTCGCTAGTTCTTTCAACATTCTTTCCATCTCTTTTTGGAGTAGGGTTTTTCCCATGTGGTTTTCTCTATTTCTCCTCTTTACAAAGATTTGGTTGTTCTTGGGTACCTCATTAGGCTTTTTTGTCGGGATCCAAATTTACTTTCAGTAGTAGTTTCTAGGTTTTTAGCTACTCCTTAAGTTTATCTTAAAGGGGGGTGTTAGAGTAATTAGATATTTTCTAATTAACTCTATTCTACTTAAGACAAACTTTAAGTATCTAATAATTATTTATTTTATAAATTATTATAATGCAACCTAGGTTTTATCTTTCAGGATTTTGATCTCCTTTATAAGGATTGATCTCTTTGTAATAATTCATTCACTTTTGATAATAGCAATTTCTCTTTTTGCTCATCGAAAATGTCACATCTATGGATTTGGGAATTCCAGCATCCATAGCTTTTTTTTCTATCTTTTTATGATAGGTGTTTGTATGTAGGTGATTCTTGGGAGCTATGGGGTTGATCCTTCATCAAGCTTCAACTTTAATGAATCAAGAGTAGTCTTAAACTATTTAGATTGATAAAACAAATAAGAACATAGAAGTACATTGACACCATACACCGTGAACATGAGAATTAATGTAAAAACCAAGATAGGAAAAACTAAGTAGAAACTATTTCTTATGAATATAATAATCAATTAAGGTGCTTTTAATGAGGGTTAACTAGTGGCTTTCTCACTGTAAGTAACAATCATTATCAATTGGGATAATTGCCCTGATACAATGATGATTGATTACAAAAAGGTCTTATAGACAAAATTAAGAACTTGTAATGTTTCATCTACATGTACATGAAATAATTCTAATTAATAACACACAAATAAATGGTTGCAATATATCTAGTTAGGGATCTCTTTCCATCATTTACCAATCTTCTCCAAAACTATATACACATTTTTTTCTCTAGCTTTACTATGCCTTTGTCATTATCCTTCACATTTCTTATTCTACTTGCACACTTTACTACCAAGTATTCATTCACATATTCATACATTGATCATAACACCTCCAATACACACTCACTCACTTACTCAAATCCAAATAGATTTTCTCGATATATACATATACTTTGAACCATATACATAAGTTGGCCTAGCAAAACATGCCATGTTGAATACAAAAATGTTTTTTGAGTAAAGTTCAACATACTAGCAATGGACCTAAAAGATAGGTCACACATATGAGAAATTCATACCATACTACCACATGACCCAAAAATAGGTCATACTTAAGATAAGTGTGTTAGTCAACACAATCACTAAAATATTACATATGTGATATGTCCCAGAGTCAATAGGGATGCCACAACCAAGACCATGTCTTGATCTACAAGAATTCAACATCAATTGAAGGACAACACCTATTCAAAATTGAACACAACTGACATACCAAAATATTTTGATATACTACATGAATATTTAGATAGAAGAGATGCTCGAAAAGAACTTTGAATGAAACAACTAATGGTATCCACCCAATCTTCCCATTTTTGCATTCAACTAATACCACAAATATACTAGAAAGAAATATCACCATTCCTAAAGCAAGGATAACCATCCACATAACGTATTTCCATCATATATTGCATAGATAGATCAATTGTTTACAACATATAAATCACAATCATTTGGTACATAGGTTTTGACACCAATGACGATAACTCCAACAACAACATCTCAATGCTACCCTCCTTTTTCATGTGTGGTAGATTTGGTTGGTGTTTAGAATTTAATTTTGAAACTAAAAGGAGGTGATAGAAAATGGTTGTAGACTATTATTTCTCAATGTGTGTTATTTTACAATCCTTTGGAAAGTGAATTTATTGGTTGTAGAAATGTGAAGACAAATCCCTTAAGGGGGCCTTGCAATTCGAGAGAGAATATCTTATGTCTAATCCAAGTGACTTATCTCTTCAAATGTTTATAACTAACATTGAAACAAAACTTCATAAACTTGAAATGTATAGAAAGAAAGGGGTAAAGGTTAGGGATAGATCACACCAAACCAAGGAGGTAAAGGCACTAAATATGTTTTCAATTACTTAAATTATAAACATTAGAAGGAAATTATTAGAGTAATTCAAGATGATTTTGGGTAGGTTTTTACTAATCCATATGATATTAAAACCTTGTTTTTATAATTTATATATTTTTCTAGAGAGGATTCATATTACTAAGGTGTTCAATTGACATTAGAAGACATAATCAAGGATATTATCCCTAGAATTGAATGTTGAATATAGTTGATTTATTGATCAATATCTCTCTATAGAAGATTTGAACATGTTTTTTCAATGGCTTCCAACAAGAGTCCTAGATTGAATCATTTTTCTATTGAATTTTTTTTGTATTAGAAATAATTACAAAATATTTACATCATAATAATTTGTTTGTCAACATCGACCAAAAAGATCAACAGTAATACCATATATATATCAAAAGGAAACATAAGCTATGCTACAAATAAGTTTCATCATCCATTGTAAAATAATAAGATTGATAGAGAGTTTTGAATAACTATAGTAGAGTTATATACTTAGTCATACTATATCCCATGATCCTATAACAGTATTTCTCACTTCAGTTTTATGTATGTCATATCTCTCAAGGGGGGTCAATATTAGGAATAATGCATACATCTCATTGAGGATCATTTATGTATTTGAGAGCTTTGTTCACTTCTTCTATCTCTTAATTGGAGATTCTCTTATCTTGCATAAATTGTTTAATGACTTTAAGTTATTCTTGATCAAGCATATATTTATAACTATGAAAAAGTGAGTAAAAATAACATCTAATTTATTAATCAGTAGTATTCCTTCTTTGACCAAGATCATGAATTAAATTTTTAAGATCTCTAGCACTACAGAGACCTGCAACATGATATGAAGGAATGTGAGTTTAAGATTAAATTGAGTACCAATTCTCTTTAAGCCTTGAAAGACATCCCCATTCTTCTTAGACCATAAAAACCAAATATTTTAACAAAAATAACATAGACCAAGAATTGTTAAGAAGTTCATCATAATAGTTAATAAAACTAACTAAGATTTCAAACTAAGGTAGTCCAGACCATGTTAGGAGCTCCAAGAAACATGAAACCCAAAAATAAAGGCCAAATAATAGTAGCAAGAGAAAATTCAGAGAAGAGATGAAAAAAAATCTTAGAGGTAGAGCATAGAAAACACACAATAGGGGAGAGACCAATAATAGATAACACATCCTTGATACTAAAAAATTTCTCAAGTGCTCAGGATTTTCCACGATAGACATATTTTCTTAATTTCACTAGGCTACGCCAAAATCAATTAAGGACAAATCATCATTTGGACCCTAACCAATTAGAATCCAAAGACACATTTATTCATTGTATAATCTTAGAGTCATCCTTAAGCATCAAGTGATTGCTTTCAGCAATGATATCATGAAAAAAAAATCATTTTTCCACTTCAACTATTCTAGAAACTATTTTGATGATATAATTTTGCCAAGAAAGAAAGTCCTTCTTGCTTTACACATTAAAGTGTATAACTTCTTACAAGAGGGAGGGAACTATACTTGGAGCAGAGTTCATCCCAAGAACCTGTAGACACTAAAAATGGCCAATTACTCGTATGCAATGACATTATTAACATTCCTCTTAAATTGTGGAATAATTTTTCAAATTAATTTGTGTCTTTTGCTATATTTTAAGATCAAATCCATCATTTATCCTAAAATGCATAATTAAGTGGTTTTAATCAAGTACTTTAATTATCAAATGTTTAATCAATATTTCATCAATTATTTAACTATAAAATTATTAAATGACCCACGTTATTTAATTATTCCCCTTTCTTAATATAACTAATTAAATAAACTATTACATTTCATTAATATTCCCCCTTTCTTAAAAATTATTACATTTATTGTATAATTAATTTAGGTTCTCTCTCATGATTAAATAAATTATATGTATTCAATTAAATTAATTATTCTTCTCTCATTGGCAAGAACTTACAATGTATTGGTAAATTGGGAGCCTCTCATTGAGGAGCTCTTGGGTTCAAATCTACTTGAGTTTAACACATAATTATAATTAATTTTAACAATAATAAATGAATAATAAATAATCTAGGCTTCAATTGATTATCTATAATAATAAAAAATTGATTATTCTCTCATAATAAATAAGTAATTATTTCCCACATGTGCAAATAAATAAATTATTTTATGAATTTAATCATTAATTATTCTTCCAAAACTAACTCTACTAACTTCTAGATTATTAATTAGTTTTATTTTTAGACTATTCAATCACCATTGTTAGTTCCTCATATAATAACCATTTAAGTTTTCAATCAATTCAATCAAGTAATTATTCTAAATTAGTCATCTATTCTTCCAAATTTATGCAAATATTATGCAATGAGTTAACTCATATGTGCATTTAGTCTTGTAATCAATCAAATTGATTAATAGTTCAATCAATTCTCTTAACAAATCAATCAAATTAGTTATCTAATCAATCACTCTTGTTAACATGGAAATCAATGCAGCTTAACTCTCACTCACTTTGATTTAATTATTCAATCACTCTGTTGGAAATGAAGAGAGTAACTAAGAGGGGAGGGGTGAATCAGTTATCACAAAAACAATTACATGTTCCTAGATGTGAAATCAAAATTTTCATTGATAATGCAATTCTTTGTCTAACTCGATTAAAACTATGTTCTTGTTGTAACTCGGTTAACAAAGTTGTCTTATGATTATTAATTTGTTTTAACCATTAGTAAATTAATTGTAGAAACATAAAGCATAAAAGAAATAACATGAACACAAATTACACCAAGATTTAATGTGGAAACTCAATTTGAGAAAACCACCATGCATCTAGTTACAATATTTTTCACTCTTCTAAAGTGAGCCCTGTTAGGAGCCAACCCTGTTAAAGGCTACAACACATATTGTTAAGTATGACCTTGTTAGAGGATTTAGTTCACCCTATTAGGAGTGGCTTGGTAAGAGGTCTTCAAACACTTCAATCTTGAAATGCTACCTTGTTAGAGGATTTACAATATGAGTGTTAAGTTAAGTCTGTTAGGATACTTCTTCACTACTACAATGGTTAGAAGGTAACAATAATTTGACTTGATTTATGAAACAACTTCTTTTGTAGATTCAAATATCTATTTTGGCTTGACCTCTAGATCCTTGATGGTCATAATATTCTTTGTTGCTTATCTTTCACACTTGCCTGCTCTTCCTTCGATCACATATCTATCTTGTTTCACACTTTCATTGCACCTCTTGACCTTTCTTATATATCATAAGCTTTGACAAGTTGGTTTGAAGACCTTTTCAAATAATCATTAAACATCCAACTTGTTGGCCTTAATTAGTCAATTAATTAACAAGTGTAATCTATTGATAATTGGTTAGTACTAAGATTAACCACTTAGTTAACATTGTGATTTCTTCATTGCCCGACTACTCAGTTAACACTAAGATTTTCTTGGTTAATAATGACATTTTTGTAACATCAATGACAACATACAATTTGTAGAATTGTATCCAACAATCTCTCTCTTTAGCATTGATGGCAATGCGACATGTTAATCATACAATGATAAAACTATGAGCAATTAAATAATATCCTTTGTTTGATTCTTATTCTCATCTGTACCAACTCCCTCTATGATTATGCCTAGATTTATCTCAGTAGCTTCCAAATGAATTCTCCCTCTTTCATCTATCATCACTTTGCTTTGAACTTTTTTCATTATTCTCCCTCTTTGCTATATATTCTCATCATTTGTATACTTTCCCTCTTGAGATACTAAAGTCTCCCTCTTTGACATCAAATGCTAAAGGATACATACTTTGGATTTAATATGTATTTTTGTATTGATATGTTTTGAATTTCACACTTGAAGCGTGACAATCTACATTAACTTGATAGATCTTCAATAAAGCTTGGTTGATGCATCACTATCTTGTGGTTTAATGAGCATCAAATAAGGGAATAACCCCTAGTTTACCTCTTAGATACACAGATGAATCCTTAGGTAATGCCTTCATGAATATGTTTGCTATCTGCTCCTTGGTGTTCACATGTTCCAATCTTACCTCTTTATCTTAAACCAGTTCCCTTAGGTAATGATACTTGATTGCAATATATTTTGTCTTTGTGTGCATCACAAGGTTTTTGGATATATTGATTGCAATTGTGTTATCACATAGATAACCAATGGTTCCTTGATTTCCTCCTTCATTCCTGACAATAATTGCTTGATCCATATTATGTTAGAATAATTAACTACTGCAACAACATATTTTGCCTCTGTTGTTGATTGAGAAATACAATTATGCTTCTTGTTTGTCCATGATACTAATCTGTTTCCAAGAAATAATGCTCCTCCACTAGTGCTCTTTCTTTCATCAATGCTTCCTGCCCAATTTGCATTAGTAAAGGTTATTAACTCAAGGTTTCCTCCTTTCTTATACCATAAACCATATTCTTCAGTTCCTTTTAGGTACCTCATAATCTTTTTTACTACCATAATGTGATTTTCTTTAGGATTTGTAGAAAACCTTGCAACTATGTTGACTATCAATGCAATATCAGGTTTGGTGTGTACCATATACTGAAGTTTCCCAGTCATTGATATGTAGGTAGTTTGATTTACCTCCTTTGAATCATTATTCTTTGATAATTTATGTCCATTAGACATAGGTATTCCAATTAATTTAGAACCTTCCATTCCAAATGCTTTCAATGTTTGCTTGATGTACTTTGATTGAGTAATGTATATGACATCCTTCATTTGATGAACTTGTAGGCCAATAAAGAATTTTATCTCTCCAAACATAGACATTTCAAATTCTTTCCTCGTTTCTTTAGCAAATGATTTGCATAACATCTCATGTCCTCTTAATATGATATCATCCACAAATATTTCTGCTAGCAATATCTTGTCCTATGCTCCTTCCTTTATATACAAATTACTATTATCATTTGTTCTTTCAAAACCAATTTTTACCAAATATCTATGTAGCCTTGCATACCATGCTCTTGGAGCTTATGGATTTTGTGTAGTTTGCATACCATGTCTCTTTTGTTTGGATCAATGAAACCTCTAGGCTATTCAATGTAGACTTCTTCCTCCAGGATTCTATTTAAGAAAGTTAATTTTACATCCATCTTATATACTTTGAATCCTTTATGTACAACATATGTTAGTAGTATTTTGACTCCCTTCAAATCTTGTAGCAAGGGCAAATGTTCTCCATAGTCAATACCTTCTTCTTGTGTATATCATTTGCATACTAGCCTTGCCTTGTTCCTTGTTACTTCTCCTTTCTCACTTAACTTATTTTTGGATATCCATTTTGTACCAATCACATTCTTATCCTTGGGTCTAGGTACAAGAGACTAGGTATTATTCTTTTCTATTTGCTCAATTTCTTCATTCATTGCCTCTATCCAATCTTCATTTTCTAAAGCATCTTTTATAGATCTAGGTTAAAATTCACTAAGCAAGCATATAAATTTTAATTTGTTCCCTATTAGTATTCCATTTGTCTCTCCTCAAATTATTTTTTCAAAGACATGATGTCTTCTGACATATTTTGCAAGTTTAGGTTCCTTCCTTCTTGTTTCTGAACTAGGTTCATTTGGTTCTCCATGTTTTTGATCTTTTGCCATTTGCTCGGGCTCCTTTATCTATGACTTAGGTTCCTTTGGTTGTGACTCAGGTTCCTTTGTTTGTGACTCAAGTTCCTTTGTATGTGACTTAGGTTGCTTTGACTGAATTGATTGCAACTCGGGTTACAATTTTTGTGACTCGAAAGGCTCACATTATTGTTGCTCGACTCCAACTGTATGTGAGTTGGGTAAAGTCTTGGGATCCTCCTCATAGTAAATTTTTTTTTTGTAGTCTTCAGGCTCCTTGCTACTTTATTCTTCACTTCTTTTTACAAAGTCATCAATCTTTACATGTGCACTTTCAATAACTTTATGAGTAGTAAGATTCAGACATTTACATGCTTTACTCTTATTGGAGTAACCTAGGAATATGTCTTCATCACTTTTTGCATCAAGCTTTCTTTTCCTTATATCTTTCAAGATATAGCATTTGTTTCCAAATACTTTGAAACAACAAACATTGTGCTTCTACCCATACCATAACTCATAAGGCATTTTATTTGTACCTTTCTTTTGTTGAACTCAGTTTAGTGTATGAACTACTGTGTTGATTGATTCTCTCCAGTATTTCGGTAAAACATTATTCTCAATCATTAGTGTTCTTGCACACTCCATGATGGATCTATTTCTTCTTTCTGCTATGTCATTCTGCTTTGGTGTTCTAGGTGTTGATACTTATCTTTTGATTCCTCTTTCATTACAAAACTCATTGAATTCATTTGAGATGAATTCACCTCCTCTATCATATCTTAGGTATTTCAGATTCTTTCTTGTTTCCTTCTCAACTCTAGCCAAATATCATTTGAACTTTTGAAAAGCATTAGAATAAACTTTTAAGAACATTACAGTCATCATTCTAGAATAGTAATCAACAAATAAAATGAAATATATGTCTCTACAGTAGCTTTCTATACCTATTGGTCCACAATGATTTGTATGAGCTAGTTCCAAAACTTCTTTAGAATTGAAATTCTTACTTCTAAAACTTCTTTTACTCATCTTTCCAATTTGACATTGTTTACACATGCCATCTCAGGTTTCTTCAGATTTGGTATGCCTCTTACTCTCTTGTTCTTTCTTATGGTAACCAGGTTATCAAAATTAACATGACACATCATTTTATGCCATAGTCAACTTTCCTCTATTTATGCCAACAAACATGTATTTTTAGTAAGATCTAGGTTAAAAAAGTTACCTTTTGTCTGATTGCCAGTCCCAGCTAGGTTTCCTTTACCATCTAATAGTTTGGCTTTGCCATTCATGAATTCTACCTTATATCCTATGTTGTTCAATTGTGCCACACTTAGTAGATTATGTTTTAGTCCTTGAACCCAGTAGGCATTGTCACATTTTACTCCTTCACTTAATGAATTGAATCCTTTTCCTTTTACACAACACGGTTCACTATTTCCAAACCTAACACTTCCACCATCATAGTGTTCTAAATGTTCAAACTTAGTTTTATCACCAGTCATGATATGAGAACAACCAATATCTATGATCCATGTATCATTTTTTCTGACATGAGAAATAAGTGTCATCTTTTCATTTTCCTCATTATCATATTCATCCTTAACAACAATATAGACTACTTCTTTTTCATTGTCATCACTATCAGAATCTTTAGCAATGTAACAAGATTTATTACCTTTGTCTTTGTAGTCCTTGTAGTTCTTGAAGTCTTTCTTGCTTGTGAATCTGTTATTTCTTCTCTTGTCTTTATCTTCTTTGTTTGTACATCTTGCAACAATATGACCACCTTCTTCACATAAGAAACAAATCAATGGAACTTTGCCTCTAAATTTACCTTTCACTTTTGGTAATATTTTCACAAGCAAGGCTTCAATGATTTCAAATTCATCATCAATATCATTCTTCTTCACTACCAACCTATTTGCCTTTTAAGTTTCCTCCTTTTCTACCAAGAGTGAGTTTGGCTTTGAATGCAGATTCAGAGCTGCTAGGATTAGGAACATAGTTATCAAAGTTGTCCAATTCAAAAGAAGTCAATCTTCCCACAAGTGCATCCAAGGTTGTATCATTTTTTAGATTGCATCTCATCTCTTGAGTTGTTGAAACTCTAATTGCATAAATAGGAAGAAGAGTTCCTAATACCTTGCTGACCATTGTTTCATCATTTATTTTTCCTTATGCTACTCTGATTGCACTCACACTTTCTTTGAATCTTTCACTGTATTGGACAATGTTCTCACTGTCTTTCATTTTCATTTGATCAAACTTGCCTCTTAAACTTTTTTCCTTGGCCCTTTGCACATTTTTATCACCTCCATAGACTTTGTACAATTTTACACACATTTCAAATGCAGTTGGACAATCTTTAACTTCATCAAATTGAGAATAGTTGAGAGAGGAAGCTAGATCAATCATCATTATATTGTGATCTTTTGTCTCCTTCATTTATTCCACAATCATATGTTTAAGTGGTGATACATATCCTTTTTCCAAGTAGAATGACCCAGTATCTCCAATGCTTGATAGGTGTAGCTTCCTCAATTCATGCCATATTGAAAAGTTATCTCTATTAAGCTTGGGAATCTCCCTTTAGTGTGACATCTTCAACTTTAACTTAAGTCTTTGAAGCCTTTCTTGCGAGCACCAAATGCTCCAATACCAAATGTTGAAAATGAATAGAGTAACTACGAGGGGAGGGGAAAATCAGTTACCACAAAAATAATTCCCTATCCCTAGATGTCAAATCAAGCTTTTAACTAATAATGCAATTCTTTATCTAGCTTGGTTAAAACTAAGTTCTTGTTGTAACTTACTTAACAAAGTAGTCTAGTAACAACTGGAAACATTGTTTGGTATGTTGTGATTTGTATTTTGGTTATATGTGGTTGGTTTTATGATGTTTCTAATGTCCCCAAGTTCACAAAATAGTTTAATGGAACGTTGGGTCATTGGCTAGAGTCATTGACTAACTTTTTAAATTTTAATTAGTTGTTATTGGCTAATGTTGTTTTGGGGCATTTTATTATAATTGGTGACTTTAATTTTTTAATTTTTGGATTTTAATTTTAAAAATTTATATTATGATTTAAATTTAATTTAACTTTTAATGTGTTTTATGTTTTTAAAATGTGATACTTTTAGTGTACCTAAAAGTGCATGTTTGATCATTCACTCATTCTTATTTCTTAATTTTATGAAGTTTTGAAGGGAAAAAACCCTACCTAGGAAATTCATATTTGGGCTTGTTGGGACGATTTTGATGGAGATATTTTTGTGGGAAACTTCTTAACAAATTTATCACATTGAATATATCATATTTTCATTTTTTTGTGGATTTTGTTTGAGGTTTCATTTACTTCTTTCAATTTCATGAATTGCACAAATAGAAGTATGTCTATGATCTCTTCTCAAAATCTTGATAAAATTTCAAAATTTTTAAAAAAAAAAAAATGTTTTAAAAGGCATTCCTATTAAAATAAAATGTATCCCCTACTTGTTTGGATTTTAATGAAGAAGATTTCATGGATTTCAAACAATATTGAGTAAATGAGGGTTTTGCCTCTTTCATTTGTTTTTGCAAGTTGTTTTTGTGGTTAAGTGGATTAAATAGATACATTCTTGGGATCCACATCCATGGATAATCGATGGATTTTCTCAAACTTATGTTTTGTTAATTTTTAATTTTTACTTATTTTGGCTTGATGCATGTATGCATTTGGTTTGACAAAAATATCAACATAGAATGGATTCTTATAAAATGAGTATGAAATTTGTGGTTGAGTAATTTTTTTGATGGGATTCATTGTAATTTTGGAATGTATTTTATTGTTTTTTCAATGGTAATGTGTGGGTGTGTGATAATTGTCATGTGATTGTGTGCAACCATATTTGGGCAATCCTATATTTGAATGTGAATGAAATGGTGGAAGTGTTGGCATTCCAATTTGGAATTACATTTCCTCTTCTGATTTCATGATCTTGTGATGCAACTGGTTCATGTCATATTGGATTGCATACATTTGGTTATTGCATGGTATTCTATGGCACCTTAATTACTAGTTGAAGATCCAATAATGTGCTTTGTGTAGTGAGTTAATATTGATAATATGATTACCTTCATCATGATCTACATAAATGGTGTATGGTGTTGAGCTTTTAAATGGAATGCAATTTAAAATTTAATCATTTCTTGGCTTATGTATATCCAATTGGGCTCTTATGTTATGAGAATATGGATTTTTGTAATACTAGTTATCCTTTCCTACGATAGAATTGATTGACCATTGTGATTCATTGCATTGGATCTCCTTGGTTTTGGCCAAATTGTATATATATAATCCCTCTTTGTTATTCCCATAGTTTCCATTATGAGGATGAGGATGAGAATTTGAATGTTGTTATGAAACGCTATACTAACAACATGTCATGCTTATTTTAAATGAGATTATGATATTGTAACTAGGGGATGTGTTAATAGTGTTTTATGCTTGTTTGTTGGGAGATATCATTGCATGTGTATAGGGGGGAAATGAATCCACTACCTTATGCCAAGATGAAGCATGAAAACCAAGA
Source organism: Cupressus sempervirens (assembly GCA_028749045.1). Lineage (NCBI taxonomy): Eukaryota > Viridiplantae > Streptophyta > Pinopsida > Cupressales > Cupressaceae > Cupressus > Cupressus sempervirens. The sequence goes on along the minus strand of CM053791.1, from coordinate 188,778,786 downwards.
TTCACCTCCTAATGTAGGATTGATTACCACAAGATAGAGTGCCAATTCATAACCTATGCAAAATGTGTAAATTGCTTGGAATTACTTTTTCCTTGCCCCCATAAAGAGAGGGTTTTATATAATGTAAATTTGAATCTAAAGGAATGAAAATATGTGTTGAAATAGAAGAGGGAATAAAACTCACCTTAGAGGATACAAACATGTAAATATGTTGTTGAAAACTGTAGAAGTTGTGAAAACCAACTTCACAGACCCTCAAGAACATCTGCATGCAAATATCCTGCAATGAAGAGAAGCCAAAAAAAGCAAAGCTTTAGAAGTTCTCAAAAAGTCTGAGAGCAAAAAATGTCTTCTAAGTTATTAAAACAAAAATACAAAAGTTAAAACTTTTAAGGTGAAGGAAACCCTAAAGGAAAGAAAGCTAGGTTTGCACATTATAATTAATATAAAATATTAATTATATGCACCTAAGAGAGCTAAAGCACCTAGAGTAATAAATAACTTACTCTAACATATATAGAGTGCCAATTCATAACCTATGCAAAATGTGTAAATTGCTTGGAATTACTTTTTCCTTGCCCCCATAAAGAGAGGGTTTTATATAATGTAAATTTGAATCTAAAGGAATGAAAATATGTGTTGAAATAGAAAAGGGAATAAAACTCACCTTAGAGGATGCAAACGTGTAAATATGTTGTTGAAAACCTCTGAAACTTGGGTTTTGGACCTAAAATTGCACAATACGCAAAACCCATAAATTGTTTGGCCCAAAGATAGAGTTGACTTTGTAGGACGGTGTCAACTTAGGATGGAATCAACTTGCAGGGACAAGGATGAAATGCATCCCTGTCCTTTTGTGCTCGATCGCAAAATTGATTTCAGATCTTTGAAGTTTAGCGGAATGGGTATCTAAACCTGTACTTTATTCTTCTTTCTTGATAACCTACAAGAAAAAGTTCTTTTTGCTTGTTGGTGGGGGCTTCCCTTGGTCAAACCCCACTTTAGGAATTTACCTTGAAATAGAAATAGAAATGCTAGCAAGTAGTGGAAGTAGAACTAACTTGAGAAACATAAATCTATGAATATGCTCATAATACTAGTGCAATAACCTTGACTAAACTTCAAAAACTCTAGGAAAGGAAATCAAAGAAAATCAAAACCTTCATGAATGAATGTACTTGAAATTCACTTTAGGAATGAATGTAGATCTTTGAGAGATGAAAGTAGAAGATGTAGTAAAGTCTCTTAAATGAATGAAGGGAGAGAGATCTTGAATGTTTAAAATGCTATGAAATACCTTGCATAAACTCCTTCAATCTATTGAATTCTTGAATCCTCGATCTTCAATGGAGAACTTACTTAGACACTGAGAATGCTTCAATGCTTGAGTCCTTGGGCACAAGAATGCTATCAATTATCAATTTTGGATGCATGATATGTGCTTACTTGATATGGATGGATAGACAGATGAATGAATGAATTCCAAATGAAGAAATGAATTGTTCTTATAAAGAATTCAAAATTTACTTTCTCCCATTGGATGATCAGATAAGGAAACGATGTCTCATATCAACCTTGACACAAGGGTAAAGAAGGGGACCCAAGAAAGGTCCTATGATAGGGATACGTTATATCCCATTTCTAGGATAGGGATGCACTATGTCCCAACCTTGGGGTAGGGATGTAATACATTACAATCCCAAGGCCTAGAAAGCTCTAGGATTCCCCTGGGGTCCTATAATTGGAGTTGATTTTGAGAGATTTAGTGCAATTATGAGGAAAGCCTTGTTTTAGTATAGAAAAGGGATTTTTGTGATTGGAAGATGAACATCGAGGACACCATGTGGATAGGTCCTACCTCAATCTTTGTACCATAGAATAGGAATACCAAGGAGGATCCATTTGATCCTACCCCAATTCCATCTAGAAGAAATAAAGAGAGATGTGAACATGCATTTTAAATGTAAATTTATCATTAAATTACATTAAATGGGTGTTGAATCATCAATAAAGTAAAGTGCTTCTGATTTAGGATTACAATATGCTATGTGTGTGCTTGAATGGATGTTTATCCATTTTTGGGAGTGACTCTCCAATAGGAGGACACAAGCATAAAATGGCCACTAGGGTAACTTTTTGAAGACTGTAAGTTAAGTGAAAACATAATAATAATAATAAACAACAGGCTAAAAAACTAAGAAAGAGTATATTAATAATGACGGTCTAAAGGAATTTTACCATGTTTAAGTAGGATTGGAGAGTGACCATCCAAAGTGGATACATGTGTTTCAACCAATGAGATATTATTGGTTATTTTGCCACCATTCTCCCATCACAAATATCTAATGCGAGAGACCTTTCATGGGCTAACTTTAGTTTTTTCTACACAGGTGCATGCACTATGTTATTCGCATTAGCTTTTTTTATGGGTGAAAACATTGTGTATTTTACCCCCTACATCTCCATGCTGCTTTTGCATAAAAATCTTGTTACATGTGTGGTTTTGTAGGGAACATTACCATGGGTTGAAAATATATTTTGTTTACCACCCCTTCATTCTCACAGTGATTTCACAAAAGGGTGTGTTTATGTGTAGACATGCAAGGAGTCCTTGGATAACTCATCATTAACAAAAACATTGCATATTTTTAGCATCTCATATTATCACATGTGTTAGAGGGATATTGGGAAAACTTGTGCAGATGCACCAAGTTGTAAAAATGTTGTTTGTTTTCATTATCAGGGTGACATTTTTGTCATCTCTCCCTTATGTACTTTTGACTTTGAATGTTGTGTGTTTTTGTACCTTATGGGATTTTTAATAGGCAACTTGATTTGACATGTAGAAACTGTGGCATGGTCAAGGATGACTACATTCATTTCTTAACCACTTTTTGACCTTGTACATGCCATCTAGTTGTTGCCTCATGCCTCTTTATGATCTACAAGTTCCTTTTGATGTAAGAAACATCTTCCTTGTTACATATTCATTTTCTAGGCATGTGTTGTCCCTTCTTTGTTACAGAAGTGTCATCATTTCTTGTCCCATTTCTGTTACTTCATGATTAGATATACGCACATGGATTGAATTTTATCTTCTTCTTTTTGACTTTCTATTCTGTTACCTTAACTCCCTTGTGGTTGGAGTTTAAACTTGTTGTTGTAATATGAGTCATGCCTAATCTCTTTAAAAGGCAACTATGTACATGTTTGTTGGGGCCTCTTTTGGTTCTTTTACATCAAGTTTTGTTCTACAACTATAATCGTGTCTTACCTACATGAATAAAGATCTTGTTTTTTTAACCTTATCTCACATTTAGCTCTCTTATGCACATTTTTGCCTTACATTTCTTTGTTTATTTTTATTTTCTTAGATTATACATTGTGTCTAACATGCTCACGAATGTTGTATTGTGAATGCAATCTTGGTTATGGCATCCCATTGGTTTTGAGGTATGAGTTTTTAAAGGGAAAGTTAGAGTCAAGGTATATGTAGTTTGAGTGTTGTAATGATGTTTTGTTTAGTTACAAAAAAATGAAACAAATTTCAATCTAGTGGATCACCCTCATTAGTTTTTTGCATTTTCCTTCTTCCATTTCCCCTGAAGTTCTTAATTTATGTGCACCATGATTAGAAGGAAATTTCCCTTCTCTAGATTTTTAGCCTCATATGTGCAAGTCCCACACTTAGGAGGTTGTCTCTATGTTTCACAAGGTTGCTTGGGGGCTATACCTCAAGCATGTATATAACATTTTGTGACAACATATACTTCCTACATGCTTGTGGATCCAAGGGTACCAACCATAGACGTAGTGGAGAAGTGTCAAGGTGTAACAAAACATCAAGCTCCTTGTCCCTATGAGAGGATTTTTTGACACTGCATGAGTCACAATGTGGTGAGGTGATGGCTCGTACTTTCCCCACTAGGGCTATATAATGACACTCCCAATATTTTAGTATGCACTCATTTTTTATTTAATTATTTTATGGTTACACATTGAGTTATTACTTGCACAATGATAATGTCTTGAGAAAGGGTTGTACTCTTGACAAACATGTGTGAGAGCTTCTCCTTATACTCTATGTGAGCATGCTTCTAGAGAATGTTTTTAATTACGATTTGGGTTGTGTTTGTGGTGTTTGTGATGCCCATATTCTTTGTGGTACTAGATTACATGCATACACTTCTTGACTTTATGATATTCCTATTGTGAGATCACACTTTCATATTATGCTAATTTACTTATGATCTATTAGAAGGAATGTATACATATTTTATGAATTGTACCTCTTGTAATGGATTATGATGGAAACATGTTTAGTATGTAGGTTTAATGCATTCATATTTTACTTGACCAATATTTTACATGGAATGTTGTATTTGGTACACACTCCAAGATTCTATGGTGTTCTTTCCTTCTTCATGACTTGTGATGCTTTGATCATGTTTTCCTAGAACTCACGTGAGATGTATGAGTAATCATATGCAAATTGATTCTATATTTTATGACAAAATATATTATAACATGTTGATATCCTAGATGTGATTCATTTTCTTACTACATGTCATCTCCCCAACTAACATATTGATGTGGTATACCCAATCGATCTAGGTACATGATTATCATTGTGTAGAAGCTATTAATTTTAGAAATAATTCATGTTATCTTAATCATGATGTTATGACATTTTTAGACATGTTTGTGACCCTTATACACATTAGTATTTCTGGGAAAGTTATTGGACCTTTTACTGACCTTGTCTAAGTCATTTGACCCTTGAATCCTCAAAATTTACATGTTTATGATCTTGAGTAGGAAATGGTGAATATGTGACTTAATCTAACATCTATTCATATTTTCTATGCACATTACCATTTCAGTGCATATGCATGCATTTAGTTTTTCCCATGTTAGCTTGCAGGGTTAATTTCACACATCTATGACTTGTTTCTATGCATCCATTCTTTGCAGAGATGCACATCTTTGAAAAAATATAGCTCCTCAGTTGTTTTTCATGTTTGGATTATTATTTTGGATACCCATATCTTTGGTAGTCCTTTCCATGCAATCAAAGTAAAATGCCAAACCCTATAGAGTTATAGTCTTGAGTGGTCAACACATGCTATGGACTTCATTGGGATTCTAATGAATGCTTCTCATGTTGAGATCCTTGTGAACATTATATGATTCCTCTCATAGGTTCTTGTTAAGGGGTCAAAACTTGGTAGCCATGGGACCCTTAGGAACACCAGGCCTTATGCCTTGATTACTTAATACTCACCTTACTTGTTATATGTTTGATATTTTATGTGTGGTGATGCCTTATATATGTGTACAATAGGAAATGGTGAGAAATATTAGGATTTAGATCACTCACAAAATCACATTTTGTGGGTTGGTCCCACAATTATTGTACATTGGAATTAAAAACCCTTGTCTACAAGATATAGATCCAGTAAGTACAGCCTAGCGAGTTAGGATACCAGCTCGGGATCTATGCCTTAAACATTTTCAATGCTTAGTAATAAGACCACTTATACTATAACCATAACCAAGAGAAATTTATAATCAAAATAAAATAGTGCCCTAAATAGGAACCATACAACTATATTCTTTATCTTTTGTTGGACAATTTGTTTGTGCCTTCTATAATTCCCACAACTTGTCTTCCACTATATCTTCTCGATCAAAAGATATACTCATTATACTTCCTTTTCAAAAAAGAATCATACCAATAACTTTTTTTCCACTTTCAATTTTGAATGAGTCGTTTACATATTAATCATCTTCTTTAAAGAAGTTTTAAAATCTGCAATTAAAATAAACTAACCTACAAAATTATTTTTCTAAATGAATTTAAAGTCACAACCAAATTTTGGATCAATAACATTATCTCTTCAATCCAAAATATGTTACAAGAAAATATTGTAGGTTATCAACATGGTCACTATTTTTTATTCTTACAATTTAATGAATTAAGTTTAATCCTTACCTATCTCAGATGACTACAGTTGTACCTTTACTAGGACAAATATTAAAAACTCTAATTTCATCTAAACATTATTCAAGACTTCCTCAATTAAATAATTATATCCACCTATCCTTTCTTATTTTAAAATTATTTAGCAAAAGAATGAAAAATTCTTAGTATTAATTATTTGAAATTGAAAATATGATCTAATAACATGATAATTTCTTGTTCAATTGATAAAACTTATCCATGTTATAATCCATATCCAATAGAATCTCATTACAAAAAAGTTGATGAGGCTTACTTATTGGTGCAAATTATATAGGCATGGTATTACCAGCAATAAACATTGGCAAGGAAATTGAAAAATAAGGCTAACAAAATAAAGGTTGATTAATATAAACAAAATGTGTGTTATGGGCAACGAATCCATAAATAAAACATGTAATAATAAAACAAAATTACAAAGGCAGGGAATTCAAAATGAGATACCCTAGATGTCACTAGATATTATAGCATGTTGATACCCTATATTGGATTCTTATGCTTACATGTCATCCCCTCAACTATCATAGTGATGCAGTTTATTTGGTTGACCCAAGTGCATGATTAGCATTACTTAGAAGCTATTAATTTTAGATATTGATGTATGTTAGCTTATATGTTATGACGTTTTTAGACATGTTTTTGACCCTCTTTTACCCTTTTGGTACCTTATGTTAAAGTTATTGGACCTTCTAGTGGCCTCATTTAAGTGGTTTGACCCCCAAGACCTCAAAATTTGCAAGTTTCTAATCTTGATTAGAAAGTGGTGCATATGTTATTTACTCAACACATTTTCTCATAGTTTGTATACATCCATACTATTTGTGTGCATATGTTACCCTACTCTTGTGCACATGTTAAGTTTTTTCACTATAAGCTTGCAAGATCAACTTCATACATCTATAACTTGTTTCTTTGTAGATATACACATCTTTGACCGAATACAGTTCCTCAATTGTTGTGCATATTTGTATTATTATTTTGGATACCCATATATTTTATAGTCTTTTGCATGTAATGATAGTTAGATTTAACTTCATTTGGTGCATTGATTGATCAAAACTTTGTAATTAGACCTTGCAAAGTCCTAGTCTTGATTCTAGTAAATGCTTATAATGTTGAGATCCTTGTGAATATTGTTTGAGTGCTCCTATATGTCCTAATTAAGTGGTCAAAATGTGGAATTCTTGAGACCCTTGAGAACACTAGGCCACATGGCTTGATTACTTAATGTCCACTTACTTGTTACATGTTTGATATTTTATGCATGTTGATGCCTTATGTATGTGTACAATAGGAAATGGTGTGCAATGCTAAGATGTAGACTACTCACCAAATCATATTGTGGGGGTTGGTCCCACTATTATTGTACAATGGAATAATAAAAAAATTGACTACAAGATATAAATCTGGTAAGTACAAAATAGTGAGTCAGGGTACCAACTCAGGATCTAAGCCTTAGATATTGCTAATGATTATTAACGAGCATGCTTGGACTATAACCACAAACAAGAGAAATTAATAATCAAATAAAAAAAATTAGTGCCCTAACAAGGATCCATATATTACATTCTCTATCTTTTGTTGAGCAAATCGTTTGCCCCTTTTGTAATGCCCACAACTTGCCTTCCACTATTTCTTCTCAATCAAAAGATCTACTCATTTTGCTTCCTTTTCACAAAAGAATCATAACAATGACTTTTGTCCCACTTTCATTTTGAAGGACCCATTTATATATAAAATATTTTTTACAAATAAGTTTCAAAATCCACAATTAAAATTAAATAACCTACAAAATCATTTTCTAAACAAATTTGAAATCATGATCAAAATTTGGATCGATACCATTATCTCTTCAATGCACAATATGCCACAAGAAAATGTTGTAAGTATCACCATGGTCACTATTTTGTTCTTAAAATTTCAAAAGGTAATTTGACTTTAATTGCTTTACCAAGTTTAGCTTCTTATAGTTAGCAACTTTACTAGGACAAATATTGAAACCTCTGATTTAATCTAAAACATTATTCAATTCAACCTGAATGAGATAATTATTGTCAAATATATAGCTTCAGGAGAAGTATTTCTATATATGATTGTCTCTACACACACACAAATATATACACAATTATTTATGTATTAGAGAAGTCATTAATAATTGTGATATCAAGTTCATATATATGTTTATATACTCTCTCTCTCTCTCTCACACACATATATAAAGTGCATTGTTATAATCAAAATATTGATCGATTAAGTATGTTTTAGATTCTCTTAACTACATACCCATGTAGGGACATGACCCTATGTGTCCATTGGCCATGTAGAGTCATGGCCCTATGGTGGCATGTGCTCTTTCATTCTCATACTTATATCAATCTATTGATGGAACTAAACATTAATCACAATTGGCAATGTTCAAGTCTTCATGGGGAGATCAAATAGTTCCAATTAAATTACATTTGGTTATTATAACAAGATCATCCTCTCCGTCTGATCATTATATCAGACATTACTAAATTGAATGTAGTCTAATCTCATCCATTGAATAGTATATAAGACATTCAGTCTAAAATCCATATAATAGACATTCTAATATTATCTCTATCAAAGATCCTTAACTTTGAAACCTCTGATTTAATCTAAAACATTATTCAATTCAACCTTAATGATATAATTATTGTTAAATATATAGCTTCAAGAGAAGTATTTCTATATATGATTGTCTCTACATACACACACATATATACATGATTATTTATGTATTAGAGAAGTCATTAATAATTGTTATATCAAGTTCATATATGTGTTTATATAATCTCTCTCTCTCTCTCTCTCTCTCTCTCTCTCTCTCTCTCACACACACACACACACACACACACACACACACACACACACACACACACACACACACACACACACACAGTGCAATGTTATAATCAAAATATTGATCAATTCTAAATGATTGATAATGTATATTTCAGATTCTCTTAACTATGTACCCATGTAGGGACATGTGCTCTTTCATTCTCATACTTACATCAATATGTTGATGGAACTGGACATCAATCATAATCAACAATGTTCAAGTCTTTATCGAGAGATCAAATTGTTCCAATTTAATTACATCTGATTATTATAACAAGATCATCCTCTATGTTTGATCATTATATCAGACAATGTTAAATTGAATGTAGTATGATCTCATCCATTGAATAATATATCAAACATTTAGTTTGAAATCCATATAATAGACATTCTTATATTATCTCTATTAGAGATCCTTCACTTTCACATGGTATCAGAGTCATCCTGATAGAGAAGCTCAATCTCAGAATTATTAATATCAGATTTTAAATATCTTCAAATTCAAAATGGTGAATCACGTAAGGTTAGAGGATAGATTTGAATGAGCATCAAATTTTTCATCATGGAAAATTCAAGTTATGATTGTACTACAAGAGATGGAATTAGAAGAATATATAGAGTCAAATAAACCAATACTAGAAAATGATCCAGATAAAACAAAATGAAAGAGATACAACAACGAAGCCATGAAGATTATTATAGATTTTGTAAAGGATCACATTCTTCCCTCTATATCTAGTCTTAGAACAACTTTTTAGATGTTTTCTACAATTAAGAATACTTTCAAAATTAACAACACTAGTAGATTGCTAACATTGAAGAAAGATCTTCTACATATCAAAATGAATAATGAAGAATCAATTACGTCTTATTTCTTAAGAATTTCAGAATTGAAAGATCAACTCATGACTATTGGAAGTCAAGTAGATGATAAAGAACTTAGCATTATAGCCTTAAAAGGACTACCACTATCTTGGGAAACTTTTATTTATGGTCTAAGCTCTTGATTTGATCTTCATAAATTTGAACTACTAAAAAATGAATGCACTCAAGAAGAGTCAAGATTAGTTTCTAGAGGAATCAACATAAATCAAGAGGAAGACATTCAAGCTCTTCAAGATAATACCAACAATAAAGAAAAGTAAAGTAAATTCAAACAAAATAGAAAGGAATTCAACAAATCATACAAGAAACGAGATTGGTCAAAAGTACAATGTTTCAAATGTGACAAATTTGGTCACACTCATGTTTAGAATGAAAGAAAATTCAAGTAGCTCTAGCATAAATCAAAGAAGAAAAAGATAGAAAAGAAGAAAACTTTTCATTTTATCTAACACTCTCAAGTGAATTAAACTCCAACAAAAATACTTGGATTATAGATATTGGAGCATCACGTCATATCACAGGCTTTAGAGATAAATTTTAAAGTTTTGAAGGTTACTCCTCTAAAGAAGTAACCATTGGAGACAACTCTATACACCAGATTAAAGGTATTGGATCATGTTCAATTCAACTAAATTCAGGTATTAATCTCCAACTTAAAAATGTTGTATTTGTACCCAATATAAAAAGAAATTTGGTCTCTATCTCCAGTCTTGTTGATCAAGGGTATCAAATCACCTTCCAAGAAGATAGAGTTTTATCTTGGCCAAAGAATTCAAATATCAAGAAAGCTATATCCATTGGATTTAGAGATGACAATTTATATAAACTTTGTAACCAACAAAATTTAGCTCTAAATCATGAAACAAAAAACACAAATGAAATATGACATAGAAGACTACGTCACCTTCATTTTCATGTGTTATCATTGATAGAAAAATTTGTTACAAGGTTACCTAGCCTCAAACCTGATCATTTAGGCATTTGCAAAGGATGTGCCCTAGGTAAAAACGAAAAAAAATTCCTTTCCCAAAAGTGTACACAAATCAAATTCTATACTTGAACTTATTCATACTGATCTATGTAGCCCTATGTCGGTACCCTCCCTAAATAGATGCCTACATTATGTGATTTTTATAAATGACTTTTCTAGAAGAACTTGGATCTATTTCCTTAAACAAAAGGAATCAATTGAAGTGTTATCTAAATTCAAAGAATCCAAAGCCCTAGTTGAAAATTAGTCTGGATAGAAAATCAAAACCCTAAGATTAGATAATGGAGGTGAATACATCTCTGAAATCTTTAAAGATTTATGCATTACTATTGTGATTAAGAGAGGGTTTTTTATACCATATAATCCTCAACAGAATGGAGTCACAGAATGAAAAAATAGATCCATTATTGAATTAGCCAAAGCTATTATGCATGACCAAAATCTTCATACCTCTTTTTGGGCTGAAGCTTCTAATACTATAGTTTATATTCAAAATAGATGTCCTCACTCAATATTGAAAAATACAACTCTTAAAGAAGTATTTATAGACATCAAACCAGAATTAAGCCACCTAAGAATATTTTGGTGTCATGTTTATATTCATATTCCTAAAGAAAAGAGAACAAAATTAGAACCATATGGAAAGAAGGGTATACTCATCGGATATAGTGAATCAACCAAAGGTTGCGATATTGCTACCAGGATTTAACTATGTGATTTTGAGTCAAACTCATTGAACCATGTTTCATGAGTAGTGATTCAACATGAATCCATCTCTCATGAGAATAAATGGAATACTTAGCACTCATTGGATCTAGGTGACGCTCACAGGGGTGAAGCACCTAGACTTCCTAGGAGGTCACCTATCCTAGTACTACTCTAGCCTGAGCGCATTTAACTACAAATTTTACTCCATGGTTAAACCCAAATCTTGCAACCCCATTTGCAAAACCTTCACCAAGTTTTGTGCCTTATGAACCATTCATTAGAAAGCCCCTTAAGCTCATCAATTGATAAGTAGGAGATAATTTCCACAGCAAGTCAAATTTGATATTGCTATTAGGATTTAGCTGTGTGATTTTGAGTCAAACTCATTGAACCATGTTTCATGAGTAGTGATTCAACATGAATCCATCTCTCATGAAAATAAATGGAACACTTAAAACTCATTGGATCTAGGTGATGCTCATAGGGGTGAAGCATTGGGACTTTCCAGGAGGTCACCCATCCCAGTACTACTCCAGCCTGAGCGCATTTAACTACGAAGTTTCCTCCATGATTAAATCCAAAGCTTGCAACCCCATTTGCAAAACCTTCAACCAAAGGTTACAAGATCTATGTCCCTGGTCAAAGAACCATCGAAGTTAGTAGAGATGTAAAATTTGAAGAAGACATTGCATAAAATATTTCAAAGAGCATTGATGAATCATACAAAAAACCTACTACTAAACTAGATGAGGATCCTTTAGTAGAGAATGAGAGGGAGAATGATACTGAATAGATTACACCTACTATTCCAAATTCAGAGAATACTGAGACTTCTAACAACAAAAAGATATCACTTTGGGATAGAAAAATGATAGAAGAAAATTATATAGAACCTGATGAAGTAGTCAGAGAAAGAAAGAGAAAAAGAAATCAATCATGCTATGTAGCACTACTCTCTGAACTCATCAAAATAGAGTCTTCAAATTCAAAGAAGCCTTATCAAGCAAATCTTTGAAAGATGCAACGATTGATGAATATCAATCAATACTAAAAAATGATGTGTGGGATGTTGTACCCAGACCAAAGAATAAATCAATTGTCTCTTCTAAATGGCTATACAAAATCAAGCATACACCTAACGACAATGTTGAAAAATACAAAGCTAGATTTGAGCCCACAAATTCTTGCAGAAGGAAGGAATTGATTATGAAGAAACATTTGCTCCAGTCACTCGGTACACATCTGTTAGGACTATCATAGCAATTGCAACATCCAAAATGTAAAAGATTCATCAAATGGATGTTAAAACAACATTCTTAAATGGTGAAATTGAAGAAGTATATATTGAGCAACCAGAATGATTTATCACTCATGAAAAAATTTATCATGTGTGTAAATAAAAGAGAGCACTATATGGCCTTAAACAAGCACCCAGGGCATGGGATGAAAGGATAGACAATTATCTTACAAAAATTGGATATTTTAAAAATGAAGTTGATCCTGACATATACTTCAAAATAAATGGAGATGATACGATTATTCTTACATTATATGTTGATGATTTGCTAATAACAGGTGACGAACATCTTATAGCCCAATGCAAATAGGAACTAACAATAGAATTTGATATGAAAGACCTAGGACTTCTTTATTACTTCCTAGCTCTAGAATTTTGGCAAAAGGAGAACTACATTTTCTTAACTTAAGGAAAATACACCATTGATATTTTGACTAAGTTTGGAATGATGGATTATAAACCAGTTACTATTCCTATGGAAGCTAACTTGCATAAAATGAAGAATGACGAGTTCGAATCTAAACCTACTAATCCTACTTACTACATGTTGATCATCAGGTCACTAATGTACTTGGTGAACACTCATCCTAATATATGTTATGCAACTAATGCATTAAATCAATTCATGTGTGAACCAAAGATGATACATTTAATGACAGCTAAGCATATCTTATGATATCTAAGAGGTATAGTTGGTATGGGACTCAAATATGATCAAGTTGAAATCAATCCTCATGGATATTTAGATTCTGATTGGGCAAGAAACTCTACTGAATGTAAGAGTACTACAGGATGTTGTTTCAGTCTTGGATCTGCTATGATTTCTTGGTTCAGTAGAAAACAATCTTTAGTTGCATTAAGCTCCACTAAAGTAGAATATATAGCCTCCTCCATGGGACCCAGAGAAGCAGTATGGTTACAAAAGTTGCTAGTTGGGCTATTTAAGAAACCTTTGAAGCCAACTATCATTCACTACAATAATCAAATTTGTATCAAGCTTTCAACGAATTGAGTTTTCCACAACTGATCTAAGCATATTGAGATACCTTATCATTACATTAGGGATATGGTAGATTGAGATGTTATCAAACTAGATTACATAAGTACAAATGAGCAAACAATGGATGTTCTTACCAAACCTCTTGCCAAGGTTAAATTAGAATACTTCATAGGAAAACTTGGTATGATTAAATTGTAATTTTGAATATTAAACTTGAGTTTCAATTTTAAGTGTTTATGCTTCTAATTGGGTAGTTGCATCATATATGTAATGAAAGATGATGATCTTTCACAGACGTATATTCAGAAGGTAATCATCGTAAGATGATGATCTTACAAATGATAGCATGTTATCATGATAGTTTATGTTATTGTTCCAAATACACCATAAGTCATTGATAATGAACGTATTATGATTATCTAGTTATTGTCTTGGAATGTTGGAGATCATAATACGTGTTGTGATAGTGTTCATAACATTGTGATTATAGTTATTCGACAAGTCACAATTTCAGTGTTAAAGTTAGATAATCTGTTGTTTGTATGAATTTCATTAATATTGATATCTTGTTAAAAGTTGATGAGATCTGATTGATATTTTCACTTCTCCCTTGCTAAGAGGGAGTGTTAAATATATAGCTTCAGGAGATGTATTTCTATATATGACTGTCTCTACACACACACATACACATCATGATTATTTATGTATTAGAGAAGTCATTAATAATTGTTATATCAAGTTCAAATATATGTTTATATACTCATATATATAAAGTGCAATGTTATAATCAAAATATTGATGGATTAATTGTGTTTTAGATTCTCTTAACTACATACCCACATTATAGCGACATGACCCTACATGGCCATTGGCCATGTAGAGTCATGGGCCTACGGAGGCATATGCTCTTTCTTTCTCATACTTATATCAATCTGTTGATGGAACTAAACATAAATTACAATCGGCAATGTTCAAGTCTCATTAGGAGATCAAATAGTCCCAATTTAATTACATTTGATTATTGTTGATGCGAGTTTTGTATCACTTACATAACATATTAGTAATTGGATATTCGATATGGAGTATCAAACATACAATTCCTCTCTTGAAAAGTTATTGCTCATGGGATATGAGAATAACTCCAATGTTCCTTACACTTTTGGATACTCGCTCAGTTTTATTGATGTGATTTGTTGGTAATCACATAGGCGGATTTACGCTATTCATTCGAGGATGACTTGGGCTTTTGGTGAGATGGTGATGATTTTGTATGAGTGCCATGTGATGTTGATGGTGATGGTGATGGTGGAGGATGTAGCAACAGATAATGTTGATTGTGCGAGGAGGAGGCAATAATGGTTCTAATGACTTCTACCTTCCTAATTTTCTTAGAGTGAAATTCAACTACCCAACTACTCACTATTCTACTCCTACTCCTTCAACTACTCACTATTCCACTCCTACTCCTATGAATGGAAAGGTTAGAAAATGGACAGGGATCAAATCTAATGAAAGCTAACCAATGGCCCCACCTTCACAGATGCAATGATTCAAAGGAAAAATAAACTAGTTTGCCACACAAGGCTTCCCAACAAGCTGCTAGGATGCTAGTGGTCTAGTATTGATCCCTATCAAACATTCACTAACATCACCATACAATTAGCCATCTACTTCTACTCTAACAGCATGAAATGAAATCCTACTTTAATTTGAGAGATGAGAAGAACCATGCAATACACCAAAATGATCATGTATATCCACCATGCAAGTCACAACAATGAATAGAGAAAAACTTTGATAGTATCTTGGCAACAATCCTCCAACATAACTCTCTCTCAAATGTTACTCTAACTATTTGGAAGTAGAAACCATGCAATAATAGCAAAGGCTCTTAATCACCATGCAAGTCACAAAAATGAGAAAGAAAGCGATTTTGGCATTATCTTATGCAACAATTTTCTCCAATCCTTACAAATGAGAGCAAATGGCCTTTTATAGATGCCAAAATTAAAACCAACGATAGAGATCAAAAGCAAAACTGATGATCCAGATTGAATCCTAGAAACCCTAATTAGGGTTGCCACCCCATCAGCCAATGAGCAGACACAACCTCGTCAATGGACCAACGAAAAAAGTGTAAAAAGTGGCAACCAATGAGAAGGCACCAAAATGGCGGCCAATCAGAAAATGACACATCTTCTTCTAAAAGAAAGAGAAATTGCCATTTGGGCTTACATTAAATGATCTTCTAATACGACTCTCCCTTTTTCTTTTGTTCTTTTAGCTGAGGCAATGAACCTAGCTAGCCTTTCGTTGATTTCTTCCATAGGAGGACAAGGTGTGTGCTTTATCTTGAGCTCTGCTGATTTTATCACATTGTTTGCTACTTGTAGTGTCTTCTCATGATCCTTCTTATACTCTTTTGTGAATCCAACAAAAGCATTGAGGGATGAAAGGGTGTTCAAATGTCTCTTCTTGATAGTAACCTTTCCTAGCTCATCCAATCTCAATCCAAGCTTTGCTTTATTGATGTCCTCTTCTTTGATATTTTCAAAATCAAGTGCTGCTCTCATGTCGCTCATCATGGTTGTAATGGAAGTATTGACACCTAGGTTGTGATGTGCAACCGCCTTCTATATATTTTCTTTGCCAAAGGGGATTGTCCTTCCTCTAGTCTATCCTTGACTTGTATCATGTTTACTGTACCGACATTGGTATTGGTTATTTGCTTCATTTTCGAGAAGAAAGGTTATTTGGGCATCATATCCTCTTTATCTTTCTTAGTGTTTGTCCCCTTAGGATTCTTGCTTGTACTAACATCTACCAACTTGTCACCCTATTATGGGATGGTAAAGTGGTGGACACTTAGACTAGCAGAACCAAGGGAGGCAATCTTTAGACTAGAACGAAAGAAGGAAATCAGCTTAAGGACCCCTTTCAACTCTAAATGATTAGAAGTCACCTCTACCAATAGCCAGATCTGTTATTCGCCTCATTCCCAAGAAGAAAATTGTTTTGGGCATCATATCCTCTTTGTCTTTCTTAGTGTTTGTCCCCTTAGGATTCTTGCTTGTACTAACATCCTCCATCTCGTTGCCCTATTATGGGATGGTAAAGTGGTGGACAATTCGACTAGCAGAACGAAGGGAGGCAATCCTTAGACTAGAACGAAAGAAGGAAGTTAGCTTAAGGACCCCTTTCAACTATAAATGATTTGAAATTACTTTTACAAATAGCCGGATCTTCTTTTTGGAATTTAGGATCAAACTTTGAGAATTTCAAACCCTTTGCAAATCTTGAGACCCTAGCTCTAGGAGAAAATTGCAGCCCCCCTTGAAGATCAAAATTTTATCTTCCACACATTTCAGCTCACACAAAATTTGGCTCCCTCAAAATTCGGCTCCCACAAGATTTACCTTCCACAAAATTTGCCAAGCAAGAAGAGTTCAGATCTGCTCTTGCAAAAAAAAAATCTAAGGAAAATACCAATCTGCCCTTACAAAAATTGTCCAAGGAAGAAGAAATCTGCCCTTGCAAAAATCGTCGAAGGAAGAAGAAATCAACCCTTAGCCAAAAATTGCCTAAGCACCAAAGAGGAGTGAGGAATGAGGAGAAAAAGGGAAAGAGTTTCTTCTTATACCCAATTTTCCTACTCCCTCCAAGCTGGTCGACTTGGACCCTGGGAGAAAGAAAAACAATAATTAATGCACCATTATGGCCCACAATTAAATACTTAGCTAAATATTAACTTTACCAAAATAAAAATTGCTTTTTTAACTTGTCAATTAGATCCACATTGCAAAAAGAAATTAAATAATGCCTTAGAGATGTTAAATACTTCCATTTAATGAGGATTTAGTAATTAATACGTCATTAAAATTAGATTTTGGCTAACCAGAAGCCATTTTTCAATATTAAATTACCAATTTCATTAAAGGCTAAAAAGTTTTCAAGGCAATTTTAACCCATTAAAGCCAATTTTTGCAATTTATATCCAAATCGATTTTGCAATGCCATTTAAATTTTTTTGACAAAAGTAAAATCACCTCTAGAGCCTACAATCGATTTTGTAATTTGGCTTCATCTCTACAAAATTAATTTTTTCACCAGAGAAAAATTTAAAATTTTCCAAAACTCGAATCCAAAAAATTTCATTTTTAAAAAATATCCAAATTTACATAATAATATCCAAATTTTCAAAAGAAATTGTCTAAGTACACATTTTACAATTTTATCTTGCCAAATGTTGTTTTTGAAAATTTTGTCCAACCTAAGGATGAAATTGGTCGTTCTAGAAAATCAAGTTGGAACCAGGTGAAAATAAGCTAAGTCTCTCCCACTGGCCTGAGGGTGTCCAAGGCTCAAAACTCTTGAAAAATCAAAATTGCTGGACAATCTGAAAAATTGCCAAGGTGACTTAAAAAATGGGGTCCCCAAAGTTTTGGGGCGATGGTGTGAGAACTTCACAACAATTATTATAACAAGATCATCCTCTCCATCTGATCATTATATCGAACAATACTAAATCGAATGCAATCTAATATCATCCATTGAAATTGAATAGTATATCAGACATTCAATCTAAAATCTATATAATAGACATTCTCATATTATCTCTATCAGAGATCCTTAACTTTCACATATTCACCTATCCCTTCTAATTTTTAAATTAATTAGCAAATAATGAAAGATTCTTAATTTAAGTAGTTTAAAACTTCAAATCCGATCTAATAACATTATAGCATCTTGCTCAATCGATAGAACCAATTCATGTTATAATCCATATCAAACACTATTTCATTACAAGAAAGTTTACAAGGCTTAGTTACTGGTGCAATTGATATTGGCAGCCTATGACCAAATAAATGTTGATTGATATTAATAAAATGCATGTTTTCAGTGGTGATCCCATAAAGCAAACATATAACAATAAAGCAAGATTACGAAGGCAGTGAATTGACAAAGATATGCATCTCTTGTGAAGTGAAGAGGTATGACCCTCTTGTTGGACGGTATAAAATAAAGAGAATAAATCATCTCGGAGAGCATCAATTCAGAAATAAAGTCAGCATCTATTAAATTCAGGAAAACAATTCAAGTAACAATCATTTGTGAAACCTTCTAGTATAATTCAAAGATTGACTTCAGTCTATCAAAAAAAATATTGAATCAGCCCAAAAACACATCACCAACAATAGTTTAGTGAATATATCTAGTTATAGGTAGTACATGAAAATCGGAAAGGCAAAGTTAGTTATGGGCTAATAAGAATTGATAGGACAAAAATCCTTTCATATTCTTATTAGTTCCTGCCAAGGCAGGAAAACTTATGCATTCATATCAATCCAAATATGACATTAACACTAACCAATCAAATCCAAGAGTTTAAAAGATTATATGAGATTTCAAATGTTTATATCTTTTTTTAATTTTTCAATATTTTATAAATTATATTTTTCATTCATTCTATTGGTCCATACTATTTTTGGTGGGGGAGAAAATTATTTTTCTTCAACAAAAAATATAAATATTTTTTAAGAACTTCATCTTGCATTAATGAATGTATTAATTATAACTTTATCTTTTTCACATTTGTGACAAGTTGATAAGATTTTATTTTTTCAAATCATTTTATCTTCCACCTCACACAACATGTCTAATCAATATTAATTATCACAATCTATTAAATATTTTTAATTTCTTATTTTAAATATATTTATTATTAATTTTACATTGATGTTTATTTTTTACTATTTGATATAACTTGTTCCTAAAACTTCATTTTGTGTGTGTATGTGTCTTTTTAACATAATTTCAATATGTTATATCTTTGTATTTGAATTTCTAATTTTTTAAAAACGTTTCTTTTTTAATAAAAGTGGTTAAATTATTACTATTATTTTACTTTTATAAAAATAAATTAAACAATATTATTTTTTAATTATATTTTATAATAGTGTTTGTAATATGTATAATTGATAAGTGTTACAATTTTTAAATTATAATAATTTTTATTTAAACAATTTATCATTTAGTTTAAATACATTTAAAACTTAAATATATATTTTAATATTAAATTAATAATTATATTTTATATCAAAAAACATACTAAAGAAATAACCACAAAATAGAAATAATTCAATTCTAAAAGATATTTAAATTATTATTAGGTTTTTATAAACTATGTATTAAAATTAAATAATTATATTTTATTTCTTATTTATTACATTATATTTATTCATCAACATCAAATTTATATGTATTACATCTATTTATTATTTATAAATGTACATATTAAATTATATAGATATTATTTCATAATTAAAAATTACTTAATTTTATTAAAATTTTGAAAATACAAAACATAAAATAGTAAACTTTTTCTAATTGTGTAAAATTAAACAATTAATTTTACTTATAAAATATTTTTATATTTCAATACATTTCATTTTTTCTTATAGAAATGTGAGTTTTAATATAAAAATTAAATTCTTAGTTTTATTAATTAAAATATAATATATTTTAATTCTTTATTATAACCATGATTTTATTTTTATTTTGACTATTTGTTTTATTAAGAAAAATAATTATATTTAATTCTCTCTCACACACAACTTATGTTGGTATCACTCTATCTTACTATTTTCTCTCGTCCTCTTCCTCCTCTATATTATCTATCCTTTTTCCCTCAGCATATATGTTTATGTTGTTATTGTTGTATACTATTATTTATCTGTATCTATATCTCTATCCCAATTTTTGTCAAATGCCAATGATTAAAAATAGTGTGAATTCCATTTGATAATCAAGATGAGAATAATACATAGTTGGGGGAGTTATTCCAACTACTTATGGTTGTCTAGTAGCATGCATAGTATGCTTAAACATATAATGTGATACTCCAAATGCTTCATCACTTCTTCAAGTTCTATAATTCAAATATTGGTATGGATATGTTTCCTCATTGCACATTATTTTTGTTGTCAACTTAGAAGGTGCAAATTTGTCTAAAGCGTATGTATTGATCATAGTATGATATTAAGTACTTAGTGCCATATTGGGAACTTTGGCCTCTTATTCTTGGGCTTAAATGCCCAAAGATATAATAATATAGCACGAGAACTTAACAACAAAATATGAGCCATCCTATTAGATCACAAGTGCATTTCTAAGATGAGAATTTAACAACAAAATATGAGCAATCCTATCAAACAACAAGTGCATTTCTAGTGAAAAATTAATACATTCATAATGTTAATTTAGATTCTCACTCATCTACACCTCTACAACCATTATGCGCTAGGCAGGAACTATGACACATTGCATCTCTTGTTGGATTTGGATCCAAATCCTGGTCATCACCCAAGGGTTAGGAGGACAATCATTCTTTCACATCTTTGACAAGCTACCCATGGAAATACTTGGTATTGGCATTTTGAATTACCCTTTAATTCAGAAGATGTAAAAAGTGTTAACATAGAATTCAAGATTTGATCGACTTTGAGTATTGTACTATACTTTATTGATTTAATTTTTAAATATTATTCCAAATATTTGATCTTTGATAGAACTATTAACAACTTTGAGTAAATATTATTGCTTTAAGCCAAAAATCAGTAATATCATGAAACTTGGCAGTTGCAAATCTAGTTATTATTATCGTTACAAAAATATTGTTCTCACATAGAACAATTTGGCAAAATGTTGTCCTGAATTTGTCCAAATTTGTCAGGGCTGTAGTCGCTTTGTATGATTCTACGAATATATTGTAATGATAAAATCTCTTCGTAGTGTCCCAATGGCTGAGTAGAATATGCCCAGATGATCTTGTGTATGACAATAGTTCTCAAACCATTTGGCTATAGAAGTCAAAGGTAGGCTTCTTTCAGTAAACACGTTGATGTCTTGCTTAGTGAGGTACCTGCTCAAATATGAGCTTTTTCTTTTATGGTAGGAAATCTTGTCCTAGAAAATTATCTTGATTGTTGTTGTAATGAAAGGCCTCTTTGTTCAGGAAAATAAACATTCTTCTTCTCCCGGAATATTATCTTGATCATTGATATTGCTTCTGGAAATGTAACAACCTGCAAGATTTCTCACATATATGGGTACAATATTTTGCCTGAGAACCAAAAATAAATTTACGCAACACCAATAACATAAAAGCGCAGCACATATGTAAGGCAACGTCTATACAGCCACGAAAATGCACTTCCTTACGAAGGAGAGGACTCAGAATTTTTTTTTGAAAAGTCAGAAAAAGCAATGTAAAGGAAGTGCATATTTGTGGCTGTATAGCCACGGGCCATATGTAAGGCCAAATCTCATGATAACATAAACCATTCTTCAATTAAGATTGGACGTGCAACATATCAACAACTTTTGGAAAAAAACAAAAACCATTGTCTTACTATATTTCATTTCCACCCAAAAATCTATCGCTAAAATGGCCTTGCCTACTAGAAGTTGCATTGGCTTGTTTTAATTCCATCCTGCTTGTGTTGATTATTTTTTGTATTTGGCATAATCTGTGTCACTTCGTGAGACCCAGCTATTGATCTATTTATCATTGACATAACATTTTTTTGGAGCAGATGGCCTGGAGGTTGCATCTTGATTGTCTGATTCTGCATTTGCTTCTGCAACAGACGTTAAAGAGCCTGGATTAGACAAGCTGTTCCTTTTGCAGATTCCAGCAGATGAATTACGCAAATAAGAAGAACGATGTCTATCCAAGCTGCTGATACTATGTGTCCTTAAAATCTTCAATTTTCGAGCATATGTCTCCTCAGGCTTACTGATATTTTTAGCATAAATTGCATCTGACAAACATGCAAAGGAGCGTGATTTCCCATTGTAGAATTCAGAAAGTCCCCTCCTGAAACAACAATTATTGAATGAATGTCAGTCAAACTACAAGAAACACAAGATTCAAACAAATTACACCTGTGTCAAAGATGTTAAAATAAGTCGAGAAGAGACAAAGAACATCCATCCAAGAAAGAAATTTATTTCCAATATGATCAGAATTCAAAGAAGAAAAGTAAATTCCAGGAGCGAAAAGTAATTCTCACTTCCAATGAGATAAAAAGCTTGCTGCCCATAGCTAAGCAGATATATCAATAATGTCAAATGGAAGAAGGCTGACGCAGGGCGACCACCCAAACAAGAGAATGTATTATATTTAATAGAAGGAAAAGATCGATACATGAATTTAAAGAAATTATAAACATTTTCTCAGTTTTTACAAAGGTTGAGAAATATTGTTATTAGCGAGTATTGGTTTCATGTAAGATGGTCCATTGACAAAGTGCAAACTAGAAGGTAGTACTCCAAATTGTGGTCTGAATCTAATGTTTTGAAGAACAAAATCAATTCATACTGTGAACATGGATATTGACAAAATTCTGTTAATATCCCAAGGTCACCCTTGACAAACAATTTCTCACTATCACTCAGATTCTCACAACCAAGATTCATATATTATATAACAACAGAGTTATGCAAGTCTTTCTCATCCAACCTCCTTGTGATCTGTCCATACCCACCCTCTATTTATAGGAAATAGATGAACTTGAAGGCTTAGTTAGGCAATTGACCAATTAAATGATTTCATACTGATGGATGATAGTAACCCATGGATGAGGATGAACCATAAAACAAGAGGAAAAGGAGAATCCATGACATCAAACTTGGGAATATATAAGGCAAAATAAAAAAATCCAACAAACCCAAGCTACCTTGAATTGGCAAACGGCTCAAGCTAATCATACACAACTTGGTGTGGAATATTTGCTCTATCATCCTCCCTTAACTTGGGAAATAAAGAAAGGAGAAGGAACTAAAGATCAGCCTCATTCTATCACAATTTACTTCACCATTACCATGGATCAAATATGAGGATGGTAGTTGAAAGTCGCTTCTTAGGGATGTCTGCAACTTGATCCTCTATGCAGCCATTCTGAAGAGATCATGCAATCTTTAAGAAGTTGTGTAGCGAATAGCATTCATGTTGTCACACAACAAGTAGTGAGCTGCTTGAGAATGTTGATCTCCGTCAAATTCTGATGTATACAAAGACCATCATAGCATGCACTGGATGCCCCTTGATATAATCCCTGGGGGTATATAGTGCAATAGAATGTTGCTTTTCACTTGACCAAGGATGTATAGTGCAGTAGAATGTTGCTTCTCACTTGACCAAGTGCAAGAAGTAGAGCCAAGATGACAGACGTAGGAAAAAGTGACTAGTAACCCTCACCGTTTGCCCAAAGAGAATCTCTATAGTCCATTAACTGTCTCGAGTTCCCTAGGCTAATATTCACTGCCATAAAAAATTGTGCCTAGACATACAAAAGTATTCAATTTTCTGCTTGCCAATGGATCCTACATGAAAAAGATTAATCCAACAACAAAAGATAAAAGTCATTGATTCAAATTGTAAATTAAATGAAGAAAGATGTGCACAAACTAGTTGTTCAAAGTAGCACAAATGAAGGTCTGGAATACTTGGTTGACAATGTGACCCCCAACTAAAAGAGAGTTGAACACAGCTTGCTACCATCCATCTAAATGAGTTTAAGGAGGTCCAAGGAATACTTAGGTGATCGATGCTCATCCAAATCTTGATTGACAACTTGAATGCCAAGAAAGTCATGAAAAACCCAATTCTATCATCTAAAATCTGTTTATGAGCCTTGACTTTAAGTTAAAAAAAAATAGAGATATAAGAAAAGGATGGCATAGGAGATGCAAGTTAAGAAAAATATATTGGCTTGCAAGTTGAGTGTTCCTAATCTGGAGAATATCTTTCCTATCAAGTATTTCATGGGTAGATAAAAAAGACAATAGGGTGTGTTGGAGTTCTTTCTGGTAAGGAACATATCAAGTGGGTTTAAACCTAATACCGGGAAGCATAAGACAGGGACAAGCCTAAGGATGAACTAAATCCTATATTTAGCAGGGCTAAATCTTAGTTCTAGGCCAACATTAACAGAGTCATCAGGGCTCACTTCACTTTAGGCTTTGCAGGGCCAAGGCAGGCAAACCCTAGGGATTGATCTTATTAACTTAATACTCTTCTCTACAAGACTATCCCCTATAGAAAAAATGGTCAATAATCTTCTATAATTTGCTGATAAACTTCCTGATTACAGTAGCTAACTATAACCAAAGGGAAAGTAGATGCAAATAGGTAACGACCAACACTTCTAGTTCTTCAATACATAAAAAGGTAAATTGATATTCGATTAATGATTTAGATCTTAGCATAACCCAGGTATGCAACAACAAAGAACATGCAACCTCTAAGCTAACCAGTCCCTTATCCATTGGGCATCAACTAAACCTTAACACACACATGGACCCCTGAAGTATACTCATATATTCAAACATTTGATCTATCTATTTAACTTGCAAATAGACATCTATCTTCATAAAAACTCTCATACTTATTGCAAAATCCTCCTGGTGAAACCTGTAACCCTGTCAAGGTAAATAAGCATTTACTTGACTTTTTGTTCCAATAGCAAACCTATCCAAACATGCAATCTTAAGGGATTACAATTGAGTTTAAGCTCTCTGTTCTTAAACACAAAACATTGCAGATAACAAAGGAAGGAGATGAGAATCATAATGAAACTAAGAAAAATGAAGCTCTTGTATTAATCTCATTGAAAACGATACATCATCTGTATGTCAAAACTTAGAAAATAATACCAAAGAATGACTGTGTAATATGAAATGCTTCAAAAGAAATACACTGTTGCTGTTAATAACAGAGGAATACTAAGAAGAAAATGGTATCACAACTCTAGAATTGGAGCCAACCTTGTGGTCTCACTAGTCATAAAAATTGGAAGCTGTACAAAGAGCAGAGAAGAAAGATTTATAGAGGAGAAGTAGTTTGTGGAAATGCCATCTGATTTTGACATATGTCCTGCTGAAGTTGTCTTTATCCTGATGTTGTTGAAACTGATCTTCTTCATCTACTGGTAATCAAAAATCATTAATTGTTGTGACAAAATATCTTATATATCCCCTTAAAAGTAATCAGCAAAATATCCTCTGCAGAAATATCAAATAAACATCATAATATGTGTTGGAGCTTCAAATCTGCTCTTGATTTGTCATATTCTTCTTTTGCTGTGAAATTCAACTGTGTTGTCAGCAAAAACTTCATTGCTTCCAACTGCCTTTAAAACATTCAATTTTACCTTTATAGCTGCTCAAGGCACTTGTTTACATCAAAATATGATCTAATCCTGATATTTTTTCATTTGAAAACACCAAAACTGCATTTGCACTGAGGCGCCCCTGGAATCACAAATCTTCTTGTAGCTACTCCTGGTGAATACCTGTGCAAAAATCAACTGCAGAAATGGAAAATTCATCTTTTGCCAATTCCAACAGTATATTATAGTGCATATTTCGGATAAAAATTGTGCTCTTGAGGTCCATTCAAAATTTCAGGTCCTCGGCCATGAATAGAGTTTAAAATGAAATTTTTTAATAAACTATATTGTTAGAAACTATATAACATATCAATTTCATTTAAATCTTTCATCATATCAAAATGCATGCTCAAAAATTTCAAATTTTGATTTTATTCTTTATCCATTTTCCTCTTGCCACTTGTCGACTTCTCATTTGTCGACTCACCATCCAGACGGGTCCCACACATGCTCATACATTCCTTTTAAAACATTTGAATTTGAAATTTTACGATAATTTCATCATAGTATCTTGAGCCTTATGTTTCTTATTCCCGATCTCACGAATCATTGATGACCACGTTAATCCTTTAATCGTAGCATCTTACCTCTTATTTCTTACCCCCCCGACAACACGACCACTTCACTTTCGTAATATCTTAAATGTTATCTTGTACCACTCCGATCATACAACAATGGGGTAACATCTTACACTTCAATGCTGAGTTCTCTGATCACATGATTCCTCCGTAGCTTCTTAGACCTTTGAAAACCGGCTCCCAACCACACGGTATGATCATAACATCTTCCATCTTACAATTAAGCCTTTCGATCTCTTGACGAGACTCTCGGAATGCACTAGGTGGCACTCCTCCCTTTGCATTGAAGGTCAAAACATGTTGACTCTACCACCAGCCTGGCCACAACAACCCCTCCATTCATTGAGCCTTTCCTTTAAAAGGCGGGCATCCTTTAGACACTTGAGTAATAAGTGCATGAGTTTAAAAACATAAATAAGACCCGCCTCGTATCCAATGTGGAACTAAGCCCTTTGCCGTGTGACACCTCTGCCTTCTTCCTGCGGGGGTCACCTTTGTCATGCTCCAGCCATGATCTTGTTTCTGCACGTGGACACTCCTTCTCATGCTATGGCTTCTTGTATTGTGGTGGTCTTCATTCATGCTGCAGCTTTGTTTTTGTGATGGGATGTTCTGTTTTTCACTGCCAACATGGAGGTGGATGCTCTCTACCCATTTGCCTGGATTGTGGAAATAATGGTGTCTCCAGCCATGGGAAACTCCTCCTCACTTGATGCAGTGAGATGGCTTTGCATCTGAACAACTACAATCTTGATGCCAACTGCAACTCCATCCTCCTTGTGCGTGGAGCCCTCTTCAACTGTTCCTCTGTGAATGCTTTGCTTATGGATGTGGATGCTTCCTGCAGATGGTGACACCATTGTTTTCTTTGGCTCTTCTCCCCTATTTCGTTGTGGAAGATTTGCTTGGTTATAGAGCTCTTCAAACCCCTTTTTTATGGGATGCTCTGTTTGCCTCATGGATGGCGCTGCTTTTTTTCCTTATTCTTGCACGTCCAGCTCTACCCCCTCTAGCTCTCTTCATGGCTTGCACAGCTTGCATTATGTCAATGTTAAGAACTCGGCCACACCATAAGGGTCCACGACTCTAGCTCGCATTTGCACAATATACCCATCTTATTGTCTTACCCCATCTAATCTTCCTCCGATTAACATTTTTTCCATAGGACCCTATCCCTGAGGTTAAGAGGAAGCTTTTCTACTTGCAATTTGATGAAAAAAGGAGTCATTTGTTGATGTAACGCATTGGACTTGCCGTTCACATCTTAAGCATGAAGCTGTGGCATTGCTCGGTGCCTTACACATGGGAAGAGATTTCATTCCCCAAATCTTTCAAAACATGTGTATCATTACTCATAATATCCTTTAACCACCAAGTTTTAAGGATCCAATTCATTTAACACCATCACTCTGACACACCAACTTATTTAATGATCATCATTATGACTAATCCTCCAGAACTTTTACATCTGAAAGTGTTTTATCAGGCTATTGAAATTCAGTCAGATCCCAAAGTGGATCTGGCTAAAAAATAATTTCGAACTGAAACATCTGATACCTCAAAATGATCAAATGAGCATCTGGCAATGATTAAAATCGAATTCAACCATTGAAACATCACTAAAACTCATTTTATCACTTATCTGTAAACAGTGATTTGTTGACAGGAAGGCCTATAGACTGGCCTTAAAAATTGACCCAAACAGATAACTGGGCTCTGAAAACTGAAATGCTGATACTTTGTTTCGCATTCTTGCACCATGCTAGATTGCATGACAACCACTCAGTCAAAAGACATTGACATTCAAAGTTGCCTAGTCAAAACTGCCTGTAGATATACGTTAAAAAACCATAAAACGCATTTGGTTTTAGCTTCGAAAACTGGGCAAACAGATACTTGAAGGCTTGAAAATTGGGAAAATAGTTCATTGCCATGAGGAGAAAGTAATTATGCGATTTGGGCTCATGACGAATAACAGGACGCATTTGGCAAGTGTGCGAAGTGGGCTACTCAGAATTGCAGGACTGGAAACATCAGTAGGACAGTGTTTTTTGCAAATGAAATGGCCTTGGAAAAGTGTGCAGACGGATTCGTCAAGGTTTACAAACTGACACACTTGAAGTATTTTCGGAGTAGAATGCAGTGGTACAAACCATTTGATCTGATCTATTACGGAATCAGAGTTACGTCATCCCGAACAAGGGTAACGACCAATCTGCATTTTATGACACCAGTAAAAAGTTATAAATTGCATTCGGAATCGCATTTGCAAACTAATCAAACGGATTCATCATAGGCTCAAATCGAGAGCATAGCAAGTGTGTGACCTCTAGAATACAATGCAAAAGGAATTTTCTCAGTATGGTCAACTAGGTCAAAGTTATAATCGGTCAAACAGGGCTTTCCGGATTTTTGAGAAATATGCATCAGCATGACAAAGATAAGTAACCAACTATATGGGATTCAAAACCTAGTCAAAACATATCGAAATGACTTGAAAATTGAAACATAGGTTCACTGATATGCATACTAAACAATCCCAAAGCGGTGAGTCATGAAACATAACCGGGTGAAAGATATTCGAATGCAAACTAGGCCTCCTGTCGCTGTTTGACACTTGGGCAAAAATGCACAATTGAACACTGCTCAAAACAAAACTTCACGGAATGATTTGGAAAGTCAGTTCATTATTATAAAACACATAGATATGCTGAATGCAAGGTGTTAGAAACATAAAACACCTCTTAGACCTTAAAATGATAGCCGGGTACACAAGCAAGAAAATGCATTTATAGAGCTCAAAGTAACTCAAAATTTTGGGGTGGTACTCAAAACGGGAATGCAATTTTGAGTCCCATTAGGGTGTAACATCCTTGCAATGGTCAACCAAAATATATGAGTGATTCTTCTTCTTGATTGCCCATGCATTTTTCTTCTCAACTGCCAAACACCCACAACATGGACACATCATATTTTTCTTCCTTCAAGCTTCTTCTAATTTCATGTTTTGTACTGTTCATTGAGCACTGTGGTGCTAGATATAATCCATACAATGGATGGTCTTCACTCAAAATTGTAAAGCCACCTTCTTAGAATGGCATGCAATTTTAAATTTCTTCCAATGTGATTATTATTATATAACACAATACTTTTGCATACTGTAAAGAATTGTATGATGTTGCATCTACATTCACAAATGCATTATTTGTTGAGTCAATCATCCGTATACTCACCTTGATTATCTAT
Organism: Cupressus sempervirens; assembly: GCA_028749045.1. Lineage (NCBI taxonomy): Eukaryota > Viridiplantae > Streptophyta > Pinopsida > Cupressales > Cupressaceae > Cupressus > Cupressus sempervirens. The sequence continues at coordinate 188,748,961 of CM053791.1, read as the reverse complement.
CCTGAGCATTAAATCAGAATTTCTGATTTATTGAAAACAACATAGACCTTTGAGTTGACCAAGTCCAAAAGGATTTCATTTTTCTACTATATATAATACCCAAGTTTGGCTCGAAAAGTCATCAAGAAAAGTGAACAAAAGCTGAAATCTTCAAAATGCTACCACAAGGAAAAAAAATCAGGTTGATATAAACATCTACTAGTTCAAGTGGATTCTTGGCTCCCTAAGCCTTTTCTCAAATTTGTCTCTGTGATGCCTTGCTGATAACAAACTGGACAATCTACTCCTTTGCAAAAAAATTTAGGAAGATTGATAATTAAGTGCTCAATTGCTGCAAGTAGCAAAAGTTGAGATACCCAAACTGTTCATGCCATAATTTCATCAATTCATCAATAGGGGCGATAAGCAGTTAAAATATCAGAATTGAAAAACTGAGCAGCACACAACACTTTCAAAAACAATGATGACTTCAGGCTATTTCAACTCTTTACCTACATTTTTGGCAAAATTTTTTTTACTGTTTTGCCTCCTCTAAAATGGCATAGTTAATAGATGGAGGGAAGTTTAACTAAAGGGTCAGGTACAAAAAAACATCACTCGTACATCTTCCCACTTGTGTCACCAATGTCAGATTCTCAGATCAATAAACAAGAAAATCAGTCACAAAAGATTGTGAAATTTTAATTTTATCAATGGAAGATGAATGCATTTTTCTCCTTTGTCATATAATGGGAATTTATGTTATCAGTCTTCCTACAGACCAACAGGATCTGTGATCCATTCTAATGCACATGTTGATACAGTCAGGATGTGAGGTTGGGTTTGTTTGGGATAAACTCGTGCAGGATCTAGGGAAACCCAGGGTGAATCCATCATTTTTTTTGTCATTTTTACTCTTTTGGGGGAAATAAAAGCATCAAAATATTTGATGACATCATCAATTTTGTAAATATCACTGATTTTAAAAGACTGGTCTTGGTTTTGTTGAAGATCAAAAGAAGATAAAGGAGGCTAAAAGGTCTAAACGTATGAATCTGTCATAGAAGCTAAATGAAGAAAAGTGGAAAAGCTACAGCAAGCCTCTCAAGAGCTCCCCAAAGGGGATGACAACAAAAAGGAGATCAAGAAGGAGAACAAAGTCTCACAAATGAACAATCCACCTCCAAAGGCAAATGAGGACAACTTCAGAAGGCCCCTTTGTCAAAGATACTCGTATATTACTAAGTTCCATCATTCTTTTCATGGCTGCTGTTTTTCATGTGATTAGTTTGGTCACAGGGCAAAATCTTTTAGAGCATATGTGAGACAAATTATGGTTGGAATTAATGTAGAAGTTCTTATGGCGTTTCAAGAAGGAACAATTATTCCTTTGCCCCCTTAGTGGATTATAATGTCATATGTTATAAATGCAACAGTTGTGAACATATAGCTTGATCTTGGAGAAGTAGTTTTGTGAAACCATCTAGATAGAGCATAGAATATACAGGAGAGTGGAGAAGGAAGAAAAAACAAGATAGTCAAAAGAAGGATCAATTATCACAGGAAGATATTCACCGTATTAACTTTCAACTTTGTGGAGAACACAATTCAAAGATAAATCAGTTATTTCACTGTCACTGAGGAAATGTTATTGAAAAGGGAAAATGACGCTACTAATGTCAAGAGAAGCATTACAGAAAGGGGAAGTCATCTTTGCAAAAATAATGGAAATCCTTATTCCATCAATTTGAAAGAGGAAGAGATACAGATAGGGGGAGCTTTAAGTTCAAGCTACATTCACCGATGGTTTGATTAAAAGGTTGACATCAGTGCAAAAGAGAGAGATTGTTAGATTATTTGTCATTGATATCAAAGGTCTCACAGTCCAAGAAAAGTCAAGTAGAAATGTCAAAGGCATATTAGATGAAGACCATTCATTAAGAGAAAACAATCGAGGAGCAATGAAGATCTCATATAAGAAGATATATGCGCATGAGATAGATGAGAGAAAACAAGACATTTTTAAATGTATGCTGGGCAATTCCTTGCACAAATGGAAGTGATGGAATTGAATTAAATGATATTCATTTAGGCCGACCTCTTCTTGGAAATAAATTAAACGTTATTCATTTTGGCCAACCTACGCTTGGTGCCCACATTGATTTTACTTTTTGCTTCGATCTAATAAATTAATTTTGATCTAATTTTGAATAGATGGTGGAAAGTGAGATAGATTCAAATGTATGCTGGAAGACTCCTTATACAAATGATAGTTATGGAATTAAATTAAATGATATTCATTTGGGCCAACCTTAAAAATAAATTAAATGTTCATAATTTTGGCCGACATATTCTTGGTGCTCACATTGGTTTTCAATGTTTTAGTTTATTCTGATAAATAAATTTATATTATTCAAAAAGGGATGACACTCCACATATTGGTGCACATTTTGAATGTTTTGATTAGATTTAAAAGCCTTGCTGATTAGGCCAACCAATGAAGAGATGCAATGTTCATGTATATGAGGTAGAGCACTTGGGATTTATTTCAACAAGCATTTCATTGAGTATCATTCCCATTCATAGCAAATTTAGAGAAGACCTTGGAAGCAGATCTTGTGTGCATGTACGAATAAATTGAAGGAGAATTATTGCAAATTTAAGAACAGACTTTGAAGGAGAATTATTGCAGACCTACGATCAGACTTTGAAGAAAAATTATTGAGTCCTAAGAGCAGACATTGAAGATGAGTTACTGAAAGAACTTGAACAATTATTGCAGAAATGCTGATATATTTTGAGCAGAATTTTGAGAGCTAATTAAGGCAGATATTTAAGATACTTAGAGCTACCATTGAAGGCAGATTTTTAACAAATTTTAGAAGACCTAATTCCTCTCATTATAGATTGATGCCTCTTATTACTAGAAATTGGTATCTCTTGCTGGGCTGGTGCACATTTGTAGGGATTGGTGTCTTTAGTGGGTTGGTACCTATGCAGTTTGAATGAAGTTTTCAGTAGAAGCAATATTCTTTTGTGGTTTTCTACCACAGGATTTCCATTTAAATTGTGTGTTCTTGAGCTCTTAATTGCTTCATCTCGCAATTTTACTGTTGTGAATGATGAAGTTTTGATGTCCCGCATTTGTGACTTATCAAGTTTTGAAAAGTAAAAGGCTGTGGAGAGCACACTGAATAAGCTGAACTCAGAATTGTCAACTACAATGCTATGTGCAAGATCATGATGGCCAAAGATGAGGATCTCTAGTTCCATGGTTTAGATTTAAAAATAAATAAAAATCAACCAATAAATTTTTTAAAGATAGAAAGAAACTGTAGGCCAACAAATATATAATTTTAAAAATAAACTAAAAGAAAGTTATGAATCCAAATAAATTACCAAAATGATTTCTCCAACTATAGTTCCTATTGAGTTGGATGAAAACTATTTAGGTTTTGGGATCCCTTCCCATAGTGGCAAAGTTGAAACTTACCTAAAGATCTTCTAGAGAAACAAAACCTGAAAATGACCTTTTCTTATCTGCCAACTTGGCAACATAATTGTAGCACTAGAGAGCAAATAGCAAGTCGACAGTCAAGTGTGCTATGTGTTAGTGTGAATAGGGGCATTACCATATTACCTATCTAACTTGTATCCCTAACAAGGCACATTATCTAACTAATTATTAGCTAGGTCCTATTTGCACATGTTCACATGTTGATTTTACTTAGAAGACTAACATTTTCTAGAAGATACTTGTTGTCATGTGATCTTATCACTAGTTGTCTCATGCCATAGGATAAAGACAATTGTCATGATCTTGGCTAATCTTACCTCTCAACCATGCTTTAAAATAAGGCCCCATATGTACATTATGTATCAATATTATTGTTTTGAATCCATCACTGCAAATCTATAAACTTGCTTTTTTCCTTTCTTGTAGAACAATTTTTTGGTTGTAGGTGATCTTGAGAGATTTAATTTTTAGTGGCTCTACCATGTTATCAGAGTTTTTTAGGGTTTCTATTTGTGGCTTTATATTGTAGGTTATTTTTGGTGCATCCCGATGCAAATATGGCTCACCAATGACTTCTACCTATCCAAGAAAGTTAGTTTTTCCTTATGTTTTGTCCAAACTGAACATGAAAAGCCAAATATATAAGGGTTTGGAGTCAACAAGAATTCCTAGTTTAGAAAGTAGCTGTAATTTTGGAGCATTTGTGATGCAGATGCATCTTGGGTTGCCTTGTTATCCTACTCATTTTTGTTCATTCTGCATGTTGATGCCGAGTTACTGTAGTTACTATAGCACTTACTTGGTGCTGAGTTACTATAGCACTTACTTGGTGCCAAGTTATTGTAGCACTTAGTTGGTGCCAAGTTACTGTAGCACTTGGTGTCGAGTTACTGTAGCACTTAGTAGGTGTTGAGTTACTGTATGTGCCGAGTGTTAGCATTTGGACGTGATTTCTGCGAGCCGACTTGCTGGATTTATTTCGATCACGATATTTATGTTAAGATATTTTCTTGGGATGTGTCTAGACCATTGTTGGGTTGGCCTTCCTCTTATGTAATGTTCTAGAATGATATGTAAACCGTTTTGGCAAGTATATATAGAGTGTTTAGGCTTAGAGTTAGGCAGTTTTGGAAGAGGATTGGAGAGCAGAACTGGAAAGTGTGAATTTGTTGTTGGATCTTTGAATGTGAATGTATTTGTATTTGGCCGTAACCTAGAAGGCCTTACAGCTGGGCATGTATGAAGATATTTTGATGAATCAATAAAAGTATTTCACTCTTCTTTCTCCTTTGGTTGTTGTTCTTTGTGTTTGCTTCCGTTGTGTTAACTCTTGCAGGGTGGTTTGGATAGCCGGGTGAGCCTTTGGCCCTAGTTATTCACCCCTTCCCTATGTCAAGTGGTATCAGAGCTTGAGGTTCATCCTTGTTGAGATTGGATCGTGTAGAACCCTAATTCGAATTTGGTTGTAAGGTGGCAAATTTGCAGATTTGACCTATAACTTGCAGAGGGTTACGATCTTGTAGGAACCTAATTTGTAAAGATGGTTCATGGTAGAGGAAATGTTGATAATGCCATATTGGATCAGTTGAGACAAATTGCAACCAGATTAGATGTTGTGGAGACAACACAAAGGAGAGGGGCACATCTTGATGATGTAAGTGATGATGAAGCAACAACACCAAACCATAATCCAGAACCTGAAGAAGATCAAGGTGAGGAAAGATTGTTGCGAGTGTTGTCTAGGGCAAATTCAAAGCCTATTGTAGAAGTTGTTCCTTATGATGGAAAATTGGATACCAATGTTGTGTTGGATTGGATCTCAGTTATGGAGAAGTTCTTTGAGTACGAAAACACTCTTGATAATAGAAAGGTGAAGATTGTAGTCACTAGGTTGAAAGGTCATGCATCACTATGGTGGGAACATTTGCAAACTGATAGACAAAGGAGAGGAAAGGAGAAGATCAGAACTTGGCCAAAGATGGTGAACAAGGTAAAGAATAAATTCCATCCTGCTGATTACCAAGTTAGCTTGTTGAGAAAGATGCAAAATTTGAAACAAAAGGATATGACTGTGAAAGAGTATATCGAGGAATTCTATAGATTGGACATCAGATCTGGACATGTGGATAATGATGTTGAGAAAATTGCGAGGTACATAAATGGATTGAGATCTGGAATTCAAGATGAAATAAGTTTTTTGAAGTTGGAAAGTGTTGAAGAAGCATATCAATATGCCTTGAAAGCTGAGATCTTAGCAAAAAGGCATGAACAAAGACAAAGAGGTAGAGGCGGTTGATTCCAGAGAGGCAGAGGTAGATCTTATGGTGAGGTGGTTGATCTGAAAGTTTTGTTCGGGATAAAGGCAAATTTGAATGGAAGAATGATGACAAAGGCAAGACCAAATGAAAAGTGGTAATTCTCACCAAGGAAGAGGTAATTCTTATTCTAGAGGTGGATTTCATGGTAATTGTTTCGAATGTGGTAAAGAGGGACATAGATCTTTTGAATGTGGATCCTCTGAAAGTGGGCAAGGTAACAGAAATGCTGTGATTCAAGGAGATCATGAGGGTTTACCAACTGGACCTGAGGCTAGAGAAAACCTGATGGTGAGATGAACCTTATGTAATAAGAGAAGTGATGAGGAACTTGTTTTAAGGAGAAGTCTTTTCAAGACAAGATGTAAGATGGCTGAAAAATGCTACAAAGTGATTATTAATAGTGGAAGTTCTACAAATTTGGTATCTGAAGAGCTGGTTAAAAAGTTGCAATTATAGAGGTTGAAGCATCCTAAACCCTATCATGTTTCATGGATCAAAGATGAGCATAAGATATTGGTAAGTGAGCAATGCCTTGTGAAGTTCAAGATTGGACATTACTATGATGAAGTTTTGTGTGATATTATACTTATGGATTGTTGTCATATTTTGTTCAGTAGACTTTGGCAATATGATAGATATGCTATGCATGATAGAAGATTGAATCAATATACTCTTTGGGTGAATGGGAAGAAACAAATATTGCTGCCTTTAATTGAAAATCTAGATGAGATTAATTGTACTGCTGTAAAAATTTGCATGTTTAATGGGAAACAATTTGAAAAGGAAATGAAAAAGAATCAAGTTTGTTTTGCTATAATTCCAAAGAAACCAAGTTGTGTCAATAGTACGCAAGTGCCAGAAAATAGTGTTAACCGAGTGCCAGTCAGTGGTGATTGAGGGACAGCTAGTAGTATTGACCGAGTACTAGAAGAAATTGCTGAATTGCTGAATGAGTACAAAGAGATTGTTGCAGAGGATATACCTGATGGTTTACCGCCAATGAGAAGTATAAGTCATTGTATGGATCTGATTCTTGGAACCAGTTTGTCGAACAAAGCACCATATAAATTGACACCTACAGAGAATGAAGAACTTAATAGACAAGTGCATGAGTTGTTGTAGAAAGGTTTGATTAGAGAAGGTTTGAGTCCATGTGATGTACATGCTGTATTAGCACCTAAAAAGAATGGAGAATGGAGAATGTGTACTAATTCCAGAGCTATTAACAAGATAACAGTGAAATATAGGTTTCCTATGCCGAGGATGGATGACATAATGGATTGTTTGAGTGGAGCAAAGTATTTCACCAAGATTGATTTGAAGAGTGGCTATCATCAAATCAGAATTAGAGAAGGTGATGAATGGAAGATTGCTTTCAAGACAAAATATGGTTTGTATGAATGGTTGGTTATGCCTTTTGGTTTGACTAATGCACCTAGTACTTTCATGAAGTTGATGAATGAAGTTCTAAAAAGATTTTTGGATAAAGTTGTGATTATTTATTTGGATGATATTCTGATATTCAGTAAGACTAAGGAAGAACATCTTGAGCATATTAGACAAATATTGTAGAGGTTGAAAGAGGAAAAGTTGTTGATTAATTTGAAAAAGTGTTCTTTTATGCAAAAGGAGATTGTGTATTTAGGATTTGTGATTTCAGCTGATGGATTGAAGATGGATCCTGAGAAGGTTAAGCAATTTTGGAATGGCCTACACCTAAGAATGTGGGTGAAGTAAGATCATTTCATGGTTTGACTAGTTTTTATAGAAAGTTTATAAAAAATTTCAGTACTGTTTGTAATGCTATCACTGAAACAATGAAGGGAGATAAAAAGGAATTCAAATGGACACATGGAGCTGATAAGAGTTTTGAGACTTTGAAACAAAAGATTGTTGAATTACCTGTATTGGCTTTGCCTAATTTCAACAAAATATTTCAAGTTGAATGTGATGCAAGTGGTAATGCAATAGAAGCTATATTAAGTCAAGAAGGTAAATCCGTTGCTTTCTTTAGTGAAAAGTTGAATGATACCAAAAGGAAGTACTCTGTGTATGATCAAGAATTTTATGCTATTATTCAAGCATTGAAGAAGTGGAGACATTATTTGATTCCTAAGGAGTTTGTGTTGTATATTGATCATAAAGCTTTACAATACTTGGGAAGTCAACATAAATTAAATTAGAGACATATGAAGTGGGTTGAGTACTTGTAGAGTTTCACAATTGTTATTAAGCATAAGAGTCGAGTTACTATCAGAGTTCTTGATGCATTGAATAGAAGATGTTCTTTGTTGATTGAAATGAAGGTTGAAGTTCTTGGTTTTGATGAAATAAAAGAGTTGTATGATGCTGATCCTGATTTTTTTGAGGCATGGAGAGAGTGTAGAGCACCAAATCTGACGGATCACATAAGCATGATGAGTATTTCATTCAAAAAGGTATGTTGTTCAAAGACATTCAGTTGTGTATTCCTAGAAGTTCTATGAGGTTGAATTTGATTAAGGAAAAGTATTTTGGTAGATTGGTTGGACATTTTGGAATTGATAAGACATAGAGTTTGCTGAAAGAGAAGTATTATTGGCCACAAATGTATAAGGATGTTCAAAAATTTGTAAAGAGTTGTGGAGTTTGTCAAATTGCAAAAGGAGTAAGTCAAAATACTGGTTTGTATACACCTATTACTATTTCCGAGAAACCTTGGAGTGACATCAATATGGATTTTGTTCTTGGATTACCTAAGACAGTGAAGGGGTATGATTCCATATTTGTTGTAGTGGATAGATTTTTTAAGATGGCTCATTTCATACCATGTAAGAAGACATTAGATGCAGAACATGTTGCTGAACTTTTCTTTAAAGAGATTGTGACATTGCATGGATTACCAAGAAGTATTATTTTTGACAGAGAGTAATGTTGTTGGTTATTTTTAGAAGATTTTGTGGAAGAAGATGGGTACTGAGTTGAAGTTTAGTTCTATATTCCATCCACAGACAGATGGACATACGGAGGTTGTGAGTAGAAGCTTGGGTAATTTGCTGAGATGTTTAGTTGGAGATAAGCCAAGTAATTGAGAAGTAATGTTGGCACAAGCTAAGTTTGCATATAACAATTTTGTGAATAAGAGTATAGGAAAAACACCTTTTGAGATTGTTATTGGAATGCAGCTTAGAGGTATATTAGATTTGAGAGATGTTGCTAGTGAAGAAAAGGGAAGCACTGTAAGAGAAGAATTTGCTGATTTTATGGAGTCTTTGCATAAGGAAGTGAAGTTGAGGTTGGAACAAAGTAATCAAAAGTATAAGGAGAATGCTGATAAGAGTAGAAGACATCATGATTTTGAAGTTGGTGATGAAGTGATGGTTCATTTAAAGAAAAGAAGATTTCCTGTTGGAACATACAGTAAGCTGAAGATGAAAAAATTTGGACCTTGTAAGATCTTGAAAAAGTTTGACAGTGGTAATGCTTATGAAGTTGAGTTATTTGATGACATGGATATATCTCCTATACTCAATATTTCTGATTTGTATAAGTATCACGAGTTAGATGATGAAGTTGTTGTATTAGAAGATTATCCTAAGAAGCAGATTGAAGAAGTTGAACAGATATTGGATCAGAGAGTTGGCAAGACCACAAGAGGAAAAGATTACTATGAATATTTGGTGAAAAGGAAGAACAGGCCTATTGAAGATGCTTCATGGATTTCTCAATCTGAATTGGATTCAACTTAGATTGTGACATCTCAATGATTTAGGAGAATCATTTCTTTCAACCCCGATTGTCTGATGCAAGAGCATCCTAGGTTGCCTTGTTATCCTGCTCATTTTTGTTCTTTTTGCATGTTGATGCCGAGTTACTATAGCGCTAGTTGGTGCTGGATTACTGTAGCACTTAGGTGGTGCCGAGTTACTGTAGCACTTAGTTGGTGCTGAGTTACTGTAGCACTTAGTAGGTGTCGAGTTATTGTATGTGCCAAGTGTCAGTATTTGGACGTGATTTCTGTGAGCCGACTTGTGGGATTTATTTTGATCGTGATATTTATGTTAAGATATTTTCTTGGGATGTGTCCAGACCATTGTTGGGTCGGCCTTCCTCTTATGTAATGTTCTAGAATGATCTGTAAGCCGTTTTAACAAGTATATATAGAGTGTTTAGGCTTAGAGTTAGGCAATTTTGGAAGAGAATTGGAGAGCAGAACTGAAATGTGCGAATTTGTTGTTGGATCTTTGAATGTGAATGTATTTGTATTTGGTCGTAACCCAAAAGGCCTTATAGCTGGGCATGTATGAAAATATTTTGATGAATCAATAAAAGTATTTCACTCTTCTTCCTCCTTTGGTTGTTGTTCTTTGTGTTTGCTTCCATTGTGTTAACTCTTGCAAGGTGGTTTGGATAGTTGGGTGAGACTTTGGCCCTAATTATTCACCCCTTCCCTGTGTCAATTTGAGCCAAAATAAATATTCTCATCATATGTAAAAGGCCCCAAAACCCTAAGATCGGTTTTCAAATCACCAAAAAAGAAGAATTTTGCACTAGGCCCTTCAAAGATTTTTCAACCCCTCGCCATAAACTTTTCCCTTAAATCTATATGAAATCCGTAATGCTTATATGTTGTCTCTAGTTGAGATCGACAAATCATATTTTCTAGAATATACACAAAGCACATTCTTATTTGTAGGACAGTTGTCAACATTTTGTCACTCAAAAGTACACTCAAGATTTTTTTATTAAAATAAATCAGTTTAAATTATTTGATCTTATATAGGTGTCCCCACTTAGTCCCTTGTTCTTTGTTATGGGTTTTGTGCCCATGGTAGGTGCTAAATGCCTAAGCAATCAACGATCAATAAGTACAAAAGAGCCACTCAAGCTCGATCCACCTACTACCTAGGGGGGTAACAAGACTTTTTTTTAAACCCTTGCAATAGGTTGAGGTTACATGGGATGACTAGTGCCTAGCCTCTTGGGGATTATTTTTGACAACTATAACAACATTGGGAAAAACACCATTACTTTGATTCAAGAGTCATCTTTTTACAAAAAAATATATATATAGTTGAAAAGTTTGTCCAATGTTGCAAGTCTTATTATCAAACTTCTCTATTGGTGCATTTTTTAGTTTGATATTAGATGGATCTCCATTTTGGAGATCTTTGCTCACAATGTTTGCTTGTTTATCCAAATTCATGTTTTTTGTGGCATTGGAGAAATCTATCAAAACTCCCAACTCTACCAAAGAGGACAATCCTGAGGAGAAACCCACGTATGAATATTTCTTAGAGTTTGTTGCAGCTTCGGTGATCTTTTAGTGTAGCTCTTGTCCATTTTCCATTGAACCGAATGATAGGCATGAAGCTCTACACCAAGGTAAGCAACTATGTTAAAGACAAAATTTTGGCTTTGTGAAAAGTGAATTCAAGACATTATAAGAGTATCTTTGTATTGAGAACACGTTCAATGAAGATTTTACCAAATTCATAGAAGCAGCAACAAAATCTAGTGACCTCACTCTTCACTTGGCAAAATTCTTTTGGCACATACAAAGTTGTAGAACTTTAGCATAATGACTATAGAGGGAGTAGACGTTGGATGGTAATCTCAAAGGAATTATTCAACCCAATGATCAAGAGGTGTCTTGAATCGTGTTTTTAAGCACTTCCATGAGTCATGTCATGAAAAATACAACATTTTCCTTAAGTCATGCCTTTGGGCATTTTTGTAAAGTTGTGCCTTTGAGCACTTCCACACTTTCTTGAGTACTAAATCATATGGAGATGAACAATGTACTCCTTCGACATTCATTACAACCTCATCACTTGTTGCTACATATGAATCCAGAAATGCTTCACAAATGGATTGGTGATTCCTTACAACAAAAGATGCATACTAGTTTTTAGCACAACAGGTTTAGAATCCAATATGACAATAGTCAGCCTTTGGATCATGTGCAAACTTTAGAGACATTCATTCCCACACATTTGGAATGGGAAGTCAACTTGCACACATTTGTGATGTTCAACATGTGTGGAATCTACCAACACTACAAGCATCATTTTGATTGTTTCATTTTTTAAATCAGATTTTATGTTGAATCTTGAGGGCAAAATAAAGAATCATTATCATTTTGCCTCAAGATTGAAATTTTTTAATTTTGTTGTAGAATTTGAAATTTATTAAAAATTAAAATAAAATTTAGAGATTTAACTTTTTTAGGTAGGCTAACACTAGGTGATTATTGAATTTATTTTCATTTTGTGAAATGCAGCATCATAATGGGCTTTCATAGTCATGATATGAGTGAGGATCAGATGGAAATTCATTCTCATGGTGCAAGTCAATCAGAATATGAACTTGAGCATGAGGTTGAGGCAGATTAATATGGGGTTGATCTAAAAGGCCAACCTAGTTTCATGGATAGTGCACCAATTGCTACAAATTGCCCCTTGAAGCTTTTGACATAGTTTGCTAGGTGTTCTTATGATCCCAAGTCTCCTCTCAAACAACTTGCAACAAGAATAACAATCCCAATGCCAATAGGTCGTGGCACAAGGAAATGGAGATGCAACATTTGTAATACATAATGGTTTGGTAGTATTACTAGAGTTAATGCACACTTCCTCTTTTGGAAAGGAAAAGGTGTGGGTCTACGTAAATTTATGTAAGAGCTTAAAAATATCCATTACAAAATAGAGTTCAACAATCTATGGGATGTTCTTGAAGATAGTGTAGTTACAATGCTACTTTGTCTCGTAGGATGCAGGTTTACATTATTTAGCAAATGCAAAGCCAATTACATGTTTCTACTCGTACATTGCATCAGAGAACAAGAACAATGTTAGGGTCAGCCTTAGGACCTTCATCCACTTGTAATGTTGTGGATGAATCACAAGAGAGCAAGGGGAAATACAAAATGCAAAGTAACCCTATAATTGACTTGTTCAATGTGCAACTGAAGGATGAGACTAATGAAGCCATTGGTAAGTTCTTCATTGGCAATGGCATCCCATTTTGTGTAGCTCGATCTCCTTATTAAGGGAGCCGATGTCAATGGTGGCAAGGGGATGACCATCAAATGTGCCACTGGGTGAGCACGAATCAAGACCAAAATCTTAGATAGGAATTGTGCCAAGATCAATATTTTGATGGAGAAGATGAAGGCATGGTGGATAAGTTCGGATGCAACATAGGTATGGATGGGTGGATTGACATTAACCATCATCCACTCACCAACATCATGGTTATATGTGTAGAGGGCCCATACTTTCTTGTGGCAGTTGATTTTTTAGGGCAAGACAAAGATGCTGATTTTTTGTATGAGGTCCTTACAGAGGCTATTGAGGTTAGGCAACAAAATGAGGTCAAAGTAGTTACAAAAGCAACACGTTTATAGAGATGCATGAAAGCTTATTGAGGTAGGCTACAAACATATTTATTGGGCTCCATGTTGTGTGCATGCCATGAAGTTATAAACAATGCACTCAAGAATGTGGGAACAATTGATTAGATTAGAGAAGTGGTCAACGATGCAAGAGATGTTTATTTGCAACTACCACACATCAGGGCATGACAAAGATGCTGATTTTTTGTTTGAGGTCCTTAGAGAGGCTATTGAGGGGGTTAGGCCACAAAATGTGGTCAAAATAGTTACAAATGCAACACATGTGCAGAGATGCAAGGAAGCTTATTGAGGCAGCCTGCAAACATGTTTGGTGGGCCCCAAGTTGTGTGCATGCCATGAAGATATGATCAATGCACTCAAGGATGTGGAAAAGATTGACTGGATTAGAGAAGTGGTCAACAATGCACAAGATGTTTATTTGCAACCACCACACTTCATATGCACTCTTCTGAAGCTTTGTGAGGGAGTTCTTGAAACTAGTAGAGAACAACTATGTATCTTATTTCATTCTCTTGCAGAGAATGATTGAGTTGCAAGAAGTATTGCAACTCAAGTTAGGTCTACAAAGTGGAATAGATTGACAAAGGTCAAGATAGAACAGAGAAAGAGGGTAAAGGAGATAGTAAAGAGTGATGTATTTTGGAGTGATAGAAAATATAGTTTCTATCGAATCTCTTTTTTTTAGGTCATCAAATATGGGGATGGGAATGCACCTACACTTGAAGATATGTATGAGTGCATTGATTCTATGCTTAAACAAATGAGGGTTGTTGTGTGAGAGGACCCCACTTTAGTATTCTACAATGAGCACATTCAACCTAAGTTGCAGGGTTCAAACCCTGCTAGGTGGGTTCGAGTCTGAGTCCGAACTTGCTTGGGGTTTCGTAGTATGTTCCCATAGGGTCTGCAACAGGTCTCCATAGGGTCCGTGCCACAAACTGTGGGTCTACATGGGCACGTTATTGCAAATCCACAATCCGTGACACTGACCCTGTGGGGTCCTACCGCAAACCCGCCTCTTTTTTGGAGGACTCGAGCAACCTCACGGAGACCCCATATGAACCCACGTCTATAGAGGCTAAAAAGTGGAAAAAACACAACTTGTGATTTTCTTAATATTTTTTCCCTTCTAACCCTAAAAGGTGCCTATTAAAATACATCTCACTCATTTTGTTTCTCATTTGCTCTCTTGTCTAGCTATCTCATTTTGGTGTGCCAATTTTGCAAGCTTGTAAAGAAGGTTGTAAAGATTGATTTTGGAGTCACAAATCCTTCCAAGAATTAGTGTTGAGTGTTCCAAGTATGTACTTGATCCTTTCTTTTGCTTCTTTGATAGCTTGTTTTATGTTTTTCAATTGTTTAAGTTTTTGTATAAAGTTTGCATTTTTATTTTCATTTTTGTTATATGGATTGCAACAATGAGCAGTCAAAACTTAGTGAGTGGGGAGGGGTCCCAAAAATTCAAAATTGAAAAAGGTTCTCCTTTGTGGTAGTATACAAAAAGAGTTCAACAACGTCTTGGAGGGGGGCGATTTATATGAAAATGTAATTTTTGTAAATGTCAATATAGAATCTTTTATTACTATGTAAAAGATCATTTTCTAGGCCCTGGGGTTTAAGGGATCAATATGTGTGAGGGCTTAGAGAGAAAAAAGAAGGGGTTGCCAACTTCTCAAATAGCATCCATGTTAAAAGAACAAAAGGAAGCTAATAGGTTAGTTTTAAGGAGGAAACAAAAAATATATAAAAAATAAAGCACCAACACCACCCCGTCAAACAACCACTAGACATCATCCCTTCTTACGCATGGCTTCTAGGTATGAAGAAGATGTAGAAACACCCAAAACCTCCACTCGCAAGAGAGGCCCAATAGATAGGGCATTTCAAAACGAATTAAGAGAAATTGCTGATATAAAGGTTGGGAATTGCCTCTTTGTGAATGCTCTTCCATTCAATCTAGTTAGATCACCTTATTGGAGAGAGATGGTGCAAGCAATAAATCAAGCGCCTAATGATTACCAAGGTCCTAGATATGAAAAAGTGAGAACCACCTTATTACATAGTGAAAAAAAAATGTAGACAACCTCCTCAAACCAATCAGAGATTCTTGGATCCAAACGGGAGTGACTTTTGTCTCCGATGAATGTGAAGATTTCAAAAACTGTCCATTAGGCAATGTTTTTGAAGGCGATTGATTGTGAAGTGAAGGTCAAAGATGCTGAATTTATTACCCAGACTCTCATTGAATCCATAGAGTCCATGGGTGTTGATAATGTTGTCCAAGTAGTAACAGACAATGCAAAAGTTTGTAGGCTTGTGGGTGCTTTGGTAGAAGCATGATATGATCACATCTTTTGGATGGCATGCATCGTCCACTCCTTGAATTTGGTGAAGAAAGCAATTGGCACCCAAATTGAATGGGTGAAAAAGTATATGACGGTTAGGAGATTCAGTTGTTTGTAATAAACCACCATATGTCACAAGCAATTTCAAGAACTTTCTCCAATTTGAAATTATTGAAAGTAAACTTTAAAATTTAATTTAGTTTCAATTATCATTTTGTGTCATACTTTACATAATTGAATAAAATGTGTTTTGTGTTGCTTAGATACTTAAAATTGTTATTAACTTACAATTAACATGTTGTTAAGTGGCTGAAACTCGGTTTGCTTCACACACAATCGTCCTTAGATGACTTGCGAGGGTGAAAGATGCATTGTCCCAAATGGTTATTAGCAACCAATGGGGTGTTTGGAAGCAATCGAATACAGCAAGGGCCCAAAAGGTAAAGGCAATGATCTTGGAGGATGATTGGCGGGCTTGGGTGGATTTGTATTAGAATTCATCGAGCCCATCATGTCTATGCTTTAGTTTGCCAACATTGATGAGCCTTGTTTGGGGGACCTATGATGCCATGGACTCCATGCTAGAGAGACTGAAATCAGTAACTTTAATACAATCCTCTATCTTTTTTTATTGAGAGATTTTAATATTTAAATTTTTAATTAACATTACATCAAGATAATTTGCATGAACATCATTTGAGATCCTAGGTCATTTATAGGAGAGAGCGTGATCCTGAGGACACCTTATACAAAAAGGTGGAGCCAATTATTCTTCACTGTTGGAACAAGATGACTACACCTTTACACTTTCTAGCACATGCTCTCTCTCCTACATCAAGATAACTTGCACGAACATCATTTGAGATCCTAGGTCATTTATAGGAGAGAGCATGATCCTGAGGACACCTTATACAAAAAGGTGGAGCCAATTATTCTTCACTGTTGGAACAAGATGACTACACCTTTACACCTTCTAGCACATGCTCTCTCTCCTAGGTATTATAGCACCAAGATGCTATTTGTGGTAGAGTGTCACCATACAAAGATCTTGAGGTTGCTAGTGGGTATAAGAAGACATTTAGTAGGCTCTGCAGCGATCTTGAGGTGGCATCAAATGATAGGAGAGAGTTTGCAGAGTTTGTCTCTAAAAAAAATGCCAATGTAATTAATGACCAAAGTAGAATGGATGGTATTAGATGGTGGTACCTACATGGGAAAGACTGAATGTACCTCCAGTTTCTTGTCATTAAGATCCTATCACAAGTCAATTTTTAGGTTTTTTTTTCCTTTTTTTATGGCCACTTACCTTATAAAAACACTCTAAAATTTCTATTGTATTGCTAATTTTTTAAAATTTTGTTGGTTATCTCTCTAGGTTGCAAGCTCTTTTATTGCTGAGTGGAGTTGGAGTACAGACTTCTTTATCCACTTAGTTAAGCGTAACTGGTTGGGTTCCAAGAAGGCAGAGGACTTGGTATATATTCACAAAAATTGGTGCCTCCCCTCATGCAAGGACCCAAAATACAAGAAGGGACCAAAAAAGTTGTGGGATGTAGCACTTAAGTATGCTGATTTGGATATGACCCTCCAAGGTCTAGCTAGAGCTACTTTGATAGATGTTGATGATATAGCACCATTGGGGCTAACGAAACGGTTTGGGTTCCAATGATGAGGATCTTGATTTAGTTGCAGCCAAGGATGAAGCCATCAATCCCTCATTTTTTGATGACCCATTTGACCCTTGAAGGACATTGATATAATGATAAATTATTACACACTTGTCAATATGATCTTTATTTATCATTATGTTTCAAACTTTATTATTTGATGAACTAGTTTATGTTTTGAAATTTCATTTTGTAATTTAGTAATTCAATGTATAATTTTCTTTCGAATCGTGAACATAGATTAAATTTGCGAGTATCTAATGTTTATCTTTGACATTTTGCATTGATCCATAATCAAGCAACATATATTCATACTATGAAAAGATTTAGTTTTTCAATTATGCATATTTCTCTTTTTTTTTGTCTATATAATGAATATATAAATATATATATATATACACACACACACTCACGAACACCTGACAAACCCAAATGGAAAGAAAAACTACCTGAGCCTATGAGCTTGAACCAAAATTTGAATCCATCCCTAAACCCGAATTCACAACTTATCATTTAGCCAATCATTCAAAGTGTAAATGGCATAGGTTGAACACTCCCTTGCATATGGCCACTTGTGCATTGAATCTGAAGTGGTACATGCATAGGCATAGTAAAGTTACATCAATTCAAGATGATGAGGTAAAGAATGGTTCTTCAAGTGCATTAATCAAATATATGATGCTAGTATTACTGGTGAGATTTACACTAAGTGGACAACTACTTTAATATACGAACTATAGGAAAACCCAATTTGTGATGGAATAATCATGAACAAAAATCAAAGACTACGAAACTAGCTATTTGTCTTCTATCTCAGATTTCTAGTTCTTTAGTTGTAGAGAGGAACTGATATACTTATGCTTCCATCCATTCTCTTAGGAGGAACAAACTTATCTATAGGAGAGAAGAGAAGCTAGAGATTGTACATACTGCCTTGTGTCTCATTGACTACAAAAAACATATGTACAAGGAGAGTCCAGCAACACAATAATATGTTGAGCTAGAGGTGCCATCACACATTGATGAGGGTCAAAGATGTCTCGACTTTAGATGCAGGGCTAGTTGGTGTCCATCTGGCAGATCTTGACCATGAGAAGTATACTAAATCTGGCGATTAAGAGCTTTCCTTGAGAGATGATTTAAGGCTACCCTTCACTAAATTTTGCCATTTTGTACTTGTTTTAATATCACGCTAATCATTTTAATCATCTTTATGACATTTTCAATATAACGAAAATCTTTTATTCGCTATTTCCACAATTTCATTGGTCAAATTGAAATTTTACTTAGTATTCATAGTTCTATAGATATTCAATGTTCATTGCTCAATGTTTAAGTATTTAGTATTTGGCATTTGCAAGTTTTCTATTTCAAATCTTATACATCATTTCATAACTAGCATTTCAACTATTATCTATATACTATATGGTATATAGTATATACAACACCTCTCCACCACCCTTCTTTGTCCCGAAACATAGGCCCTTTGTCCCCCCATCCCCAAAAACCATCTCAACTCCCCCATTCCACTATTCCTGAGGAGCAGTGGAACACTATTATTTTGAAGTATTATTAAGAGAAACTCGAAAGGTTAAACTTCACACATGCAAGAGGTTTGGTGAAGATGTTGAGCAAAATTAAAGTTGAATAATGTTTTTGTTGAACATGTCCACATATAAGTGCTAATAAACTTCAATATGCTTATTCATGAACCACTCAATTACAATAAAGCTTGATAACAATTTGATTGTCACAATAGAGGATCATAGATGAGCAAAATTGAAGTTGAATAATGTTTTGTTGAACATGTTCTCATATAAGTGCTAATCCACTTCAATATGCTTAGTCCATTCATGAACCAATCAATTACAATTAAGCTTGAGAACAATTTGATTGTCATGATAAAGAATCATAGGTTGATATTGAGATGCTCCCGATCCTTCTAGTATGTTGTGTGGGACAAATTGCTTTACAAACTATTGAACTTGTTACACCATGAAATATCCCTTTTCGGATATTTTACCAAAAACCCGTGATAAAAAGTGCAGATTTAAACCTGAACAGAATACCAATATTCAATATAAATTCTAGAACATAATCCGACTTGTAACCCACAGATTTGCATATAAGGAAACTCAAAAAACTTTGTTTTATTTCAGCAATATTCACAGAGTACATATATAAACCAGGAATTAACACAAATAACCCAAAATGCGTTACTGTATTATACAATAGCAATACAATAATGTGCAAGAATTCAAGTAATCCAATCTTATAAACAAAAATGACAGTCAGATTGGTAATGTAGATGAAACTTGTAAGAAGGCTAGGTTTGCATCCAACCTTCAAGAGCTTTTTCAAGGGTTTGCGTCCTAAAAGAAATAACTAGCAACTGTTTCCAACTCCCAGATTAACATTTGCTTTGAATATTATAATCTTCATATATCCTCCCATGTAGAGTGTTGTACCTTTATCACTTTTCCCAATGTGATGCACGCATCTTTAAGCAATGTGGATAAAGCACCTTTTTTGTCCTTTAGTCACTTAAATGAACATAGTACTTTTTAAATAAAGTGACAAGTTAAATGAACTGTTAAAGTCACTTAGCTAGTAAACCATATAATTGTTAGGCATTAAAATAACTGACCAAATGAACTCAGATAAGCACGTGCAATAGCTCATTGGAAAGTTCTCAACGAGACACTTCCAACCCAACACTGAGATATCATGAATACTGAGCTCTATTTACTTAGCCTCAAATAGTAAGCATCCAGACAGCCTGCCATAACTGCTTTGATGGGTTCAAAACTGGAAATGTCTAGGCCAAATCTCGAACTAAACCCCATAAAGAACCTTCTCGCCCCGAAACATGGGCAAAGTGAGCCGGCAACACTGAATTATAATGTCCAAAAAAAAGGGGACATTACAAAGCCTCCCTTTTCAAAGATTGCTTGCCCTCAAGCAATGCGCACATATCTGCAGAAATCAAATGCCAGGATCCCATACTTGCCTCGAGAATGGGGTTCTACTCCTCAGTCAATATACCCCAGCATGCATCTTCCCAAACTCAGAATGGTGAAACAGTACAATAGGAATCAATGTGTCAAATAATTGAATGCCAAGATTCCAAGTCTCACCATAAATGGACACCAACTGCAATGTGTTGCTGCCATGTGTGCCAATACCCTCAATCAGGGTGAAAGCCTCCCTCCATGAGTGACCCTGTGAATCTCTACTGTCAAGTGAAGATGGGAGCTCAACAATATACCAATATACACCCCAAGATGATAGCAACCCAACTCTCCAACAAGATCCCCGATAAAAAGCAATACATAGGGATGCTCCACTTGGATCCCAAGTGAGAACTCATGCGCTGTTTGAGATACCATTGACCAACTCCTGTAGTATTTGCACCACTGTACCACTGTACCACTCCGGCAATATCTGTACCGACGATAATGGCAGATCCAACCAATCTAACTCCACCACTATATCACCCTAGTGGAAATGGAGTAATCCTAATCTTTGGAACTTTGATGTGTTAGAAGGCTGAAACACATAGATCATAGTCACAGCATAATCCACTAGATGTAAGATACTATTTACACCTGGATCCCCAATCAACCAATACATCGTTTCAAACTTGAACCAATACATCGTTTCAAACTTGTTGCCACTTGGATCCCAAAACAATCGAACCTCACATCCATTCGCCATATAGAGGTAAAAATACCTGGTAGCATCTATAACACAACATCTCTCTATAGCCCCTGCTAAACTCCCATGGATGTGATAACTAACCAAACCATCATGCCAACTGACACCATAGTCGTCCTATAACCATGTACCCATAAGAGAACTTTGTGAGATAGAAGTAGCAAACCATGTCAAATACATATTAGCATGATGTATAACCGACAGCTTTCCTTGCAAGTAATCCCCCACAAACAGCTGAGTTGGATGCTTGCATCCACTAATCCCACCTTCCTAAGATGGTGAATACCCATCCCACAAAGGATGATATAATTCTGGAACCAACCCACACCGATGCATCATCAAGTCCTTCGTGCGTGGGTCAAAAGAAAAATGATGAGCACTCCTTACTGTGCATTTGCAATAAAATGCTCCAACCTCTGTCAATGGCTCATCACTAAAAACACTTGAATCAAGCAATTGATCCCTCTAACTCTGAAAAAATCAACAAGCCGGCATCCAAAATCAGCTGCATGCATGGAATGAAGTGACAGATTTGCTTCCAGGAGATGGAAACAAATCAACATGAGAGCTATACTCCCAATTGGATGACACTCTGTGAATGCTCTGTATGGATGATGGAGTAGCGTCATGTACTACCGCACAACTCTCAGGAGAATCCACCATTGTGACACAAGAGCTACTAGTAAATTGTCTTGTATCAACTGTCACGGCACTAACCTTAGGAGAACTTGATACAACTAGTGGTTCTCTACTGTTCTCCACCAAGGTACTCGTCCAAGCTGAAATATCTGGGATAGATGTAACCACATCCCTACTACAACCCATGGATATAAAATTCTTATCAACTGCCTTTGTATGTAACAGTACTATATCTGCAGTTGGTGGGGACTGTGCCAAACTCAACTCCTTTGTAAGCTTCTCAATCTGTAATTGTGACTCTTGAAGGGCCAATTGCGCACTCTGCAAAGAGTCCATAGTCACATTAAGCTCATGAGTGAGCTTATCAACCTTCTCCTCATTTCCCTGCAATGCAACATAACAAACGCGATCCCACTCGAGAAGAAAATCTCTATCTGCAAGTAGTTGTAGGTAATTTTGTTTCATCATTTCAATTGCTTCTCGGAGTGCATGTATCTCTGCAAGGGAAAAAACAATATCACCATGCTCATCTGTCAAAGGAGTACTCCAACCATAGGTGGCCAACATTTGACGAGCAACATCAAAATGCTTAACAGTTGTGGCAACCATCCTGTTATTAACCTTCAATTGGCTTGCTAAATGATGATCACCTTGTGACGAAACAATTCTACACAAATCTTCCAATTTGTCATCCGCACTATGATACGAGGCTGAATCAATGTCACTCACCACATGATAAGCAACACCGTGTATGCTATCATCTAGGCACTCCTCAATATCGAGGGTTTTGTTGCTATACACCTCATAGGATGGCTCAACTGATGAGGTAGAAGCTGCTGATATGACAATATCTTCACACTCTTCCACTTCCAAGGTGGCTGCATGTCCATCCACATTTTCATCTTGGGATCCATTGTCATCAAATGAATTTTCTGATTCGTTTTCGAAGGTCTGATTTTTGCCCTACATAAGTTCAGCTGTATGATGGTCACTAACTGTTGGGAATTCATCATAGAGGCTTCTAGATACTATAGGGACCTCTTGTTCCTCTTTCCTTTTAGTACTATTATCAAGTTGATCAATGGCTTCCTTATGTAAATTTCTGTACCTGTCCTCTGCAAGGAGATCTCGAGCCAAATCATAGCATTTATTTCTTATCATATTCGTCTTGTTTTGCAGCCCTAGGTGAAAGTCCACGTAATCAATGAAAGGAAATTCTTTTTGAAGCTTTGACAAAAAATTGTTATAATTATCATACAGTCTCCTTACTTCAGTTTTAATATCGAGTTGGAAGTTCATTTGATTCAGCGCCCCCATTGTTTTGGTTTTTGCCGCTATAGGAATGCCCTTTTGATGCAACTGCTGATTTGAAAGGTAATGCATTGTTGTAGATTAACACACACCACTGTAATGATCCCAACTTGAATTCCGGGTTGCTGTAATATTCTTTGCTGGTCTGGAGTAAAATTTCTGAACTGGGTCTTAGGGTAATTTCGTCAAACAATTCGTAAACAATCTGAATATACCTCCGTGAATGATGAGGAAATTCGTTCAAAGATGATGATGCCCAAG
This sequence comes from Cupressus sempervirens, assembly GCA_028749045.1. Taxonomy (NCBI): domain Eukaryota; kingdom Viridiplantae; phylum Streptophyta; class Pinopsida; order Cupressales; family Cupressaceae; genus Cupressus; species Cupressus sempervirens. Next base: position 188,725,811 of record CM053791.1, on the reverse strand, counting down.
GTTATCACTTCCAGCTCGCACCCTACCCCCGACTAGCCACTGTTGGTGATAATGCCAAGTCTGCTCCAAAGCCGACCACGTCTGCACTTCTCAGATAACTAGTTGCGAACTCTTGTACTGCTGTGGACGTGAAGAGAGATGGACGAGCCTCCAATCCGCCCGAGTTGCTACTACATATGGATGGTAGTCGACTCTCAATCTCAACAAAATGTGAAGACCCTGTGCTTAGACTTACGACTGGGGTAGTAATGCCTACGTTTGTTCATATACCCGACATCCAAACTCCAACAAGGTGTACAGTTGCCGTGAGTTGGAGGAGATACTGCTCGGATTTGACTCACTGTATTGTCCCTGTTAATAAATTTACTTCTTATAGCAATTATTCTGTTCAATTTTTTATGCAAGTAGCTTTCTGGTATATTTGCGAACAGATGTAATCCTTCCTTACTATATTAGAAATCTTACCTGGACAATGAAATGATGCTGTTAACTTGAATACGTACAACCCAGCTGTAAATATGAGTCGGTTTGCTGTTACTGGATGTGTCCAACTCGATCAGAATATGTATAGCCGTGGATGGTAATCTGGAAGACTTGTTCCAGTACAACTGTGACCCCGTATTAGCTGGTACTCTCCTCACGTTTTCTCCACAACTCCCATTCTAGACAACTGCTGTGTGAATACCAGAATGTGGGTTAGTTCATTGCCCACCGTCACAAGGAAAAACGGTATTTCGACTTGAGTTTGTTCGCTGCTCGTGATGAAGGTTTAACTTGGGTTCCACAACTTATAACTCTCGACTAAACACTATATCCGAGTGGAACAAGACTGCCTTCGTTTGAGAACGTTCTGCTAGGAAATGACCTGTGGTGTGCCCCAACGAATGCAATGTGCAGTAACTACGAATGGTGCTCTCTAACTGAACGGTGCCCACTAATACGAGCTCCTGTGCACCTATTTCTTGAACTAAATCTGAAATGCTGATCTTTACCGTGCTCTTTACTGATGCCGAACGAAATATAGTTCGAATGACAATGAATAAACTGGCACCCGCAGCGACTAACACCCTGATACTTCTGTTGTCAATCAGGATTGCGCCTATAGCAAGATGTAAAATCTAGCTGTCCTGCTGAAACAATGGAAACTCTCTCGGGTGGTGGGTTGTCCTAAAACGAGAGAAGAATCTCCGGAAGCTAGGCCAGTTCCTAAATTGTGATCACCTAATCCTAAATTATACTCGAGATAAGGGTAAGAAATGAGCGAATGAATAATGAAAACTAATCTAAATGAGGTGATACACCAATGGTTTTGAATGTGACTTTGACCACTTGAGCACGTACTACGAAAGACAATTGATTCACAATACTTAGACACACACGTAATCACAAAAGTGTTTCTATGTAAGGACTGGGATCTCCTGCTTTGAAAGGGATACCTAAGTTTCACCAATTTTTTGCAAGAAAACAATAATCACAAACATAGACCTGCAATCACATGTATCACGATTCAAATCTGCAACTAGGAACGTGACTAAAATGAAGGCGAACACAACATTAAAGTAAGAAATTCACAAAATTAAACAAGAATCTATGAGAAGGAACCGCTGAATCTCTATAATCAATGCTGGAAAAATAATCTCTGCTACAAATGCCCTTACAATCAACTCAAAATCTGCAATGTGCAAAATCCGAATCCGAAAGAAGATCCTCATAATGAGATGAAAGTACAATATATAAAAAATAACCCTAACTTGGATTCCAAAATCATGCCTAGAAAAAATTACCCAAAAATGATGTAAACTATGAAGAAGCCTCTGAAAATTGCTCTCAACCATCTGCCCAACTGATAGATAACTTGAAAATTGACTCCAACTCCTCAAAATCATGCACAAAAACTCAAACTAGGATCCATCAAGTAACCCACAAATATAATATGAAAAACTGCTCCTAATTATGCAATATATGCATAAAACAAGGTCTCAATGTGAACTGTATGCATAACTGATCTCAACTGCCCCATAAACTGCTAAAAATAGCACTCTACAACCCCATCAATGCATGAGAAACTGAAACTGTCCTTGGCCTCCAAAAATAGCTCCTTAAGTGTTAACTGAATGTCCTTTCTTGGAGTTCAAAATTGGCCTTCCTACTTCCTCTCCTTGCATTTAGGCATTAAAACATTTTAAAAACTCTTATATTTTCCTTTAATCAATAAAATCAATGGTCTTATAATTACGATCACTTGACATATTAATTTTACAATTAAAGCTCTTTTTATTATATTAATTTAATATAAACGTGTTTATCATTATATTTTATCATTTTCTATAAACACGTTAATATTAAATAAATATTATAAAGGAAATTATTTATTTTTAATTCTTTTATTTATATTAATATTAATATGTTTATATAATTAACGTTTTATTTGTTAATTTTAAAAACATATTAGTATTAATATAAATAGAAGGAAATTTAAAAATATAAAAATTTTATTAGTTTCATAAGTTCAAGTGATTAATAAATATATCACTCATTTGATATACTTATGAAACTAATCAAAAATAGAGTTTCGAAATGATAAAAATTGCCTTAAAAAAAAATTCCATTACATGGACCCGAAATTTTCTTTAAAATGGAAAAGGAGAAAGTTAAAAACGTGAAAGGCAAAATAAGGAGAGAAAGGCATTTGTTTTGTTTTCTCATTTTTCCATTTATGTATTGGGAGTTGAAGAAGGGTTTTCAAAACCCTAACACCATGGATGAAGGTTGATTTTCTCCTCTTTGCTGGTCGATTTTATGTGTTGTTGGACACCGTTTTCTTGGGTCCTTGACCTTGCTTGAGCTGGCTTTTTCTTCTTGTTGGAGCTCGGGCCATGTTTTGCTGATAGAGGCTATTTCTTGTTAGCCATGGACGTATTTCTTTGGCAACAAATTCTGATCTCTGTATTTGTTCTTGGGCTCGAGTTGTTGGTAGCTCGGATCTGAGTTCTTGGACGCCAAATTTTAACCACGAGTTTTGATCTTATGCATTTGGGTAGATAGCACCATACTTTGGCGTGAGCTTACCATATTTTATTGCGGGTTCTTGGGCGTTTTGGTTTTGGACATCAGTATTTATCTTTGGCAGTGGATTCACGTTGATACTAGGCACCATATATGATGCAATTTCTGAGCATCATTCACTGTTGGATGCCATTGTTGACTGGTATGAGTTTTTTCGCTTCTGCTAGCTGTAAGCTTTAGAAACCCCACTATTTTCCTAGGCTGCTATGAATAGCCGTATATTGAGATAATATCAATAAATTTGCACATGGGTTTGCATATTTTCTGTGATTTCTTCTCCATTTGGTAATAAATTCAATGCTGTATATGAACCTTCTTTACTGTTATCTGTTGGCTGTGAGGACTCCATTCAATGGCTTCTTTTTAAGATTCAAACCCTGTTAAACCCTCCATTAGGTAATACTTTCGATGCTTCCAGCTATGGGTTTTGGATGCCGTGATACTTTGTTTTCATTTGTTATATATTCAGCCTTTCATTTCTGAATGCTAATATGGAGCACCTTTGTTTAAGCTTAAACACAAAAGGTTACCTCTGCAAATTATAAGGTTTCAATATAACTGTTGTCCCTTAAACCATTGCATATTTGCTACAGCTGTGATCTTAAATTTGCTTCTCATGGAAAGGGTTCTGCTGTAACTGAAATATACTTGTTTAAAATTTATTTCTGCGAATGTAACCTTCAGATCTTAAAGAAATAGGCTGAAACCTTTTACCTTATGACTGTGGCATTATTCTGACACATACATCAGATGCGAAGTTTTGGTCCGAATCTGTGCTCTTAGACTTGTATGATTATAATGAATATGTAAATCATTTAATTCTCATAGTTGGTCTTTTTGCTCAAACATGCCATTAGATATAAGTGATTCTTTGTGATTAGCTTCTCGTGAAAACTCAACTTGCTGATACTCCTTGTCTTATTCACTGTTATTGCTGAACATTAGTTGCTTACTGTTCCATTCCTCTATAAATCTGATCATAATGCACTACATGAATAAGATGAATATCATGAATCCTTGCATCTGTACTTTGCTCATAGCAGTTTGATATGTCATATATTAAGAAAGAATTGCAGCATGAAAATAAAGTTCTTTTACACCCAAATTCTGCTTTTTTGCTACTATTATTCCTCTACCAGTCTGCTCAACAGTATGTATTAATGATTTTGCTGATGTTGATACTCCTGTTTCTCTGCATTTATATTTTTTTGTAGCAGATTTTCCTCTTTTTCTATTAATTTGGCACTGATAATTAGTTCTGACTGGCCTTGTGACTGATTGCATCTGTACTTTCTTGATATATGCTGAGATATACTTGCAAAAATAATTGAAATTCCTTTAGCCTAAGACTTCCAACTTTACATGTCCTCCATGATTCGACCGGAAGGTCCCATACCTGAAACTTAATTATGCCCCCTCGACAGTCTCCTCTTGTCCTTTGCCTTTACCGCTACATGATTCAACCAAAAGGTTTCATGCTTGTAGTGTATGCGTGTCCCTTCAATGATCTCCTCAAATCTTTGGTCTTCGCCCCTCCTTGATTTGACGAGAAAGTTTCATGCATGTAACTTATGCACGTCTTTTCAATGATCTCCTCAATGCCTTTAATCAGCTACATTGGTTTAACCGGAAGGTCCCATACCTGAAACTTATGTATGCCCCCTCAACAGTCTCCCCAATATCTTTTGTCTTTGTCCGAACAAACTCAGCCAAAAGGCTTCATGCATGTAACTTATGCATGATCCTTCTATAGCCTCAAGTCTTCATACTTGTATCTGCACATGGAACAAACTCATTAGTAAAAACATATTTTATCTTTTTTGGATTTTTCTTGCCTTCTTGCCTTTTAGCATAGTTATCTGAATCACCATGTTGTAGAAACAGTAGAGTATAGATGATAGGAAAGTTTTCCATTGCTCAGTTCATATGAACTGACCCATTTCTTCGTTCATTTTTTGCAAGTTTACTCCCAGATGGAGATGTGGGATCAGTCCTTCGGCAACAAACCTTCCATTCAAGCAATGGATGCCTTTCCTTTTATCTCCCTTTCAGTACTTTTTTGTTCGTACAATGTGTTTAATTCAGATATTTATGTTAGGAGTTGAGAGCACTAGTAATATCTGAATGCATTGTATTCAAGTACTGTGTAAACATGAACACTTTGTAAAATATTTTTGAATACTTGAATAAAAAATATTATTTTTGGAACCTGTATCCTGAAATGGTACTTGTATCCTGAAAAAGTGATCAATTCTCTTCTTTATGATTCTTGTAGTTTGCTTACTACATTCTTTTCGTTCTGTACTGTATATTCTTAGCAGCTAAACACACTTAGTCAACAGATAAAACATATTTAGTTTAGCGTAAAACATAACAATTTAAGAGGCATGTTAAATTGGTAACAACTTCCGCACCTATGAATGTACGAGAGGACACCTGTAGCTCACGTTGGGCAATAAACCTCTGCCTGAATGGTTACCACCTCTCAACCCTACAATCCGACCACGTTTCTACTAATACCTACTGAGTCACGACTAGAAATGTTCTGCATTCAAACCCACAGTTCATTGTAACACGTGCACTTGTAATGCATATCCTTCGTGCTGTTGGCCCTCCTATGTGAAATGCTTAATGCTCGTGACTGCTAGCAATGTAGATGTCGCACACAAGTTTCTTGATGCACCTGTGGCTTCCCAGTCAAAGACGTGACTTCCAACCAGCTCTCGACTATGGCGTAGTCCCTGTCAGTATAACCAATGTGTCCGACTAGGCACAGGAGACGTTTAAAAACATTGCTAAGTTTCCAAAATCACCAAATGCGGGCCTGTTGTTGAATTTCGTGACAGTTCCCACTAATGCCGAGCAAGACAGACACTATAGAGTCTACTCCAAACAATGTTTTCTCTTGCACGAATTTCCTACTTGTATAATGCAAACTAAGAAAGTTTGGGGTGATGTCCAACCTTCCTTGGAGACTTTAGATTTGAGGGTTTTTGCACTCAAAATCTCAGGCCAGTTACATCAAAGCAATCAGAACTCAGAAAAATTTAATTCATAAATTCTTGTGTATGGTCAAATGTAAACCCTGCAGGCTGGCAGGATACACAGGCTGTGATACCACTGAAATATCCCTTTCCAGATATTTTACCAAAAACCCGTGATAAAAAGTGCAGATTTAAACCCGAACAAAAAACCAGTATTCAATATAAATTCCAGAACTTAATTTGACTTGTAAACCGCAGATTTGCATACAAGGAAACTTAGAAAACTTTGTTTTATTTCAGCAATATTCAGAAAGTACATATATGAACCAGGAATTAACACAAATAACCCAAAATGTGTTACTATATTATACAACAACAATACAATAACGTGTAAAAATTCAAGTAATCCAATCTTATAAACAAAACTGACAGTCAGATTGGCAATGTAGATAAAATCTGTAAGAAGGCTAGGTTTGCGTCCAACCTTCAAGTGCTTCTTCAAGGGTTTGCATCCTAGAAGAAATAACCAACAACTATTTCCAGCTCCCAGATTAACATTTGCTTTGACTATTATAATCTTCATATATCCTCTCATGTAGAGTCTGTTGTACTTTTATCACTTTTCCCAATGTGATGCACGCATCTTTAAGCAATGTGGGATAAAGCACCTTTTTTGTCCTTTAGTCACTTAAATGAACATAGTACTTTTTTAATAAAGTGGCAAGTTAAATGAACTTTTAAAGTCACTTGGCCAATAAACCATATAATCGTTAGGCATTAAAATAACTGACCAAACGAACTTAGATAAGCACGTGCAATAGCTCATTGGAAAGCTCTCAGCGAGACGCTTCCAACCCAACACTATGATATCACGAATACTGAGCTCTGTTTACTTACTAAAAATAGTAAGCATCCAAACAACCTGCCATAACTGCTTTGATGGGTCCGAAACTGGAAATGTCTAGGCCAAATCTCGAACTAAATCCCATAAAGAACCTTCTCGCCCCGAAACCTGGGCGAAGTGAGCCAGCAACACTAAATTATAATGTCCCAGAAAAAGGGGACATTAAACACCATATTTTGCTTTTGTCAAAGAACGAGCAATTGTGGTTTGTTTCTTACTTCCTCAAGAAATAGGACTTGGTCCTTGGAAGAAAACAAATCCAAATGTTGATGTGTTATCATCAACAAAATCAACATAATCTGATTTGTGTATCCTATCAAGAAAAAATGATGATTCTATTTATATTCCGGACATGATTCATTCTATCATGGACATATATGAATATATTCCGGACATGATTCATTGTATCATGGACATATATAAATACCTTTTTTCTTTACTTGCACCGGCTATCTTCAAGTCTGCCTCCCTTTCCATTCCTCATCGTCCTCCATTGCTCCTTTGCAGCACTCGTAATACCTGCCCCATGAACCAGTGGTTTGATTCGGATTGCAAATCTTTTTATCATTTTATGCGCTTTGCTTTTGAGGCTCACTCCACTGACTTTTCCAGTATTCACTAGTCTTATCTCCGCTTTCTCCAGAGTAAGAAGCGTAACTTCGCCGCTTCTAAGTGCAAATCTCTTTGCTCCATGCTGATCAGCAATCCCCAACATTTTTGGCGCACTTTCTTTCCTCATAATTCGCCTCCATCTTCCACCCTCGACTTCTGCTCCCTTACCTTACACACCATGGCTCTTTATGACATTCCTGGGCAGCCTTCCATTCATCCCTCTTCGCCTCCTTACATATGCCTTTTCACCCCTTCCCATATTTATGAGGTAATCAAATCCATGAAGTGTAGTAGAGCTGCTGATGAAGAGGGTTTCTAGGCTGAACTTTTCAAGTTTGGTGCCTTAGTTTTGGGGCCCTATCTCTCTATTCTTTTTAATAAAGTGATTCACATTGGATTTCGAACTTCCTGGTTTAGGAATCTGATTTATCCCATTCACAAGACCAGCCCTATCTTGGTCTGGGGAACTACAAAACCATCATGATTGGGCACACTTTTGCCAAACTGTATGCGAGAGTTCTTAATGCTATGCCATCTGCGGAGCTTGACAAAAATGGTTGTAGAGCTAGAGGGCAGGTCAGTTTTCGAGCAGATTATCAGACTGTGGATCACATCTTCACACTATGGGCTAGTATTGAGGAGGCCAGACATAGATTGAAGAAGGTTTATTGTTGCTTTGTTGATTTCCACAAAGCTTTTGATTCAGTTCCTAGGGTGGCTCTGTTTGAGAGACTTAGGGAGATTGGCATTTTTGAGATGCTACGTATTGTTATTATGAGATTGTATGAGACTATGGTTGGCAGATTCCAAACTCCTGAGGGCTTCTCGGATCCGATCCAGAGTACCATTGGGGTTAAGCAAGGTCGTTCTCTCTCTCCTACTTTATTTGGGTTATATATCGATGAGCTTGAGGATTTCCTCTTGAAGTCTTTGCTCCCAGGAGATGGTTGTTATCTTCATTAGGTTCTGATCTCCATCCTTCTTTTTGCGGATGATGTGGTTCTTCTTGCTTCCTCTCCTGACAGGTTACAGAGACTTCTTGATGGCTTAGCTTTATTTTGTGATTAGCGACAGCTTGTGGTTAACTTGGGTAAGACTCGGGTCATGGTCTTCAATTGCTTAAAGACTTCTCATCTTCACTTCATTTTTCAGGGCCAAAAGATTGAGATCACTTCATCCTACACATATTTGGGGGTTATGTTTTCCAGTCCGCAGTTCAGTATGAGACTAGTTATTCAACCCAGAGTTAATAAGGGTATGGGTTCTCTTGCTTTTCTCAAGAAACAGTGTTTCAAGCATCACTTCCAGGATACCCCATCTAAGCTATCTCTCTTAGATGCTCTTGTGCGGCCGACTATTCTTTATGGATCTGTGGTCTGGGTCCCTTCTCTTCTTAGCTCTGATCGAGCCTCGATTGAGAGGGTTCAGACTCTGTTCTTGAGGCACATCATCAGATGTCATAGGTTCACTCCTCACAGTATCATTTTTGCTGAGTTTGGTGCTCATCCTTTCAGACTTGCAGCCATTTTTTATTTGGTTTGGTTCCTTCATCGTCTTCATGGGTTTGCGGACTCTGCTGGGGGCCAAAACTGCTACTCCTACCTAGCTTACTGTTCTTCTATTTCTACTATGAATGTTGAGACTAGTTCTCGCGCATGTTGGTATGCACAGGTTTCTTCCTTACTGTGTTCCATTGGGATTGACATTGAGCGTCTCCTCCCTTTTCAGTTCTGTTTGGCTGCTCTTGCTCATCTTCTCCCCTCACGGCAGGAGTTGAATGAGCATGTTCATCTTGATATCTATAGATGTACATTACCACTACCTGGGTTAACCCTCCTGGCGGGTTACGCTCGCGGATGTCTTTTTATGCGGAGTAATTTTTGGAGATTTCTGATGGGATCATTGTGCGTTCGAGCTACCTTTCATGGAGGTGGTCTCATGCCCTGCGAATCTCTTTAGGTTCTTTCAAAGTTGGTTCCCACCGTCTTCGAGCTTAGACTGATCATCATATTGTTAGTGGGGAGCGGATTTGTATGCTCTGTACTTTGGGGGAAGTGGAGAATGAGGCTCACTTCCTTTTTCAATGCTCTATTTACTATGCGATTAGAGGGAGATTCTTGTGTCTGTTCCGGGAGTGCTTTTCTCTCTATGACTTTTTTAGTTACTATGATCAAAGATGCCTTGCACTTTATCTTCGTGAGGCCACCACGCTTCGTGATAGCACGATCCAGTCACTGCTTCCTCACCGACACTCATCTACTCAGCTCATCACTACCTTTTTTACACCATTATCTCCTTTGCGGGGTGTAAAAAGGCCTTCCAGCTCTATTCGTTCTTCTGGGCTTTCCAGATGTGTCAGATCCTGTTTTGGATATTTGCATAAGCGACACTCTTCTGTGAGTAGCCTGAGACAGTCCGATGCCTCAGTGATTGATTTCTTCTCGCCCAAGAATGACTCTTAGCATTCTCTTTGTTCTTTGTTGGTTGTATTCATTTATTTTCAGACACCTTTGTGTGCTCCTGCTGGTGTTAGCCTAACTGTTGTAATCTTTCAGTCCCATAGACCTCTTTTTGGTCTTTTGTTGGACATTAATATCATTATCTTATCTTATCTTTCCAAAGACATAATTTTGGTTTTTGCATAAATTTTGAAAGATAAGTTGTATAAATAATTGAAATCTAGTCTAGAGTAAGTCTAGTAAATTAAACCTTAAACCACTTTTTGATAGAGTTGCATTTAATAAGGAGATGGATCAAACACAATAATTGCAAGCCTAATTCAATAGGTGTAGAAATGGGTTTGTAACCCATCATTCTAAACTTCCTGAGCATTGTCTTGGCATATTTTCTTTGAGATACAAAGATATGATGATTAGTTCTCCCTACTTCTAAGGTGAGACAATAGTGCGGCAGCTCAAGATTTTTTGAGATCATTCTTGGTTGCTTCAACCATTATTTTTTTAGTTGCCTATGGTAAGTAGGTCATCAATATAACATTAATAATCACAATCTCCTTCCCCTTGTTCCTTTAGGTAGAGACTTGGATCATATGAATGCCTATTAGATCCATGTTACAACCACTGAACTTTGGGCACCTTGTTTGAGACCATATATAGACTTAACAAGTTTGTGCACCTTTTCTTCTTTGCCAAGTGCAATGATATCCCTTTAGTTAGGGCATCTAGATTCCTCCTTAAGTTCTCCATTGAGAAATGCACTTTTAACATCCATTTGGTACAATTTCCATCCAAATTGTGCAGTTATAGTAAAAATCATTCTAAGGGTTTTTAGTTTTTCTATGGAAGCAAATGTTTCCCTGTAGTCAATCCCTTCAAGCTAAGCATAACTCTCGTTTTCAAGTGTAACCTTATATTTATCTATGCTACCATCTACCTTATATTTAATATTGAATATCTTTTCACATCGAATGACTTTTTGACTTGGTGATAGATAACAAGCTCACAGGTCTGTTTTTTGGTTAGAGACTGATAGTTTGCATCCATAGCCTCTTTCCAAGAATCTCATTCTAACCCTTCAAAGTCATCAGCAATTGAACTCGTTGGTGTTAGATTTACCTCATTGGAGACATGTTGCAAGTCCTCAAGTCTGAAGTGGAAGTGTGTTGGACTCCATCTAGCTTTGCATTGTGAATGGTACTAGTATACCACTAAGGCATAGAACTTGTGACATTTCTAAATATTAAATCAGATTGTCTATCAACATTCTCATCCAAGTGGACAAAAGAAGCACTATTTGGAGCAAGTGATGATATGGGAAAACATAACACACTCTTCTCATCAAATATTACATCACTACTCATGTATATCTAAACTATGTTAGATTCCAAAAGACGATATGCCTTAGACTCATTACTCTAACCAAGAAGAATACATTTAATAAATATTTCATCAGGCTTCTTTCTTTGTTTTTTAGGAATGTGCATGTAAGTCTTGCATCCATATACACAAAAATGAGAGATAGATGACTTTACACCTGTATGGGCTTCTTTTGGTGTGATTCCATCAAGTACTTTGGTTGGCTTGCAATTTAGAAGATAAACCATTGTATGCACAACTTCAACCCAATATGAATGTTCCAAGGAGAATCCTTCAACATGTTATATACCATCTCCATGATGATGCGATTTCTCTATTAAAAAACTCCATTTTGTTTAGTTGTGCATGCTATAGAATTTGATTTTCGTTTAAGTATGAGGAGAAATCAATGTTGGTGTATTCCCCCCTCAATTTGAGCAAAGGACAAGAGTACAATGACTCATATATTTTTCCAAAAGAGTGTGAAACTGTTTGAAGAAGAAAGAGACTTTATCTTTATTCTATAAATAATAGATCATATTTTCCTTGTGCGATCATTAACAAAATGTTGAAAAATACTTGAATGCCATATGACTAGGTGACATGGGTCCACACAAATCCCTATGCAATAGTTGCAAATATTGGGTTGTGCAATGCTCACAAAGATAGAAGGGTGCTTAGTATTGTTTTCTTGTAATACAATTCAAACAAATAACACATTCTTATATGAGACAACTCCTTTCACCGTGCCCTTCTTATTATGTGGAAGTAAATAACTAGTGTTCGAAAGACCAAATTGGTGATCACATAACATTGAAAGATTACTATCCTTAGTATAAGGTTGATTATCGTCAATTAAATCAATCCTAAAAATTTTACTCTTAGAAGTAGTTGCAACAATTTTTGCAAATTTAGATTTATCTCATACGAGACATACCTTTTTATCCTAACTTTTATCAAATTCAATTTTTAAGTTGTGGTCAAGAAAATTATTAACTAAAAGAAGACTTTTGGTAAGCCTAAGAACATATAAGGCTGCAGCAAGCCTACAAATATGAATGCCACATAGCATGACTATTTCACCAATACCTTGGGTTTCATAGGTTGTGTCATCTCAAAGAGAATTTTTACCACAATGAAGTTTCAATGTGAGAAACCACTCTTGTTTAGTCATGTGCTTAGTAGCACTTGAGCCCATGTACCAAATTAGTTTTGATTGTGAAATAGTGTTGCCACTTTGAAATGGTTTATTTTGATGCTATTTGTTGAACAATCCTTTGGCCAAACAGTTACCAACAATTTTTTCACATCACATCCAATCTCATCACAAATTGAGCATTTTTTTTCAAAATATGGATGAATTCCTTGATCTGGGAGGTCTAACAAACTACTTTTTAGGCTTCTTGAATGATTGTTCTCACCATGATCTTGGCTTAGAGACACTTCTTTTTTAATTAAAATCACCAGCTTCTCAAAATTGTATGTCCAATCTTTGAGATTCAATGATGTCACAACCACTTTGCACTTTCAAAGGTGATGCCCATAATACAATTGCCACTAGGATTGCATCTTTAATTGTTTCGCCCAAGGCTTTAAGGAAGTATCTCAATTCAACAATCGTTTTGAAAAGATTTTGATTGTCCTCCATTCTTCATCTTCAAAATATGTAACTATAAACTAACACTAAAAATTCAGGATTTGGTTCTATTTCTTCACCTCATATATTGCCTTGAGCTTGTTCCATGCATCTTTGGTTGTCGACAAGTGTCAAACAAAAGTCTGAACTTTTTTAGACATGCTATACATAATGATCAGTCTAGCCTTTCTTTTAGCTTGATCAATTTCTTTTGCTCATCAACATCCATCTTATGTTGCGTTGTGATGCCACTAACCACATTTCAAGCATCCTCAAACTCAAGTTGACTTTTGAGAATGGTTTCTAAGTGAAATAATTATTTTCACACAGTAAGAAGAAATTTTGGATAACTGCTAGCAATTTTGTTGAATAGAAAAATACCACACCTATCCATTCACTTATGACATTGTTAACACCACTAAAGATCAAATTGTTTTTGTACAAGCTAGATTACTATGCTCATTGACCTGTAAGATTCTTAACATAATAGGCCATAATCAAATCATTTTTAACTATATATCAACTCTCCAAGAAAATATCTAACTTTTCTCTAAAACAATTGAAGGCCAAAGACTATTATCTAGTTTACAATTACTAATTAATAAATCTAAACAAGATTAAGTAAACCTTGACAATTTTGTGTCTATGGATGCTCAAATAATTCTTTGATGTTATTTAGTAGTCCAATGTGATTGTAACTAGGCAAAATTTTCAAAGGGCAAAGAGCAAGGATTTCCTACCAAATTTTGTATCTCTCAATAAATTGGAGGTCAACTTGAAGACCAAAAGCTTTGGCCTATTTAGCAGCAAGCTCCTACTTATTATCTTTGAACTTGTGATAGAAATGTAAAGATGATGGAAATCTAGAAAATTTTGAGGCTTTTCTTCTTAATAGTAAAGGACAACAATAATATTGTACCTATTTATGCAAGTCAAAAAAAGATCTCTCAAATGTTTGTCTTAGCTCACCTTTTAAAGTGAAATGATCTATCATGCATACACTTCGCTTACCCACTTTGCATTGATCTTCATATCATATGACCGATTAGTTGAAAATTGAAATACAATATCAAACACTGCATCAAGCTTTCAACTCTCCCATGTGTTTTTCTGAAGGGATGATCTCCAATACATAAAAGATAAAATACAAAATGAATGTGTGGCTTAAATATATTTTTGAAGAAGGGCATGGTGCTTCCGGGTTGTTTGAATATTCTTGCATTTGGGGCTAGGGTTTCAACACATATTGTGGGTGCTACTGTGTGTTGTAGCCCTTTTTCTGGTGATAGTTGTTTTCATCATGCTGATGTTAATCAATGTGGCAATGGTAAGGGCTTCAAGCTTGGCTCTACTTGGCACATTGGTGAAGAGGAAAGTTTGAAATCCTGGATGTTTTGTAGTGACTTTGAGGGTCGTTTAGACAATGAATCCTCTAGGGCAGTTGGCATTCCTCAATGTGGGTGGACTAAGAAAGGTATCAAAATAAATTATATATGGCTCTACGACCCCACTCTATAAGGAATGAGCTATAAACAAATCATGACATTCTATGTTTATGGACTAGGGGCTTTTTGTTATTCGATTGATCTATTTCTTTCTATTTTACTTAATGGGATGGTGGTACCCTTGGTTGTTACCACTCTTGTTCTGAGGCAAGTATAACCCAGTCCCTTTTTAATACAAATACCATTATTACCAAGCAAAAGAAAAGATACAATACAAAATAAAATTACAAAGAATGTGACTCAAGTAGAGTAACAAGAATCGCCACGATTTGGGCGATTTTGGCTGACTTGTCAAATTGCATCGCCGATTTTTGAGGCAAAAATACCTGAATCAGTGATTTTCGTCAAAAATCACCAAGAATCGACAAAATTGGCCCCAAAAATTGACAAGTTGATAAAAAATCACCAATGTTTTTTACATATGTGATGGATTGATTGTTTATGTTCCTTGTTTATGTATGTTAGTCTTTAGCTTCTATTTGATGATGTTATAGTGTGTTTAAGTTATATTCAACAAAGGGTGCATCAAATAAGTTTTAAATAGTTAAAATCTTTGAATTTCAAGGGTTTTTTCACCTTGCCAATTTGTAGTTGATTCATGATTCGAGTAGGCCTTGCCAATTTTGATCCAATTTCGTTTTTTGGTTCTTTGGTCTCAAGAGAGAAATAGCGAAGATAAGTTTCAAAAGAATGCACCTTCAAACAAGATAGAAAAATAGCATTTATCAATCATATGCCTAACATAAACATGTCTCTCCATGCACCACATTGTAAAAGCGAAGGGACACCTTTGGTCGAAATTTTTTGCACCTTATCTCCAAGCTTGAGATAAAAGTCTCTCATCAATGGTTAGAAAATCCAATCAATTTCAATGGCTAATACTTCAACTATTGTTACCTACCATTGAACTTATGTTCATAGATTTGAAAGCTTGACAAATTGCCCACTCATGATATTTTGTATCTACATTATGAGTCAACAAGACTACTCAAACTATTACAAATGACCCAATTGTCATTTTTCAAGATCTATTCGATAAAGCTGAAATGATCAACCTTGCCTTCCTAGGACAATGTCTAGGCTATTGGATCAGTGAGCACAAAAATCCATGACAATGGCTTCATTTGGAACGACCCTTCTATCACTGAATATGTCATTAGGATGAGACTTGTCATCCTTCTGCCTACTTCCCAAGTGCAAACTAAAATTGATTCAGCTTATGGAAGTAAATGAAGATTATTTGAAAGCCGAAAATTTTTTGTTAGACAAGAATCATGGCAAAGCCAATGCATTGAAACACTAGCAAGTCATATAGGCATAGTTTAATCCACGACCTGCCACGAGTCATGCAGATAATCTGAGCAACCATGTTGAGCAGAGTTGGCTGAGTTTTTATATCTCATCTTAGGTCAGGGAATATGACACATAATTTCATATATATATAAAATTATAAAAGTATATAATTTCAAGGTCACAAGTCGAGTTGTCCTTATTGAGTATGAGTCGAGTCTAAGTCTGGGAACTCTAGATTAGACAAAGTTGAGGTCAAGCTCACAATCTATCAAAGCCCTTGCAAAGGGACTAGAATTGCCCACATGCTAGTCCATATTACAAACCACGATGCCCTTAGGAATAGATCTCAAAGGTGAGGCATCCCAAACTGTCAGATTAGAAATAATTGTAATCAACATGCTTTACATGAAACCTACTCCTATGCTTGTTCTAATACCAAATCAAAGAGTACTCCTTCAACCCCTGGTATCTATTTCGTAAATGAATGTGCATATTTATACATGTAATAAACCACGTACATTTGTTAATTGCATTCACAAGTTCTAGGCTGCTCTAATAGCACTAACCACACTCACATTTACTAGCAAATAGTAATGTCCACTTTTGGGATATTCCTAGTTTTGCTCAAAATTAACAAATTCAACAAATACTATTCATCCACAAATAGAACTTTTGTAATAAAATTACATAATTGTATGTCAATTTAGAGAAAGTCCTAATTTATGTCTTACAAAGAATATTAACTAACTTCAAAGCACTTATACCAAGAAACTTGTATGCAATAATCTATTAAAATCAAGTACCCTAAATCATTAATATTAATTTTACATCTTATATAACATGGTTAACCATCTTAGGAATATGCTGGAAAAGGTTGATAGGACATTGGGAGATTGTCTTTCTCAACTAAGCCCAAGGGCAGAAAATGAGGCTTCATGTCATTTGGCCCCTTAGTCCACAAGTATTAGGATACAACCTTTAGTCCATCTATCCCAAGGTGGTGTGCTTAGTGAGAGAATATTTGTATTGATGCATCTTCCTCTAAGACATTTCAATTAATTGCAACCATGAAAGATGATGGAAAGAAAGTATTTAAGTGCTTACCCCTAGCTCCACAAACATGGCACAACCTCCAATCCATCTATCTTAAAGTGAAACTTGGTGAGGGATGACCTGTATTGTTGCATCTTACTATCAAATTTATGTTGAGATAGATACAATAATACTTGCATATCAATTACTTCGCTTTATATCATAGAATATTGTTCAAAATTTCTAACCCAAGTTTATTTATGAATTCTTCTCCAATTCAACTTAATCATTCGATTTCATTTACTTGATGGATAAGTGTTAAACAATTGATTTTTGTATAAATAATTGATTAATTGTATGATTTAGGAATTGGTGAGTGATGATTGATTGTTGATTAGATGATTGATAAGTGATGATATAATAAATGTTGGTCTAGTATAATTGGTGAATGGTGATTAAATGAATGCTTATTTGATAAAGTGATTTGTTAAATGATTGTTTGCTTGATTTTATATTTGATGATTGCTTTTGTCGATTCACGAATGATAAGTAATCCTTGAATGTTTGGAATAATTTCTCTTTTAAACTTTATTGGTGGGATGCCACCACCTTCATACAAACTAAGTCACCAACCTCTATTGCTGCCTTTTGAGAATTAAAAAAAAATTTCCAAATGGGTATTCCTTGGATGTCCTTAAATGAAATGAAACCTTCCCCCCTTTATCTTCTAATGTGAGGGAAGAGTCACACCTCTTCATCATGTCTGCCCTTTGTGAGAGTAGCATCCTTTTACAATTTCCACCTTTTAGAAAGTACAACCCTTCATCATTTCTACTAGAAAGAGTCACAACATTTCACAATTACCACCCTTTAAAAGAGTATAACTCTTCATCATTTATACACTTTGAAAGAGTCACAACCTTTTCCAATTACCACACTTTCAAGGAGTAGAACCATCCATATTTTCTACCTTTGAAGAGGTCGCTTCCTTATTTTCTTCTTTCATTTATTCTTTCTTGATTCACATGCCCCATTCTTTATTCCTCCTTCCATATCCCCTTTCAAATAGAATCTTCTCCCTTTTATATCTCATATTCAAGGGAGTCACAACTCTTAATTTCATGTATTTTGACCATTTATTAAACTAAATTAAGATTTAACTATATTATATTACTATAATAAGCTACCCTAGTTGGTAAATAGACAAATGCTATCAATAAATGTGTGTTCCACTTTTCAAATGGCAAAATAACTAGTGGGAATCTCAGCGATAAAACTCATGAAACCCAAGTTTGTTAATTGAAAATTTGCATAGATTTAAATTAAAAATAACAGCTCAGTTTGCCAAATAGTCTTTTCCCTACTTATGATCTCAAAATTATTACATGAGAAGAACAATTTTACTAACGGGACATGACAATATTTATTTGTACTCAACACAAATGCCTTGACATTTTCTCCTATTATTGACTTCAAAGTTGTAGCTCCGAACACACAAGCACCCTCCCACAATACTACGATCTAACCCTAGAGTATTCTTTCTTAACACCGCAAGATTCTTTTGAGAAAACACATTCTACTATCCAGCTTGAATTTCCAGCCTTTTAATGATCAAAACATCTAGAGAAGATGTACATACATTGTCAAGTCGTTCATTAATGTTCTTTGCAGATACTCTATGTTTTGTCTACATTCAATTCCTTGTATGTAGCTCCCTTGTTGTCGACTCCAAGATTTTGCTAGTTTGTGCTCCTTACCACTTTCAAAGAACCTCCTCTATTCTTGCGCTTTGCTACCTCCACTAGAACTGTGCGAATACCACCATGGCTGCCTTTTCATTCTTTTCCATGAAGAAACATTATTTCGTCTATGTTTTTGAGATGCCTTTGCCATGTGACGACACATTAACTCAACAGTTTGCTTCAGTTTAAGGACAAGATTATTGCTCTTCGGCAATACCTTGGTGATTATTGCTCTTCGGCAATACCTTGGTGACTAATACAAAAACTCAAAAACCAAATCCTCAATGTGTAGATTGCTTGCTTGCCTTCTTATGATTTCTTCTTTTACAAATAACTCCTCAGTTCTTAAAAATGAACTTCCTCGATGAAAGCTAACTGGAGCATTACACATTTTACTATCTACTTCTCTCTTAACCTGGATATCTATATCAATACCAAATATAGAAGAATCTTCCTATGCTTTGTACCTCCACGGAAGTCAGTTTCCAACGTTGCAGAGAAATGCCAACTTCAGTAAATTCTTCTTCCCACTTGTTCTCGCGTTACAGACTGGGTTATAACAATCCTTCTTTAGCCAAACAAAGATTGCTAACTACCCTAAGCAGATATTTTCAATGTTGAAGATAAGTTCCACTCTAACGAGACCCTATATTACCTGTCATCTTTTGCATATTCAACTATAATGTCTTTCTTCCAATCATTGTTATCTCCACAATTAACATAAATGTGACCTCCTTGACAAAGTATCGATGCAGGAGTGCAATGAAAAAAGTTTGGAGAAAGTGATGAAAATGGAAGGAAAAATAATAATAAAATGTAAAAGGGACAAAAAGAGGGAAAAGAAGGCATTTTGTTTACCAAAGGTGCATAGTTGGCAGAAAAAAGAAAAAAAATAGTTGTCATTTCATTTATTGGTGTGTGTAGGTGGCATTTTAGAAGTTTGTGGAAAGTTTCTTAAATCATGCATTTAATATTTCTTGTAGCCCACAAAGGCAATGTAATTTTTTTAACTGGAGCATATGGTGGTGCTTAGTTGTAATTGGATGGGAATTTAATATTAGTTGTATGGTTGTTGCATTTACCTTTTATCCCACATTGGTTTTGTTTGTAATAATATCTTGCATGGTAAGCGCCTATTTAAGCAAGGCATATGAACATTTGTAATCAAGTTCTTCACGTGTAAGCTCTTCGGATGAAAGATCTTTGGATGGAAGCTCTTCTGGTGGAAGCTCTTCTTGTGTAAGCTTTGCAGGTGAAAGGTCTTAGCGTGTAAGATCTGAGTTGGAATCCCTTGGTGCGAAGGCTCTTCTTGTGGAAGATCTTAGTTTGGAAGCTCTTATTTGGGAGTTTTCTCATCTTGAAATATTCATAAGGAATTTCAAGTATTGAAATATGCTTTGTAAATCTCTTTACCTCCATGTTGTTAAGTATTTTGTTATGAGTTGGTAAGGGTGGTGTGGCCCTACATCAGTATCAACCACTAGATTCCTTTTTCCTTTGACATAAACAATATCGAAATCATATGCCTGCAATTTACTCACCCACTTTTGTTGTCTCTCACTCAAAAACTATTTGAGATTATTGTAATCAATTTTGACAGTAAACTTACATCCAACAAAATATTGTCTAGACTTGACAAGAGCATGCTGATAAATTAAATAACTCTTTTTAGCTCCTCTTAATTTCCCAGTTTCAAAAGCAATAGGATCCTTTAAGAAAGCACCTATTCCTTCACTCGAGGCATCACATTCCAGCTCAAAAGGTTTAGTAAAATCAAGTATGGCTAAACAAGGCATGAACATACTAAGTTTTTGAACTAGTCAAAACATTTTTGTGCCTTATCAAACCATGCAAAAGCTCCCTTTTTAGTTAAGTTAGTCAATGGGGCAGCAAATGGTGAGAAAACTTAAACAAATGTTCTATAAAATCCACATAATCCAAAGGAACCTTTCAGCTTTGACAAGTTTGTTGGGAGAGGCCAATCCATGATTGCCTTAATTTTTCAGGCTCAACACTAACTCCTCTAGAGCTAATAATGTGACCAAGGTACAAAAGTTCTATTAAACCAAATTCACATTTAGACTCTTTTGCACATAAAGATTCACTCTCAAGAACGCTAAACACTTCTTCTAAATGTTTCAAGTGCTCCTCCCATGTTTTACTATATATCAAAATGTCATCAAAAAATATTAAAATGAACTTGCAGAGCTGCTTGTTTAAAATTCAGTTCATACAAGATTGGGATGTTGCTAGTGCATAGTCAGCCCAAAAGGCATGACTAAGAACTTTTTGGGCTGACTATGCACTTGTAGTGCCCAAAATGACATCTAAAAGTTGTCTTCTCAACATCCTTCACTCAAACCTTGATTTGATGGTATCATAATCTTAAGTTTATCTTCGAAAAGAAGCAAGCCCCGTGCAATTTATCTTTTTACCTCATCAATGTGAGGCATCAAGTACCTAATCTTAATTGTCCTCCTATTCAAGACTCTATAGTCAATGCACATGTGCATAGTTCCATCCTTTTCTTCACCATACCACTGAAGAAGCAAAAGGACTCGTGCTTGGCCTTATGTGGCCCATTTTGAACAGCTCCTTGATAGCCTTCTCCATCTCATCTTTATGCCTTGTTGAATGCCCACAAGGAGTAGTTATAATCGTTTTAGCACCTTCTTCTAGTTCTATTATGTGTTCAATACCTCTCTATGGTGGGATACTATGTGGAATGCCACTAAAGACCTTGTTGTACTAATCTAATAGCATCTTAATCTCAGGCTGAAAACACATCTTTTACTGTCCCAAATCAGTTGGTGTGATAACACACTCTGTTGCCCACTCCACTTGATCACGTCTCATTATTCTTTCCATTTTTTTGAGAACACTATTTTTGGAGAACCTTCTTCCCTTCGACTTTGAATTTCATTTCCATTGAATGCAAATTCATCCTAAACTCACCAAGTGAATGGAGTCATTGGATGCCAAGCATTGCATCACTATCTCAAATACTAACCACATAGAAGTCGTCCTTCAATTCATACTCACCTAGCTGAATGCATAAGTTTTATATCTTACGTGTACATGTGAGTGTAAAACCATCAACAACCATTTCTCTAAAACCTTCGCATTCTTCAGTCCTTAATCCCCTTCTTGCTACAATACCTCTAATTGTGAAAGAATCAATTTTCTACAAGCTGGTTAATTGTGCCATGCAACTCTTCTTTCCATGTTCTTTTTCTAACTCTTTTAATGAGGAATCTCTTTCACTAGAGTCAGATTCAATCTGTTGTTCTAAATATTCAGAACTTGATTCAAGGGCTGTAAAATACTCTAATTCTTTTGTTTTGGCCTTCACAGCACAAATATGAGTTGGGTCCCATGGTTCTCTATAATGGAAGCATAATTTCATCTTTTTAAGGTCATTTAGTTGCTCATCATCTAATCTGGTCTACTCCTCCTAGGATTGATCAGAATCTTTATGTGAGTGTTTTTTATCTTTTTCCTTCTTGTACTAAAGGTTTCTTGGAAAAAACTTACTTCTTGAAGTTGATTCTTCCATCTACCTTGCTCTTTTTATGGCATCCTGAAAACTTATTGGGTTAAAAGCCTTAACCCAGCCTCTCAAGGGTTTCATTAACCCATCTTTGAAAAGCACCACTCTCCTTTCCAAGATATCTGTTACTGAAACTGGAATCCTTTGGAAACTGAAATAAAACCTCCTGCAATCACCCATTGTTTCTTTCTTGTCTTTCGGATCTTTCTTGTCAAAACAATCTATGAGTTTCTCCATGAATTCAGCATAGGGTACAATCTGATCATGGCCTTAGGTGATAAATCCATGATACCACCATTCATGAGCACTACCTTCCAAATGCACGGTTGCATATTTTATAGCCTCATCTTCTGCCATTGGTTTGAGCTGGAAGAAAGTGTCTAACTTTTGTACCCACGATCTTGTTGTAAATTTTCCTTAACGATGAAAGAAAGGAATGGTTACCTTACCAACTCTCCACTGCAATTCTAGATTTTGAAATCTTCCATCATTTCCTCTTCATAGTCTATTCCTCTCCCTGAAAGCTATGTAATCTGGAAAAGGCATTTCATCCTGAAAATCTGCTCCCAAAGCTTGCCAATCAGTCCAAACCTAACTATGAAATTCTTGTTCAGTTTGGTCATTCTTAGCTGGTAGGTTGTTGGCATTGCAAAATGTAGGCATTAATGGCCTTGAATGGACTGCAAACCAAAAGTTCCTTAATGTTTATGTCCATTTGTAGTTTAACTCTATCCTTGATTTCCATTGTTTTCTTGGTTTATAGTGTTGTCATTATTTCCATTGTTTTGTTGCCCTTGACTCTCATTGTTTCCACTGTTTCCCCTATTTCCATTTTGCTGCACTAATTGAGTAAGCATTTGAGTCATTTGTTGTTGAGATTGCGTCAGCATATTCATCATTTCTCTTTGAGTTCTTGCCAACTCTCCTAAAACATTTTCAATTCCACTAGTATTAAGAGCATCCCTGTCCATTGCACATTTGAAAGGCAGATTGTTCAATCTCTAGTTGCCGTTCCAAGTCAGGATTGCACCTTTTCCTTTGAAGAGCTTAATGAAGTTTTGATACCACTATAATAAGCTACCCTAGTTGGTCAATAGGCAACTGCTACCAGTGCATGTGTGTGCCACTTTTCAAATGATAAAACAAGAAAAGGAAATCTTAGTCTTAAAACTCATGAAACCCGATTTTGCTAATTGAAAATTTGCAGAGATTTAAATTAAAAAATAACAGCTCAGTTTCTTAAATAGTCTTTCCCCTGCTTCTTATGATCTCAGATTTATTACACAAGGAGAACAATTTTACTAAGTAACGGGACACAACAATATTTATTTGTACTCAAACACAAATGCTCTAACCTTTTCTCCTGTTATTGACTTCACAATTATAGCTTCGAACACACAAGCACCTTTCCAAACTACTACACTCTAACCCTGGAGTATTCTTTTGAATGTTGCAGAAATCTTTTGAGAAATAACATTCTAATATCCAGCTTAAATTCTCAACCCTTCAATGATCAAAACATCTAGAGAAGATGTGTGTAAATTGTTGGGTCATCCATTAATGTTCTCTAAAGATACTCCATAAGTTGTCCACATTCAATTCCTCATGCGTAGCTTCCTTATCGCTGGCTCCAAGATTTCACAAGTCTGCACTCCATACCACTTTCAAAGAACCTCCTATATTCCTCCACTTGGCTACCTCCACTAGAACTGTGCAAATACCACCATGGTTGTTTGTTTGTTCCTTTCCATGAAGAAACATCATTTCGTCTATGCTATTGAGATGCCTGTGCCAGGTGATGACACATTAACTCAACAATTTGCTTCGGTTTAAGGTCAAGATTATGCTCTTTGATAATAGCTTGGTGACTAATACGAAGACTCAACCAAATCCTTGATTGGCAGATTGCTAGCTTGCCTTCTTAAGATTGCTTCCTTTGCGAGTAACTCCTCAATTCTTAGAAATGAACTTCCCCAATGATTCTGTATTCAAGTAGTTGGGCCAATAGCTTCGATTCTGACTCAATTTTGCTGAATCCTATTTTTCCCCCCCTCTGCTACGAATCCCATTTCAGACTTATCGTCCGCTCCTCTGTAACGTTTCAGCCTTCTTGTCTTCTCTAAAAACATAACATTCTCATTCTTTTGTTTGTTTTCCAAATCCCCCCATTTTTCAAAAAAATACATATATGTTTTTTATATACCCACTTAAGTTGCATATAAATATACGAATGTAATTATGTATTTATTAAACGTCTAAGGGGAAGGCATTAAAATTTAATTGGTATTAGGGACTTAGAGGGGACACTATAATGACAGTTTTATTCTTTTACATTTTAATTTTGTTATTGTTGTTTACTAATAAATCCTAATTATAAAAGGGGATATTAAATGCAGCATTTTATAGAGATTGTAATCTTTGTGAATCATCACAAAGAGGCCATATTAAATGCAGCATTTTATAGAGATTGTAATCTTTGTGAATCATCACAAAGAGGCCTCAAATCTTCTCTTTCACTTCCCTCCAATTGTCTTTTTGAAATTGTATATGTTTGAAATTCCTCAATAAATGCTTCCAAGTATGGCACCCAAGCTTGCTAAAATATATCCAACAACTTGCTGTTGGACACTCTTTGGAAAATGAATAGAAACAAGAACCAAGTTGTGCTGTTTCAGAATTGAAGTCTCTGGTATTTTCACAAAAATCACTAGCTTTTCCCTCCATTTTAGGTACCTATAGTGAAGAAATAAAACAAGAGGAAAATGCCAATGGCCACTTCACTTATGCACACTTCCATAGGCATGCAAATTGAGAAAATAATTAATATTCAATTATATAATATGCTAATGGATCCCTTCAACTCTTGAAACTATGAATTTGTCCAATATAATACTCCTCAAGCCATATTAAGTATTCTAATTGTCTCTGATTTTTTAAATGAAAATCAAGCCTTGATAAAACTAATATTTTATCCTTCAGTGATCCAAAGTACGTTCTTATAGCTCCAACATATCAAAAAATAAAAGCTTAAACATGAAAAGAAAATATATTTTTGGTGATGCACGATTGCTTGTGAGCCCAAGTACCCGTGCATCATAGATTTTAAAATATAGCATTTTATTTACAGGGCTTAGTGCTGATCCATCTCAATCCCCAACATAGATCTGTCATAGATCCAATATCCTAAAAATCATTAAGTTTTGAGTATCCATGCAAGAGACTTAAATAGGCATTAATAGAATATTTGGTAGAACCTAGCCAATCCTATTGATTAACTAGATATTGCTAGTAATTTGTAATTTGGATTGTTTACATTATTTTTTTTCATTTCTACATAGCAATTTTGTTGGGCCACCAACCATGGAGAATCCGTTGGAATTTTTGAAGTGGGTTGTTTGTAACTCTCTTGGCCTTGATGGTTGTGAACAATGGATCTAGAAAAGAGTAGGACAGATACATTCTCTTGCTGATATAGGAAAATCTTTCCCAAGATTTTGGGGAATTGTTTACCCATTCCTGGCAAGCTTGTTGTACAGTTTCTTTGCTATTACTAGTATGGTTTCATTAATCACTAGATACTTATATTAGTACATTAAGTATTAATAATCCATAATACCATTTAATTTCATAAATCCATTATTAGTATCTAATTTTGCATCAATATCATCTTGAGCAAACAGATTGCCATAGTGAAGTATATTAGGAATTTGATGGGAAAGCATGATTGAGCAATGGGAGATTGGCCTCCTCAATCAAGCCCAAGGGCATGGAATGAACCTTTGAGTCATTCAGCCCCTTGGCTCTCCAGGTATTGGCACATCCATCTTGGGGTTGGTATTCTTGATGAGGGGAGCATTACTATGTCATCTCCCTACCAGACATTTCACATTGATTCCAAACATGGTTACTGGTTTATCTTTGTTGTTATTCCTTGAAGGATTGAAGAGTGGATGCTTAATTGATGTTTGAATGATTGATGGTTTTAACAATTTGATGATAGAATAATTGATGCTTGTAGAAGTTTGAATGATTGAGATTACCCTAAAAGAATTGATGGAAGAATTGATTGTTGGTTTGTTCACTTGATTCCATCATTCCCAATTGATGATAAATGGATAACTGAATAATTTCCTTTAGTTTGATGATTTGATATATTGTTGGTTGATGATTGAATAAATGTTGAATTCTTTGAGTGATGATTGATGATTGACTGAGTGATCCTTGAATGCTTGGAATGATATCTCCTTGAACACTTTATTGCTGAAGTGTCACCACCTCTCATATGAATTCAGACACCCTTTTTGATTGCTACCTTTATGAATAATAAATTATTTTCCAACTTAATCTCCCTTGGATGTCCTCCAAAATGAAACCTTCTCCCCTCTACATCTTCCAATATGAGAGTGAGTCACCTCTTGTCATCATGTCTATCCTTTGCAATTGTCAAAACCTTTCATGATTACCACCCTTTGAAAGAATTCAACCTCTTCATAATTTCTGCCCTTTGAAAGAATCGCAACCTTTGATGATTACCACCCCTTGAAAAACTCCAAGCCTTTATAATTCAGTCCTTTGAAAGAGTCACTTCTTCCCAGTCTAATCTTCTTCAATTAATCCTTCCTTACTGCCCATGCTCCATTCTTTCTTCCTTCCTCCGTCAATATCCCCTTTCAAATGAACTCTTCTCCCTTTCCTTTAATTTGATGATTTGATATATTGTTGAATGATGATTGAATAAATGTTGAATTCAAAGAGTGATCATTGATGATTGGCTGAGTGATCCTTGAATGCTTGGAATGATCTTTCCGTGCACACTTTATTGCTGAAGAGTGACCACCTTTCATACGAATTCAGTTACCCTTTTTGATTGCTGCCTTTATTAATAATAAATTGTTTTACAACTTAATCTCCCTTGGATGTCCTCCACAAATGAAACCTTTTCCCCTTTACATCTTCGAATATGAGAGTGAATCACCTCTTGTCATCATGTCTACCCTTTGCAATGGTCAAAACTTTTCATTATTACCACCCTTTGAAAGAGTTCAACCTCTTCATAATTTCTGCCCTTTGAAAGAATCACAGCCTTTCATGATTACCACCCTTTGGAAAACTCCAAACCTTTCTAATTCCAGCCCTTTGAAAGAGTCACTTCTTCCCATTCTAATCTTCTTCAATTAATCCTTCCTTACTACCCATGCTCCATTCTTTCTTCCTCCGTCAATATCCCCTTTCAAATGAACTCTTCTCCCTTTCATATCTCTTGTTTGAGGGAGGCACAACTCTTCATTTAATTCCTTTTGACCATTCATCAAACATAATTAAATTTTAATTATATTGTATTTTATTTCTATTCTTTTATATTTTGATTTTATAATTATATGAATAATAAATACTATCTTATAATAGGGACAATACAAAGGGATCAAGTGAGCTCAATGCTTGGTCTATTAATCTTTTGTCTTCTCACTATGCAATAAGAATCCTTTAATAGTATCTCACAGAACTTGCTGACATAGATGGAATGGATCATAGACTATTCTGCAATTATGGCTTAGTTTTTTATACTAGAGAGATTGATGTCCTAAAGTTGTTACTCAAAATGATGTATTGTTCAAGGAAACATAGTAACCAAATGGTCCATACCAATATAATGTCCGAATTTGGGGTATACTTAAATTTTGCCCTAAAATCACAAGTTCAATTATAAAATAAGATGTAGTTCATTAAGACACAAACTTGCCAATTAAAATTGTCTTTATAGCATAAACTTTTATTTGAATCTTACAATAATGTTAGTCAAAATTTTTAACGTAATGCATAAGGTCAATTATTTCCATAAGGTTTAGGATTACAATTGTTTATAAATTTATATAAATCAATTCCACTAATAATTAAATGGTATTCTAGATCCAAATCGTGTAATATAATTGAACTCTCTAATTTCCCGTATGACCAGATATTGTTCACCACAACTAAGCCCACGGGTCTGGTACATCAGCCAAGACAATTCACCATCTTGCCTCATGATGGTAGAAGCATCCAACCCAAAAAAATCCATCTGACTCAGGGTGGTGTGCTTACATTGTGGGAACCGGTCTGCTACACAACTAAGACCATGTAATGTCCCCATTTTAGCAGTTGACCAAGTGTGTGCGCGTTAGCCTTGTTCTACATGGTCCAGAGGGCTAACGAAGGGTTTAATGGGATCTTGGAGTGTTTTGGCCTAGTCATTTCCAGTTTGGGCCAAAACGAAGTTGATTTACTCAATTTCAGGCATACTTACTATTTTTAGTAAGTCGGCAGGACACAGTGCAGGTCAATTTTGGGGATTGGATTCGATACTCCTCGGTGAGAGCTTTCCGATGAGCTATCACTTGCATTATTCGGAGTTCGATTGCTAATACATTTTAATGCCTGAAGTTTTATTAAAGTAACGTCTAATTTAATTGTAAAATATTAAAGTGTTACTTTAATATTTATTTTATGGTGATGTGTACCCAAGGGAGACATAAGGGGTATTTTAATATATGTTTTATATTACACATCTTTTATCCCACATTGCCCATATGAGTTGAGGGGACCCGTGGGAATAGAATAAAAGGAAGCATTTGTGGCTTCATTAGACAGGTTGAATATGAGAAGAAATTGGTGTGTGAGTTGCAGCTTTGTTCTTGGCATTTGAGGACGTCTATCCTCTCTTGTAACATTCTAGACGTCATTCCCTTGGGGTTTGGCCTTTGGAATTCTTTCTTATTGGCTTTAGTATCAGGCAGTTTAGTTGCATTTCCGGCTACAGGCAGATTTGATATTTTGCTCATATCTTCTTCACTACTTGTCCGACGCTTATGCCGCTTGGAGGGAATGGTATTATGAAGGTAGTGGACTGATTGGAGGACAAAGTATTGTAGCAGCAAGTTCGTAAGCATGGGCTGGAGTATTATGACAATATTGCTGAAGTAATTAGTGAGTTGATAAATCTGCCATGTATTTGGTTTTATGAATTCTGAAAATAACATTTTATTAGCAGCAGTTCATTTCCACTTTGCATATTGTTGTAGTTTCTCTCTTGTTTATGTTGTATGATACCAATTCCATGCAGGAAACACAACAAACAAATAAACGTTTGATTTCCAGAGTTATAAGGGGTTTTAAGAGGTTGAATGCAAACTGTTTGACATAATTCCTTTCAGCAATTTGGTTTAGTTAGTTGGGACATCCAAGGGTGTCCATTACAGACCAAGGGCACAATACATCGAACCAAGACAACTCAGCCACTTAGAAGACATTTCAATCCAACTTAGGATGGTGTGGTTACATTGTGGGAACGAGTCTACAACATTCCTTACAATGCTTACTTATTAAACCATTTACGATTGTTTGAAAGAAAAATAGAAAAAATAAATTAATAATTAGAGAAAATCTAAATAGATAAATGATTCCACTAGTATCTTAAATTAAGATACGCAGTATAATATACTTTAAATATATCACATTGCAAACCAATTGCATCCTAGAACATTGATTTATTGAATGCAGATTGTGTGTGTGTATAGATCAGATCTGATCTTCTTATTTCTTGATTTAAGGTATTGGTGATTGATAAAGTGATTGTGATTATATAATTGATGATGTAATGTATTCTGGTTTGATAAATTGGTGAATGTTGATTTGATAGAGAGACGCTTGATTGCTGAATTGTTTGTTTTCTTGATTCCAAGACGGACTGGTGATTGATGGGGATTTGATGATGGTTTGCTTGACCTCTTGAAGGATTAATTAATAATTATTGATAGATGAATGAAGGAATTTTTTTGATGGATCCATAAGTGATGATTGATAGGTCATTTTTTCAATGCTTGGAATGAATTCTCATTTATACTTTATTGCTAAAGGGTCACCACCTTTCATATGAATTGAATTGCCACTTTTCATTGTTGCCTATGAAAAAATATATTATACCCTTAATTAATCTCCCTTGGATGTCCTCAAAAGAAACTCTCCCCTCTATATCTTCTAGTGTGAGGGAGAGACACAACTTTTCATCATGTCTGTCCCTTGCAATGGTCACAACCTTTCACAAGTACACCCTTTGAAAGAGTCAAAACCCTTCATCAATTCTGCCCTTTGAATTGAAAAAGTCACAACATTCATAACTACTACCCTTTGGAAGAGTCACAACCCTTAATGATTTCTGCCCTTTGAAAGTGTCATCACAAACTACAACCCTCCGCAAGAGTCATGACCCTTCATCATTTCTTCTTTTTTTAAGGAGTCAATTTCTTATCTCTTCTCATTCCTCTCTTCTCTTCCATTTATTCTTTCTCAATTCCCATCTTTCATTCTTTCTTCCTTCCTCCATATCCCCTTTCAAATGATCTCTACTCCCTTTTATTTCATAGGTTGAGGGAGTCACAACTCTTCATTGCATGCCACTTGACCTTTCATCAAACTTCATTAACTTGAAATCATTTTATATTGTATATACTACATTAATATTTATTTATTTTTATATTTTAATTTTATTAGTATTATTAATTATCAAAACCTATTTCAGAAAGGGGACATTACAACCAAGTAACTCATTTTTTTGTAAAGGGATAGGGTGTCAAGATTGAATACAATCCATGGTAACTAGTCCATTTTATCTAATCCTCTTTGACACTTTGGTTTAGGATTTTGTCAGGCGCAAATGCTTGCTACATCAACAGTTTGTGATGCTTTACATATTTCAATGAGCTGTTTACACAGCATTGGCTCACACTGTGCACATCTCTTCAATTTTGAAGTGATGATAATTTTTGAGGGATTTCAAGTTTAACACATTAGAGTTCAATTTGAATTTGGGTAATAGCCTAGAAATTATATTATTGGCTGTGGTGATGCTCATTTTCTTTTCATTCTTGAACAAATTGATCAATCACAAATATTTTATGTGGCTGGGTTAATTTTCAAAGTCTGCCTTCTAGTCAACACAAGAGGATACATACACACACACTCTTCTTTAGCTTAGGTCATTTTCAGTTTTGGAAAGCAAAAATATGCTTTTAGGATTTCTATTTTGAAAACTAGCTTTCCTTGATTTGGATTTTGTATTTTATGATGCCAATGTCTCAGTTGATAATCTAATCTATAGTGAAGAGTTACTACAAGGGATAGATGTGTACTGCAAACTACTCTTGTTTCCATTCCATTCTCTAGGTTGAAAAAGGTATGAATGACACAAGATATCATTATGTTGAATAACTAATAGTCGTTGTGATTGAAAGCATAGCTTTTCTGTGCAAAAGTGTGGGCTAGAAATGTTGACAGAGGATCATAGCTTTATTGAAGCTGTTAAATAAAAGCTACATACTCTTGATTCCTGTGTATTAGAGGATGTTCCAAGCATGTGAACATAGAGCTCACTTGAGTCAACATTGTTTTGATATGTGTTGAGAAATAGTTGACATGAGGGTTTGTATGAGAATTGACTTAAACATTAGTTGGCAGAGAACCTTCTGCAACATCTTAGAGGAATTGTATATTGATGCTTCAACGATTTCTTTGTGATTGTTGAGTTCTGTGGAAAATAAAACTCACTAAGGGTAGTGTGTGGGATAAATGCTGGGAAATATGTCACTGTATTGTGTAACTAGGATAGACCTTGCTGGATTAACTGCTCAGATTGTGGGTGGCTGTAGTTTCACTATCATCAACATTGGAACTGTTCCAAGTGGTTAATTTTCATCATCCTAAATTATATCTTTTTCCAGCGGACTGGCAAGATCAAAAGTCAATCCTTGAATAATCCTTGAATGCTTCTATATAAACTGCAACTTAAATTTATTTGCTGAATTATATTTTTGGCTGTGTAGTTCACTTTTGCTGTGTACAATTGATAATCTTACATTGATATGAATTCATTGTTTCTTGATGCCATCTCAAATGAATTGATTTCCCTCTAATATATTCTAATAAGTAGGAGGCACATCCCTTTACTTTGCAAGGGATGCATCCTTTCCTAGGCGCTGTATTGTTCCCTTGTTTAAAGCTAATTATATGCTTTTAAGAAATAGCCTCCTTCATGCAATTGCTGACAATTAAATTCCTTTTATCTTGATCACCTTTTTTCATTCAATTGCTGACAGTTATACTTCCTTTTATTTTTGTTGGCACTCCATAAGGAAATGCCATCATCTTTTATTTCATCCCCTAGGTTTTTGTATATTATTGCAGGCTGAAATCTGGTCTTCTTAAGGGCCACTAACCCTTGATTGGCCAGGGCATGACAATGTTTGTGATGGATGTGCTCCTTGAGAGGTCTTGTAAAATCCTTCATTGTTTTTCATGCAGTCTCTCTTTTGTAGAGAAGTTTTCTCCCTTACTCCATTTGTGAGACATCTTTTGTAAATGGGCACCTAGCACGGCTTAGCAGCCAGGATCATTGTATATTTGCATCATTTGCATTTGTTTACACCTCCCTGAGTTGCACTTAAGGGGGATATCAGTGTGAACAGGTGTTCATCTTTCAAGTTTTCCCTTTAGTGTGAATAGAGATATATAGTTAGAATCATAGAGTGATTATCTTAGAAATAAGAAACTAACATTCTGAGTGCAAGATGGGTGCCATGTTGTCAACTTATCTTTTCTAGAATAACACAAAAGGGAAACCATAGCATGGAGGAAACATGCTCTGACACAAAATTTTATTCTCTGCATTACTTTCTGGCTAAGGTACCGATTCTCTCTGGAAATGCATGGATGCTGGTGCTGATGATTTATGATGTGCAGTGCTCCACGGATGCCCTGTGGAGGTGCTCAGGAGCACTGCCTGTGGATACAAAGAGTTTCATTTTTGTTTTTATAAAATCTCAGTTAGTTTGGATCGAGCTCTGAGACAGAGATTGGAGCAGGTGTCGCAGTTGCTTCGAATTTCAATATTGAGATATAGATCTCATATTAGTTTATTCACCTAGATCTGGGGTCTCCTTTTCAGTTTCATTTCGTTTGCAGCTAGCGTAGGTTTTGACTCTCAGATAAAATTTGGAAGAACAGTTGACACTGATGCTTTTGATTTATATTTTGCATTTAATGTTATATTTTCAGCAATGTGTCTGGGGTTTTATAGTCACCTTTGTAAGAATTGTTTTTGACTTCTGTAAGTTCGGACTTGATTCTGAAATTAAGTTCTAAGAAGAAAGCATAGATTGTTGCTTTAACTTAAATTTTTTATTTTGCTTTGTATTTTTCATTAGTAAGCATTTTGCATTTGTTTCATTTTTGGTTCTATATGAAACTTATTGGGAAAGCCATAACTCTGTACTTGATTCTGCAATAAAGGTCTGACAAGCAAGAGAATTTGTTGTTTTATTTTACATTTTGGATATGATTCTCTTTTTAATGTTGGCTTCTCTTTGAGTAGGGTTAAAACATCGCTACTTCATTTCTTTGTATATATATATATATATATATATATATATATAGAGAGAGAGAGAGAGAGAGAGAGAGAGAGAGAGAGAGAGAGAGAGAGAGAGAGGCATCCAAAGTCCAAAATAAATAAAAAAATTGTGCATCCGATTTTTGCACCCGCATTGGCAACTTGGCTTTCTGGTAGTGTTAAACTAATATTATCATATGGACTGATCTACATGAATTTCCAAATATTCTCTGTTATCACTTTCAAAAAGGATCACATAGTCGACTCCCATTGCATTAAAATTTACCACAAAATTATTTGTGGGAATTTATTGCTATCATATTTTAGCAGTGGCTATTATACTATTTTCTTCTGTAAAAGCACCTACCATTATTCAGTTAGGCTACAATAACAACATTATCAATAAGGGATGAAGAGGTCAGCAATAGATTGACAAATTTCAGTGTATAATTCAGATATTACAAATCAGAAAGAGCTATATTATTATCAATTTCGTGTGACTGGCTGATTGAGGACATTCCATGATTGGATACTGTGATGTCCCCTTTTTCCAATACCCTAGTTTTTGCCTTAGACTTGCAATTCCAACAGAATCCAAAAAAACATCTTTCGTAGTAGAGTTAGGTATACTAAATCATGTGACATAACTAATTTCACTGACAGAGTTCCTTTAATGATTATAGTGTCTCAAATTTGAGTTTACTATATCTTAATCAATCATAACTTAGCCTGGTAGTAACCTCGAGAGGGCACTAGTAAACTGCCCAGCCTAACTAAGTCCAAGAGCACATTACATTCATTTTATAGAAAACCTCCCCACATCTCACAAGAGGTAGGAACAACCAACTATGATCAGCTCCCCTTGAGGTATCCTGCAAGCTGTAGGAATGTCCAACTATTACCGATTCCATCTGTTTGGAGTGTCGCACTTCATTCGTGGGAGCCAGTAAAACACATCTCTCTATCTTATTTCCTCCAAATCATATGTGATTGGTTACAAAATAAGCACTCTCATATTAATACAATTTCAACAGTGTTATATATATCAAGGGTCTGATTTCTCATATCAGATTAATCTCTGTCATCAAATTGAGTTCTTAACTCCTCAATGCCCGCTCTTTCATCTTCAATCTGCTCTTAAAACATGAAAAATATTCTTTTATTGCCGCTCCTCCTTTTCAACTTCCCTTACTCATCTCCAGCATTCCTTACATAAATACCATTCTTTTTTGTAATGGTCATAACCTTTCATACCACCTTTTGAACAAGTCACAATCCTTCATCATTTATACACTTTGAAAGAGTCATAACCCTTCTTTATTATCTTCCTCGAGAGAGTTGCAAACCTTCATTGTTACCATCCCATCAAAGAGTCACAACCCTTCATAATTACCACCCTTTTAAAAAGTCACAACTCTTCAAAACTTTCAGAATTACCACCCTATCAAAGTGTCACAACCCTTCATTATTACCACCCCATCAAAAGTCACAACCCTTCATAATTACCACCCTTTTAAAAATTCACAGCTCTTCAAAACTTTCAGAATTACCACCCTATCAAAGAGTCACAACCCTTCATAATTACCACCCTTCAAAGAGTCACAACCCTTCAAAACTTGTCTTTTGAAGGAGTCACTTCCTTATTTTCTTCTGATTCCTTTTATCTCTTCTAATAATTCTTCCTTTCTTCACACCTTCCCTTTTCTCTTCCTTTCTCTCTTCCCCTTTCATATAAAGTTCTCTTCTCCCTTTTTATGTCTCATGTTTGAGGGAGTCCCAACTTTTCATCCCATGCCTTTTGACCCTTCATTACTAAATTTATATATTATATTTAAATTTTATTTTTATTCATTTATATTTTAATTTTATTATTATTTTTTATTGAATAAAAGGTACAATACAATTACATCTGAGAGAATAGATTACAACATAGCTGTTGAAGAAGTAACAGTTATTATTATTATTTATTATTAGATCCTATTTCAAAAAGGGGGCATCATAGCTAGTTTTAATTCAGCACTAACATTTTTATCAAAGTGTGTTATATATCCTGTAATGCAATGACGGGTCAAAAATAAAACCCATAATAAGTCAGATGCTCAATAAAAAGTTAAAACCCATGGATACATACATATAAACAAGACAAACAAACCCATTGTATCCTAAATGAGCAACCAAAAGTACAATAGATAATTTCTATGACATAAATAACGGTAGAAATCACATATCTGTACTTGTTTAAGCATTACAGAAAGTGGAAGTCAACAATCAAGAGTATTTATTAAACAGCAACGTGGTTTTTAATTAGCTATGTATTTACATTGGATTCAACAAAATGCAACACCCAACATTAACATTTCAGCCAATGCAGGTAAGGGTCTAAATCTAAATCACACAAGTCAAAGGCAGCAAAACAATCAATGATAGATAAGTTCACAGCAAATATTGACCAGCAAGCAAAACATCTTCATGAAATTGGAGCCATGGATTTAAATTGCATTTATAACAAGATCAGATATCCCACCACATAATGTTTTGCAGATGAGTACATTGCATTCACGCAAGTGTACAAAATGGAGGCACTCTTAAACAGAAGGATCACTCCTTGTTGAGCCTTGACTATAATTATAAGCTAAATTTTGGCAGAACGGAATATTACAAATACAACATTTAAGCACTGTTTGACAGAAGGATAGCTCCGAGTCTTGACTACAATTATGGGCCAAATTTTACATTCACCATCTTCCAGAAAGACATTAACTCAACTTTATAATCATCGACCCCGGAAGATGTTCCACAACATTTTCAGAAACTGCGCGAGGGTAAACGACTAAAATTTTCAAGAAAGTGACTAATATGCTCAGGAAATTGTAAATAAGATTGTAATTTCTGTGTCCACTAGTATAACAAAATCTTAAAGGAACAAAAGTTAGCTAAAACATGATGACTCATCTCTATTTTTTTTTATTTTGAGTCCAAGCTCCAGGTCTCCGTGTGAACTTACAAATCCAGTCTTATTGGGACCCTAATTCACCAGTTAGCTATGGAGAAATTTTGCAAACCTACTGGTAAGAGAAATTATTGGGACCCTAATTAAGCCAAGAAAGTGTTTAAAGGGATAAGCAGCTATCTCATTATATTATTCAACACAATTATCTAGGGACTGAACCCACAAACCACGGTCTGAGAAGCAGAATAGGTCACAGAAGGGTGGGGATAAAATGACTTGACAGAAATAGGCTGAACTCAAATCAAAAAAGGGTGTTTTCTTAAACAATTATAAACACCACTTCTTATTTCCAAATAGTCGTATGTTTCACTCCTTTTTGGATGTTATGAATTTACTTTTAAAGAGATAATTTTCAGTCCACAAATTCGATATGTGAAAAGAACCATCACCAACTAGACAGCTAAATATTGAGTTCTGTATAAGTGAGTTCTGTATAAGGGTTAAATTCGCTCCAAACAACTGTTGGTATGCCCTGTTTATTGAATTCAAAGACAAAGATGACATATTGCAGAGGGCAAATATGCCGAAGCATTCTAGGTTTCGACTCCACTGTCAATTTTTTTGGAACCGTTAGAACAGATTATAAAAACTTTTATATCAATTATATATAAGAGATTGTAGTTGGTACATTATCTCTATACTAAAGATTTTGCAACTGGCAATAAACAGCCATTGCTAAATGGGCATTTTCGTGCCCTGAATGCTTACTTTATAGGAAGCGCGTCTTCAAGAGACCACATTTTGTCCAAAGATCCTCTGAAAGAACTTTGAACTTCTTCGCCATCCTCTTCAGCAGTTCCATTCTGATCCTCCAAAGCCCAACTACATTCCCCAATCGACGAAGTATTTGATGATGGCGAGGGATCCTCCATGGACTCGAATTATACCCTGTATGAACTACGAAGCCACAATACCCTTTGTGCTGGTATATGTGAATACTTTTAAGCTACACCAATGACAATATTCCAATAACATTCATATAAAATATAAATGGGTATTGCAAGAGGTATTTCAATCAAGTTGAACAGGAACAAATGCCATGTAATTGTGATGTAGAGCGGCGCAATCATTTTTTTGTGGGCTCAGCCAAATCCAGAATTTATACAGTTCAATTCACCAGGTAGAATCATTGCAGACTCCATGGATTGGAATTGCTTAAGAATCTGGCACGTGTGCAAATGGGGTTGGGTTCAATGTACAAGTTTTGCTTTGTGGGCACGGATAAGCATAATAGTGAATATGTATCCAAGATCCGTTACAATTAAAATAATGCCCATTGATGGGTACAGTTTACAGTGGACCCGGGGCCAATATATGAAACTCATTTAAGATTGGCTATTCACTATAGAGTTTCGGATCCTCTAAGATTTGGTTGTACGACACCGAAAAGGACAGTGATCTTTCCTGACAATTTTGAACGGATGTATGCTTCTTTTGGGGACCAACTTTGTTTATTCTCCTCCTTTTCGACTGGAATTTGTACGGATAAACCATTCCAAATAGGAATATGCGCCGCTTGCGAGTGAAAATTGAGCTGTCTTTGGATGCTTTCGCCATTTTTCACAAATAATGTATTTATCCTTACAATATGTTCTTTATTATTAGTTCCTGCCGACGGCAGGATACCCATTGGTTAGATGCAAATAACTTTTTCATCCTACCAATAATAGGCAAATATTTTTTTGCTTATATACAAATTTGTAATGTTCACACATTTATCTTTGATTTTAAAATATGGAAAAAGTTAATAATCTTAATTGCGATTGGTTGGGAGTAAAAATAATGAGGAATAAAATTAATTTCCATTACATAAATATATAATTTTCAAACACTTCGCAATTCTATCAATGCATTAATTACAACTTTATCTTTTCTACATTTGTGACAAGTGAATTAACTTTTTAAAAAATAATTATTTTTATCTTCCACCTCACAAATGAATGTCTAATCAATATTAATTATAACTATCTATTTTTCTTAGTGCAAATATAGATATTTTAATCAAATATACATTAAATGTTATTTCTTTGTATTTGAATTTGTAATTTCTAAAAAAAATTGATTTTTTAATAAAAGTACTTAAATTATTACTATTATTTTACTTTTATAAAAATTAATTAAACAATATTATTTTTTAATTATATTTTATAATAGTGTTTGTAATATGTATGATTGATAAGTGTTACAAATTAAAAATTATATCATTTATTATTATTATTATTATTATTTATTTAAACAATTTAT
This sequence comes from Cupressus sempervirens, assembly GCA_028749045.1. Taxonomy (NCBI): domain Eukaryota; kingdom Viridiplantae; phylum Streptophyta; class Pinopsida; order Cupressales; family Cupressaceae; genus Cupressus; species Cupressus sempervirens. The sequence continues at coordinate 188,687,002 of CM053791.1, read as the reverse complement.
CATTTAACTTAAATATGTTTAAAGCTTGAATATATATTTTAATATTAAATTAATAATTATATTTTATATCAAAAAGTTCAATTCTAAAAGATATATAAATTATTATTAAGTTTTTATAAACTATGTATTAAAATTAAATAGTTATATTTTATTTCTTATTTATTATATTATATTTATTTATTAACATCAAATTTATGTGTATTACATCTATTTGTTATTTACAAATGTACATATTAAATTATATAGATATTATTTCATAATTTAAAATTACTTTATTCTATTAAAAAATATGAGCCATTTATCATATCACAAGTGCATTTCTAGGCAAAAATGAATGCATTCACAATACTAATTTAGAACTATTTAACCTTATTCTCACTCACCTACACCTCTACAACCATTATGCATTAGGCAGGAACTACGACGCATTGCGTCTCTTATTATTATTTATGTATTTAATATTATTGAAAATATGTTGATTAAAAGGTGTTGAGATGTCCATGCACTCTTGGTTTATTAGGCTCCGTTTGGTTGGGGAAAATGAATTTCTCTCATAACCAGGTTATCTCATAACCAGGTTTTCGAAAACTCGATTATGCGTTTTAGGAAGATAGTTGGATCGTTTGGTTGACACGGAAGATGAATATACAAATCCATATTTTGTGTTTGGTTGCCAATTTAGAAATTGGAATTAGAATGAAATATGACTGGAAATATCTTTTTCTTGCGTTTAATTGTTCATTTTCGAATTGGAATTGGAATTTGAAGTAAATTTTTTTAATCTTATTTTATTAGTGAAACACAAGTATTATAATGAGTAAAGTATTAATATTTAATTTAATATTTATGATTGCTAATTTATTTATAATTAGACTACATTATTTAATGTATTATTTTTAATTCTTGAATATTCACAGTTTTATTTTCTTAGTAAAGAATAAATAAAATGATTATTATTTTTTATTTTAATTCTATTTATTAGCAAAGAAAAGTAAAAAATGGTCATACTTGCAATCATTTGTACAAAGTTATAAATTGTCCCATAGTTGGGAATTGCGATCATATATATTTATATATTTTTGAAAAATTATATATGATAAATTTATCGTTGAATTGAATTTATCGTCGAATTCATCTGAACTTCATAATTGTCGAACTCAAACTCAAACCTTGTGACTTAGTCGTTAAATATGAGAACACTAGGAAATCCATGCTCTATACCATTATGCCCCACATTCGACGAGCAACTCTCTCATGTTGCTCATTCTTCCCATTACTGTCTGTATTGTTATATGGTCAATCATGCATATATAAACTATGTATAGATCAAACAGATACCAACATTCAAATAACAATGTCATCAAAATATGTACAAATTATGAATGTGATCCAAATATGTTTAAATTAAGTATGTGATCAATAATTCAATGTTACATATGTAGCATAAGATAGAAGATAGAAAAACAATATCCATGAGCTGATGAGAAAAATAATATCCATGATCTGAATGTTGGTGTGAAAACACACCATTAAATATGAAAAGACTGGGAAATCCACGCTCTATACCCTTATGCCCCACATTCGGCAAGCAACCCTCTCATGCTGCTCAATCTTCCCATTACTGTCTATATTGTTAGATAGTCAATCTAGCATATACGAACTAAGCATGCTTGAAAATTTAAAACCTGATTATTTTTTAATGGAATACACCAAGGAGTAGCATAAAAAATATTGAATGTTTACAAACATGCACAGTAAGCAATCATTAGATAGCTCATTTTTTATCAAAATGTGTGGTCTTGCAATATCAGCAAATCAGGAGCAATAAAAAAATACAAAAGAAAGACACTTTGTCAATACCGTTGACAATCTTGTTAGGAAGCACATACATAGGAAACCAAATTGCAGATAAAAGACAAGAAATTTTAAAAATATCCAAGCAAATTAGGAATATACATATAACATGGGACATAATCATGAACTATACAATCATCTACCAGAAATCTTCAATACTTTTGATAATCTTTTTAGCGAGAACATACATAGGAAATCAAATATGGACAAAAAGACAAGAAATAAAAACATATGCAAGCAAATTAGGACTATAGATATAACATAGGACATAATCATGAACTGTACAAGCATCTACCAAATCACATTTCTATTAGCATATGCTCTCAAGTTCTACAATTAAGCATTCATCATTTGTCACTCCTCGTGTATTCCACATATGTATGGTTCAATTATAGCTCTAATTAACAATGCAATGAACAATTATACCAAACATTTACGAGATCATAAACTATGTATAGATCAGGTATGTATACATCAAGTATGCTTAACAAAATAGTAAAAATGTGCTCAGTAATGAGTTCTAGTATAGTGTTGTGAGAGATCAATGCAATACCATTAAACAAAGCCAACTAACCATCTGGAATTACTTCACATGGTAATCATGTGAATGCCAATGAAATGAACAACTAAACTGTGTATTGACCAATGTCAATTAGTGGCTTGAAACATGGACAATTTAAGCACTATCAGTTATGAGATATCAACTATCACGTATCGAGATACAACATGATTATTTGCTAGCCTCATTGCATTAAGAAGTCAATTATTTATTCAAATACAACAAGGAATACCAACTATTGAGGATCATAAGCCCATAATGAACAAATTACAATAATGTGTCATTCTACTTCATGTAATCTATCTATACCAATGAAAGCATAATACTAATTCCATTTGTTTATATGTATACACACATGTATGTGTGTGTGTATGTATGTATGCGCACACACATGTATGTACATATACACACATGTATGCATGTATGTATGTATGTATGTATGTACGTACACACACATGTATAAACGTACAGGTACATATGTATGTATGTATAAACACATATGTATATATGCACACATACAGATGTAAAAATTATAACCTGAATTTGGGTTTTTATGAATGTGTTCTAATAAACCGTCGGGTCTGCTGAAACTAAGGCTTGTCTTTTAGAAGATGAAAAGGAGCATTGTTGGCATATGGGAATAGGGTTTCTTTTTGCATGTCTATGCATAGTTTATGACCTCATAAACTATGTATAGTTGATATATACATAGTTTAGTTGCTCATTTTATTGGCATGATTTGCATTGATCTTATTACTAAGCACATGTTTATTGTTTTCCTAAGCAGATTTGAAACAAATTGTTACAACATATATTTATTGTTTTGCTAAGTAGATAGCAAATAGAAATAGAACCATTATACACTGTGTATAGATAAAAGCTATGATTGTCATTGATCTACCATGTATACTACATAAATATAGGTCGAATTTAGTATCCACCCTTTAACAATGCAAAATCGAAACATGTGAATAGAGTCATGGGCATAAACACTTTAGTTAAGTACATCCATACATAGTTTATGACATGGTTGTGTTTAATACAATTGCAATGATCTATACATAGGTTATGACTTGGTTGTGTTTAATGGAATTGCACTGATCTATACATATTTTATGACCTCATAAACTGTTTGCATAAACTATGTATAGATCAGAGCCAAGATTGGCATTGATCTATACATAGTTTACGACCTCATAAACTATGTAGAGATAAAAGCCCTAATTGCCTTTGATCTATACATAGTTGATCCATACAAATTTTACGACTTGCCTCTATTTAATGGTATTGCATTGATCTCTCACAACACTATACTGGAACTCATTACTGGCAAGAAACTATTACATAGTTTAGTTGTTCATTTCATTAGCATTGGCGTGATTGACATCTAAAGTAATTCTAGTTTATGAGTTTCCTATGTTGAATGGTTTTGCATGGATCTATACATACTTGATATATCCATAGTTTAGTTGTTCATTTCATTGGCATGATTCACTTTGATTAATGGTATTGCATTGATCTCTCACAACACTAAACTGGAACTCATTAGTGAGCACATATTGTCTATTTTGCTAAATAGATTCGAAACAAACTATTACAACATATATCGATTGTATTGCTAAGCAAATAGTAGATAAAAATAGAACCAAATCAGATAATCAGAGGTAATGACATGAGCACATACTAAAAGTTATTGTTGAGCACATATTGACTATTTTGCTAAGAAAATTGGCAAAAAACTATGAAATATCTATGTAAAGAAAAAACCCAAAATGCAAAGATGGGTGGGAGAATAGAACCGTGCATGTAGAGATTGGTGGGAGAAGAAACCCCATAGCTGTTAGCCAAAGCAGAGAACAATGGCCCAAAAACTCCAAACTCGCAGGCGTCCACAAAAACCCCCAAATCTCCAAAGCCATTGGTGTCCACAGAAACCCCCAAAACTCCAAACTTGTCGTCGTCCACAGAAACGCCAACCTTGCCCAAAAACACTAGAAACCCAAGTCGTAGGAGGAAAAATGGCTCACAAGTTTGTCTTCCCAAATGCCTCTATCATCTTCCAAAACCCTAATATGGATTTTGCGGACCTGATGATTTGATTAAAATGCCTTCATAAAAATCCATAATCGGGTTTTCATTTTAAATTCCACCTATTTCTTGGAAGAAACTTCTTCCATTTTTGCTCCAAAATTGGAAGAAAATACTGATAATTAGGTTCTACATTTGGTGAACCAAACACCCCCATTTTGCTGCATAACCAAGTTTTTCGCCGTCAAAACCGTATTTTGCCCACGGTATTCCCATAACCAAATGGGGCCTTAGTGAAGTTGAAAGGGTCTTAAAGAGCCTATGAGGAATCATGTTGTTGGAGTTAATGTTCCAACAATAGTAAACTAGCACTTCCAAGCTTTTATGCTTGCAACGATCAACTGATAGGTGTTTACTAATATATTTTAAAACTATAATTTAATGTACATAAATTAAATTAAAATAAAAAATTATTTTATTTAATAAAATAAAATAGAATTATTTTAATAAAATAAATGCATATTATTTATTTTATTTTATTTATCATATATTAATAAATTATCATCACGTATAAAGTGAATAGTAAAAAATAAACTAAAATAATTATAAAAACTAAAAACTAAAGTAATTTAAAGAATATCGGCTTAAATATATAAATTGATAATTATTTTTATCGATCAAAAAAATTGATGATCATTTTTTAAAAAATTCATCAAAAAATATATTATGATAAATATAAAAAGAGATTAAAAAAATAACAACTCCTCCCACAAATATCCTTACATCCTAATCACTTTCCACTTTGGGTATAGTTTGTCAATCCTTTTCAGTTTTCCTTTATACTATTTCTTCTCTATCTAAAGTTTTGCTATGGGTTTTAAGCTAAAAGTAGAATTGATCAGGTGGGCAGGGATCGAAATTATTGTAGGAAATTTTGATTTTAGACTAGTTATAAAAATGGTTGGAAAGTGGTTTGTCTGAGTGTTATCTGGAAGCAAACCAGGGAGAAAGGAGGATCAACGCCCTAAGCAAGTAAGTTCGCAGACTGGTGAAAATCCTCCATTTCACTCTTCTGATAATGTGTATGTTGCTTCAAAAAAGTGTCATAGCGCAAAAGAAGATGTGGATAAGGTTGCAAAAGTTTTCATTCATAGTGTATGAAGAGACTTCAAATTGCAGAAATCATAGTATTAGCTAAACTTATTTATTTTTAAAATAAAAAAATTAGATTAGTTTATAAACTAAAACTTCAATCAATTTTAAAAGTCAAAAGTTAAATAAAAGGAAGAAAAAAATGAGTTAAAAGTGGAGATAATAAGTAAATAATTTTCTAAATAAATAGGAAAATAAGAGAGCTAAAATTAGAGAAAATTAATTATTAAAAATTAAAAAATAAAATAAAATCTCATCTCAATAAATTAAATTATAATTAATTTCTAATTAAAATAAAATAATATTTATTTATTTAAAATAAATAGCCAATAATAACTAATTTAGTAAAATGATAAATTAAAAAAAATTATAATAGCTAATTAAGCTATACAAATAGAAATATTTAAATAATGTACAACATGTCTTATTATTTTATAGTTAAAAAGATTAAGTAAAATAAAATGTAATTTCTTTTTTTTTTAAAGAGGGGTAAACGCTTTGACCTGGAGCTATGAACCAGTGAGGCTACAAACGGGGGACCTCATCCCCATTAGATTTGAACTTTGATGGCAAGGATAACAATCAACAACTTAACCATCACAACATTCCACTATTGGCAAAATGTAATTCTTTTAATAAACTAAATAAATACTATTTATTTAATGTAATTTACTATATATTAATAAATTATCATCTAAAAAATAGTACGCATAAGTGAATAGTAAAAAATAAACTAAAATAATTATAAAATCTAAAAACTAAACTAATTTAAAGTATGTTGGCTTAAATATATAAACTAATAGTCATTTAAAAAACTCAATAAAAAAATTTATTATGAAAAATTAATATAAGAACTATAAAAAGATATTAAAAAATAACAACTCCTCCCACAAATATCCTATTAGCTAAAATAATTTAAAAACTAAAACTTCCATCAATTTTAAAAATTAAAAGTTAAAAGTGGATATAACAAGTAAATAAGTTTCTAAATAAAAAGGAAAACAAGAGAATTAAAATTAGAGATAAATTATAAATTAAATAAAATCTCACCTCAATAAATTAAATTATAAATATTTTTTAATTAAAATATAATAATATTTATTTTAAATAAAAAATGACCAATAATAACTAATTAAGTTAAGTAATAAATTGAAAAATAAGAATTAACAGTAGAGATAATAGCTAATTTAGCTAAATAAATATAAATATTTAAATAATGTATGATATATCTTTTTATTTTATAGTTATAATTTTAAAGTTAAATAAATAATTTTAAAAAATAGTTAATAGTTTAGATGATAACTAATTAAATTACATAATTAGAAAAAAAAGAGTAAAAAGTGAAGTGAAATGAAAATTGATCCAAAAATTATTAACCACAAGGGTTGCCAATTTACTGGTCAAAGGCTAACAATTTTTCGATGAAAAAAGTAATTATACAAGAACAAAGTTCCCACATATAGCTTATCAGCTAAATAAATAAATGATTGTTATTGGTAACACAAGTTCAATTAGGTGCGAGTCAAAGAGTTTTAGTTTGAATCAATTTCTAGTTGTAGTTGTGTTTGAGTTAGGTGTCCATAAGTTTTAGTTAGTTGTATAGTTTGTGTGTGTGTTGTCAATCATAAAGTAGTTTGTTGTCAATCTAATTAGTAGTCATTTGCGAATATTGATGGGTCAAGATATTGTATAAATTTGCATCTATTATTCAATAAGATAAGGTAGAAGTTCTTTCTTTCTCTTCTTTGTTTATGTTGTTCTACTTTTATAATATGGTATCAAAGCCATCTTTGTCTCAAAAGAAGTTGCTACTATGAGAATGTAAGTTTCGTACTACTGCAGATTTTGTTGTTGTGCAATAATGGAAGGTATCTTTAAATTTTTTATTTTAGAAATTCTGAAAATGGATATGCCTCTAGAAAAATATAATGGTCAAAATTTTCATACATGGAAAGTGAAAATGCTAATGCAAGTGATGAATAAAAGTTTGTGGGGCATAGTTAATGGCACTAAAATAGTGTCTACAAATGCTTTAAAAAAAAGATTAATTGGGAAAGCAGAGATGAGGAAGCCAAGTTTATTAATTGTCTTGCTCTTTCTGATTCATAACTACATCATGTTGATTTAGATAAATCATCTAAACAAATTTGGGATTGACTAACTAAGTTGTTTGGAGCAAAAGCAACAAATGCAAAATTTTCTTTAAAGTTTTAGAAATATAAGAGGAGTAACTAAGAGGGGAGCGGTGAATTGGTTACCACAAAAATAAATCTCAGATCCCTTAGATGTCAATACAAAACATAAACTTTGTTGAAATTGTTGTTACTTGGTTAATACATAGGCACTTGATTAATTCTAGCAATATGTTGTAACTCAACAAACACTATAATGTCAATTGTAACTCAACAAATACTAAATGCAGATCTAAAGATATTAAGTGTGATTAACCTTATTAACTTAGTTGCATACACATTAAAGAAGTATCATGAACACAAGTGAAATCGAGATTTAACGTGGAAACCCAATTTGGGAAAAACCACCAATGCAACTAGTTATTGTTTTTCACTCTTTTGAAGTGAGCCCTATTAGGAGCCAACCATGTTAACAGTTACAAAACACACTATTAGGTGTGACCCTATTAGAGGATTTAATCACCCTATTAGGAGTGGTCTTGTTAGAGGTCTTTAGACACTTCAATCTAGAAATGCCACCTTGTTAGAGGATTTGGAAAATAGTTGTTAGGCTAACTCTGTTAAGAGATTTAGTTCACTACTACAATGGCTGATGAGTAATAATGAAATGACATGATTGCTAATGCAACTATATTGTTGATTTCATATCTCAATTCTTGCTCAAATACTTGATCCTTCCTTATTAGATTAATCATTACAGCCCAACAAGGATCTTTTGCTTATCCTTCCAATTCACTTCCTCTAAGCATCTTCTTATCTTCAACAAATTCTCTATTTTCTTCAATCCTCAAATTGACCTTATATTTATATCATATACATTGTCAAGTCGGATTGAATAGAACTTGAAATAGTAATTCTTCATCTCTTTAGTCAGCTCAAACCAACAAACAAATCCATTAAACTTAATATGTCAAAACAAGAAAATCCTTTGTTAGCCAACCCAACTCAGTAGACACTAACACTGAAATGATTTTCATGTGTTAACCAAGTGAACTCAGTTAACACTGCAACTTCATAGACTTCCTTTGGTAACTGAGTGAGCTTAGTTAACACTAGTTCTATGCCAACTTTCCTTTGTTAACCGAGTTAGCTCGGTTAACATTGAACTTCTACAAACTTCTCTTTGGAGCCTGAGCAAACTTGGTAGACACTGTCTTCTAAACTTGGTAAAAACTAGAATGCTCGACAAACACAAGAAACTATTTTCATCACCTGAGTGAGCTCGACATACACTAACTAGTAAAGATATGACATTTTGTGTAACATTAAAGACAATATACAATTGATCAATTGTTTTCAACAATCTCTCTCTTTGGCATTGATGGCAACACACCATGTCATAATACAATAAAATTTTAAAGCAAAATAAAAGTAAGAAAAATATCCTTAGTTTCATTCTGATTCTCATTAATGAGAACTCCATCTAGCAGTGTAAACTCCTTCTGACATCAATCTCTCCTTCTAATTTTAGTTTCTCCCTCTGTCAGCAAACTCTCCAAGTTTATTCTTCATCAAACTTTTCTTCTTTGACATCTTCAAATATCCAGAAAGATTTCTCTAATGTAGTAAACTCGCCCTCTTTAGAAATTTTTTTGTGATATGACAACAAATTCTCCCTCTTTGACATCTTATGCCGGAGATAATATTCAATGAATTTCAATGTACCTAATATACGTATTCATATGCAATCTTCCCTTTCATTACTACATCAATTTGACTGATCTTCAAGAATACTGAGTTGATACATTACTAAATGTTATTTAGTGAGCTTCAGATAGATGAATAACCCCTAGCTTACCTCTTAGATAAAAAAATGCATCCTTCGGTAATGGTTTAGTGAATATGTCTACAATTTGTTCTTTAGTGTTCACATATTCCAATCTTACCTCTTTGTCTTGCACCAATTCTCTCATAAAATGATATTTTATTGCAATGTGCTTGGTCTTGGTATGCATCATAGGATTCTTAGATATATTGATTGCACTAGTATTATCATAGAATATAACCACTAGATCCTTGATTTCTACCTTCATATCTGCCAACAGTTGTTTGAACCAAACAATATTGGAACAATTGATTGTTGTTGCAACATAATCTACCTCTGTTGTAGACTGAGAGATGAAATCCTACTTCTTACTTGTCCAAGACACTAGTCTTTTACCAAGAAAGAATGCTCCACCACTGGTGCTCTTACTGTCATCAACACTTCCCTCCCAATCTGCATCAGTGAAGGCTTTCAAATCTAAGTTGCCTCCTTTTTTGTACCATAATCCATAATCTTTAGTACTCTTGATACCTCATGATTCTCTTTATTTCCATCATATGATTTTTTTTAGGATTAGTTGAAAATCTTGCTACAATACCAACTAACTGTTAATGTTATATCAGGCCTAGTATGTACTACATACTAAAGTTTTCCAATCATAGATCTATATGTGGTCTGATCTACCTCCTTGGAATCATTATTTTTGGAAAGCTTATGTCTAGTAGACATAGGTGTTCCAACTAATCTTGAATCCTCCATTCCAAACTTCTTCAGTATCTCCTTGATATACTTAGATTGAGTAATGTAGATACCATCTTTCTTCTATTGAATCTACAAGCCAACAAAGAATTTGATTTCTCCAAACATTGACATCTCAAATTCCTTACTCGTTTCCTCTGAAAAAGATCTGCACAAATCATCATTTCTAGTAAATATTGTATCATCCACAAAGATTTCTGCCAACACAATCTTCTTATTTGGTCCTTCTTTGATGTATAGGTTATTGTTATCATTTTTCCTTTGAAAACCAATCTTCATCAAATAGTTATAAAGTCTTTCATACCAAGCTTTGGGAGCTTACTTGAGACCATATAATGCTTTGTGCAGTTTACAAATCATATCCTTTTTGCTAGGATCTACAAAACCTTTAGGTTTCTCTATGTAGACTTCTAGAACTCTATTCAAGAATGCAGATTTCACATCCATCTGATACACTTTAAATCCTTTATATGCAACATAAGCAAGTAGAGTCCTAACACCTTTTATTCTTGCAACAAGAGCAAAAGTTTCACCATAATTAATAGCTTTCTCTTGAGAATAACCTTTGCATACTAACCTTGCTTTGTTTCTTGAAACTTCTCCATCTTCATTAAACTTATTTCTAAACACCCACTTAGTGTCAATTACATTCTTATAATTGGGTCTAGAAACAAGATTCCAAGTCTTATTCCTTTCTATTTGTTCTATCTCTTCATTCATTGCTTTAATCCAACTTTCATTAACCAAAGCATCTTTAAATGTTCTAGGTTCAAATTCAATAAGCAAACATGTACCTTTTTAATTTGTTCCTTGTCATTGTACCTTATGTCTTGTCTCCAATGATTTTCTCAGGTGCATGGTGCCTTCTGACATATCTTGCAAGTACAAGTACTTTGGATTTAGAGTTTGTTTCACTTGCCTCACTATGATCTTTTGCATAATGCTTGGGTCCCATTATTTGTGACTTGGGTCCTTTAGACTCAGACTTGGGTTGCACTGGCTACAACTTGGTAGCTTCTAATTGCGATCTGGGTCTCTCGAACTATGAGTTGGGTTGCACTAGCTACAACTTGGGTGCTTTTGGAGATTTTGGGCACTTGAGAAGTGAAGTCTGTTGACTTCCAATTGGATTAGGCAATGTATTAGGTTCAAAGTAAATAAACTATGTGTAGTCTTTAGGTTCTTTGATGCTCTCTTCTTCACTCTTTTATGCAAACTCAGCAATCCTCACATTTGCACTTTCTATGATCTTACGAGTGGTTAGATTCAAACATTTGTATGCTTTATTTCTACTGGAGTATCCTAGGAATATGCCTTCATCACTTTTGACATCAAATTTACCTTTCCTAGTCTCCTTCAAAATATAACATTTGCTACCAAATACTTTCAAGTAACTTACATTAGGTTTATAGCCATGCCATAGTTCATATGGAGTTTGATTTGAGCCTTTCTTTAGTTGATTGAAATATTCTTTTCTATCATCAAGGTCTTGTACAATCCATGATTGATCTATTCCTTCTTTATGCTATATCATTTTGTTGAGGTGTACCAGGGGTTGATACTTGTATCTTGATTCCTTTATCAATGCAAAATTCATTGAATTCATTAAAAATGAATTCTCCTCCTCTATTTGATCTCAAACATTTTAGATTCTTTAATGTTTCCTTCTCAACTCTAGCTAGATACCACTTGAACTTTTGAAAAGCGTTAGACTTATCTTTCAGATACATTATTATCATCATCCTAGAATAATAATCAACAAATAAAATGAAATACTTATCTCCACTATAGCTTTCTATTCTAATAGGTCCACAAAGGTCTGTATGAACCAGCTCTAAGACTTCTTTAGAATGATAGTTCTTGCTTTTGAAACTTGTCTTGCCCATCTTACCAATTTGACAATTCTTGCATATGCCCTTATCAGGTTTCCTTAAACTAGGAATACCTCTCACTCTTTTGTTTTTGCTTATCTTGACTAGATTATCAAAGTTCACATGATACGATCTTTTATGTCGTAACTAGCTTTATTCTACTTGATCAATGAAACATGAACTTTCACTAAGATCTAGGTACAATAAGTTACCTTTTGTTTGATTACCAGACCCAACTAGATTTTATTTTCCATCTAGCAGCTTGGCCTTCTGATTCATGAATTCTACCTTGAATCCAATGTTACTCAATTGTGCCACACTCAATAGATTATGTTTCAGTCCTTCAACCCAATAAGCATTGTCACATCTAAGTTCATTGGTTAGAGAAATACAACCTTTTCCTTTTATGCAACATGATTCATTGTTTCCAAATCTTATACTTCCACCATCATAGTGTTTCATATGTTCAAACTTTGTTTTATCACCAGTCATATGATGAGAACAACCACTATTAATAATCCATGTATCATATTTGCTAACATGAGAAATAAGTGCCATCTTATCTTCTTCATTATCTAATTCATCTTTTACAACAATATAAACCATTTCATCATCATCACTACTATCATAATTTTTAGCCATGAAACAAGACTTCTTACCTTTATCCTTGTAGTCCTTGTAGTCTTTGAAATCCTTCTCGCCTTTGTACTTGTTGTTTTGCTTTTTTTCTTTGTCTTCTCTATTTAGACACCTTGCAGCAATGTGACCAACTTCTTTACAAGAAAAGCAGAGTTGAGGAATTTTACCTTTGTACTTTCCTTTGCCTTTGGGATATCTTCTTGAAAGTAGTACTTCAATGGCTTCAAGATCACTATTAGAACTATCTTCCTTTTCACTTTTAGATTGTTTTCCTTTAGACTTTGTAGCTTTCTTCTTGAGTGACAACTTGGCTTCAAATGCAGACTCAAGATTGCTAGAACTAGGAACATAATTATCATAGTTATCTAGCTCAAACGTTGTCAACCTTCCCATTAGAGCATCCAAAGTTATCTTATTATTGGGATCACATCTCATCTCTTGAATAGTTGATACTCTAATTGTATAGATAGGAAGAAGGGTTCTAAGTACCTTTCTTACAACCGTGACATCATCGATTTTCCCTCCAGAGGCTTTGATTGCACTTACTCTATTTTTTCTTCTCTCAACATATCTTGCAATGTTTTCATCTTCTCTCATCTTCATTTGATCAAATTGACCCCTCAAGCTTTTTCCCTTGGCCCTTCTCACACTATAATCACCTCCATAGATATCTTTCAGCTTGGTCCACATCTCATGAGCAATAACACACCCTTTGACCTCATCAAATTAAGCATAGTTAAGAGTAGATGCAATGTCAATCATCATAATGTTATGATTCTTCTTTCCAGAAATCTCCTCCACAATCAATGTTCTAGTAGGAGTCTTACACTGGGTATTCAAATATTTTAGACCCGAATCACTAATGGTTGCCAAATGTAGCTTCATAAGTTCCTGTCATGCCTCAAAGTTATCTTTTTTCAACTTGGGAATCTATCTTCTGTAAGACATCTTGATCTTAGCTTAGGTCCTTGAAACCTTCTTTGCAAGCACCAAAAGCTCTGATACCAATTGTTGGAAATATATGAGGAGTAACTGAGAGGGGATGGGCAAATCAGTTGCCACAAAAATAAATCCCAGATCCCTTAGATGTCAGTACAAAACATAAACATTATTGAAACTATTGTTACTAGACTAACACACAAGCACTCGGTTAATACTAGCATTATGATGTAACTTGACAAGTACTATAATATCGACTGTAACTCGACAAATACTAAACATAAAAATCTTAAGATATTGAGTGTGATTAACCTTATTAACTTAGTTGCATACACATAAAAGAAATAACGTGAATAAAAGTGACACCAAGATTTAATCTGGAAACCTAATTTGGAAAAAACCACCAATTACAACTAGTTGTTGTTGTCCACTCTTCTGAAGTGAGCCCTATTAGGAGCCAACCCTGTTAAAGGTTACAAACTACATTTTTAGGTGTGACCCTATTAGAGGATTTAATCACCCTATTAGGAGTGGCCCTATTAGAGGTCTTTAGACACTTCAATCTAGAAATTTCACCTTGTTAGAGGATTTGGAAAATAGTTGTTAGGCTAACTCTGTTAAGAGATTTAGTTCACTGCTACAATTGTTAGAGAGTAACAATGAAATGACCTGATTGTTGATGCAACTGTATTGCTAATTTCAAATCTCAATTCTTGCTCAAAGACTTGATCCTTCCTAATCAAATTAATCATTACAACCCAACAAGGATATTCTTCTTATCCTTCCAATTCACTTCCTCTAAGCATCTTTTTATCTTCCACACATTCTCTCTTTTCTTCAATCCTCAACTTGATCCTTCCTAATCAAATTAATCATTACAACCCAACAAGGATATTCTTCTTATCCTTCCAATTCACTTCCTCTAAGCATCTTTTTATCTTCCACACATTCTCTCTTTTCTTCAATCCTCAACTTGACCTTATACATATATCATATACATTGTCAAGTTAGCTTGAATACAACTTGAAAAAATAATTCCTCATCTCTTCAGTCGGCTCAAACCAACAAACAAATCCATTAAACTAAATATGCCAAAAAAAGAAAATCCTTTGTTAGTCGACCCAACTCAGTAGACACTAACACTGAAATGATTTTTCTGTGTTAACCAAGTGAACTTGGCTAACATTTCAACTTTGTAAACTTCCTTTGGTTACCAAGTGAGCTTGGTTAATACTAGTTCCATGCCAATTTTCCTTTGTTAACCGAGTTAGCTTAGTTAACACTAAACTTCTGTGAACTTCTCTTTGGAGCCTAAGTAACTCAGTAGACACTATCTTCTCAACTTGGTAAACACTAGAATTGTCGACAGACATAGGAAATTGTTTTCATCTCCTGAGTGAGCTTGACATACACTGAGTTGTAAAGATATGACATTTTGTGTAACATCAAAGACAATATACAATTGATCAATTGTTTTCAATATAAGTTTGTAGCTATTTAGTTTTAAAATGTCAGATGAAATTACTATGTCTAACCACATTAGTAATTTGAGATCTCTAATCAAACAACTGGCTAAAGTTGGTGTTGTAATTGATAAAGATGATGCTAAAGTTATCTTGCTAAATAATTTTCCTTCAAAATATAGCAATGTTGTTTTTACTCTCAATCAAACATCTTCACAAATTTTAGAAGATGTGGTTTTAACACTCTTGGTTGAAGAAAAGAGAAGTTACAGGGGATTTAAGAGAAATATTCAACTCATTCATGCATTATCCACAAAGAACAATATGGGAAAGAGAATGTATGATAAGAATGAAACTAAATGTTTCTATTGTAAAAAGTTAGGAAATATTGCAATCAATTGTAAAAATTCATGCAAATGACCTTCTCAAAGGTAATATTAAAGAATCAAAAAATATAGTTGTTCATATTGAATCACCTGATGTTGTTGGTGATGATGACATCATTCAAAATGAAGAACTTGTTTTATTTTGAAGAAGTTTATGCTTTGGAAATAGGAAATAATGTAGTAGAGGCTAGATAGATGCTCAAATAGTCTAAGGTGCTATAGGATCAAAGAAACTATGCATTTACGAGGGTTATGAGACACACATGTGTGGATTGGTGTCTAATAGAGCAGGGAGAACCCGAAAGTCTAGAAGCTTGGCATCATACATTTATGAGGACTATGAGGTATTTCATGTGGAGATGGTGTGTCCAATGGTGTTTTGAAGTTGGATGATAGTACCAACAGTTAGGAGCAACTTGAGGAAGTCTTACTCCTTATGACCTATTTTCAAAGTCTAATTTCTACATAATGTTTTCTTTAGTTGTCACATTAAGTGGGGGTGTTGGAGTTAGTGTTCCAACAGTAGTAAATAAATGATTTTTGCTCATGTGGAAATCCTTATTTGAGTTGTTAGCAACACAAGTTCAATTTAGGTGTGAGTCAAATAGTTTTAGTAAGAATCAATTTCTAGTTGTAGATGTGTTTGAGTTAGGTGTCCATTAGTTTCAATTAGCAGTCAAGATTATGTGTTTATTGCCAATCATAAAGTAGTTTGTTATCGATGTAATTAGTAGTCATTTAGGAATGTTGATGGTGTTGGAAACTTACAATTAGAATACTTTTTGTTTTGTCATTGATGTCAAATTTACTGATAAGACATGTTGATATCTAATCTAAATGTCATATCTATTTGATTGATGAAGAGGATTTGAGGAGTAACTCATAACAATATCACCTAGAGGAAAGGTTGAGTTATGAAAAGGAAGCTATAGTGGACATTTGATTAGTTAGACTTTTGATAAGACAAAGCAATTTTTTATATCAGGAATATAGATCTTAACCGAGCAAAAAAAGTAAAAGATTAAGGAATGTTGAGTGATGCAAGTGTTAATCAAGTTCTAGTGCAAGCTAATCAAATCTAGTGTTGACCAAGCATCAAAATCAACTAAGCAAGTTAGTTGATGTCGAGCTAGAAGTTCTACAGTGATCGAGTGATTAAGTGATGAACAAGTGTTAGAACTTAGTGATTGTCGAGTGACAATATTTTGAATGTATTTGAGAAATTGTGATTTCCAATTGACTCAGTTGATTTCTTGGGATATGTAAACCATGTTGAACATAAGATTGATGAGTTGGATCATTTAATTCAAGGTGAGGATTAGGTATAATACCTATGATTATATTCAAAGGATGAGAAGTTTCTAGAAAAGAAGGAAGATGAACAAATACAATGAATCTAATCATAAACCCTAAGATCTATGGTGATTATGAAAACAACAAAGCTAGAATTACCTATTTAAGGAGGTATAGAGTTGAAGGAATATATAGTGAGAGAGAAGCAAGAGAAATGATTTTCTTACACTAATGTTGTTGAAGTTGATAGGTAAATCTAAGGAGAAGGCTTAAGTTTGAAAGGAGAAGATTGACTGCTTGAAGGGTTGCAAAGAAAATCAAGAACAAAGATGACAATGGGGACATTATCAATGAATCAACACATGAAATGAACAGCGATTTGAACCTAAAAAACTAATTTGTAATAATATAGATCAAAACCTATTGTTTTCTCTCTAATAATTGTAAACAATTTGTATTGAAATCTTTTTAATAGAGGTTGACCTAACAGTTATTTGAATGACTTAACAGTATATGTAAATCCTTTAGCAAAGTGACATTCTAAATGGAATGATCAAATTGCTTTGACAAGGCCACTCCTAACAAGGTGATTAAATCCTCTAACCAAGTCACATTTAATAGTCTGTATTGTAACCTTTAACAAGGTTGGCTCCTAACAGAGCTTACTTTGAAAGAGTGAAAAAGTGGTGACATGTTTCTGGTGGTTTTTTCCAAATTGGGTTTCCACATAAAATCCTAGTGTCAAAATTGTATTGAATGTTTTATAATGTTTTAAATTTGATAAAGTTTACATTTAGCAAGTATGTTATGTTTAGGACAGTAATATTTTTTTATTGGTACGGTAAAGATCGAGCAACAACAGGATAAGTAGAACAATGAATGTTTATATGTTTAATTGTTCAAACTGTACTTATGGAGCTTGAGTAATTGATTCACCCCCCCAGTTATTATAAACATTTATAACAATCGATATTAGAGCACCAGTGCTTACAGAGAGAAGTTTGAAGGTACTTAAAGAAAAAGATCATGACTCACAAAAGGAAGGTAACAAAGTTGAACAAGGAGAACTTTCCTACATGGAAAATCTTGGTGAGGTTGCATATATCTAGTGTAGGTGATGCTGCTATAAACTTTGTGGATAATGAGTATGTTAAGATAACAACTACTCCTTTGACAATTGAACAACTGAAGCAAAACCAAGAACACAATCAAGCAATGTTGGAGATTGCCTCAACCCTAAGCTATGTTAAGGTTTATGATATAAAAGAATGTGATAGTGTAAAGATAATGTGGGACAAACTGAAGACCATACATGGAGGTGATGACAATGTCTTTAGAGCTTGAGAGGTAAATTTGATGACATGAGAATGGTGGAAGGTGAAAACATAGTATAATAATGTACAAGAGTTAAAGAAGACGTCAATGTTATTTGTGGTGCAAATGGAGAAATCAAAGATGAAATAGTGATAAGAAAGGTATTAAGGACTCTACTTCTTATATATGCCATTAGAGTTTATGCAATACAAGAATTGAGATGTACTCTAGGTAACACTTTGACTTTGGAAGGTGTAATTGGTAGACTTATTGTTTTTGAGATGTGTAACTTTGATAACTACACACCTTCTATTATTGATCTAATTTTAAGTCACAACTAGTTCTTAGCAAAAAAAAAGGAAAACATGTGCAGAGTGACAGTGACAATTCTAATGATGAGCTTGATGAAATTGAAGACCTTATTGAAAAATAAAAATGGAAGAGGTAGAGGTAAATACAAAGATAGACTACCTATTATTTGTTTTTCATGCAACAAGGATGTGTTTGAGTTAGGTGTCCATAAGTTTCAATTAGTAGTCGAGTTTATGTGTGTGTTATCAATCATAAAGTAGTTTGTTGTCAATGTAATTAGTAGTCATTTAGGAATGTTGATGGGTTAAGATATTGTATAAATCTGCATCTGTTATTCAATAAAATAAGCTATAAGTTCTTTCTTTCTCTTGTTTGTTTTTGTTGTTCTACTTTTACAATACAAGTCTTGCTAAGTGCATGGCTCCAACATTGAAAAGGGATGAGGCAGGGGTCTTCCCCACTCATGCTCTCATATCAGATAGCTACAAATATTTCATAGAGGACCTCCATAAAAAAAGTGTTGAGATAGAGTTTATTTATTTATTTTGAGTGGATAATCTCTGTACATCATTGTATTATGATCGTGGTTAATGATGGAGTAATGTATGTGGTCATTATAATGTTTTTCATTTTGTATGCAATTATAAGTGAAAGGAAAATTGGAATTGTTAACTAATTAAGATTAAAATTTTGTTACTATAAGAATTGTATGATAAATTATAGTTGTCCATTGAAAATTAAAATTATTAGGTTCTTCCAATGCTTTGACTTACAGACTTTATTGAAACCAAAGTAAAAAACAATAAAAGGTTAGAAGAGAGAGCTAATAACAAGGAAACTTGGGAAATAAATTTTGCAAGAGTGAATTAGGGAGCTTCCATGGCTAGATTTATAAACCTTAAACTGAAGTTGTCTTTCATCAAGATTAAAAAAATTTAAAAAATATTTTTAAAATATTTTTAAAAACTTATGTAAGTTGAGTATTTTTCAACTTGCACTTCTATTTTATAAAACAATACTTTGATGGTTGGTTGAAGATAACAATTAAATATGTGCAAGTTTTTTTTGAATAAATTTAAAATTAAATATGTGTAAGTTGAATCATGTAGTGTGTTATTAACTTGTGTTTTTTTAACAGATTAAGCATATGAAGGTTGAACTACATAGTGTGTGTCTCTGACTTTTGTTGGTCGTGTTTTTTAACCTACATATTTTTAATTAATAATAATTAGAAAAATGACTAAAATAAATTGCTAAACATGTAGGTTGAACCACATAATATGTTTCAAGCTACATGTCTTGAAATATGTGTGTGTGTGTGTGTGTGTGTGTGTGTGTGAAGATATAAATGGACATTGTGTGGGGTGAGCCCACAATAGTAAGTAACACTTTTTGGAGGAAGAAATTTGTCCAAAAAGGCAGATGTGCTTGATTTTAGTTGAGCTCTGACACTTTTGATAAAAAGTTAATTGCTTTCGATTGAAAGTGATTAGATCAACACTTTTGACAAAAAGTAACTAACATAGGTACTTTTTATCAAAAGTGCATAGTTACTTTTGATCAAAAGTATTTAGGGCAAAATCAACGTTAATAACTAACTTTTTAACTCACAATTCATCATTGTCATAGTCACCCCTACGAGTTTTTATTGAAAGTGGACATGGGTAGACATCTGACTGATTAGTCACCTATCCAGGTCGATAATATTTTGAGTTTTGTAAAGTTTTAAGTATATTTTTAATGTATATGTCTATATACACATACATATTGTGTGTGTGTGTGTGTGTGTGTATATGTGTATGTATACATATATATTATTTTTATTTATACATATACGTGTATATATGCACATATATGTGTGTATATATATATGTATGTAGATATATGTATATACACACGCGCAGACACACACACACACATGTTCTTTTTTAATCTATATATGTTTCAATTTTATTAATGCACACATACATACATAGATATACATATGTATATCTATGTATACATATATATACATATGTATATCTATATATGTATATATATATATATATATATACATATATATATGTATATATATGTATATGTATATATATATATATATGTATATATATGTGTATATATATATATATATATATGTGTGTGTGTGTGTGTGTGTGTGTGTGTGTGTGTGTGTGTGTGTATATATGTGTATATATATATATATATATAGATTTTATGTGTGCATATGTATATATGTATATATATATATATATTTTTCATGTATGTTTGTTTAGATTTTATGATATTGTGCATGTGTATTAATGTTTTAGTGTAATATTTTATGTATATATGTTTATATTTATATACACATACATATATACATGTATGTGTGTATATGCATATATATGCATGTACATATATATTTATTAATGTATGTGCTTGCATATAAATACATACATATGTGTACACTTGCACATGTTTAAATACACATGCATGTATAAATGTATAGATATCTAGATCTAGATATGTACATGCATGTGTATTTATACATGTGTATGCACGCATGCGTGTGTGTGCATGTACCATAATCCTAAGGTCTCTAACCCTAACATTTAACCATAACTAATAGATTGACTCTAGGTTCCTTAACCATTATCAAAACCCTAGAACCTAACTATGTAAAACTAGATCCATATTGTAATATTAAACCTACATTAAACCATAGTGAATCCTAATCATAACACCAATCTAAGTTAAACCAATCAAATTAAAAACCCCAACCATAAATAAATATATATCGTGCAATTATTTTACTAAAGAAAAATTAAGCCCCAATTAAATCTAATTAAACTTTCTAAATCCATCCCTCACCCTCATACATGTATGAACTAGAGACCATGACCTAGTTTAGAAATTCATGATGGATTGATGTTTGATTTTGAACATGCTCATGTCATAGTTCAATTAGGACTAAAAGTTACCGTGTAGGCCCTTTTAAACACGTACACATGAAGTATGTATAGATCATGACCTCCCTGTTACCACATGATATATTGACTTTTGAAACTTTAGATAATCCCCTTAAGGCATCTTGTGTACTAAGACCTACTAAACATGTTTGCATGAACTAGAAACCATGACCTATCTAAGAAAACAATGATCTAGATTGATACATTTGGTTTTATATTCTCCCCTTAAGCCATCATTTTAGGATCACTTTCAACATTTTCATATATTTCAATGTTCGATTATAGATTCTCTCCTTAATGAACATCCTAAATTAGGACCCCTATAAACACATATTTAAAAAACTATGATGGATTGATATTTGATTTTCCCCTTAAGATGTATCCTATTAGAACCCCTTTATGATTTATGCATGCATACATTTTTGGAAATATAGATGGAGTAACTGAGAGGGGGGAGGGGGGGGGGGGTGAATTAGTTACCACAAAAATATTTCAGATCCCTTGGATGTTAATAATAAAACTAATTGCTACTATTATTCGGTAAACACACAGAAATTGTTGTAACTCAGTAAAAGGAGTGTGATTTACTTATTTCCGATCTTAAACATTCACAATGAATAACTTGAAAGCATAAAAGAAATAACATGAACACATGAGACACCAAGATTTAACGTGGAAACCCAATATGGGAAAAACCACCAATGTAACTAGTTATTATTTTACTCTTTTGAAGTGAGCCCTGTTAGGAGCCAACACAGTTAAAGGTTACAAAACACACTGTTAGGTGTGACCTTGTTAGAGGATTTAATCACCCTGTAACGAGTGGCCTTGCAAGAGGTCTTTAGAACAATTCAATGAAAATGTCACCTTGTTAGAGGATTTACAACTTTCTGTTAAACCAACTCTGTTAAGAGATTTTGGGATCATTGCTACAATGGTAAGAAAATAACAATAAAATGGCTTGAATGAGATGCAACTAAATTGCTGATTTATAGATCTCTATTCTACTTCATGCTAGATCCTTCCTGATTGAATATTACTTTTATGCTCCTTAAGGATATTTGACCTTCCTTCAAGTTCGCTCTCACACGTTCCTTCTCAATCAATCAATACACTTGCATTCTCTCACATACATTAGAATCTCAACTTGACCTTATATTTATACCATACAAATTATCAAGTTGGCTCAATTACAACTTACAATGACCAATAAGAATTACCACAGTCGGCTGAAATCAATACTTGAAATAATTAAACTTCATATCCCCAAATCAACAAAATCCTTCATTGGCTAACTTTGCTCGGTAAACACTGATCCTGAAATGATTTCCTATGTTAACCAACAGAAGCTTGGTTAACTCCGCAAACTTGCAAAATCCTTTGGCAACCGAGTGAACTCGATGAACACTGACTCTAACCAACTTTCCTTTGTTAACCATGAGAACTCGGTTAACACTGCTTTCTACCATAATTTCCTTCGACACCTGAGTGAGCTTGGTAGACACTGTCTTCACATAGTAATCTCTAGGAATGCTCAGTAGACAAGGAAAATTGCCTTGCTAACCAAGTGAGCTTGGTAAGCACAGATTGACAATTGATATGACATTTGTGTAATAGCAAAGACAACACACAATTAGACAATTGTATCAAACAATCTCCCTCTTTGGCATTGATGGCAACACAACATGTCATAGCACAATGAAATTTGAAAACAAGATTTTCTCTGACAGAAAGTTTTCTCCCTCTTAGATTTTATTCCACAAGCTTTTTCTTTTATGTAGTAATCTTCCTCTGTGAAGGAATTACATAGCTTCTTCCTCAAATTTTTTTTAGAAAGATATGATAGTAAACTCTCCCTCTTTGACAACACATGCCAAAGACAACACATACCAAATAAGTATCAATGTACCTTGAGTACTGATTCATATGCTATGTTCCCTGGACTATGCTACATCAACTGATAGAACTTCAATTTGGTTCATATTGATGCATCACTTGAAACTTCATTTAGTGAGCTTTAGATAGGGGAATGACCCCTAACTTACCTCTTAGATACAAGAATGCATCCTTAGGTAATGGCTTGGTAAATATGTCTGGAATCTGTTCTTTTGTTTGGACATATTCCAATCTAATTTCTTTGTCCTGCACCAATTCTTTGACAAAGTGGTATTTTATAGCAATGTGCTTGATTTTGGAATGCATCACTAGATTCTTTGATATGTTAATTGCACTTGTATTATCACAAAACATGACAACTAGTTCTTTGATCTCAACCTTCATGCATTCCAAAAACTGTTTATACCAAACAATATTAGAACAATTTACTACTACTGCAACATATTCTTCTTTTGTTGTAGATTAGGATGTGCAATTTCAATTTTTACTTGTCCAAGATACCAACCTTTTACCAAGAAAGAATGCTCCACCACTTGTACTCTTTCTGTCATCAATATTTCTTTCCCAATCAGCATCAGTAAATACTTTTAAGTCCAAATTTCCTCCAAGTTTATACCATAAGCCATAATCTTCAGTACCTTTCAAGTATCTCAAGATTCTTTTGATTGCCATCATATGATTTTCTCAGGGTTTTGCCAAGAATCTTGCCACTATATCAACTGCAAGAGTAATATTAGGGCTTGTATAAACTACATACTTTAATTTTTTAAATCATTGATCTATATAAGGTCTGATCTACCTCTTTTGAGTCATCATCTTTGGTAAGCTTTAGTCTAGTACACATCGGGGTTCCAACTGGTTTTGAATCTTCCATACCAAACTTCTTGAGTATCTCCTTAATGTACTTAGACTGAGTAATGTAGATACCATTCTTGCTCTGTTATATCTGCAATCCAACAAATAATTTAATCTCACCAAACATAGACATTTCAAATTCTTTGTTCATTTACTCTAAAAATTCTTTACATAGATCATCATTCCCTGTAAATAAAGTATCATCCACAAATATTTCTGCCAAAACAATCTTGTTATCTGGTCCTTTCTTGATGTACAAACTACCGTTATCATTAGTTCTCTGGAAACCAATCTATATAAAGTAGTTGTGCAACCTCTCATATCATGCTCTAGGAGCTTGTTTCAGAGCATACAATGCTTTGTGTAATTTGCAGACCATGTCCCTTTTGTCTGGATCAACAAAACCTTTTGGTTGTTCAATGTAGACTTCTTCATCAAGAATACCATTGAGAAATGCAAATTTAACATCCATCTGATATACCTTAAATCCTTTATGTGCTTCATATGCAAGTAAGGTTCTAACACCTTCCAATCTTGCAATAGGAGCAAAATTTTTACCATAATCAATGCCTTCTTCTTGAGAATATCCTTTACGCACCAATCTAGCTTTATTTCTTGATACCTTACCATCTTCATTCAACTTATTCCTAAATATCCATTTTGTTCCAATCACATTTTTGTCTTTAGGCCTAGGTACAAGAGTCCAAGTCTTGTTCTTCTCTATTTGCTCTATCTCTTCATTCATAGCCTCAACCCAACTTTCATTTTCCAATGCATCTTTGACATTTCTAGGTTCAAAATCAGCAAGTAAACATGTATCTTTTAGCTTACTTCTTGTCATAGTAGCTTCTGATTTATCTCCACTAATATGATCTAGCACATGATGCCTCCTGACATACTTGGCTAATATAGGTTCCTTGCCTTTTGAATGAATTGCATTGTCATCTTCTTGAACTTCAACTTCTGGTTCTGGTTGCTCAGATTTGGTAGGCATTGGCTCGGTAGCTTCAGAATGTGACTCGGGTCCTTGTGACTTGGTTCAAACTTCTTGCAACTAATGTATCAGTTTTGATGTAAGAAAATCTCCTATAATCCTTTGGTTCCTTTTTGCTTTCTTCTTCAGTCCTTTTTGTAAACTCATCAATTCTCACATGTGCACTTTCTATGATTTTATGAGTAGACAAATTCAAACATCTATATGCCTTACTCTTGCAATAATATCCTAAAAATATACCTTCATCACCTTTCACATCAAAATTTCCTTTTCTAGATTCTTTCAAGATATAACATTTACTTCCAAATACTTTCAGGTAACTTACATTAGGTTTATAGCCATACCATAACTCATAGGGAGTTTTATATGAGTCCTTCTTCAACTGTACTCAGTTTAATGTATGAAATGTAGTGCTGATAACTTCCTTCTAGTATTTGATAAAAATGTTCTTTCCAATCATTAGAGTCCTTGCACAATCCATAATAGATTTGTTTCTCCTTTCAGCTATTCCATTCTGCTTGGGAGTTCCAAGGGTTGATACCTATCTTTTGATTACTCTTTCAATGCAAACGTTATTGAATTCATTGGAGATAAATTCACCACCTCTATCTAATCTTAAGCATTTCAGTCTTTTCCCTATTTATTTCTCCACTCTTACCAAATACCATTTGAATTTCTCAAATGCTTTTGACTTCTCTCTTAGATACATAACAATCATCATTCTAGAGTAGTCATCAAGAACAAGAATAAATAATTTTTCTGCACTATAGCTTTCTATTACAATAGCTCCACACAAATCAGTATGCACAATTTCCAAGATATTTTCTGACTGATAGTTTTTGCTTTTAAAACTAGTCTTTCCCATTTTGCCAATCTGATAATTCTTGCATAGACCAACATCAAGTTTCTTGAAACTAGGAATGCCTCTTACTTTCTTGAATTTTCTTATTTTCACCATGTTATCAAAATTTATATGACATAACCTTCTGTTCCATAACCAAATTTCTTCAACTTGAACAATAAAACATGAGCAATCACCAAGATCAAGATAAAATAGGTTACATTTTGTTTGTTTTCTTGATCCAATTAGTTTTCCTTTATCATCCAGCAGTCTTGTCTTGCCATGCATGAATTCCACTTTGAATCCAATATTGATTAGTTGTCCCACACTTAGAAAATTATGCTTTAGTCCTTCAACCCAATAGGCATTATCACATACAAGTTCTTTGGTTAATGAAATTTGACCTTTCCCTTTTATGCAACAAGGTTCATTGTTTCCAAACCTTACACTACCACCATCATAGTCCTCAAAGTGTTCAAACTTTTTTTTTTCACTAGTTATATGATGTGAACATCCACTATCTATGATCCATGTATCATTTTTGTTCACATGAGAGATAAGTGACATCTTATCTTCTTCATCATCAGATTCATCTTTTACTGCAATGTAAACTATTTCATCTTCACTATTATCATAATCTTTAGCCATAAAACATGTCTTCTTACCTTTGTCCTTGACTGATTTGTGATTTTTGAAATCCTTCTTGCCATTGCACTAGTGACCTTTCTTCTCATCCTTGCTTTCTTTGTTTGGGCACCTGGCTGCAATATGACCAATTTCTTCACATGAAAAGTAGATTAGGGGAACTTTACCTTTGTATTTTCCTTTGCCTCTAGAATATTTTCGTACAAGTAGAGCTTCAACAACTTCAAGATCACTGTCAGAGCTTTCCTTTGATTCTTCTTCACTTTCTAATTGAGTGTCCTTTATTTTCTTGCCTTTTTCCTTATGTGAAAGCTTGGCCTCAAATGCAGATTCAATATCCTTGGAAGCTGGAACATAATTGTCAAAGTTATCTAGCTCAAAGGTTGTCAATCTTCCTACTAAGATATCCAAAGTTATCTTATGATTTGTCTCACGCCTCCTTTCTTGAATAGCAGATGCTCTAATTGCATAAATAGGAAACAATGTTCTAAGAACTTTACTTACAACAATTTCTTCCTTGATTTCTCCTCTAGATGCTTTGATTGCACTGACACTTGGTTTGATCCTTTCAACATATTTGGCAATGTTTTCATCTTCTCTCATTCTCATTTGATCAAATTGTCCTCTAAGGCTTTCTGCTTTGGCTCTCCTGACATTGTCATCACCACCATAGATTTCCTTAAGCTTGTTCCACATTTCAAAAGTGGTTTTGCAATCCTTGATATCATCAAATTTCTCATAGCTTAGAGCAAATGCAATATCTATCATCATGGTGTTATGGTTCTTTTTCTCAATAATGTCTCCAACAGATAATGTACCTGTGGGAGTTGTGTATTCTTAATCAAGGTATTTCAATCTTGAATTACCAATGGAAGCCAGATGAAGTCTCATGAGTCCCTACCATGCTAAAAAGTTATCTCTACTAAGCCTTGGAACTTCTTTCTTGTAAGACATCTTGATCTTTAGCTTAGGTCCTTGAAACCTTTCTTGCAAGCACCAAAAGCTCTGATACCAATTGTTGGAAATATAGATGGAGTAACTAAGAGGGGGGTGAATCAATTACCATAAAAATATTTCAGATCCCTTGGATGTTAACAATAAAACTGATTGCTGTTGTTATTGGTAAACACACAGAAATTGTTGTAACTCAATAAAAGTAGTGTGATTTACTTATATCCAATCTTAAACATTCAAAATGAATAAATTGAAAGCATAAAATAAATAACATGAACACATGAGACACCAAGATTTAACATGGAAACCCAATATGGGAAAAACCACCAATGTAACTAGTTACTATTTTCACTCTTCTGAAGTGAGCCTTGTTAGGAGCCAACGCGGTTAAAGGTTACAAAACACACTATTAGTTTTGACCTTGTTAGAGGATTTAATCACCCTATAAGGAGTGGCCTTGCAAGAGGTCTTTAGAACAATTCAATGGAACGGTCACCTTGTTAGAGGATTTACAATTGGCTGTTAAACCAACTCTGTTAAGAGATTTTGGAATCACTGCTACAATGGTAAGAAAGTAACAATGAAATGACCTGAATGAGATGCAACTAAATTGCTGATATATAGATCTCTATTCTACTTCATGCTAGATCCTTCTTAATCAAATATTACTTTGCTGCTCCTCAAGGATATCTGACCTTCCTTCAAGTTTGCTCATAGACTTTCCTTCTCAATCAATCAATACGCTTGCATTCTTTCACATACATTAGAATCTCAACTTGACCTTATATTTATACCATAAAAATTATCAAGTTGGCTCAATTACAAATTACAATGACCAATAAACATTACCATAGTCAGCTGAAATCAATACTTGAAATAATTAAACTTCATGTCCCCAAATCAACAAAATCCTTCATTGGATGACCCTGCTCGGTAAACACTGATCCTGAAATGATTTCTTATGTTAACCAATAGAAGATTGGTTAACTCTATGAACTTGCAAAATCCTTTGGCAACCAAGTGAACTTGGTGAACACTGACTCTAACCAACTTTCCTTTGTTAACCATGAGAACTCAATTAACACTGCTTTTTGGCATAATTTCCTTTGATGCCCGAGTGAGCTTGGTAGACACTGTCTTCACAAAGTAATCTCCAACAATGCTTAGTAGACAACGAAAATTTCCTTGCTAACCAAGTAAGCTTGGTAAGCATAGACTAACAACTGATATGCCATTTGTAACATCAAAGACAACACACAATCAGACAATTGTATCTAACATACATATGAGCTAGATAACATGATCTAGAGTTTAAAAAATCATGATGGATTGATGTTTATTTTAGATTATTCCTTTAAGCCATTCCTTTTAATATCCCTTTCAACATTATTGTTTATCAATGTTCCATTTTATAGTTGCTCCTTAAGCCATCCTATTAGTGCCCCTTTGTATATGTACACATGTATGAACTATTTAGATGACCTAGTTTAGAAAATTATGATTGATTAAGGTTTAATTTTTGGTTCTCTCATTTCGAGACATCTTATTAAGACCCCTTACATTATTATGATCTAGAGATATAACATTTTAATTTTAGATTATCCCTTTAAGTCATCCTATTAAAACCCCATTAAATATCCATGCATGTTTAAGCTAGAGATCATTATGCCTAGTTTGGGAAAATATTATCTAGATTGATGTTTGTTTTTAGTTTTTTCCCTTAAGCCATCCTTTAATGACCCCTTTCGTGTGCATGTTCATTTCATGTTTAGGACTTATATGTGCATGTTTGTTTCATGTATATGACTTATATGTGTATGCTCATTTAATGGTCATATAAATGATGTGTATGTTCATTTCATGTTATGAAGTTTATATATGTGTATGTTTATATCATGTCTGGGACTTTTATGTGCATGCTCATTTCATGTTCATATAAATGATATGTGTACATTTATTTAATATAGATGGTCTACATGTGTATGTTCATTTAATGTTTAGGACTTATATTTGTATGTTCATTTCACGTTTAGTTCACTTATATGTGTATGTTCATTTCATGTTCAGGATTTATATGTGTATGCTCATTTAATGTTCATATAAATAATATGTATATGCTCATTTCATGTTTAAGACTTATATGTGTGTGTTCATGTTTCATGTTTAGGACTTATATGTGTAAATTCATTTCATGTATATGACTTATATGTGTATGTTCATTTAATCTTCATATAAATGATATATACATGTATGTTCATTTCATGTTTAGGACTTATATATCTATGTTTATTTCATGCTTAGAACTTATATGTGTATGTTCATAAATAGTATTCATATAAATGTTACGCACGTATGTTCATTTAATGTTTAGTCCCATATGTGTACATTTAATATTTAGTACTTATATGTGTATCTTATGAATTTAATATAAATGATGCATGTGTATTCTCATTTCATGTTTAGGACTTCAAGATATACATACATGTTGTTATTTCATATTTAGGACTTGCCTAGAGTCTAAGATCATGGGCTCTATATAAATATAATTACATGTACATAGTTTTATCTAGTTTTTTTAAATGTCATTTTAATAATGTTTAGGTACACAAATATGTGCACATATACACATTTACATACTAGCTCAACATCCTACTCATCACATGGTAGATCAACCTATTCCATTGCACCAACCTATTTCCCCCAACCACCTATTCCACCTATGCAATAAGCTATTCCACCCCAATAACTATATGATCACACTAATCTGGAAATTTAGAGACTTCAAAATTCTTCGACTAGAGGCACATGCTCCAATGTATACCATAGGACATGACAGATAAATTAGGTATTTTAGTTCACATTCAGGATGAGATTCATGGTGTTACTCCATATTTTGTTGCTACCCTATAGATAGTATTTGAGAGTAAGAGACAAGACATATCTTTGGGTATTTATTTGGCTCAGGTACAAGGCTTAATGCCCAAAGAGACCCTAAAGAAGGAATGTTTCCCTTATTATGTGGATCAAAATTTTGTGAAGGGGTATGAGGTTATGAAGTGTACATATCCACATATGGTATCATTGATATACCGATGCTTTTGTGCTACTCATGATCATTATCTAAATCATGACAAGATTCTACTCTATTTTGCACATCTTTTTTTTGAGGTTCTCTTAGGAAGGGTGGTGAATTGTTGATCTCATATTGGTTTTGACATATGAGTGTCTATATAGTTAAGTCATTTACAAGTTAGAACTTAGTTCATGCAAAAATGCATGTCGAGCATAACATGTCGAATAGTGCATGCCAAACATAGTGCATGCCGAGTGAGATACTTGATAAGTGTCAAGTAAACAATTAGTGCCAAAGTCACTCAAGTGTCAAGTAGTCAGTATATGCTGAGTCATTTAGATTTTGAGTGACAACATTGAAGTTGTAGTTGATATAGAGCATCAGGGACTTCAGATGCTGAGTAAAATATTTTTGACATAGTTGTTTGTAATGGCACAAACTATATGTAAACCATTTTGGAGCTGACTTAAGGATTGTTTTGTGATCCTAGATGATAAGAAAAAATCTTAATTGATAATCCCTATGTAGTACATGCAACCAATCAGTTAAAGGGATGAATTGAGCAGTTAGACGGATGAATTAAAATCATTGATTCATACCTAACCTTAGTCACCTAGATAGGTAAACCCTAAAACATGTTGTGAGCGAAGAGAGAAGTTTGTCTGTGCAAAAAGAGCATTTAGTGTGACTAAGGAAGAGTGTTCATAGTGTATGAATTATAGAATCAATTAGAGGATAACATAAGAAAGGAGTTAGAGGACAAAGGAGATATATTTGATTAGAGGAGGATTGAGGATACATGCAAAGAGGTGATATGTTACCTAGCAGCAAAGTGCTAACCACAGGATCATTGCTGAGACATTCTAATAGGTGAATCATTTAAATCTCTTAATAGACTAGTCTTAATAGGCTTTTGTAAATCCTTTAATAGGGTGCTTACTTCATTGTAAGTTGAAGTCCTTTAACCAAGCTTTAACAAGGTAAGATCTAACAATCTTGTAAGCCTTTAACAGGGCAGACCTTTCACAGGGTAGATCATGTTTCATGATCAAACATTGTAACCTTCATTAGATATACTTTACAACTACAGTAGTGAAGATTTGTAGGTGTCATCCCCACTCCAGTTTTACGTTCTCATTGGAGGGTTTCTAGGTAATCATATCTATGTCATATGTTTGAATATTTTTTTTTTTCATGTTATGGATGTATGTGCTTAATTTGGTATTTTAGTTTACATGCACAATTGTGAGATGGATCTGTGGTGAATGATTTTATGGTTGAAGTTTTGAAGTGCTCATTCACCCCCCCTCTTAGAGTTTACTTTTCCTGTTGTATTTCCAACAATTGGTATCAAAGACTAGTTCTCTAGAAAGTAAAGCTTTGCAACTTTGACAAGAAAGATCTTGAAGATGGAAGTCTACAAGTTGGGAAAGATTATTAAGAACTAGAAGATTGAAATACAACTTATCCTACATCAGTTGAATGAAGTAAGAGATGAGTTGAAGAGATCATTGAAGAGGAGGAAAGAGATAGCTATTCAAGAGAATGATACACAATACCAAGAGATTAACACTACTGAATTGTTTGTAGATGGAAACACAAGTGAATTTGATGCTGCAATTGCAAATCTGATGGAAAAGAATGGAACCTTAACTAAAGAGGTAAAAAATCTTAAGATAGAACAAGAAGTCCAATTAGTATTGTTATGTGAGGTGATTGAGAAAAAAAATAAATCTAAAGAGGACAAAGTCATGATTGAAGATGACAAAGGATATTGACTAACATATAGGAAGAAAATACATTAGAAGTGAAGGATTGCTAGCATGTAATTGGAGACAATGAATCAAGTCATGATTGCCAATCATGAATTGAATGGTAAAGAAATTGTGATCACAACCCTAAAATTATAGAATGAACAATTGAGTAATGATCTAAGAAGGGAAAAGGAGTTTGTTGAAAGTTTCAACAAACCAAGTGAAACCATCAAGTATTTTGAAAAACTGATGAGATCCTCTAGATCCAATGATGGTACTACTAGATTAGGACACACTAGGACTAAAGGAGAATCATCTAAAAGTGGTGAGGAAAGAAGTAACTAAGGTAAGGACTCCAAACCTACTTTTCATAATTGAAGAAAATTAGGACATAGTGCTAATGTTTGCAGGAGCAAGACTACAAATTAGAATCCTAAGCAAAAGTTCATGGGTCACTATCACAACTGTGAAAAGCAAGGACATTAGGCACATGAATGCAAAACCAAGACCATGAGCACACAAATATTTGGAGGATGCTACTATAACTATTAGAAGTATGGACATGGAGCATATGAGTGCAGATCTAAGACCAAGTGGTCATCAAACAAGAAGTCAAAGGTAAAGTACAATGGCGACTCTTATAATTGGGATTATAATACTAGGTATAGTTGTCATTACTATCAAGAGTATGGACATGTTCTTGAGAATTCCATAAGTACACATTTTAGAAATGATTATAGTATATGGTTAAGTCAGACTACATGTTTTAGTTTCTTAAAGACTAGTCACATAAGTAGACGTTGTCCAACAAAGTCAAAGGCACCAAGCAGTGAGTTCAACAAAGGCAAAGGAAAGGAAGATGTTGAAGAAGTCAAGGTGTAGATGAACAAAACATGGAAGATGAAGGAAGATTGCAATATATCAAGTTCGGATGAGATCACTTTACCTAATGGGTCAAGTGATCACGTCACCCCCAATAAAGAAATCAAGAGGTATGTCTGGGACTGACATTTAAATGATATACCATTCATCAGTTCCAAGGATTTAGTTCTAAAAATATTATATATGCATGAAGAAAGATGCAAAGTGTTGTTTAGAACCTGGAAGAAATCTTTAAGTTTTGTCAATTTTCCTGTTGCTACCAAGCATGCAAAGTTTCACTTAAGTTGCTAAGCGAAATCTAGTTGATGTCGAGCTATCATACGTGATAGTGTTGGTTGAGCTCATAGTGGTTGCCGAACATGAAGAAACTTACATGAAAATTTTATGAGTTGGAATTACTATTGAAGCCAAGCTTACAGCCATGTAAGTACTAAGTATTAATTGCAAAGTTTTAAGGGCTATATGATCAATTTTTAACTCAGTTGACATCATTCAAATTTGGAGAGAGCATGAAGATCTTAAGGAAAATTGAAGAGACCTTTCCAAGCATTTTTAGATTGGATTCAACCATTATTCGACACCATTCAACATATTTGTAAAGGTATTTATTGTGTGCCAAGCTACATTGTTTGAATTTTTGCAAACCCTAGGTAATTGATATGGCGTCTAGTTCTTCTAATACTAAGGTTAGAGAGGGAAAGGAATTTTTAAATGTTTAATTAGTCAGTAATGAGATCATACAACCAAACTTTAGAGCAATTCCTAACATGGAATACAAGCAAAACCTGTCTCGTGCACTATCGATGATACCACCACAAGTTTTAATGATTCAAGATGTAAGATGTTGTTACATATGTAAGATGGGTAGTATAGGTGATATGGAGATTAGAGATCTATATGGAAAATTATGTGAAAATGGAATATTGAAGGAGGAATATAAGATTGTAGAAAGAAAAGGGTCAACTCATGCCCTAGATTTCCCCAACATTTTCAAGACAGAGTGGATAAAGATTATTTTGAGTAGCATTCATGACAACTCTATATTGTTAGAGGAAGGACCTATGAAGATTACCAAGAGGATTGTGTAGAGGGTAACAGGATATCCAACCCTAGAGAGACCTAAGACCATGAGAAGTGATGTAAAAGAGGTTATTGAAAAAACACAGGGGCAGTGTAGAATAAGAGAGGAATGAAAATTGACACCATCATAGATCCCCTAATTGCTTTTGTAGTAAGGATAACTGCACACAAATTCTTTCAATGCAAAAAATTGAATAATGTACCATGTATTGTTGTTGATGTAGGCTACAAGACAGTCAAAAGGATCATTCTTATGACCTTGTTGAGTTACAGTTACAACAATTATCAAAAAACTTGGGAGCCATAAGGATATTCAAGAGTGCACAGTGCATATTTGGTTCAATACTTGTTTGTATGTTTTTCTATGTGTAGAACACATTTCCTTCTTTTAGTAAATTTGCATGGAAGAAAAATAGATCTATTGCAGTGCAAATAGGTGAATACATTAAGAAACTTGGAGAAAATTTTGAGTCTATAATGACTAGCTATTTTGAAGACTTTAAGAAGTCAATGAAATAAAGAATGAGGATACTAGTGTCACTAGTTGAGAAGCATTTCAATGTTGTTTTCTTTCGAGTTGATACTAACTTCACATATGTTTAGGCTACTATTCCAAGGGTGAGATGGCTATGGCCTCTAGGTTATGACATAAATGTGGATGAGGCATCTGTAGTAATTACTGCTATGCTGGCAAAAGAAGTACATAAGAAGGCTACAACCTTTGGTAATTATGATGTAGCCAAGTCTAAGATAACTATGGAGTTGAAGATAACCTCTATAATAAGGAAGAAGAACAAAATTGTTAAGAAGCCCAAAGAAAAATTTGGTGAAGGGGAAAAGAAGATGAAGAAGAAGAAGAAAATGAAGGTGATGATGATGATGAAGGTGAAGATGTACCTACCCAAGCACCACTGGCCATAACTCAAGGTCAATGAGAATACTAAGGTGGAGAGGAAGCATTAATTAAAGAAGGTTCCAAGGGAGAAGAAGCCAATGAAGTACTTGTAGCCATAGAGAAGAAGAAGAGGAAAGCTAAAGCTCCAATAGTAAGAAAACCAAAGAAGGTTGTAAAACCTACACAACCTAAGATTGCAGTTCTTACTACTAGGGACAACACAAGAACTACTACTAAGAAGGCTCAAGAAGTAGAAAAGCCAAAGGGAAAGAGAGATAGGACAACTAGCAAAGAAGTTGAGTCCAAGAAGAAACAAAAGAGAAAGTACATTGCTCCAGCCAACTTAGATGAGGAAAGGATAGAATGACCATAACCAATTTAAAGTGGTAAGTCATAGTCTTTTTTCTGATTTGGATAGCTTGTGTGAGAATATAAAGAATAATGTTGAATTATTTGGATTTACACATGTTGAGTTGTAGTTAAAATTTAGGTGTATAATATATCGTCCAATAGGAAAAAAACTCTTAACACCTTTTATAATAATAAAGTCATTTTTGGCCTTGGGTGCACTACCCAAGAGAGCATGCCTGGGGATCTACCCTAGGACCTTGCCTTGGGTGTTGCCTCTTAACTCTACAAGGGTTATTTCCCCTTGACCCCTATCATGGTGGTGCTACCCCCAAACCCCCATTGAAGAAATATGTTGGGAAATTTTGTCAAAGGAAGTGGGGAAAAATAACCTTTGAGTTTGATTAGGCTCCACATAACAAAAATCCCCCACTCGAATACTAATCAAACTCCATAACAATAACCTTACACCTAGAGATTGACCATAGCATTGGTAAATCTGTAGCTCCTATTAGAATGTAAGACCATCCTAAACTCTATTAATTTTTTATTATGTTCAGTCTAGAAGACCAACCAAAGCTAAAGAGGGCTTCAACTTCTAACTCAACACTTTGTAAACATATATGTTGTATTTCATCTATATGTATCTTTTCCATCTTTAAATGTCCATCATCCAAAACTGATCATATAAAATGGTACCATAATTATATGTGTTTAGTCTTTGAATGTAAAGCACAACTCTTTGCAATATGAATGACACTTTGGTTATATGTAAATATATAATTTTCTTTTTATGGGTGTCCAAACTCTTCCATTGAAAAATTGATGACATATCATCTCCTTGGTTTCCTATGTAGTAGTAACATATTCTACCTCTATAGTGGATTAAGCATTCACATTTTGTAACTGAGAAATCTAACTCAATGTTGTCCCACCAACAGTAAATAGATATTCAATAGTACTTTGTCTGCTATCTAGATCCCCTACCAAATCTAAGTCAACATATCCTTGTAAATCGGTATTAGATCCCCCAAAACATTAACATTTACTAGATGTACCTCTCAAGTATCTGAGAATGCATTTAATTGCATTCCAATGCTCAACCCTAGGATGGCTCATATACTTGCAAATGACTCCCACAAGAGGTGCAAAATCTAGTCTAGTACATGCCAAAACATACATTAAACTACCTATAGTTAAAGTATAAGGTACCTTATAAATTTTATCCTCCTCTTCTTGTGTCTTTGGACACATCTCTTTAGTGAATTTCAAACACTACAACATTTTCTCAATATAATCAACCCAAGATAATGTCAAGTTCATATTCTTCCTATCTCTAAATAATTTCATACCAAAGAATTATTTTTTTGAACCCAAATCCTTCATAGAAAATGAATTTTTTAATTTTCATTTCAATCCCTTAATGTGGTTTATGTTAAACCTCGCTACAAGCATATCATCGACATATAAACATAGAATAATCTAGATGTCATTTTCCAACCTCTTAAGATAAACAAAATGGTATGAATGACAACTATTGCATCCATGATTATTCATAAAATTGACAAATTTAATATAACATTGTTGAGGTGTTTAATTTAAGCCATACAAACTTTTCTTCAATCTACACACTAGTTTCTCCTTACCTTTGACCTCAAATCCCTATGGTTTTTCACATATATTTCTTCATCCAAATCACCATGAAGAAAAGTTGTTTCAACATCAATTTGTTCCAAATGCAAATATTTAATAGCCACAATACTCAAAATAGTGTGGATAGAAGTCATTTTAACAACCGGAGAAAATGTCTCATAAGAATCAATACCATTTTTTTCTGCAAATCCCTTAACAACTAACTTGGCTTTAAACCTTTTCTTACCTCTGCCATCTTCTTTCAACCTATAAAATCATTTATTTTGTAAATCCCTTTTACCCGTAGTCAACGTACAAAAATCTAAAGTCTCATTTCTAGCAAGGATTCCATTTCCTCTTTTATTCAATGCTCCCATTGAACCTTGGAATTTAGCTACATAACTTTATCATAACATTCTAGTTCATATGTCTACTTAGCCTTGTTGGCATCTAACATTCACTATGGTTTGTGG
The DNA here is from genome assembly GCA_028749045.1 of Cupressus sempervirens. NCBI lineage: Eukaryota > Viridiplantae > Streptophyta > Pinopsida > Cupressales > Cupressaceae > Cupressus > Cupressus sempervirens. The sequence continues at coordinate 188,649,209 of CM053791.1, read as the reverse complement.
TATTTTTTGTTGTTATTATTTTTGCAAAGCATGAGGAACCACTGGAACATCATTTTTTAGTATTATCCAATACTACATAATCAATTTATGTCTTCTCACATTTCTACAATAGATCTTTGTGTGACACTTTCTCAATGAATATGGCATCCTTGCTTCTTATAATTTAATGATTTTCAGAATTCCAAAGTCTATAGCTAAATTTATCAATATTGTATCCAAAAAATGCACATTTCTTAGATTTAGATTCCAACTTAGTTCTATTTTGAGAATCTATATGTATAAATGCTTCACAATTGAAGGCACTAAGAAAATAATAACTCACCTTCTTACATGCTCAGGCTTCCTCTAGAATGCCACAATATAAAGGAGTAGAGGGATCTCTATTAATTAAACATATAATAGTATTAAAAACCTATGGCCGCATGTTTAAAGGTAGCCCTAACATGCAACCTCATACTCCTTGCATGCTCTATTATTGTCATGTTCATACATTTAGTCACTCTATTTTCTTGTGAAGTCCTTGCAACTATCTTATGCATATAAATACCACTAGAGTAAAAATAATATTCAAAATATTTATTGTAATACTCACTACCATTATTAGATCCAAGGTATTTTAACCTTTTACTAGTCCCATTCTCAACCAAGCTTTATTGTTTTTAAAAAGTTTTAAATTCGTAATATTTTTGTCTAAGGAAATAAATCTATATTTTCCTAGTTGCATCATTAATGAATGTAACATAATACAAAGAGCCACCAATGGAAGATACTGTAGCTAATCCCCATACATCTATATGCACAAGCTCTAGTTTCTCATTTTTCTTTTTCTTCCCACTCTTCACAAAACTAACTCTCTTTTGTTTTCTATAAACACAACATTCATAGAAATCCATATTGACACATTTTAGACCTGGTAAAACCTTCTTTGAATGAAGTAATTTCATACATTTTTCACTCATGTTCCCAAGTCTATTTTGTCATAGTATTATTTTAGAATCTACAACAATTGTTTAATGATCTTCATGCTTGACTACAATGCTTATTTTTGAACATTAATTTCTCTTTGAAATAATTAAAGTAGAAGGACTAGTATGACATGTACAAAGATATAAGGTTCCTACTTTCACACATTTTTCTACTGCTAAGGAACTTTCATAAACCTTCCAAATTTTATCATTAAAAAGAATGGTGCAAGCCTCATCACCTAGTTGCCCTACTGAAATTAAGTTTCTACTTAGCTTGGAACATGACTTACCTCTTGTAGTAGCCAATAATTCATATTCTACAATTTAATCTTAATTCTTCAATTCCCAAAATTATGATAGGGTTCATTATCTCCCAAATAAACCAACCCAAAATCCCTTAGTCCTCTGGAATGAGACATCTTTCCCTTTGATTTTCCTCATGATTTCCCTTGATTTTCCAAAAAAAAATTCTCTCTCATTCATTCTACCTCTACTTTGTGTTATCCTCAAAAAATGATGCAACTAAGAAAGCTACGAATGTATGTGAAAGAGTCATGCCATTTGTTATGTTGGCATTGATGTCAAAGTCTTAGTTGGCTAGACATTATGTCAACTCAGTAGAGCACCATATCAATTGATTGATAAAGAGGATTTGAATAAAGTAGGATGATGATAGAGTTGATAAGTATGTTATTCAATGGGCACTTGAAGGAGTTGGATAATGATAATCTAATATTGGCTTGATTGTTTTACAATCATGAAATTCTGATGAAGTTTATGTATTCTCCAAGCTATGTAAGCTACACCGAGTGATAAGGAGAAAGGAGTATAATATTGCCCAAGCTACTGCAATATTAACTAGGTAATTTATATGTTAACAAAGTGATGTATTGACTAAGTGAAATGTAATGTTCTTCAAGTATAAGTTGGAAGAACAAGTTAAGAAAGATGAAATCTGAGGTTGAGTTATGGTAAAAATATAGGATGTTCAAGAAGTTCAAAGGCACAAGTCAATGTTTGTTACAAGATCTATGGTTGGAAAAACACAATGAAGATCTGATGATGTGATTTAAACAAGATAAGGATGAGTACAAATTTAAAAGAAAGTTTTGTTTTCTAAGTGACGAAGTACAATGAATTCAAGATCTATGAATGTGATTAAGCCAAAAAAATTGGAAGAGTCTAGAAGCAAGGAGTTTACTATTTAAGTAGAAGTTGGAACATTTTTTTGGTTGTTGATGAGAAGTTGATTGTTACTAATTAATATTGTTAATTAAGGGTTTTGTGTGAAGTAAAGAGAAAGAACAAAAGAAAGGAGAACCAAACAGAGTAGAAGGAAGATCAAGAAGAGTTAGAGAAAAGTGAAAGTGTGAGGAAGTGGATCAACTAAATAGAGATCAAGCAGAGAACAAGAGAACAAGAATACATAGCAGAACAAAGTTTTGAACAAAGGTAGTGTTAAATCTTAGAGATCATTTAACTATTAATTTCTTACCATTGTATAAGAAAAATCTCTTAACCAAGTGGACCTAAAAAGTCCATGAAATCCTATATGGTAACATCAATTAGTGATGTGTGTTTAGATAGGATTGAGGACAAATAAGCTCTAGGTGATCTTTATGTCAAAACCCTCTAACCACATCACACAAAAAATGTGCATGTAAACCTTTAACAAGGTTGGTTCCTAGCAGAGCCCACTTCAGAATAGTGAAATTATTTGGGTTGTCAGTCCTAGGTGGTTTTTTCATTTACAAAGTTTCCATGTTAAACCACGGTGTCAAATGTGTGAATTTTTTTATGTTGCAAGTTGATTTTCATGGTATTGACTTAATACTACAACTCGGTAATAATAAAGTAAATGCTAGACAATGGTAAGGTAAATTCTAAGTCATATTTATAATACTTGGTAATAATGAGAATAGTGAGATAACAATTTTAAGTGAATTTATTACAATATTGAATTGTGAAGTTGAATGTGATCACTGAGGTATTTCTATTGATGTTTATAAAGTTTTACTAGTAATCAAGTGTTTGAAAGGCTTGTAGGATAACCAGGCATAATTGATTGACCCCACCCCCCTCTATTATCTAATAATTGGTATCAAATCATAGTGGTTGGAGGATGTTTGAAGGAACTTGAGCTAAAGATTTGAAGATGTATAAGAGAGAGGTACCAAAGTTTAACAATGGCAATTTCTCCTCATGGAAAATCCAAATGAGGCTATACCTGATTGGAATCAGTCACAATGCTTCTTACTAGTTGGATAATGAATAGACTACAACATCCCATCCTATGACCTTGGAAAAAATGGTTGAGAAGAAAGATCATAATAGTCTGATGATTGAAATTACATCTTCCCTAAATGATCTTGAGTTTTATGATGTTAAGAATTGTGTTAATGCATGTGGGATAAATTGGCACTTGTACATGGTGGAGATCTAAATGTGCTGAGAGCTAAAGTAGAAAGTTTAAGAGGCAAGTAAGATGACATGAGAATGCAAGAAGGTGAGAATACTACACATTATGTCAACCAAATCAAAGAAGTTGTTAGTGTAATCAAATCTAGTGGTGTAGTTATTAGTGATTTTGATATCAAGTAAGTAAATTTCTTAGATCTCTTCTACCCATTTATATTATAAAAGTATTTTCAATTCAAAAAGTTAGAGCTATGCCTAGTAATGATTTGACATTTGATGGTTTAGTTGGTCAGTTGACTGCATTTGTGTTAAGAAATTGTGATAACAATATGGTTACACTTGGAAATGCTTTTAACTCTTTTCTAACCATTGGAAATTCAAAGAATGAGAAGAGTAGTAAAAATAAAATTGAATTTGAATTTGAAGATGATATGGATGATATTGAAGCACATCTTATAAGGAGATTATCAAGTGGAAAAGGTAAATTCAAAGGTAAACTACCCTTGATCTATTTAAAGTGCAATGACGTTGGTCATTTTTCTTCTAAGTGTCCTAATAGAAGTAAGAGTGACATACATGATAAGAAATATCACAAGTATAGGAAGAACAAGGACTACAAAGACAAATGAAATAAATCATGCTACATTGATGAAGAAGAGCATACTGAGTCTAGTTCTAATAATGAGAATGAAGTAGTTGAAATGGTTTATGTTGCTACCAAGCAAGATCCCAATGGAGAAAGGTATGATAGTGAAATAGCCCTTATTTTACATGTTATCAAGAATGTACATGGATCATAGATAGTGTATGCTCCCATCACATGTCTAGTGACATGAGTAAGTTTGAAAACTTGAAGAAATTGATGATGGTAGAACTGTTAAGTTCGGCGATGATGTTCCATGTCTAGTGAAAGGCAGAGGATCATTAATTTTGAATGATAAAATCAGATGTGATGATGCACATTGGGTACAAGGACTAAAGTATAATCTTTTGAATGTTTCTTAGTTGAATAATACAGGTCACAAGCTCAAGTTTCAAAATAGAAAAGTTATGATATTTTATGATGAAGGAAAAATGATTGGAACTGGAATGCAAAAAAAAGATAATCTATTTTATCTTGAGCCTACAGTTGATACATGCTTGTTTACTAAAGTTGAGGATGTCTGGTTGTGGCATAAAAGGTTGTGTCATGTAAATTTTGAGAACATAGTGAAGGTTAGTAGAAAGAAAATAGTTAGAGGCTTATTGAATCCACATAAACTTGAGAATGCTACGTGCAAAGAATGTCATCTTCGTAAGATGACAAAGTCAAGTTTTTCAAGAAAGTCACACACTTCTGTTGATATTTTTGAACTTGTGCATATTGATCTATGTGGAAAAACTAGAGTTGAAAGTTACTATGGTGACATTTACTTCATAAAATTTGTTGATGATTACACTAGGATGATGGATGTCATGTTCATGAAGGTAAAATTACTTGCTTTTGATATGTTCAAATGGTATAAGGATAGAGTTGATAAAGAAACTAGTTAAAAATTGAAATGTCTAAGATCTGATAGAGGCAGTGAATTTATGTCCATTAAATTCACTAAATTTTGTGCTAAGAATGGTATTAAAAGATAATTATCTTCATTTAGGACACCACAACAAAATGGAATTATTGAGAGAAGAAATGGATAAATTGTGGATTGTGCAAGGACATTGTTGATTGAAAAATATGTTGCACATATATTATGGAGAGAATCTATAATAACTACAATCTATACTCTCAATAGAGTTCAATTGAAGAAATGAACAAATAAGACATCCTATGAACTAAGATGTGGTCTTACACCCAATGTAATTTATTTAAAGATATTTGAAAGTAGATGTTAGATTCATTCGGATGCAAGGAATGGTAAATTTACTTCAAAAAGGAGATGAAGGTATTTTCCTTGGTTATGCATCTAAGAGAAAAGCATATAAATGTTTGAACAAAGCTACTAAATTGAAAGTGTAAATGTAAGGATTGATGAATTTACAAATAAGAATGATGTGGAAAGAAAGAAGGAACCTAAAGATTACAAAAAATGTGTATATGTGTATGAAGATGTACTTGATACACTACCCAAGTTACAACAAAGAGCTACTAAGTTACAATCTTCTTTACCTGAGCAGTAGATAGTACAACTCGAGCAAGAAGTTGAACCTCAACCAAGTGAGAATAATGTTGAGAATTAAAGATTTGAACATGTGTTGGAAAAATATGTTAGAAATAATCATTCACCTAAAAAAAATCATTAGAGACAAGAGTGTTGGAGTAATGACAAGAAGTAAGTTGAAAGACAATACATGTTTAATTAGTGATTTTGAGTCTAGAATAGTCAAAACTATACTTGATAATGAGGATTTGATAAATGCTATGAATAAAGAGATTCATTAGATCAAGAAGAATAACACACATACATTGTTATCGATACCTATAAACAAGAATGTGATAGGAAATAAGTGTATTTTCAAGAATAAGTTGAATGAAAATGGAGAAGTGGTGAGAAACAAACCAAGACTAGTCTACAAAGGTTATGCCTAAGAAGAAGGAATAAATGCTGATGAGACTTTTGTACCTATGGCAATATTGGAAGGTGTAAGAACATTTTTGGCCTATGCTAGTTACAAAAAGTTCAAACTATATCAAACGAATGTCAAATCTGCATTCTTGAAGGAAATACTAGAAAAATAAGTCTACATAATGTTTAGGTGGAAAATGACATCAATAATAACAATGCAAACAAGACTAAGCAAGTTTAAAACTTTCTCCCTAATCCATTCAATACAAGAGAAAGAGAAGATTCCAAGAATAACTCTAAATAAGCCCTAAATTTGATTAGCAAAAACCCCAAAGATCATAGAGGGATGCCAATACAAAATCTAGAGACTCATCAAGGAAGTATGCTAGCAAGGTTCTCTTTCATGTAATGTAAATAAGAGATATAACAAATGTAGATCTGATATACACACGAATATCACAAGAAATACCTAAAAGTAACTATATTTTAAGAGATAAAATAAGAGATGAATTACCCACCTTGAAATTTGTAGTGGAATATTTAATTAAGCTCAAAAGGTCATGGATTCAAACCTTTTTCTTAGTTTATGGCTGCAAATCTTGGAATGACATGACAAAAGGATCAAAACCTATAAATTTTTCAGCAAGAGGACATTGAAGGACTAGGTTAACTTTGAAAGGCATCTTACAATGTGGTTTATGTAATCTAAAAAATTTGAAACAAACTTCTCTAGAAAGTCCTCAAAGAGTAGGTTCTAGATCTATAAGCTTCTAGTTGATATTCTGCAAATCTATAACAAATTTTGTGTGTTTGGGTGGCTATAAAGGAATTTTCCATCTAGTCAATCCCCTACTTTGGTGATTTGCACCTCCATAAATAGTCATTAGGAAGAGTGTTGTGTGTATGTGTGTATTATATATGTGTAGATTCTAGAATACAAATATTCTAAGATGCTAGGAATATACTCTATGAGTGAATTCCTAGCATGTAAGTGTGCATGTATATATGTAAATGAATGAAGGTGCAAGGAATTAGATCTAAAGTATGATGTAGAAATCATACCAAGATACTAAGGTTACAGTACTCTAACCATCTCTAAGATCTCTTCACAACTTCATGTTTGATATATTTGTCTTTGAATCGTTGATAAAGAATAATAATCCCACTTTGCAATGAAGAATAAGAAATCGACCCTTTCTTTTACCTTAAAATTTTCCTATGTTAGATTGGGGTATCCACACATGCTTTGTCCTTGCTCCTCTCATGTAAAAAATGAGGGATTGAATACATTTTAATAGTATTTTTTTAGAATATTCATGAAATTACTCATAAGGGCCGACTATACAAGTAGGAATTTACTACAGGCATAAAAAAACATTGGGCCTAGAATCACTGAAAGATCCTGAACTAGGTCAAGTTAGGTTTCCTTGTATGGACTAGGTCAACCTTTTGAGTCTACACGTTCTAGATTCTAGACTAGTAGAGGCCAGGGGTGAGATAGGTGTCCCAAACTTTCAACTGAAGATCCAATCTAGGATTTAGAGTCCTAGGAAGAGAGGATCATTGCAAGTTAAGTCCTATTTAAGAAAATGTGTTAGAAAGAAGGAAAATAAAGGAGGATTTGTTAGGTACCTCATTTCCACCTAGGAGAAGGAGGAGAAAAAAGTTAGGTGTGTTCTTAAGGCATGATTATGAAAATACAACCACACTAAAGAGGAGCTAAAAGATCTTAAATCAAAGTATGTCCAATTTAAGTTAGTATATTCATCCCTCACTTTAGCAGGATATGACTCTACGTGTATATGCAAGATAAAGTAAGAAAACTTAATCATAACTTATAAAAAGGATATAACAAAGTCCACATGTGCAAATCCTAGAAGAAAACATTAGTAACTGCATCCTACAAAATCACAAGTTAGTGATAATAAAAAATCACCTAGGCCTTGCTATAAAAGGATGGAAAAGCTCACAGGTAGCCTTGAACCCCCTTGTTTCAACATGCTCATTAGAAAAGGTGAAACAAGGGATCACACTAAACACAATGAATTGTAAATAAAAGATGATGACAAGAAGCCCTGAAAACATTGCTAGATGAAATCTAAATTCTTCAAGAGGACCTTGGAAGGTTAAATAATCGAATCATTATTATAATACCTATGATGAGGAGGAAATAAAATTTACCAAACTCAAGATATGATAAAAATAGTGAATAGATGTATTACTTGCAAGCTAGGGTTTTTTTAAACATATTCAAATTGTAACCTAAAGTGATGTTATATAAGCTTGAAAGCTCATGTATTACCTTGTACTTGAAGGAGAGACGAAGAAGCAAGAGCTGACAAAGATGAAACCATTGTAGCCCACATGGATAGAGGTGCTCCAACAAGATCTATTAGATAGTTTTGTGTTTGAGGAGGTAAGCATTAGATCCATACTTTGCATCATTTCATGACTTTCTCACATTTCTTCTTCTATAGATGTAGAATCTTGCCATATAGGTGATTTTTAGGGTTCCTATTAGAGGTTGACCTAGTCTTAGGTGAGGTCAACCTAGTCCTCAATGTGTCTAGGGTTTTCAAGCGTCATGTCAATCTAGTCCATGGAGAGGTTGACCTAGTCTTAGGAAAGTCAACCTAGTCCCTAGGAGGTCAACCTAGTCTAGATGTAGACTAGGTCAGTTGTAGATTTTGATATGTTTGATTGATATATCCCTTGTTTGATACATTTCAAGATCTTTTAGTTATGAGAGAGCACTGCATGTCGGATGTGGTTGCATATATCTAAGAACAAATCCAAGATCTGGGAGTAGCAGATATCTAGATACTTAGGGATACAAGTTTCTACTAGGTAGCCCAACAACCACGGGTGAGGTTCCACAAGGAGATGCTACTAGCATTTATGGAGAGATGGGATGAGACTACATGGGTATTCTAGTTACCAATGGGAGAGATTATAGTCACTTTGGAGGATACAAACTAGATCTTACACCTTCTAGTATGTGGACTAACATGGAGACAACTAGTAAATAGGTCACACACAAAGATCATGACAAATTTTGAGCACTACATGGGTATTTCATATAGAGAGAGATGGAGATCTGACTAGGTTTTCCTTAAGGGCATCATCCATGGGTGAGCACCTCTTATTAGGAAGATCATGTTATGCATTACTACCACTACTATCATACCTAACACAAAGGGTACACTATTCTTGACTCCTCTTGCACATATAGTTAGGAATATGGAGACATAGTCAACAATCTATGCATCGAGATGAAGCATGCTGGCACATTTATATTATGAGCTAGGGAAGTTTGTGAGGTACTAGTGATAGAGTCTTATGACATGTACATTCTCACAGATGTGGACCTTTGAGCACTTCACATGAACTAGACCATCTAGGTTCCTGATTAAGATACTAACTGATTCATCAAGAGTGTATGTGTACACACAAAGTCATCCCTGACAGTTTTAAGATGTACTAGACTAGAGGATCAGATTTGATAGACTACAATCTACTAATGTCACATGAAAACCCTACCATCTCATGATAACATGGCTAGAATCAGTAGTAAACATGAGGTGGATGTGGAGGCAAAGGGTTTTAGAGGGTAGGCACAAGTGCATAGTGGTGCCCTACTATTATGATAGAGTGCTACAATAGTTTGGTTATTAGTAGGGTCCTCCTCCATCTATGCCCCAATATCCATATAGAGCTAGATATAAAGATATCCATAGGAATAAACACTGACTTAAAGTAGATGACGTAGAGTTGTTAGATACCAAGAGCCTGAATGACACAGAGGTGCCCCCTATATTAGAGGATGCAAGAGTATCCAGAGACTATGTATGGTATTTCAGTGTTCAATGTGTGAGACCCATATTTCTAGATGAGTACTTGACAAGTTATCCATAAGTATACTATGGAGCATCATGAGTAGATGATGACATAGATGAGGATGGCAGTGATGAAAATGATGATCCTCCACTAGAGTGAGAGGTGATGGAGTTTTGGGTGAGGAGGATACACCGGTTATGGGTGGGAAAACATAGAAGAGGATGCCATTTCTAGAATTAGCTAGCCCACTATGGTCTCTCACACCATGAGATTAGACCAAGACTCCTCCTTCTAGGACTAGGTAGGAAGAGCAGAGTGAGTCAAGCCAACCACCACCAACTACCCACCTCTGAGCTATAGATCTTGAGTTCCAAAAGGGAGATCCAGGTATGAAAAATGATATAGAATAAATGCATAAGCAATGATTTTTAATATATGACCTAATGAAAGTGTTCTTTATGTAGCTAGTACGCAATGAAGATCCTTTGTTAGGGATATCATGATGGACATGGTCATAGAAGAAAGGATTCCTTCCACTTTATAGATTCAAATATATGTGAGGAGGCAAGATCTTGGGCACCACTTAGATATTTTTACACCTATAGTAGTGGAGCTACAATTTATTTGATAGTAGTTGGATCAGTAGGGGCATGAGCTATAGGAGCTATGTGAGCACCAATATAGATATCATAGCTAATTAGAGAGGATTATCTTTAGGAGTCACACATATGTGTCTACTACCTAGCAGACAACCCCATCATCACATTGTAGAGTAGAGAGATCAGTATCTCATTGTAATATGGATGAGAATTGATTGTACTATTTTGGTATAGGGCACATTTTGTATCCAGTGCCTACTTTTTATACTAAAATAGTTTGATGAATATATATAATGAATATGTCTTACTATTCCTTCTTATGGTTAATTTGCATAAAACATTACAAAAGAAAAGAAATAAAATATGTGAATGTACTTAGCATTTTTAAGATCACTTTTGAAAAAAAGGAAAAAATGTAAGCGCATAATATGAAGAATGAATGATTACATGTAATAATGACATAAATGCATAATATTAATAGGTTCCTTAAAAGGCACACCATTCATATGAACAATTTAATATGTTCCAAATCCATATACCTCTGTAATAATATAAGGACATAACCAATTAGGACTAAACTTCCCTTTTTTGCTTGGTAAGGCTTTTACATTCATTTGATTTTCATAAGGAACTAAATCACCTGCCAAAAAAGAGTGTTCAATCACTTTACTATTATATATTTGTTCATAGTTTTATGATAACCATGATGTGTTCCAAAGAATTGATTCATTTTTTGTCCAACATCTCAAGCTCTTGTAAACATTGATCCTAAAAAGTATCCATGTCCATTATACCTTTGAAAGAATCTCTTAAAGAAGGAATCTCTAATTCTAAAGGCATCACTGCATTTTCCCCATAAACCAAATTATAAGGAGATGTTCCAGAAGTAGTTTGAACACTTTTTTATAGGCCCACAAAGCGTGAACCAACTAAGTGTGCCAATCCTTAGCATGTTCATTAACTTCCTTCCAAAGGATTTATTCCCCAACCTTATTAAAAGCTTTATCTTGTCCATTAGGTAGAGAAAAATATAGAGAGGATAAATGATGATGAATATGATATTTTTCCAAAAAGGCATCAACTTCCTTATTTTTAAATTAAGCTCCATTATCCAAAAATAATAGCCATAGGAATACCAAATCCAGTGATAATGTTTTGAAGGACGAAGTCACAAATAACATCTATAGTGGTAGAGAAAAGAGGCACAACTTCTACCCACTTAGTGAAGTAATCTATAGTGGCAAGGATTTATGTATGTCCTTGAGAAGAGGGAGGATAGATCTTACCACTAATATAAAGCATCACACACTAAAAGGTTGTGGTGGAACTTGAGAATGCAAAGCATACACATAAGCATGAATAAGGTTATTATGGTTCTCACACTATGAACACTTTTTTACAAAGGTAAATGAATCTTGTTACATAGTTTGCCAATAATATCCCATTCGAAGGCATTTATTAACTAAGGATTTTCTGCCAAAATGCCATTTGCATGGTCTAACATGAGCTTCTTGCAAAGCCATGGATATTTCTGTTAGAGTAAAAGATTTATTATCTTTTACTTACTCTTAAGATTTCACTATTGGAGTTTTGACTTTTGTCCCTTCATGGATGTGACATTTAATATTTGTTTTCTTTTATTAAATGTTACATTATCTCTTAAGGGTTTCCTTTTTTGAGAATGGTTGATCTCCTTTTATAAGGATTGATCCCCTTGTATTTTGTAACACTTTTTCTCATTTATGTTCCTCTCTTGAATACAATTTTCATCTTGAGAGCCACTCTTCTCTTCTTTGCTTTATTCTTCCATTTAATAGGTTATTTTCTTGCAAGTGATCATTGTGGCTACTGTGAAGTTGGGTTTTGCATCAATTTTGCACACCAAATTCTACATGATATCATAGCACTTCCTATAGCTTCTTGTTTGTGTTTGTTCTTTTTTGAAGCTCTGAGATTGAAGGGTTTCAAATACCCTTTTTTAAGGTTATGAAGGGGTGTTATTTTTTGATGGATTTTGAGCCCAAATGGACCTCACCGTTAGATTTAGAGAGCCCAAAAACCCCCATTTTCATATAAAGGTTGTCCATTTTGGACAAAATTATCATTGGAGGCCTTCTTTTTCTTTCTTGTTTTGCATGTTTTTATGGATTTGGGAGGTGGGGGTTGATTTTTTAGAGCACTTTAAGCCTAAACAGACCTCACTATTAAACTCAAAGCACCTAGAAACCCCCATTTCTATATAAAACTTGTCTAGTTTGGACACAATAGGCTACAAAGGCCTTGGCATGCTTTATGAGGCATTTTGAAAAAAATAAAAATTTAAAATTTAAAAGGCAAAAAAATGCAAGCCAATCATGCACTAGCATGTGATAACACATGACTGGCTACCCGAGCCTCCCAATAGCCACCTCTATTGCCTAACAACAACCAACAAACCATCATCTACCATTGTTTCCTACTGACCACCCATCAGACATTGTCGCCATTGGGCTACCACCCACCGATTTCCCATAGTGGTGCCACCTTTGCTTACTGCTCACCCTAGTAATGTCAGTTGCCTTGTGGCCTTGCGTCCAACCAGCTGCCATGTGATAGTTTATATAGTTAACACGTGACACATCAGGCAATGTTAGCACTGCCACATGGCACATGCCACATTAGCTATTTGATCTCGCCTACCACATCAATTTGACACATGGTCGCCATGTTGGCACCTAGTTAGTGAACAATCAGTACCACATCAGCTGCCATGTTAGGAGCTCATTCAATGACCAAATGACCATCAAATTTATTATTGTGAAGTGTTGACATCGGCACTACATATACATTTTGAATGCCCTTCTAGGCCATAAGGAGTAGTTTTTGGTTTTGTGTTCATAACTTGAGCATATGGACTCCATTTTTGGAAAATGAGATATCACCAAAAAGATTGTTCCAAGCCTATAATTATGGTGAAGGTTTCATTAGATTTTGATGTTATTTAGCTACTTGTTTTCACTATCAAAGGTTAAACTTCATTTTTTCACTCCAAGGGCCATATCTTTTGCATCTAAGCTCTATTTTTGACAAATGAAAAGGCATTGGAAAGTTCTTATAATGCTATATCCTGATCTACTATCCTCTTCATTAGAATATTTCAAAGGTACACAAGTCACTCAACTAAAGCTATTTTTCTCTCCTCATTGTATACGCATTGCTTTTAGCTATTGGGGTTTAGTTTCTTGTATTGTGGGGGGGGGGGGGGGGGGGGGGGGTATTTTCAATGCATTGTTTCTATCATTTACTTTAGTACAACATATATCTTTCAAAACCAAAACACCTTATCTAAAAAAATTGTTGAGACCTCTTCTTGTCTAGCTCCTCTAAACCCACATAACTATCACACATGGGTATAAGTCATGACATGGTTACTTCATTCCAAGGGTTTGTGGTATTGTTTAGATGAGGATCAACCTTTATTTTAGAGTTCATTTTAGATAGATTAGCACATAACTAAGATGGATGAGGCCATGGGTCTTATCTCTCTCAGTATTGTAGACAACTTATAGTTTCATCTTGATTAGTGTACCACTCCTCAGGAAATGTGGCTCAAGTTCAAGACCTTGTTTGGTATAGTTAGTGAGCTTAGGACACTTTAGCTTGAGGAAAATCTTACATCACTTGTACCTGACTCTTTCCCCACCATTGAGGACTTTCTAATAAAAATAAAGCAACAAAGATTGTTGTTACAGGGTTGTGGCAAGATGAAGATAGATAAAGAATGCATTTTATTGATACTGTCAAATGTTAAGGGAAACTTCCATATTCTATCCTTTACTTTTCACTCTACTATGGATGCGTTGGATACTCATTTCACCATGCCAATATTTGAATAATTCTATGATCATTTGACTAGAGAACAAGCCAAGCTTTCCCAGTTTGATTCTCTATCAGGATCAAAGACCATAACATTGGTTGCACAATCATCTACAATGAAGGAGCAACCACCGAAGCCCAAGAGAGATTCAGTTGGTCATGAGTGTCCCTCCAAGCCATCTACATTTTCTTCTTCCAAACCACAATCCAACCCTAAGAAGGTTAATTCTTCTAAGTCTTGTGAGTCTTCCTCCAAGACTAAGAAGTCCACAAGTGATCCTTGCAGTTTTTTTGGAAAGGAAGGATATCCATTTTCCAGGTATTGGAAATGATTAGAGGCTTTAACGGATGCCATGTAGTAGCATCACATCTACTCTCCTCATCCATCTTCATCATCTATGAGGAAGGGTCATGCTCTTCATGCATGAGCCTTGTCTTTAGGATAATCTTGGATCATTGATTCTAGTGCTTCACACCATATGACTCACTCACAGGATTTTGGTACCACACTTGTTCATAGTGCCACATCACATATTACATTTGGTGACTCTACACAACTCCCAATTCTTAGTTCAAGTTTAGTTTCACTGGATGGTGGTTCTCTTTAGGATGTTCTTCTAGTTCCTAATATTTCTACAAGCCTTCTTTTAGTTTATCATATTTACCTTTCTATCTCTGGTAAGATAGTTGAGTTTTCACCACATGATGTGATTATTTGAGATCTCCTTGATCCCAATTCAATTATTTCTACTAGTAGTGTGGATTCCTAGTCTCACTTATACCTTTTGATGGCTTTGAGAGTTTAGAAAGTGTGGGTTATTTTCTTGTTGCACATGCAGACTCTATGAGAAAGCTTTAGCATGAGCATTTTGGACTTGTCAACTACCACTATGCACTACAGATGAGTACATAGGAAATTTTTTCTAGGCTACCATAGATCTCTTGCACTGATGGTATTTTTTGTGGATGTGTTCTTAACAAGCATCATCCAGATCCCTTTCCTTCAAGAATAGCCACTCATGCTAAAGCACCCTTGGAGTTGGTTTATAGTGATCTTATGTCATTTCCTACTCCTTCTTTAGGGGCCTTCTATGTGCTAACATTCATTTATGACTTCTCTAGAAACACATGGGTTTACTTTCTCATGTACAAATCTAATCTCTTTGATTCCTTCCAAATCTTTAATACTTTTATGGAGAAGCAATCTGGTTTTCCTCTTAGATGGATACAAATATATAATTGGGGGGGGGGGGGACTATGTGAATCAGACATTTAGATAATTTTGCACTAGTCATGGTTTACTCCATCAACTTTCAATTCCATACGCCCCTTAAAAGAATGGTGTTTTCGAGAGAAGGAATAGAACATTACAGGAGATGAAAAATTGCATGATTCAGTCACGGGATATGCAATCTTCATTTTGGGCTGAAGCAGTCAATTATACCAACTACATTAAAAATTAGATGCACCATAAGGCATTGTGATGGATGACTCCTGAGGAGGCTTGTTCTCATGCCAAGCTCGATGTATCCATATTTTGAGTTTTTGGTAGTAAGGCATGGGCTTTTATTCCCGATGCTCAAAGGAAATCTATGGAGAAGAAGAGTGAACCACTCATATTTATTGGCTACTGTGAGGATGTGAAGCATATAGGTTGTTTGATCTTGAGTCCAAAGAGGTCTTGTTTTGATGATATGTCTAGTTTCATGAGCGATTTCCCCTTACAGATTCTCCCTCCTTGGATTCCTCCTCATTGCCTACTCCTCCTTCATCTCTTGAGGATGTTCCATCTTCTCATGATGATGTAGATGATGACCCATCACATCTACCTCCTCCACCACCACAAATTACTCCACCTTTCCCGATGTGAGCCCATGCTACAGTTGAGTTAGCTAGTCCTTTGGCAGGAGATCCTACCAATACTTTTTGTACTCAAGCTCAAACACCTGATTCTAGTCTTCCGAGTCTTGTTATTTCCACAAATCCCCAAATATTTTCATAGGAAACCATACATCCAAAGTGAGATTTGGCTATGGATGAGGAGTATTCTTCTTTGATAAAGAATTACACTTGGGATCATTGTACTCTTCTGAAAGGAAGAAAGTTGGTTTGGTGCAAGTGGTTGTACCATACCAAGTATGTTTCAGATGGCTCTATTGATAAGTATAAGGCACATCTTGTTGTAAATGGATTCTCACAGGCTGAGGATATTGATTACTTTGAGACTTTTTCCCTTATTACCAAGATGAATTCTATTCACTTTGTCCTTTCACTTGTAGCTTCATAGGGATGGCCAGTCTTTTAGATGGATGTGAAGAGTGCATTCTTGCATGGTGATCTTCATGAGATCTATATGGATCAGCCCCTAGGATTTATGTAGGACTCTTCATTAGCTTGTAGGCTTTGGCATTCATTGTATGGTCTCAAACAAGCCCCTCGGGCTTGGTATGAAAAGATAGGCTCGTTCCTATTTTCTACAAACTTCACCCACTATCATTTTGATCATATAATGTACATTCAATTTTAGGGGGTTGATATTGTGATACTTTTTCTCTATATTTATGATATCATCATTATCAATAGCTCATCCTCCATGACTCAAAGTATTCAACAAGCATTGATGGAGCAATTTGGGATGACAAATCTCAGTCTTCTGTACTATTTTTTCGATCTACAGGTTACTCATACTTTCAATGGTATTTCCATCTATCAAAAAAATTATGCTCTTGATATGCTTTGATGCTTCAACATGCTTGACTATAAACCTTCCCCTATACCATTCCAGTCAAGTGTTTTCTTTTCTACCACTTGTTCCGTGACTTTAGTGGATCTCACTTTATATCGATAGTTGGTTGGTAGTTTGTTGTACTTGATACATACTTGTCCCAATCTCTCCTTTCTGGTTGGTCTTATTTCTTGGTTTTCCCATGATCCTCATGAGAGCCATTGGAAAGATACCAAACATATCTTGAGGTACATTTAGGGCACAACACATTTTAACATGAACTACACTACAAGATCCATACACATTGTTGGCTTTACTGACTCAGATTGGGCTAGTGACGCTGATGATAGGAAGTCTACTTTTGGCTTCTTCTTTTTTGTCTTGGATTTAGTCCTATCACATGGTCTTGTAAGAAGTATTCTACTATTGCATTATCATCTACAAAGGCTGACTACCGAGCATTGGTGTTAGCTAGCCAGGAGATTTTGTGGCTTTGAAAGTTGATGATTGAGTTTGGGTTTCCTCGTGATAGTCACACTATGCTTTGATGTTACGATCAAATTTCCATACATATTTCTTGCAACCAAGTGGAGCATCAACATACTAAGCATATCAAGATCCACATGTACTTCATCTGATAGTTGACTCAGGATGGTTTTCTCCTCTTGGAGTAAATTCCTATAGAAGCGTAGGTTGTTGACATCTTCACTAAATATTGTGCATCATCACACTATCTTCAATTGCACACCATGCTTGGGGTGAAGGAAGTTGTCCTTGGGGGGTTTTAGAGAGGCCTTCCTTCCTTCCATATTTTTTCAACATATTTTTCTCATCTCTTTTTGGAGAAGAGTTTTTCCCATGCGGGTTTCTCTATTTCTCCACTTTATAGAGATTTGGTTATGATTAGGTACCTAATCAAGCCTTGTTACTCGGACCCAAATTTCCTTCTACATTGTAGTTTCCTTTCTTTTTTTTGCATTGTTTGTAGTTTCATTGTTTCTCATCTTGAGGGGGGTTTTAGAGTAAGAGGTTTATTATCTTTTACTTAATCTTAATATTTCACTATTGGAGTTTTGACTTTTCTCTCTTCATGAATGTGACTTTTAATATTTGTTTTCTTTTATTAAATGTCACATTATCTCTTTAGGGTTTCCTTTTTTGAGAATGGTTGATCTCCTTTTATAAGGATTGATCCCCTTGTATTTTGTAATACTTTTTCTTAAAATTTTGTTCCTCTCTTGAATACAATTTTCATCTTGAGATTCACTCTTCTCTTTTTTGTTTCATTCTTCCATGTAATAGGTTATTTACTTGCAGGTGATCATTGTGGCTTCTATGAAGTTGGGTTTTACATCGATTTTGCACACCAACTTCTAAAATTTCAGCTTTATTAATGCATCTAAGGGGAGGACCATCATAATATCCCTTGTAGAAAACATTGACACGAATGATATATCAAGCTGCAAGATTCTAGATTTGACTCCTAGAATTCCTAGTTGTTAACCCAAGGAATGATCCATCTTTAAGATATTGATAAATATGAGAATACCACTCATCTAAATGCAAATTAAGGTAAGTTCAATCTAAGGTGGCATCATGTAAAATAATAGGTTCAAATAGAGTATGAATTGTGAATTGAAAATCTAACACATCTTCCTCTAGACTAATAAGGTATGTCACATTAGTCATAGAATTAGCATGTCTATTATCTTTTTGAGGTAGGATTTGGATAGATAAAGAAGAAAATATTCCCAATATGTCCAAAGTCTAGATTGCAATAATTAGTTATTTTTCATTCTTAGCTTGATATGTACCATTAATCTATTGAATGACAAGTTGTGAATCACCAAAGATTTTAACATGCTTAATGTGTAAGGATGAAACTACCTTTAAACTAGTGATAAGGGCTTCATATTCAACAATCTTATTAGTGCACGAGAGGGTGAGATTGTAAGACAAAGGAATAGGTTTCCTAGATGGAGGTATTAATATGACTCCTGCTTTGGATCTAGTTTGACATCTAGATTCATCAAAGTATAGTTCTCATGTTTCATCTATATCAATAGATAAGACAAATTGGTTAGGAAACTCAAAGAATGCCTATCTAGAAATAGGAGAGGAAGCCTTGAATAAAAGGCTAGTTAAGGCTTACCCTTTAATAGATTCATGAGAGATGAACTTCAAATCAAATTATGTCAAGTACATTACTCATTTAGCAAGTCATCCAGATAAATATATCCTTGAAAATAGATGCTTTAAAGGATAAAATTCCACATAAACATTAACTTCTACATTAAAATGATAATGTCTGAGATTTTGACAAGCAAAAAATAAAGCTAAACATTATTTTTCAATTTTAGCATAGCATGTTTTGTAATCAATCCATGTACGACTTATGTAATAAATAGGATGTTCCTTACCATCTTGATCATGTTGATCCAAGACAACAATCAACACTTTAAAAGAGGCAAAAGTGTAAAGAAAGAACAACTTATTAGGTCGAGTTGGTTGCAAGATAGGAGGAATAACAAGATAAGCCTTGAATTTTTCAAATGAGAGCTTACAATCTTCATTCCAAGAGAAAGTAGAATCTTTCTTAAGCAAGGCAATGAAAGGAATTGTACAACTCACTAGATTAGAAACAAACCGATGGATAGATTGTATCTTCCCTTTTAAGTTATGAAGTTGTGAGATATTTTGAGGATGAGGCATATTGACAATAGCATCAATTTTCTCTTTATCAACCTCAATACCTCTGTTCATATAATGAACCCTAGGAGCTTTACACTATCTATCCAAAGGTACATTTTTATGGATTCAAATGCATATTGTACTTCCTTGTCCTCTCAAATATTTGTCTAAGAGTAGGAACATGTTCATCACATCTCAATAATTCTCTAGAATGTCATCCACATAATCTTCAAGAATCTTGTGCATGTAGTCACAAAAAATAAAAGTCATAGCTCATTGATAAGTAGTACCCATATTTCTTAATCCAAAATGCATCATTACCCAATATAAAGTTCCCCAAGAAGTAATGGAAGTAGTCTTATATTGATCATAAGGAGGAATAAAAATCTAGTTGTATCTAGAGAATCCATCCATAAAAGATAGTAATGCACATCCAATGGTTGAGTCCACTATCATATCGATGTTAGATAAGCAAAAATAATCTTTCAAAGAAGCTTTTTTTAAATCAAAAAATCAGTGCACATCCTTATCTTATTTGTTTCCTTAGAAACAACCACAATGTTAGAAATCTAAAGAGAATAATCTATAGGATGTATAAAATCAGCGTTCAAAAGCTTTTCTATCTTAGCATTAATAATGCGAGTGATGTTAGGATTCATTTTGTGAATTCTCTGCTTAACAAGATTGGCATCAAATGTCAACACTATGTTGTGAGTGATAATTTTAGGATTAATGCTTGGCATATCATGATTACTAAGCAAAGATATTAGAAAACTCCAAAAGAAGCTCAGTAAGTTTCTTTTGTTCTATTTCATCTAAACAATTCCCAATCTTAATAACCTTGTTAGAATCATCCTGATCAACATGCATGTCTATTTTTTCAATGATCAAAATATTTTTCTTTTGTGCTTCATCCATAGGGGGAAGATGATCAATATATGGTTATGTTTTAGTTTCTTCTCCAAAATATCCATTAATATCCAAACAATAAAGTTTTCTCTTATTATGATGGAAAGGTAGGAAATCTTTATATGTGCCTAGAAAATCGTCCAAAGCATCATTAGAGGAGAAAATAACCAATAAGGTGATTGATTAATTGTGACAAGATGGGTTAGATAACTTCAAAGGACCACTACAAATATGATTTCCATCCAAAAAGAAAGAAGGTTGCATGCAAGGATTAAATCCAAAACCATAGGTTTTCTCACAACCATCATCAGATAAAGGAACTGGTATTCGTTGTTCAAATTTTCCACATCCTCAACCATAAAACCTATGCTTAGAAAGAAAATGGTATCCAAGACCATAATGATCAGCCATGTCAGAGATAGTGAAAGGAGCTTCATAAGAAACTACATCTTGACAATTAAGTTTAATAGTTTCAATGGTTTCCTTAGATGAAGCAACAATAAAATTATTACTTAACTCTCTAGAAAGAGGAGTTGAAGTAACTTTTTTGTCTTTAGGTTGTTTTGATTTTTTCATCGAAGAGATATTAGAGACCTTGTATTCTTTAATGAATGTAGGATTAAAATCTAAAGTACCCCATTAATCTTCATATAAAGAGGAGGAAGGTTCTTCACTTGATTCTTTAATTTCAATTTTATCCTTTTGTTTTTCTACACTAGGTCCTGATATCTTAGAAGATTCAACATTATAGTAAATATTAGTTCTATCATTTGCATGAATAGTATGCATCATGTTATCATAGATAAACTTAACCTTGTGATGGAGAGTAGAGGGAATAGCATGCATATTATGCAACCATGGTCTTCACAAAAGAAGGTTATAGTTGAGAGGTCTAGGTGTTACATGAATTAGAGTATCTAATATAGTAGGACTAACCTTAACAGGAAAAATTATAACTCCCAAAGTTTTCTCAGAAATGTTATCAAAGCTATGCATAGAGAGACTATCTAGCTTTATAGTGGACATATCAGCATTGATAGTTTGCAATATATCCAAACTACAAACATTTAATCCCTATTCATTATCAATTAGAGATCTTTGAATAAGATTCCCATTGACAAGAACTACAATCATAAGCACATCATACTGATCTGAAACTTCGTTAGGTGGTAAATCATCTTCAGTAAACACAATTTGAAGATGAGTAGGCTTATCATGCATACAGTCCTCCAAAGGAGCTAGGTAAAGGAGGTGCTTGAGGAAGCACTAGTTGAGAAGGAGGTAAAGGTGTAGGAGCTACTAGAATATTTAGTGGAGGATTATTTTGTGTTTGATAAGTGTGATAAACTGAAGTGTAATTGAGTTTCCCTTTAAGGACTATAAGAGGCTTATCATCTTGAGGAATTCCCTTAAGAGTGATAACAAGTTATTGGGTTGGACATTCTTTAAGAGTGATAAGAGGTTGAGAAAATTATATACATTTAATACTATACATAATATCACACATAGGAAGCCATGATATAACCCTGTTGTAAATATTAGTTGTAAAATATGTAGAGGAAGTCATAGGAGGAATGGATTCAATGAAGATTTCATTCTTTTCATCGAACCCTTTGCTACTAGACACCTTTAAAGGTTTACTAGTAGACACATCATCAAAATACTCATGACAGAAATCATCCATCTTAAAGTAAAACAAAAATTACTCAAGAATAACATACAAAATGCAAAGTAATCCTAACGATGCAAAATATGTATATATATATATATATATATATATATATATATATATAGTATTTATGAATGCAATGCATAAACACAAGATCTAACTACCAAGATCATACAAAAGGAGAGTTCACTTTGGGTTCACCAAAATGTTTAGGGGGGAAATTGTTGATTTCTTTAAGTCTTGTTGTCTATTAGTATCAAACTCATAATCATTTATAAGGAAGATTTGGCCAATCATCACTGTGATCGAGCTACTCTATGTAGGCCTAGTCATGTAAAGAGTTGTAAATAATCATGTATATGTCGAGCTCTATAGGAGCTGAGAAATTCTTTGGTCACTGAGTATTTTTAGTACAAGTTGAGCCTAGTGAATGCCAAATATATAGAGCACATAGATGCCAAGTTATATAGAAGGTGTTGAGTAAGTGTTGAGTATAGTTAAGGCTAAGCAACAAAACAAAGAACAATTATGACCGAGCATCAGAAACAGTGAGTTTTGAGTAACATAGAGAGAACATAAACATCTAGAATGACACAAACTTTAAGGTAAAATGTTTCAATCCAACATGGACACAACATTTAATGATTGTAGTGTTTTTCTATAGAGGTAATTACTCATTTTGATATGGATCATTGATCCCTATGAGGAATGAACAACCAATCAGATGAAGAGGAAAAAAGGGAAGTGTCTAGAAGACTCCACAGAAGTCTTTAAATAGGTAGAACCAAACCTTATTTTATACAAGTGGAATGTACTATTGTAGAAGAGATTACAAAGTGTGCAAAGGAAGTTAAGGTGTTAAGTTTTGGATACTGCATACATGAGAGAGTTTTGAAGAAAAGAGTATAGAAACCTTATGAAGTAGTAAAGGACTAAGTAAAGACATATCATATTGGAGATCAGATCAAAGATTGGAAGGAGGACATTTGTAATCAACAATTATAGTGCAGACCAAAGGATTAGGTATTAAGATAGTTCTAATAGATTGAATTAGGGAAAATCTCTTAACCAGATGGTTTTAACAAACCTTTGTAAATATCCTAACAAAGTAGATCATGGCAGATCTCTCACAGGGTATATCATCAAAAGTGATCAAAATTGTAACCCTAACAAGTTAACTTTGTTACTACAGTAGTGAAGATTTGTGGGTGTCATCCCCACCCTACTTTTACCTTCACCTTGGAGGGTTTCAAGGTAACCAAATATTTTGTGTCAAGTGTTTACATTTCATGAGTGTGATTGATAGTTAGATCTATGTATTACAATATTTGATTTTACAAGTTATGTTATGCATAAAATAGATATGAGAAGGTCAATATGATGAATGCAATAAAGTTGTTTTGAAGGATAAAAGTTTCATAGATCTTGATTCACCCCCCCTCTCAACATCTTATTTTCCCAATTAAACTTCCAACAATTGGTATCAAAGCATTGGTTCTCTTAAAGGAAGTCTAACAACTTTTGAGTTAACATGTTGGAGATGGAGGCTTACAAATTGGGAAAGGTTATTGACAATCACATGATTGACATCCAACTCACACTACAACAAATTGCAGTAGCAAAAGAGGAACTAAGAGAATACCTTAGAAAGATAAAGGACTTGGCTATTCAATAGAATGATACACATTATGAAGAATTTGATACACAAGGATTGCTTGATAAAGAAACCATTGTAGATATAATGATAAAGAATAGTATCTTGAATGAAGAAGTCAAAGGATTGAAGAGACACCATGAAATCTAGTCAGTAAAGCTATGTGAAGTGATTAAATAGAAGAAGAAAGATGAAGAAGAAAAAAAAATTAGTTGAGGAAGACAAAATATAAATGACTATCAGACTTGAAGAAAGGTCATCTGATGTGCAAAATATTACAAACACTTAGCTAAACATGATGAATCAACTAATGCTTGCAAATAGGAATTAAATAGGAAAGAAGTGGAGATGGAAAATCTAAGATCACATACTGACCTATTAAGGAATGAGTTTAGATTAGAGAAAGAACTTTTTGAAAAGATGAACAAGCCCAGTGAAGCATTAAAATACTTTGAAGAACTGATGAAATCACCTAGGTCATTTGGTAGCATATCTGGATTATGACATACAAAGAAACATTAATCTAGTGAAGAAGGAGAATTATCCAAGAGTGGAGAGTTAAGGAATGAAAAATTAAAAGGCATATCTACATGCTATCATTGTGGTAAACTTGGACATATTGCAAACATTTGCAAAAGCAAGAATGGTATGCAAAATCCTAACCTAACTTTACTGGTTATTATTTTTACTATAAAAAGAAACGACATCAAATACATTAGTGTAGATCAAGAATGAAGAACACATATACTACACCTAGATTTGAAGGTTATTTTTACAATTATCAAAAGTTTGGACATAAAACATATGAATGAAGATCATAGGAAAACCTAACTGGATAAACATGAATATACAAAAGAAAGTTTGTTCTAATTGTCACAAATTGGATATGTGAATAAGAATTGCAGGATCTAAGTACCAGTACCAAACTATGAATACAATAAGGGTAAAGGAAAAGTGGATGTTGAACAAACAAAGAAGGAGATGAATCAAACTTGGAAGAAAAAGGTAGAAACTGGAGGTAGTGGAACAAATGAAGTTAAGGTCACCCAATCCAATGGAGAAGGTGATCGCACCACCTCAAACTAATCAAGAAAGGTATGTAAGGAACTATGTACTTAATGATTTTATCTTACATTAGTTCCTAACATAAAATGTGCTAAAGTTCATATCTGCATAAGAACAAATATATGGAAAGAATAGTGCAAACTAATAAAGTACAAAATGAGTGTTAGACATCATTAAAATTATCTATATTGGTTGATAATTACAATATGGATTGAGTACCTCAATGACATACTAATGTATAGGCTGAGTTAGATGGAATAGACAAAGTTGTATAGTGGAGACCGAGTTCAAAAGTTTAGTACTAATCAAGACACCAAGATTCCACCTAACAGAGATTAAAATATTAATGAAGACCCTAACTTGAGTGAATGAAGGTATATATATAAATGTGAAGGTATTTTTCACACCTTGCATTCAAATTTCAGGAGCATAGATCGATTTGAGTAATTAGTGAATCAATTTCGAAGGCAATTGAAAGTGAACTAATAGTGAAAGAGTGACTAAGTATTGATTTTTAGTTGTGTTGAATAGTTTAGAAAGTGATTTTTTAGAATCCTAACACAAGAAAATGGCATCTTCATCATCTGCAACAAGTAATCAAGGAGTAAAGGTAAGCAATGTTCAATTGGTGATGAGTGGCGCTTGTCCTCCACCTAAGTTTCATATTATTCTGGATGTTGCTATGCAAGGAGATTCAACAGGTGAGTTACCATTGATACTACCTAAGGTTATCATGATACATGATGTACAAAGTTGTTACATGTGAAAAATTGGCAAAGTTGGTGACTATGAGATTCGTGTGGCATATGAGAAATTATGTAATGAAGGTATACTGAAAGATGAGTTCCAAATTGTTGAAAGAAAAGGGTTAATGTGTGCCCTATATTTTCCAAGAAATTTTAAGATTTAATGGATTATAATGGTTCTATGCATAATTCATGATATGAAGTTGTGGTTGGAAAATGGACCCATAGAGATTTCAAAGAAAGTTATTCATAATGTAACTAGATATCCAACAATGGACAAGAAGAAGAAGATGTGTTGCTTAATCAAAGAAGAAATAGAAGCTAATACTAAGGCCAAGTAGAATGGACAAGGATTGTCTATTTCAACCATCACAGATCTAGTGATTGAATTTGCAATAAGAGTCATTTCTCACAAATATTATCTATTAACCTCATAATGGTTTTTGACACTTGAGTGCCAATACACTTAACCACTTTCTATATTGGAGTCGAGTACACCATGTATGCCGAGCCACAACATGAGCCAAGTCAAGAAAGACTTTAGGTGCCAAGTAGCTTTCAGGTGTCGAGTGAAGTTCAAGTGCCGAATGACTTTAGGTGCTGAGCATGATACAAGTGCCAAGTGATATTTAAGTGCCGAGTCACAGATGATGCCAAGCAATACAAAAATGTAACAGGAGCCGAGTAAGCTAGTTTGATATTAGTGTTGAGCATCTAGAATCAGCAAGTGCCAAGCAACACAGAATGTACATATGAGTTTGTAACTTCATTGATTCATATGTAAACCATTTTCATGGCTGACATATGATGAATCTTGAAGGATTAAATGATAAGATCAAATATTTTTTATTTTCTATGCAATCTACATGCAGCCAATAAGAAAAATGGAGAAGGCATGCAACCAATAAGAAAAGTGCAAGGAATGAGCAGGAAGCAAAGATTCAATATGGATCGTAGATCCATACCTAACCCTAAGTCTTCAAATGTCTTTATAAGGAAGACGAAATCTCATTAGAAGGAGAAGTGGATGTACAAGGGTGCGGAAGGAAAACTATTTCAAAGTAAAGAGTATCAGATCTCAAAGGATTAAGATTAGAGAAAGTAGATCAAGTGCCTATATTCAAAAAATGAAGGATTGTAAGCTATTAGGTTTATTGTAACTAATACTCTCTATCAATTGTATTAGAATGAAAAACCCTATGGTGATAGGTTAGCTTAATAGCTATTTTGTAGATCCTTTAAATAGGTGATTAAATCCTTTAACAGGGTGACACTTCATGTAAAGTATTTGTAAATCCTTTAACCGGGTCACTATTGATATAGTGTAAAGCCTTTAACAAGGCAGGCCTTTAACAGGGTAGACCATCAGAAGTGGTTAAATATTATTACTGCAGTGATTTTGTGGGTATCATCCCCACTCCAGTTTTACCTTCTTATTTCTAGAGGGTTTTTGGGTTGCCAAAATCTCAAGTTTTATGTGGTGATGCTTATGTGTTTCTCATAATTGTTTGATATGTTCATATGCATGCAATCTACTTTCAGTTAAAAATTTTTAATGGTCAAAATACAATACTTCTGATTCACACACCCCCCCCCGTCTCAAAAGCATTCTTCTTATTTGAATATTCCAACAATTGGTATTAGAACAAGGTTCTCACAAGAAGAAGTCTAACAACTTGGAGAAAAAGATTTAAATATGGAAGTCTTCAAACTTGAGAAGATTATTGATAATCAAGTGATTGATGTGCAACTGGCTCTACACAAAGTAGAGGAAGCAAGGGAGGAATTGAGGAAATCCTTGAAGAGAAGGAAGGATATAGCCATAGCTGAAAATGATATAAACTACAAGGAGATTGATACCACAAAACTATGTGCCAATGGAGACACTAAAGAGTTTGATGCAGCAATAGCAGAACTAATGGAGAAAAACAAAGTTCAAGCAGAAGAGGTAAGATCTCTCAAGATGGAACATGAATCACAGGCTATAATGTTATTTGAAATCACTAAACAAAAGAAAAGAGCAGTTGAGGATAAAGTCATGATGGAAAATGACAAAAGAAATCTTGGAAACAAACTTGAAGAAAAATGTACTGAATTAACAAGGATATCAAACATGCAGATGGATACACTTACCCAAATGATGAACCTTCATCATGAACTCAATATGAAAGATATTGAGATCTCTACTTTGAAGATGCAGAATGAACAACTACAGAATGAATTAAACAGAGAAAAAGAGGTAGTAGAGAATCTCAACAAGTCAAGTGAAGCCATCAAGTATTTTGAACAGTTGCTGAAATCCCCAAGATCCGGCCATGATACATTAGGACTTGGATAAAATAGCACTGAAGTTGGAGAATCATCAAAGAGTGTTGAGCAAAAAGATGACATAAGTAAGAATTCAAAACTCACTTGTCATTACTATAATAAAAAGGGACATACTGCTAATATTTGCAGTAGGAGATTCAATCAGCCAAATACACCCAAGAGCAAGAGTTACTGTCACAAGTGCAACATGCAAGGACATATGACACAAGATTGCAGATCCAATATCACAAGGACTCAAAGATTTGATGGACATTGTTATAACTGCAAGAAGTATGGACATAGAGCATTTGAATGTAGATCAAGGTCTATGTGGACATCAAATCAACCAGAAAAATCAAAAGGAAATGAAAGTCACTATCATTGGGATTACAACACCAAGTATAGCTGTCATTATTGTCAAGAATATGGACATATACCACAGAACTGCATAATAACACATTTAAAAGGGAACTATAAAAGATGGTTGAATCAAACCACATGTTTCAGTTGTCTGAGAACTGGTCATACCAGTAGAAACTGTCCTACAAGGTCAAAGGCACCCAAGACTAAAGAAAATAAGGGAAAAGAAAAGATTGATGTCAAAAAGATAAGGGGACAAATGAATAAGACTTGGAAAAAGAAAGATGAGTGCAACACATCAAGTGGAGGGATCACTTCACCCAATGGGTCAAGTGATCACACTTCATCAAACTAAGCATGAGAAGTATATGGGATCGATATACAAAGTTATATCACACATCAGTCCCAAGACAAAGAAGCAATGCAAAGTATAAATCTACATGAGACAAGATGTCAAGACAAAATCTAAATGATGTTGCCGAGTTGTCTTTGGATGCTAAGTTAAACTCCAACACATGTCGAGTTCTTAATAGCGACCGAGTTGATAACTGATGCTGAGTTCGTTAACTCCAATGCAAGCCAAGTAATGTTAAAATCCATCAGAAGCCGAGTTGGCAGTTGAGCATTTGATGCAATGAAAATAGGGTATATTATCGTGATTCCAATCAGTTTTCCTCATCGTGATCGAAAAGAAAAGAAGAGAAAGAGAGCAGAGCAACTTCATAGTAGAGAATCTAGCATTTCAAGCAGATTGCAACATCTCTCAATGCATTTTCATTGATCTTGAGGTATTTTCATTTGTGCTGAGCTACGCAGTTTCATATTTCATAAAAAAAAAAAGAAGGAAACCCTAGTTTGCATAAATTGCGTCAAGTTCCAAGAAAACTGAGGACAAAGAGTCGTTTGAAGTTTAGTTAGTGTCCAATGAGGTCAAGCAACTTGATTTTTGTCCCATTCCTGAAGTTGCATGCAAAAACGACCCAGCAGGAGCTCTCTCCCAAATACCCCCAAAAGTTGTAATGGTTCAAGACGTGAGAAGATGCTACAATTGCAAGATAGGAGCCCTAGGAGATATGGAGATAAGGAAAGCCTATGAGAAATTATGCATAGATGGAGTCTTAAAAGATGAATTCAAAATTGTTGAAAGAAAGGGTTTGACCCAAGTTTTGAGCTTTCCCACCATATTCAAGATAGAATGGGTTAAACTTGTGTTAAGCAGAATTCATGGTGGAAGTCTTTGGTTGGAAGATATTCCCATCAAATTAACCAAAGGAATCATACATAAGGTAATTGGGTACCCTACCCTAGATCGGTTCAAAACCTTGAGAAGTGAATCGAAGGAGGTTATTGAAAAGAACATTGGTGCTCAGTGGAATAAAAGAGGAATGATAATTCACACCATTTAGGATCCTCTAGTTGAGTTTGCTGTTAGAGTCATTTCCCATAAGTTCTATCAATCTAGTAGACTCAATAGTGTGCCATGTATTGCAGTAGATGTAGGTTACAAATTGGTGAAAAAGGATCATACTTATGATCTTGCAGAACTGCAACTACAACAGATTACTGAAAACCTAGCTGGCATAAGAAGGACAAAGGGTGCTCAATGCAAATTTGGAGCAATTCTAGTTTGTATATTCTTTTATGTTCAGAATGAGTTTCCCTCTTTCGAAAAAGTTACATGGAGGAATGATAGAACTATCATTGCCCAAATCAATGAATATATAGAACAGATGGGAGAAAATTTTGATACCCTAATGACAAGTTATTTTGAGGATTTCAAGAAATCCATGAAGCAAAGATCAAGAATACCAGTTTCCTTAGTGGAAAAACATACTAATGATTTATGCTTCTTAGTTGACATTGATTTTACCTATATTCAAGCAGTAATTCCAAATGTGAGATGGCTAAGGCCATTTGGATATGAAATCAATATTGATGAAGCTTCTGCAACAATAACTGCATTATTGGCAGAAGAGACAGATAAAAGTGCTCCACACTTTGGCACTTATGATGTGGTAAGATCAAAGACAAATATGAAGTTAAAGACTACCTCCACATTAAAGAAGAAAGACAAATTGTTGAAGAAGATTAAGAAGAAATTTGGTGAAGGAATTGAGGCTGAAGCAGAAGAAGAAGAAGATGAAAATGATGATGACGAAGATGAACAAGAACAAGGCCCAATGGAATTGACCCAAGGCCTATGTGAAGACAAGGAGTAAGGTGCAGAGAAAGAAGAAGCCAAGGAAGCACCAACTGAAGCTGAGTCAAAGAAAAGAAAGGCAATAGAATAACCTCCAGCTTAGCAAAAACCAAAGAAATCTGCCATGCCATCACCTCAAAAGTCAACAACCCGAGCTGCAACAAGGGCCTCCACTAAAAAGGCTAAAGAGGAAGCTACAAAGAAGAAACCAATCAAGGAAACATAGGATGAGCCAAGGAAAAGAAGAAGATATGTGGCTCAACCTGATACTGATGAAGAAGATCAATCTGAAAAGGTAAGCCATTTTTCAGTTGACACTTTATGTAAAAAGATTGGAAATGGTGATTTAAGCAACTTAAATAAAGTTGATTTCAATATGTTTACTAAAGAAGAATAGGATAGGATAGAGGAAATAGTTTATGGAATGATGGCACAGTTCAAGTACACTCCTCTTGAACTAGATGGACAATTGCTAAAAGAATTGTCTAAAATTGTAGAAGACAGATGGCATTTTTGTTTGAAAATGGAAAAGGAGATGAGGGAATCAACCCTAGCAAGTGTATTGCCTGATTTGACAAAGGAACAAATAAAGAAAGCAGTCAAAAGGCATAATACTAGGTTTATACCTAAGTACAGGGAATTCTTCATTCTCCAAAACAAGATGGAAGAAATTGTTCAAAGAACAATAAAATCATGGAAAAACTTGTACAAAAAGATTAAAGATTTTCTTGAATAAGAATACAAGGAAGAAGCTACTACTCCACCAGAAGAGAGAAGAAAAAGGAGAGAAGGGAGAAGAAGAAAATAAAGAAGAAGAAAAAAAAGAAGAAGAAGAAAAGAAAGAAGAAGAAGAGAAGAAGGAAGAAGAAAAGAAAGATGGAGAGGAGGAAGAGACACAAGAACAAGATGTAACGACAACAGCTGAGCAAGAGCAGCAACCGAACCAGAGTGTGTAAGACACACAATTGCCACCCTCTAGCCCTCCTCATGTACCCATCCACCTATAGAAACTATAATTATAAAAGATTTTCCTGACACTTCTGGTCAAAACATCAATCCATTAAATGCAGAAGACCTCAAAAGAATCCTTGACCAATCTACGTAGCAAGCAAGATTGTGTACAGATCCAGTATTGGTCAGTATGGATGAATTACAAAAACTAGTAGAAAGCATAGTTAGAGATAAGGTGAATCCACAAGAACCACCTTCCACCATCTCTACAGCTACTAGTGGTCAACCTCAAATGCCCACAGTTATTTCATCAGGCATAGTTGACACCTCAATATAGAAGCTGAGTGCAGCTGTAGAAAAAGAAAAAAAACAAACAGGACAAACTATTACATCTAATCCTATAGCACAAACAGAAGGTGCACTTCCTAAGATTACCATAATTGATCAAGGTAGTAGACAACAGGAGGAGAAAATAGAGGAAACCCCTAAAGAGAAAGAGGCAATACAAACATTGATAAATTTGCCTACCTCGGGAACTCCTTCACAAAAACCATTGCAAATATCTACACCTAGATCTAGTACTACAAAAGTTGCAAGGGTACTTCACTACGGAGACCCTGAATTAGATGAGGAGATAGTCATACTGAGATATGACTCAAAAAAAATAACCATTGATCAAATCAATGAGGTGCAAGAAGCACTGAATAGGAGAAAGAGACAAGAGATACTCAAGAAGGAGTATAAACAAAAGCAAACACTACATGAGATTAAGGACATATTTATGGATGCCTTCAGTTTGCAGTTACCAGATGAGTCAAAGCATATCATGGAGCAATTATCAGATATTGTTGACCAGGTGAAAAATGAAGACCAAGAGACAAATGCAAAACTTATAGAATGGTTTGAAAGGAAATTCCAGGGAAAAGTAAATGAGCAAGTATTAAGTCAAATTGCACTCTCCCAGGTTGAATTGGCAAAGCTAATAGACAAAGTGAAAAAGGTGCGTGAGAACATATTCTCATTGTACAAAAAGTTGTGTGACTTTTCATACTTCACATAGGAGACAAGCCAAAAGATATTGAGCTTGGAGAGAAATTTAAATATTTTAAGCATGCAGCTACCAAAAGATCCAGCTCAAAGTGAGAAGCATTTTGCTCAATCGCTTCACACTCAGAAAGAAATAACGGTATTAACAACAGATGAGGCCAATATCAAGGCAAAACTGATACAACTCTAGTCCTCCATTACCCCACATTTGGAAATACTCCATAAGGAACAAGTCTATGCAGAAACTATTCTCAAGAAAGATCCCAATCTTTCTACTTCAGATGGACCTATTCATCTTGATGCAGAGACTGCCATCCAGCACAAGTCACTGGAAATTGCTTTGAATAATTGGGATGCAGCTCTCAGGATGATTATGGAGGTAAACAGGACATTTTTGGCAAAATATGGTCTTAACCCTTAAAATCCTTTGACATAAGTGTCAAAAAGGGGGAGATATATATCTTATTAACTAAGGGGGAGATATTATAAGATGCATGGGGGGATGAGAGAATGGGGGAAACAAAACCAAGGAAACCAAGGGGAGCATGATAAATAGATAATGGCACAAACAAACAACTTAGGGGGAGTTACAATAATTTTGGGGAGTTACAATAATTTTGAGCTATATATATTGTAAGTTACACAAATTTTTATTAAAGGTTTTTTAAACCTTTGTATATACTAAGCAGATTAGTTAATGTACTCATAAGATCAGTTAAGTGTTTTTGTCACTCATGTCAAAGGAGGAGATTGTTAACCTCATAATGGTTTTTGACACTTGAGTGCCAATACACTTAACCACTTTCTATATTGGAGCTAAATACACCATGTATGCCGAGCCACAACATGAGCCGAGTCAGGAAAGACTTCAGGTGCTGAGTAGCCTTTAGGTGCCTAGTGAAGATCAGGTGCCGAGTGAAGTTCAAGTGCCGAATGACTTTAGGTGCCGAGCATGATACAAGTGCCGAGTGATATTTAAGTGTCGAGTCACAGATGATGCCAAGAAATACAAAAATGCAACAGGAGTCGAGTAAGCCAGTTTGATATTAATGCCGAGCATCTGGAATCAGCAAGTGCTGAGTAACATAGAATGTACATATGAGTTTGTAACTTCATTGATTCATATGTAAACCATTTTCATGGTCGACATATGACGAATCTTGAAGGATTAAATGATAAGATCGAATATTTTTTATTTTCTATGCAATCTACATGCAGCCAATAAGAAAAATGGAGAAGGCATGCAACCAATAAGAAAATTGCAAGGAATGAGCAGGAAGCAAAGATTCAATATGGATCGTAGATCCATACCTAACCCTAAGTATTTGAATGTCTTTATAAGGAAGACAAAATCTCATTAGAAGGAGAAGTGGATGTACAAGGGTGTGGAAGGAACACTATTTCAGAGTAAAGAGTATCAGATCTCAGAGGATCAAGATCAGAGAAAGCAAATCAAGTGCCTGTATTCAGAAAATGAAGGATTGTAAGCTATCAGGTTTATTGTACCTAATACTCTCCATCAATTGTATTAGAATGAAAAACCCTATGGTGATAGGTTATCTTAACAGCTATTTTGTAGATCCTTTAAATAGGTGATTAAATCCTTTAACATGGTGACACTTCATGTAAAGTGTTTGTAAATCCTTTAACTAGGTCACTATTGATACAGTGTAAAGCCTTTAACAGGGCAGGCCTTTAATAGGGCAGACCATCAAAAGTGGTTAAATATTATTACTACAGTGATTTTATGGGTATCATCCCCCCTCCAATTTTACCTTCTTATTTCTAGAGGGTTTCTGGGTTACCAAAATCTCAAGTGTTATGTGGTGATGCTTATGTGTTTCTCATAATTGTTTGATATGTTCATATGCATGCAATCTACTTTCAGTTAAAAAGTATAAATGGTCAAAATATAGTACTTTTGATTCACACCCCCCCCCCCCCTCTCAGAAGCATTCTTCCTATTTGAATATTCCAACAATTATCAGTCAAGTAGACCGAATAGCATGCCATGTATGTAGATGAACAAGCGTAGAAGATTATTATGAAGGATAATGAATATGATCTCCCCAAGTTGTAAAGGTCACAATTAGCAGAGAACTTGATATCAATCAGGAAGGTGAAGAATTCTATGTAAGTTTGGATCATTAGTTCTGTGCATTTTCTTCTATATATAGAATTATTTTCCTACTATTGGAAATATTATTTGGGAGTAAGGAAAACCAATTACAAAATAAATTAGTAAGTACATAATGCAATTGGGAGGATTTTTTCAAAAAATTTATGGATAAGTACCTCAATGAATTCAAAAAAAATATGATAAAAATAATGAGGACCTCAACATCATTAGTGATGAAATATTATAGCAATGTATGTTTTCTGGTAGATACATATAACAAATTTACACAAGTAGTTAAGCCTAGGAAGGAATGGTTTAAACCCTTTGATTATGAGATTGAAGTTGATAATGTTAGTACAAGCATTGTTGCACTACTCAAGGAAGAAATTGATGTAGAGGTAGATCCCTTTGGGAAGTTTGAAGAAGCAAAGGCCAAAATCACAGTTGATATCAAGATTGCTTCTACAGATAAGAAACAAAAGAGAATGATTGAACACCTAGAGGGTAAACTACACAAATAGACAAAAGGAAAAGAACCATTGAAGTTAACTCAAGGTCTTGGAGAAGATGAAGAAGATGATAGTGGTGATGAGGAAGAGGAAGAAATCACCGAGAAAAAGGGAAAATCCTTAGTACTGGTCACCCCACCAACAAAGAAGGCTAAAACAATGAAAATTAAAAATCCTAAGGTGACAAAGGTTATAAAGAAGACAACACCAAATACCCTCTCTCCTCTTGCACTAAAAAGATGGAGGACTAGGGAAACAATAGATGTAAGTATTGAGCCACCAAGAAATAAAGAAGTGGTTACAATCACCAAACGTAGTGGCACTAGTGCAGAGAAGAGGAAAGTGCTAGACACTTTGAGCCAGACAAAGAGGAAAAGGCTAGTAAAGAAGAAACAAATTAAAGAGGAAGATGTAGAGAAGACTAAGTTTGATGAACCTGGACATCATCAAATCACAGTACCTACAAAGCCAAGAAATATTGATGAGGTATGTGCCAACATCAAAATCTCTACATGATTATCAAGTTTTAGATATGTAAATTATGATACATTGAGAAATAATGATAGAACTAAGGTAGAGGAGGCCATGATAGATCTGATGGCTAATAGTAAATTGGCTCCTATTGAATCGAAAAAAGAAGATTCCAAGTGATTTTAATAGTAGATTAGATAGAAGATGGGAACATGCATTAGAAGTAGAGAAACAAATAAGAGAAGACGCATTGGCCAAGACTGTGTCTAATTTATTGAATAAATGAAAGACATTTTTTTTGGATAAGCATAGGAACCAATTTATCCCTAAATTAAGAACATTCATAACTCTATAGAATAAGATTGAGGCTATTGTACATCAAAATGAATTGCTATGGAAGAGTATTTTTGGGTTATCTAGTAAAGAAGTTGAACATGAAAAGGTAGTGCAAATTGTGACCATCGAAGATGATCAAAGTGAGTCCACAAGGTAACTTATCACCTATTCATGATACCACACCTGACACTCCCATTGTTGAACACAAAATGACCTCAAAACCCAAGGAACCAGACAAGGAGAAGCAAGAGAAAGAAAGACCAATCAAGGAAATAGATGTAGTAATTTCTACTATAGGTCAAGAAGGACCAAATGTATTAGGACCTCGGGATGAGGGAGTTAAGGAGACTAGACAAGAAGAAAAAAAGAAGAAGGATGTAGTTCTAAGTGCTACCATTATTGTTCCAAGAATTGAAATTCAAGCAAGGTTGAGTGGTGACATCCCATCACCTACTCTTACTCTAGCAGTACCAAGTTGAAGCACTCCCAATAAAAGTAAAGGAAAGAAGGTGTAATGCCCCACTCAGAGATCCTTAGAACAAGGATTCAATTCAAGCCAAGATATATATATTTTTTACAAGTATGAATGCACATGACAACATCATACAGGGATCACAAAAATTGCAACGAAAGACTTCACCACAATCCTGACAACCAATGAATCTCTGAACACCACTACCAAATAGACACACATAAATAGAGGCAAAAAATGACCACACACATGATGAGGGCTCAAAGAAATGACCACTCATCAACAAAACACTAGGCTGGGGTATAAATGCAAAACCCTAAAATTTGGCTAAGTCTAAAATCCTAAAGCCCTAAAATTTCCTAGAATCTCTATCTTATCTCGGAGAGGTCTAAAACCTACCTCAAAAGATTCATCACATATATTAACATATATATTAAGTATAAGGAATTAAATATATGTCAACTTATACTTAAATGATATATTTTAAACCCCTAAGAAAGACTGTTTTGAACCAAAAAGGTGTCCAAAACCAACTTTCAAAACTTCCTCAGTCAAGCCTTACTGCTACCTGTTTCTCGTATGAGGAAGTGCACTAATCTCAAGTCTCACACGAGATCTTGTAGCACTATGCACGAGAAAGTGCATTTCTTTGTATGAGGATGTGCACGACTCCATGCAAGGATTCGCACCAAGCCTCGC
This sequence comes from Cupressus sempervirens, assembly GCA_028749045.1. Taxonomy (NCBI): domain Eukaryota; kingdom Viridiplantae; phylum Streptophyta; class Pinopsida; order Cupressales; family Cupressaceae; genus Cupressus; species Cupressus sempervirens. Next base: position 188,612,059 of record CM053791.1, on the reverse strand, counting down.
AAACTTTTTCTTTCCTCCGTGAGGAAGTACATTCTCATGCAAGGAAGTACATTCTCACACAAGGAACTGATGCAGGAGCATCCAGAGGCAATCCTGTGTCACCCAAAAAATGTACTTAGACTTAGTTTCTGTTTCATGTCTTTACATTTTTGGATACCCATTTGGGTCAAATAAAGGTTCCAACTCTCACAATTCCACTATCAGTGTGTTTGAAAATCCTGAAAAAATAGGAGCATGCAATTTGGCCATCATTTTGGTGACCTAGAAGGTGTGAATTGGCCAGATGAATGTAATTGTGATTTAGAGAATTCCAAAAAAAGAATCAGGTCAAAAGGCCCCACGCTTTGAAAGTTATTGCAATTTTTTGAGTTTTGGAGACCTCCTAAGAATGCTTCAAAGTCAGGTTTGGGGCATTAAATGACCTCAAAAAGGGTCAAAAAATGGGGGACGAGCAAAGCTTGTCGATAGGGCTATAGAGCGCTTTGAGAGCTTTTCGAAAATGTAAACGATTCGTCAATCAGAGCTACGATTCAAAAGTTATGCCTCTCAAAAGTTCGGTTACTGTTTCTGGATTCTTCTAGATTTGCATCGACTTCTAATGCCGCTTCTGGAACCTTCTATTTGGTCGGTGGATGCCTACTAGCACTTTCTAGAATGTACTCCTAGTCTTTAACCCTCCGGGGTCTATTTAAGGATATTTTTGGCATTGTAAAAGGCAGTTTAGAGTCGAGTTTGAGAGGAGGTACTATAAGGAGAATTTATCTCCAGATTTATGCTATTGTAAGCCCTTAGGGCATGTTTTGAAGTTTATTTTCCTGTACTGTTTGTACTAGCTTATTTTCTTAGTTAATATAATTTCCCTTTTCTGTTGTTTCCATTCTATTCTTGGGTTGTGTCCCCATCAGGAACTTCCTTTCCACATGAGAAAACACATCATCATGAAAATAGAGCATAAATAAAAAGCATAAAAATATGAAAACCTCCACACTGGGGAGTATCAGATCCACATAAATTGAGGAATGAACACTCAAGTGCAACAACAAAAAGGAAGAGGAACATCTATCCATCTAAACCATAGTAGTAAAAGAACATACTAAAAGCAACATTGTAGTGTATAGAAATAACATCGCAATGTACTGAATAACCAAACTAAGTACGCAATTCCTCCCAACCGTCAATAGCATCATAAGACCATCATGGATCCTAGCCATCCCCCATGCGTAACATCCCAAGCCACTGATTATATCATTAGTACTATTGTAATAGGGATGTCACTACTAAAACATGCTACAATATAAGCATAAGGAAATCTAACATGCTAGTAGTAAAGCATAAGATAATCCTTCAAGTAGATAACATCACCTATCACATGTTGATCATCATAATAAGAAAATCTAACATGCTAAACCAATAAGCAATGGATAATCCAATACAACACTTCACATCATCTAGTCATATGCTAAACATCATAATATTGGAATGCATAAAAAAAACTAACATCATCTAAACATGATATCCAAGAATTCCAATGAAAGCATACTCTAAAATGTGAAGCATCAAGTGAAAACATCCAACAATGGTCACACTAGGATAAAAGACTGTCTCTATACACTGGTCCCTAGCAGTGGTATGGGTAGCTATGCCTCCCAACCATGTGGCACTTGTAGGTCCACACCCACCGTGTTGATGGAGATAATGATCCAACCACAAACACAGAAAAACAACATATATGGCTAAAACTCACACTAGACAATAGGATGGTTGTAACCAAGAACCTAAGATAATCCAAGGAGTACGGGTCCTAGTCAGACACTCATAAGGCTACTAAGTAGGGGTTGACATCATGGAGAGTCACTTGGCATCGACAAACCCAAGCTCGGATCATGCATTTCAACTCCTCAATGGAGGGCCCTGCACATACATTTTTATTATCTTAAGTTTTATTACCAGTCACACATTTAATTTAATTATCACTTGCTTAAAACTTCCTTTGCCAACCCTATGGGACTAAGTTCACCAAGCTACGAGATAGAAGCCCCATCCATATGCTACCCTACCCTACCCATGCTCATCCTATGACAAGTGCCTGTGGGCATACATATTCCCAACCCAACCCCAAATGATCATATTTCTAGAAGTACCACAGAATACCAGGACTTACAAGTCACTTGGTAAATGTATGCACATGTACTCTTGTGTGATGCATGACCATCATGAAGATCATAGCACAAAGACTAGATGAGAACATAATGCAAAAGGTCACTCAACCAAAAACAACTCGAGAGGATGGATTCTACATGAATCCTAAAGAACAATAAAACCATACAACATAAAATCACTCAACTGGCCTCAATCTAGGAGTATGGATTCTACATGAATCCCAATGATGCAACAAGACCAAACATCATGAACTCACTCAACCGACCTCAATCCAAGAGCATGGATTCTACATGAATCCTAGTGTCCATGAAACAAGTATAAAATCACTCAACCAAACACAAAGTCAGGAGTACGAATGTGACATGCATCCCAATGCAAACACAAAAGTGCAACATAGGTCTGAATGATATCAAAATAGATAAGCTAGGTCCACAACCCAACTCGTGCCAAGAAAATCCAAGAAACTAGGGTGGCACACAAAATGAGGTAAAAACCCTAAATTTTGGAAAACTTCAAAATTAAAACCCATTTGGCCTTTGGGTAGAAAAACCCCAAAAATCCAAAAGTAATTAAGTTCAAACACTGTATGCAAAAACAACTAGCATAATAGTGCAAAACCCCAAACCCTCATCTCAAAAAATAGGGAAATGCTCATACCCGACCAACCGGGCATAACTAGCAAACAGAAACAGAGGGGAACACTAGTTCTCAACCTCTAACCAAATGGCTACCAAAAATAGAAGCAGAAATAATAAAACGGGAGATCCCTACCTTGCAAACAAAAGGGCAAAATAGAAATCTGAACCAAAAAATAAAAAGCTTGTAGAAGTGGCCGAAAATTGCAACAATCCAAGGTCTCCCCGAGCTGGACCCAACAAGCTCAACCTCACGATGATCCCACACCCATAGCTCACACAATGAACAAAAGAGTAAATCCTCATGAAGAGGATTTTGGGTTTTACTCTCCAACTTTCCAATTCAAAAGTGAGAAGTGAGGAATTAAATTCCTTTTTGGATACTTATTCGCTTTTTGAGTGAATAATTGATTAGGGCAATTAACCAGCCAACCTAGTTAAACCTTGAATCAACCCAAACAAAAATAGGCTATTCCTATAAATAGGAATTCATCTATGGAAATGTTGCCATAAATTAAAATAAATAAATTAAAAATCCCGACAATCCAAAAACACATAAATTTCCTTAACAACCTTCGCGACAAAGTGAACCTCTAAATGCATTGACACACTCACTGGTCTAATCACATAATGCAGATGAGTTTGGATTTAATAATCATTGAAAGGTTTAATTAAACAATTAAAATAAGGATATGTCGACCATACAAGGATGAAATTGGTAAAATATGAATAGCTAAATCATTAACTCCATGTGCCACTGCCAGGGATATAAATCTTACACACTAAACAACACGATAAAGTGCAATTGCATATTATAACATAGCCGAAGCAATAAATGCATTAAATCACCTAATTTAACCATTTATTTAATTATATCAAAATAATTTATTTACATCACTCATGTTTGCATAAAGCATAACAATGCAAGAATGAAGTAAATAACCATAGCATTAAATCCATCACATAACGTAATCAGAGATATGTCCAAATACTGGATAACTAGATATCATCGTAAAACACATTATCATCTCAAATGACATCATCATTCAAATATGATCAAATGAACAACATAGTAGTCTAAAATCTATGATACTAAAATGAAGGTATAACATTTGACCCTCAGGTCATCTCACATGTAAAACATAACATAAGTAGATATCTGTAGCACATAACCAAAGAACCCAACATGGACAATCCATTCCTAATTATTGAAGCATTTAATAATGGTTGTTTAAAAAACATAAAAAGGCACTTAAAGCACAAAACAAACATAATCATAAACATGACTAACCACTACTATAGGAACCTAGTCAACTGTAGCATGGTAATAGACATAGTGCAATCTCTGCACACATCTTAGGGTAATCATGGAACAACCTTATGATACCACATCGATCCTAGCAACCACTAGCACAAACCTCAGTGAACCAAAAATCACATCATAATCTCATAAATCAGTCATAATTATAATCACAACAACTAATACAAAAACATAAATCCAATCACCTCAACGGTGTAGACCACTCATGGTCACAATCATGATCCATCACAACAAAAGATCAACAAGGTTGCATCCATCAGGATGACTTACAAAAGTCAAATGGGAGAGGCACTAAAAAAGGTTAAGGATGGTTCTTGAGATATTACTATTAGTTTGGATGAAGTAATTGAAATTCCAAAATGGGATTTGTAAGATCTCAGTCTTGAGATAACTATCACCTTACAAGAAATCTTAGCAAAGAAGAAGCAAGAAGAGATGAAGCATGCACTACAACATCAATAGGTATTGCATAACATCAAAAAAAATTTGTTGGTTCTTTTGATATTTAGACCATTGATGAGCATTCTCCCATTATCTCTTAGTTGGTACAAATGGTTGAAAAGGTCAACACTGAAGATATTGAGGAAAATGACAAACCAATGGCCTAGTCTGAAAAGAAATTTAAGAAGAGAGTTTTGGATAAAGTTTCTACTACTATTGTAGTTAGAAAAGTTGAGTTATAGGCACTTGTACAAAAAATTGAAGAACTTGTAAAGAAAGTACAAGATATGTACAACATACTTTGCGATGTGCCAAGGTTCACAAGTGACTTTCAAGAAAACATATAGAGGATTTAGGTTGACATGAAGCAATTAGGAGAATCTATCTCTCAGTCAACTGAATCAAGCTCAAACCATTATCAAAAATTGTTGTTTACACAAGGAAGATTGATTGAGCTCAATATAATAGATAGTAGAATGAGAGCCAAATTTCTCTCTATGTAGTCAATGTCTATACCTCATTTGGAGGGTATGCAACAAGAGCTGATTTCAGCAAAGGATCTAGTGCAAAAAGATCATAATCTTTCAATTGCTGACAATTTGATTGACTTAGCAAAAAATTTGGAGTTGAAGACTCATGTTTTGGAATCAACAAGAACTACATGGTATCATGCATTTTCTATGATCAACCAACTTCAAAAACCAATAATTGATAAATATAGTTTGATTCCAACACCTTGAAAACTGTAGCAATCAAAACAACAGACATTAGTGTCAAAACCAAGGGGGAAATGATGATTAATTAATTAGGGGGGATGATGATTGATGATTGAAAGAATGATGAGACTCAAAGTTTAGAAGACAAAAAGTAGATAAGGTATGACAATGTTACAATTAGACTATTTGAGTCATGTAAAGTTTGTATTGTATTATAAAGGCAAGTTTTGAAGTTCTATAGGAATTGAGTCATAGGCTTAGGGGGAGTACTATTATTCTTTATACTGGAAAGTTGTAATCATGAAAAAGTGCTTTTACCACTAATGTAAAAGGGGGAGATTGTTGATATCTCAAAGTCTTGTTGTCTATTAATATGAAACACTTAGTCATTTATAAGTTAGAGTTAGTCGGTCATCATTGCAACCAAGCTACTCTATATAGGCCAAGTCATGTGAAGACTTGTAAATAATCATGTATATGCTAAGCTCTATAGGATTTGAGTAAGTCTTTGGTCACCGAGTATTTTTAGTACAAGCTAAACCTAGTGAATGTTGAGTAGACAGAGCATATAGATGTCAAGTTATACAAAAGGTGTTGAGTATAGTTAAGGCCGAGCAACAAAACAAAGAACAATTATGGCCAATCATTAGAAAAAATGAGTGTCGACTAACATAGAGAGAACATAAATGTATGGAATGACAAAAAAGTTGAGGTAAAACATTTCAAGATGGCATGGACACACCATTTAATTATTGTGGAGTTTGTTAAAGAGGTTGTTATGCATTTTGATGTGGATCACCAATCCCTACAAGGAATGAACAACCAATCAGATGAAGAGGCAAAAAGGGAAGCATCTAGAAGACTCCAAAGAATTATTTAAATAGGTAGATCCAAACCTTATTTTATAGAATTATAATGTTCTATCATAGAAGAGATTGCAAAGTGTGCAAAGGAAGTGAAGGAGTTAAGTTTTGGATGCTGCATGCATGAGAAAGTTGTGAAGAACAGAGTATAACAACCTTATGAAGTAGTGAAGGATTGAGTAAAGACATATTAGAATTGAGATCATATTAGAGATTAGGAGGAGATCCATAATTAGTAATTAAAGTGTAGACTGAAGGATCAGGTACTAAGATAGTTCTAACAGATTGAATCAGGGAAAATCTCTTAATTGAGTGGTTTTAACAAACCTTTGTAAATATCCTAACAGAGTCCTTACTTTATTGTAAGTGTAAAATCCTTTAATAGTTTAAGATCTAATAGTCTTAAAAAACTTTAGCAAGGTAGAGCCCTCATAGGATAGATCATTAGAAGTGATCAAAATTGTAACCCTGATAGGTTAACTTTGTTACTGTAGTAGTGAAGATTTATGGGTGTCATCCCCACCCAATTTTTACCTTTACCTTGGAGGGTTTCAAGGTAACCAACTCTTTTGTGTCAAGTGTTTATATTTTATGAGTGTGATTGATAGTTAGATCTATTTATTACAACACTTGATTTTACAAGTTATGTTATTCATAAACTAGATATGAGAAGGTCAATATCATGAATGCGATAAAGTTTTTTTGAAGGATAAAAGTTTTATAGATTCTAATTCACGCCCCCCCCCCCCCCCCCCCCCCACAAGTATCTTAGTTTCCTAATTAAACTTCCAAAAAAAATGATATCAATGATAACAAAGTAAATAAGACTAAGCAAGTTCAACACTTTCACCCTAAGCCATTCAATATAAGAGAAAGAGGGGCCTCCACGCATAGCTCTCAATAAGCCCTAAATTTGATGGGGAAAAACCCCAAAGAGAATAAAGAGATACCAATACAAAATCTAGAGACTCATCAAGGAAGTATGCTAGCAAGGTTCTCTTTCATGTAATGTAAACAATAAATATGACAAATGTAGATTTGAAATACACACAATTAGCCCAATAAAGATATGAATGTAAATATATGCTAAGAGGTAAAATAAGATGTGAAGTATTCACATTAAAATTTGTAGTGGAAGATGTAATTAAGCTCAAAAGGTCATGCATCCAAACTTTTTTATGAATATCTAGTTGTAGATCTTGGAATGAAATGATGAAATGAACAAAACCTAGAAATATTCTAAAAAGAGGGCATTGAAGGACTAGATTGATTTGAAAAGATGTCTTTTGATGTGATTGACACAATCTAGTGACTCTGCAACAAACTTCTCCAAAAAACCCTCGGAGAGTAGGTTCCACATCTGTAAGGTTCTACCTAATATCTAGAAAATCTATAATAAATTTTGTGTGTGTGGGTGGCTATAAAGGGGTTTTCCTTAGTCTACCCCCCATTTTGGTGATTTCCACCTCTACAAATAGTCATTACGAAGAGTTTCATGTGTATGTGTATCCTATATGTGTAGATCTAGAATGTTAATATGCTAAAAATCTACTCCTTGAGTGAAACCCTAGCATGTAAGTGTACATGTATGTAGGTAAATGTATGAAGGTGCAAAGAATCAAATCAGAAGTATGATGTAGAAATCATATTACTTTAACCATCTTCGAGATCCCTTCACAACTCCATGTTTGACATATTTTCCTTTGAATGCTTGATAAAGAATAATATCTTCGCTTTGCAATGAAGAAAGAGAAACCAACCCTTGCTTTCACCTTACTTCTCTCATGTATAAATGAGGGATTGAATACGTTTTTACTGTAGATTTTTTTAATATTCATGAAATTTCTCTGCAAGGGCTGACTACACAAATGGGATTTTACCAGAAGGATAAAATGACATCAAGCCCATAATTATCGAAAGCTTTGGGACTAGGTCAAGCTAGGTCAATCTCGTATGGACCTAGTTGTCCTTGATTGACCTATTCCAAAAGGAAAACCTTCTAAGTCTACCTATTCTAGATTCCAGACTAGTAGGGGTCATGGGTGAAATAGGTGTCTTGGACTATTAACTAGACATTGAATCTAGGATTTGGGGCCCTAGGAAGAGAGGATCCTCACAAGTTAAGTCCTAATTTAGTAAATGTGAGAAAGAAAGGAAATCAAGGAGGATTTGTTAGTTCCTACCTCAGTTTCACATAGGAGGAGGAGAAAAGAAGTGAGGTGTGTGCTTAATGTGTGATTATGAAATGCAAACACACTAAAGAGGATCTAAAAGGTCTTAAATTGAAGTGCGTCCAATTTAAGACTGTACATATAGAACAACCATAAGGATTTGTTGAACCTAATCACAAGAACCTAGTTTGCAAGTTGAACAAGGCATTACAAGGATTAAAGAAGGCACTGAGAGCATGGTATGAAAGGTTATTCATGTTTGATTAAAATTGGACTTTCTAGGACAAGTGCGAGTAGTAATTTGTATTTAAAGAATCAAGTTGAAAATATGGTGTTGATTTCTGAAAATTTTGTGGATAACATTATATTTGGTGGAAATGATTTGTTATGTAAATCATTTTTTGATCAAAAGAGTAAAGAGTTTGAGATGTCAATGTTTGGTTAGATCAATTTTTTTATTGGACTACAAGTTCATCAAACAAAGAATGGTATATATGTGACTCAGTCTAAATATGTATAGGAAAACTTGAAAATATTTTGTATGGATAAGTCAAAACCAATCAGTGCATCTATGGTGACAATAGTGAAATTGTCAAAAGCTGATACTATTATTGATTTAAATGAAACTCAATACAAATCAATGATTGGTAAGCTTCAATATGTTGTGTATAATAGACCAAATATTACACATGTTGTTGGAATTGTTGCTAGATTTTCTTCTAATTCTAAGGAAATACACATGATGACAATAAAGAGGATATTTGGATATCTTAAAGGGACTAAAGATTATGGATTATGGAATAAACAAGATGGCAACTTTACTCTTAAAGTCTACACTAATGGTGATTGGGTTGGTAATATTGATGATAGAAAAAGCACAAGTGGTGGAGCTTTCTTTTTAGAAGAAAGATTGATAACATAGTTAAGAAACAAAGAGAGTTGCATGAAGCTAAGTATGTTTTTGCTACAATATATTGTTTTAATATTGTTTAGATTGAGCAATTGTTGGAAGGAATACAAGAAGAAATTACCAAGCATGTTACTATTTACTGTGATAATACCAGCACAATAAATATATCAAATAATCTAGTAATGCATGCAAAGACAAAGCATATATCAATCAAGTATCATTGCTTGAGAGAGCAAGTACAAGATAAACAAGTTAGGCTTGAATATGTGAAGTCTAAGGAACTAATTGCAGACATATTTGCTAAGTCATTTCCTAAAGATGCTTTTGAGTATTTAAGAGGCAAAATGAGGGTCCTTCCCCTAACCACAATTTACTAAGTAAATGCTTGTTACATCAATTCATGGGTGAATAGAAATATCTTTGTGGAGTTGATGCAAGAGTTCACATTTTAGGAGCAATTTTGAAGTTGTGAAAATGATTGGAATGAAACTTACATAAATTGTACATGCAATGTACATGTCATAACTACAACATCTTATAAGTTTCACATTGGAACTTATAGTTACCTTTGGCATTGTTGTCAAAGGGAGGAGAATTAGTAAGAAAGATTAAGAAAAGGGGGAGTTACATACTATGGGAGAGATTCATCAAAGATAATAATTTGAAGAATAAGAAAAGGTTGAGAGAATCAAAATTGAGGAATGAAGATATTAATGAACAAAAAGAGATCATATCCTAAAGGGGAGAAATGTTGAATATTGTTGATATTGGAGATATAGATTGAGTACACCTGATGATGACATTTTTTGCAGAGAACCTAGATGAGAACTTGATTGAAGTCATAGAACTAAACAATTGCATTGTTGTGAATGCAAACATTTGATTATCTTATGTAATATTTTGTAATGTAAAATGATTTGTTTATGTGTTCCCATCAATGCCAAAGGGGGAGATTGTTAGCTGCAACTGATGATTTAACATAGAATTCTATGAATGTATGTGAAAGAGTCATATAAGGACTTATATTTTCATTGATGTCAAAGTCTTAGTTGGCTAGACATTATTTGAATTTAGTAGATCAAAGTGTCATATCATTTGATTAATGAAGAGGATTTGACTAATGAAGAGGATTTGGAGAAAGTATGATGATGACAAAGTTGATATGTATGGTATTCAATGGGTACTTGAATGAGTTGGATAGTGATAACGTAATATTGGTTTGATTGTTTTAAAATCATGTAATTATGTAATTATGATGAAGTTTATGTATTCACCAAGCTATACAAGCAACACCTAGTTACAAGGTGAAAGAATGAGTATAGTATTTCCCACCCTACTATAGTGTTAACCAAGTAATTTATTTGTTAATGGAGTGATGTATTTTCCAAGTGAAATGTATTGTTCACTAAGTATGAGCTGGAAGAACAAGTTAAGAAAGATAAAATCTAAGACTGACTTATGGTGAAAATAAAGGATGTTTGAGAAGTTCAAAGGTGCAAGTCAAAGTTTGTTACAAGATCTATGGCTAGAAAAATACAATGAAGATATGATGATGGGGATTTAAACAAAATAAGAATGAGCACAAAGTTCAATGAAACTTCTATTTTATAAGTGAATAAGTACAATGAATTTTAGATCTATGGATGTGATTAAGTGGAAAAATCTAGAAGAATCTAGAAGGAGAGAGTTTACTATTTAAGGAGAAGTTAGAACAAGTTTTTGATTGTGGACGAGTTGCTGATTGTTACTGATCAATATTGTTAAGTTAGAGATTTGTGTCAAGTAAAGATAAAGGAAATAAGCAAGGAGAACCAAGAAGAGCAGAAGAAAGATCAAGTAGATTTAGAGAAAAGTGAGAGTTTGAAGATGTGAATTAGACAAATAGATATCAAGTAGAGAATAGGAGAAGAAGAATACATAGTAGAACAAAGATCTAAACAAGCAAGGTAGTGCTAAATCTTATAGATCATTTATTTATTTATTTATCACCATTGTAGAAAAATAATATCTTGACCAAGTGACTTAACAAGTCTATGAAATCCTATATGGTAACATTGATTAGTGATGTTATTTAAGTCCTTTAGAGCAGTTAACTCTTTAGACATAATCAAGGAGTAATAAGATTTAGAAGAGTGAAATTATTTGGGTTGTTGGTCCTAGGTGGTTTTTCCCTATACTTGGTTTACTAACTTAATATTGTAACTTGGTAATAGTTAAGTAAATTATAGATAACAATAAGGTTAAAAGTAAGTCATATTTTTTATACTTGATAATGAGAAGAACAATGAGATAACAATTTAAAATAAATTGATTACAAGATTGAGACAACTAGACATAACTGATTCACCTTTCTCCCCTCTCTTAGTTATCTAACACTTTGTGTTCAAGACACTTCCTAGTGTATAACCACCTGAACTTTTCCTATAAGTTTCCTCATTAATAATAACATTAATGGCATCATCAAATTATAGGGTAATAAAACTAGAAATAGAATTACTCACAACCATTACCAAGTCATTCCAAATTTCACAAAAAGAACACAGAAACAAGAGATCCCTAATTTCTTCTTCAAAATTGACATTTACAAATGATAACTAGTTGGTAGCCATTTGAAATCCATTGAAATGATTAGCAACAAATCCACCTTCTGCCATCTTCATATTAAATCAAAACTTCATGAGAAATACCTTGTTTGAAGTGAAATCCTTTTCATACAACTTTTCTACATGGTTTTCATCAACTCTTAAATTTTCTTTTTCTTTTGTAGTATTAAATGCCACCAATTATTCTAGACATAAATGAATACTTCTAAGTGTCTTTCTATCCAAAATATCTAAGTCCTCATTTGTCATATTTTTCTTGGATTTTCCTCCCAATGGCCACCATAGATCTTTTTGATAAAGATAGTCCTCCATTTGCATTTTCCATAACTAATTTTTTTTCTCATTAAACTTCTCAACCTTCAGCTTACCCTCACCTATCATTTCTCCCATTCAACCATGAGACATTCCTATAGAGGATAATTGAAATAATTAGGCTCTAATACCACTTGTTAGGATTAGAGAGACATAAATAATGATCCGGGGGATACTTTCGTCAAAATTGAAGTATCTCCAAAACTCCAATAATCAGCATCAAGTTAAAGTTCTCGAAATTCTAAATCCAATGCAATTTGAATGGACAGAAATGGAGTCCATATGTAAAAGTTACAGTTAGTCAAAGGTTGGTCAAATCGAGTACGAAGGTCATAAAAAAGGTATAAAAAAAAATCATCTCCAAAGTGCACAACAATGGATTTCAAATTGAAGATCTCATCAAGAGATTTCTAGCGACGTTCGTTTCATCAAATTTGGAGCCTGTATGTAAAAGATATGGCAGTTCGAAATTAACAAAGAAGTATAAATGGGGATGATGTCAGCATGACCTCGTTCTTCAGCCAAGTCGGCGGGTGGCAAAAGTTTTATGGGATTCGAAACATTGACCACTAGTCTCCAAAGCTTAGCCAATAACCAACTGAACACAAGTCACATTCAATGTTATTAATGCACGATATTGTATTTGAGTCTGTTTAGCCGCTAATTTCGGATAACAAAGGCCGTCTGTGGTGGGGTTTGAACCACCCACCACCAGCCATTCAAAATGGTTACTCGCCGCTGTGCTATTTTAGCGCTTGAAAATAAGAATGCGCATTGTTTTATTTATTTCTTATCTCAATCCCGCCTAACCTTAGTAAAATGAGGTTATTGTTTATTTTTGACCCCAAAAATGACATGGGACCAAATCCTCTAAATTGGCTAATAGGTTATTCCGAGAGGGGAATTAATTGAAGGGGTTATTTTTGTAAATTTGGTTATAGCCTTATTTTGGCTAATTTCATGTATAAAAAGGGGGTTTAGGAGACTCTTGGGGGCATTCAGAAAAAAGGAGAGAACGTCGAAGTGCTGAGAGTAAGGGAGATTTTTGAAGTGTTTATTCCTGTACTTTGAAACAACATGATGTTGTTGTACTTCAAAGGAATGACTTTGTAAACATTTGTACCTAATTTTTGGAGATAATCGGATCGGTCCCCCTATTGGAGCTAGACCCAGAGACGTAGTCCATACGGATGAACTCCGAGATCAAATTGTTTGTGTCTTCTTTCTCTCATTGTCTCTTTTATCAACTTAATCTTATTGTTCTCTTATTTCATCTACGTTAATTTGATTCATTAAAAGTTTTAAATTAATTCTATGTAATAAATTAGCATTCCTCTGTAATAGTCCTAGATCCTAATCAGATCACATTTGGTATCAGAGCTTTTGTTGGACTAGTATTGTAGATTTGAATGTTAACAAGATCTAGGATTGAGAAAGATGAATGAAAGCTCGAGGAATACAATCCTGAGATTGGAAAATGAAGGACTAAACCATCATCACAAATGGCAGACGAAGGTGGACAAGCTTCTCAAGATAAGAGTATTCAGAAGACTCTTCAGAATTTGCAGATAATGGTAGAGGTTTTGGTACGAGAAAGAGAGGAGAAGATGCAAAGACGTGCAGCTCGAAAGGACAAAGGGAAAAAGAAAGGAGCTGATTGTGATCCACCAAAGACACCTCCATCTTCTCCTTCTTCTCCCTCTTCTCCTTCTTCCCCCTCTTCTCCTTCTTCTACCCATTCTGAGTCTTCTAATATTTTCAAAGGAGGATATAAGCCTCAAATTAAGTTGGATGTAAAGTTTGACTTACCAAAATATTGTGGGGAGTTAAATGCCGAGAAACTAGATGACTGGATTTAGCAAGTAGAAGTCTACTGTAGAGTTCAAAACCTTGTAGATGATGTTGACAGAATTCAGTTAGCCACTCTTTGTTTAGGTGGTGTAGCCCTAACTTGGTGGGAGAGTAGGTCTCGGGATGAAACTTCACAACATGGTAAGTTTAGTTTGTCTTGGTCAGAATTTGTTACTACTTTAACAAAGCAATTCTACCCCCTAGGCCATATGCAGCAGTTAATGATGAACTGGCAACATTTTAGGCAAGGGAAAGGTCAGTCTGTCCAGGATTACACCCATGAATTTTGCAAAAAGGCTATTTCATTAAATGTCCCATTGTATACCCAAGACACCTTACTCAAGTATATAGGTGGTCTTCATTCTTACCTAAGGCATTCTATTCTCGTCCTGAATCCTTGTAATTTGGATGAAGTATGTGTCCAGGCAACACATTTAGAATCAAGGGGTAAGGGTACTTTCATTGATAAGTCTGATAAAAAGCCATCTAAGTCTGAGGAAAAGTCCAAAGGAAAAGGAAAGGGTAAAAAGACAGCAATAGTAAAGAAAGAGGGTGAGAAACCCACATGCTCACATTGCAAGAAAGAAGGGCATGATGATTCTAAGTGTTGGAAGTTACATCCTGAAAAGAGGCCAAAGCGATATGGTGGAAACAAAGGTAAACAGAAAACTGCTGCTGCAATTCAACAAGATCTTGGATTTGACTCTGGAGATGAGACAAAGATTGTTGCTACCGGGATTCAAGGTAAAGGAAAAGGTATATCTCTTTCATCAGCTCCAAGTTCTTCTAGCATAAGTGCAAGTACAAGTAAAGAATCTTCTCTTGAGAATGATAAGCAAAGGAATGAATTATTTCACATTCGAGTTGTTATCAAGCATAATAAGGTTGATACATTATTCGATACGGGTTCCCAAGTTAATTTGATATCTGAGGAAGTTGTTAAAAAGCTTAACTTGACTACAACACCTCATCCAAAACCATACCCTCTTGGATGGGTTTGCGATGATGCACAGTTACAGGTAACTAAACAATGCAAGTTAAGATTTGCTATCACTAAAAACTTTGTAGATGAGGTAGAAGCTAATGTAGTCCCTTTAGATATATGTGGTCTTGTACTTGGGAATCCCTATTTGTTTGATCATCAAGCTATCTTTTATAGGGGGGAAAATAAATATCATTTGTTTAAAGACAAGATTGAATACATTGTACGGGCACATAAGGTTAAGACTAATCTAGCATTAGTCAATGCTGGTCAAATGAAAAGGTTAGTCAACTCTAGTAAGAATTTTGTGTTGATGCTTGTAAAATCCAAAGAAGATGAAACATCTGAGGCATTTAAGGGATGTGATCCAAAACATAAGGCTGAAATAGTCAAAGTTGTTTCCGCTTATGATGACTTGTTTCAGGAACCGAAAGGATTGCCTCCTAAGAGAGAGATACAACATGAGATCCAATTGCAGCAAGATGCACCACTTCCTAATATTGGCATGTACTGCTTATCAGTGTTGCAAAATGAAGAAATCAAGAAGCAAGTTCAAGAGTTGGTCGAGAAAGGAGTTATCCGTCCTAGTCCTTCTCCTTGTGGTTCTCCTATTGTGTTGGTTCCAAAGAAAGATGGGACTTGGAGAATATGTATTGACTACAGGGCTCTGAACAAGATAACGGTAAAGAACAGGTACCCTCTTCCTAGAATTGATGATTTACTTGATCAGTTGAAACATGCAATTTATTTCACTAAGCTAGACTTACGTAGTGGATATCATCAAATAAGAATTGCAGAAAGTGATATTTGGAAAACTGCTTTTAAGACAAAACAGGGACTTTTTGAGTTGCTGGTCATGCCATTTGGGCTTTGTAATGCACCAGCTACATTCACGAGAGTCATGAATGATGTCTTTTGTCCCTTTATTGATGATTTTGTCATAGTCTATTTAGATGATATTCTTGTATTTAGTAAGTCTTGGGATGATCATGTAATTCATGTAAAGAAAGTATTTGAAATACTGAGAAAAGAAAAACTATACGTAAAGATGTCAAAATGCGAATTTGCAAAGACATCCTTAGTGTACTTAGGCTATGTCGTAGGGAATGGTCAACTGAAAGTAGACCCTGCGAAGGTTGAATGTATTGTAAAATGGCCTAAGCCAAGTATAGTTACAAAAATCAGGAGTTTCTTAGGTGCAGTTCAGTACTGGAGGAAGTTCATTGCAAATTTCTCTTTCATTGCATCACCGTTGCATGCATTAACCAGTACCAAGGCAACTTTTTAGTGGGGAGGTCCGCAACAGAAGGCTTTCAACACCTTGAAGGAAAAGTTGAGCACCGCACCAATTCTAGCTCTACCTGATTTACATCAACCATTTGAGATTGAGACAGATGCGAGTGGGTTTTCCATGGGAGCTGTACTCATGCAAGGAGGTAAACCAGTCTGCTACCACTCTGAAACTTTTTAAGGAGCAGTAAGTAACTATCCTACATATGATAAAGAACTTTATGCTTTAGTTCAGAGTGTTAAAAAATGGAAACATTACTTAGTGGAAAAGAAACTGTAATCCACACTGATCACCAGCCACTGCAATATTTGCACTCACAATCTAAGTTGCAACAAAGTAGGCACTTTAGGTGGATGGGTTTTCTACAACAGTTTCATTTGGTGATTAAGTATAAGAAGGGTTCCCATAATAAAGTCGCAAATATGCTCTCTAGGCCTCCTATTAAGAATGCTTTGATAATCCTTCGAAATAGTTCTATGGTTCATGAAAGTTTTCAAGAACAATATGCTAATGATGAGAACTTTAAGGATATCTATGCAGCTTTAATCCAGGGTAAACATGTAGAAGAGAAAGATTACTATGTGCAAGATAATTTGTTGTACCACTTGGGAAAACTATGCATTCCTAAAGATGAGCAGGCACATGTCATCTGTGAAGCACACACCTCTTTAATTGCAGGACATTTTGGGGTAAGTAAGACATTAGCTCAATTGCAGAAATATTGTTACTAGCCTCGTATGCAGGAAACTGTCACCAAGTATATAAAAGGATGTATAATGTGTGCAACAGTAAACCAAGTAATAGGAAATTAGGTTTGTACACACCATTACCTATACCATCCCATCCATGGGAAAGTGTATCTATGGACTTTGTGGGAGGTTTACCTATTTCTAGGAAGGGTCATGATTATTTGTATGTAGTAGTTGATCGGTTCAGCAAAATGTGTATTTTAATGCCTTGTAAAAAGCAAGTTACTGCTGAACTGACTGCTCATTTGTACTTTCAAAATGTATGGGTTCATTTTGGGTTACCCACTTCTATTGTATTGGATCGAGATTCTTGATTCTTAGGGGAATTTTGGTCATCTTTATGGGGACTCATGGACACCAAGCTGAAGAAGAGTATAGCCTTCCATCCGCAGACCGACAGACAGACAGAGGTAGTGAACAGGACAATTGTGCATCTACTTAGAGGCTACTGCAGCAAACATCCTAAGTTGTGGGATGAAACTCTTCATTATGTGCAACATGCTTACAATCATGCAGTACACTCTTCTATAAAGAGGTCTCCTTTTGAGACTTGCTTCGGTTACTTGCCTAAGACACCAATGGATTTTGCTTTTGGGAAGGACAATGTTGTAGATGGACGCCATGATGCAGAAAAGGCTTTAAAGTTCATCCAAAAGGTCCAAGCAATCCATCAGGCAGTAGAAGCACAATTAGAGCAGAGCCAAGCAAAATACAAGGCTCGCCATGATAAGCATCACATTGTTCACCAATTCCAAGTTGGTGACAGAGACTGGTTACATATTAGCAAGGAAAGAATGCAAGGTGAAGGAAGGAAGCTCAAATCTATCACGTATGGTCCTTTTGAGATCTTGGAAAAGATCGG
Organism: Cupressus sempervirens; assembly: GCA_028749045.1. Taxonomy (NCBI): domain Eukaryota; kingdom Viridiplantae; phylum Streptophyta; class Pinopsida; order Cupressales; family Cupressaceae; genus Cupressus; species Cupressus sempervirens. The sequence goes on along the minus strand of CM053791.1, from coordinate 188,594,192 downwards.
TACTAATGCTTTTTGCCTTAATCTTTCTCCATACATGCAAATTTACTCAGTTGTCAATGTTGAGAATCTGAAGTTGTATGAGCCTCCTATGATCTTGGATGAAGATGTCAGTGTTCAGGTTCCATCAGTTGATGACCCTTCACCAGAGTACATGTCAAAATTGCCACAAGATGTCATCCTTGACAAGAATGTCAGAACTTCACGAAGAGGACCAGTTGAATACCTCAGAGTGGGATTGAAGGGGATGCATCCAAGCAAGGCAAGATGGATGGAGATTGGTAAAGTGAGGGAACTATACCCTCACCTTCTTTTCGAGTAATCCAAACTTTTGATGGTCCGAAAGATTCTTAGTGGGAAGGCTTGATCCGGGGGATACTTTTGTCAAAATTGAAGTATCTCCAAAACTCCAATAATCAGCATCAAGTTAAAGTTCTCGAAATTCTAAATCCAATGCAATTTGAATGGATAGAAATGGAGTCCATATGCAAAAGTTACAGTTAGTCAAAGGTTGGTCAAATCGAGTACGGAGGTCATAAAAAAGGTAAAAAAAAATATTCATCTCCAAAGTGCACAACAATGGATTTCAAATTGAAGATCTCGTCAAGAGATTTCTAGCGGCGTTCGTTTCATCAAATTTGGTGCCCGTAAGTAAAAGATATGGCAGTTTGAAATTAACAAAGAAGTATAAATGGCGATGATGTCAGCATGACCTCGTTCTTCAGCCAAGTCGGCGGGTGGCAAAAGTTTTAAAATGATTCGAAACCTTGACCACTGGTCTCCAAAGCTTAGCCAATAACCAACTGAACACAAGTCACATTCAATGATATTAATGCACAATATTGTATTTGAGTCTATTTAGCCGCTAATTTCGGATAACAAAGGCCACCGGTGGTGGGCTTTGAACTGCCCACCACCGGCCATTCAAAATGGTTACCCACCGCTGCGCTATTTTAGCGCTTGAAAATAAGAATGTGCATTGTTTTATTTATTTCTTATGTCAATCCCGCCTAACCTTAGTAAAATGAGGTTATTGTTTATTTTTGACCCCAAAAATGACATGGGACCAAATCCTCTAAATTGGCTAATAGGTTATTCCGAGAGGGGAATTAATTGAAGGGGTTATTTTTGTAAATTTGGTTATAGCCTTATTTTGGCTAATTTCATGTATAAAAAGGGGGTTTAGGAGACTCTTGGGGGCATTCAGAAAAAAGGAGAGAACGTCAAAGTGCTGAGAGTAAGGGAGATTTTTGAAGTGTTTATTCCTATACTTTGAAATAGCGTGATGTTGTTGTACTTCAAAGGAATGACTTTGTAAACATTTGTACCTAATTTTTGGAGATAATCGGATCGGTCCCCCTATTGGAGCCGGACCCGGAGACGTAGTCCATACGGATGAACTCCGAGATCAAATTGTTTGCGTCTTCTTTCTCTCATTGTCTCTTTTATCAGCTTAATCTTATTGTTCTCTTATTTCATTTACGTTAATTTGATTCGTTAAAAGTTTTAAATTAATTCTATGTAATAAATTAGCATTCCTCTGTAATAGTCCTAGATCCTAATCAGATCAAATAACAATTACATGCAAATTCAACTATTATAAAAAATGAATAAAGTATACATAAGTGAATAGAAAACTCAAAGATTTAATGTGGTTCACCTGTTCCCTAGGCTACATCCACCAAAGAATGAGTCCAATATTATTATCAAGTGGTTTCAACCAGATTATAATCTGTAATCCCTTGTAACTCAATATTATTGTACTAAGCTACTAAATCATCATACATCATAAAATACCTAACCCTAATCCATTTTATGCAAGACTTATGGCAATTAGAAAATTGGGGCTAAAAAATGTTGTCTAATAGAAAAGATACACCCACCACCTTTTATAATAAAAAAGTCATTTTTGCGAGCACACCTGGGGATCTTCCCTAAGACCCTGCCTTGGGTGCTACCCCTAGACCTTGTAAGGGGCATTTCTCTTTAATCCCTATCATAGGGGTGCTACCCCTAGACTCTTGTAGAAGATATCTAGGGGGAAATCTCACTGAAGGAAGTGGAGAAAATCAATATTTTAGCCTAATTAGGCTCCACATAACAATAGGAACTCCATCCTATGATTCAAACCAAGATAAATCCTTTGAACCCATATTGAATATATAGAAAAAGGATCCCTTATTGATAAGTTTATCACCTCATTTGAGAGTATTCCAAATTATAGAACCTTATCCCTCCATTTTACAAGTTGGAATTGTTGATCTTTAAGCTTTGTTGCATATTAGTGTCCAACACTTAGTCACTTTATAGGTAGCATTGGTCGGTCATCACTACAACCAAGCCATCCAGAGAAGGTTGAGATACATGAACTTGTTTATATTTCATTACATGTCAAGCAAGTCAAAGGTTGTCGAGCACCCCAATAGAGACCGAGCTACGATACATATCGAGTGAAACCTATGAAGACTGAGTGATGTATAGTTAAATTATTTTGAGTGAGTCAGTATAGACCGAGACTATAGAAGCGAAGAGACATCATGAATATTTGTTATGACCAAGAGTCAGAACATTCAATTGTCAAGTAAACCAGTATTGACATATGTGTTTGTAATGGCATAAACACTCATAAATCATTTTGGCCAACTTCTATATGACATTTATGGATTGTAGAGACAACTAAGGAGTAGATTACACATTTTATTAGAAGGCATTAATCCCAAGAAAGGAATATTAACCAATTAGAATATCAGAAGGGTAAAACAACAAAAGAACACATTCTGAATTGTTGATTAAGATCTATAACCCTTCATGAATTTTTATATAAGAGTGGATGTAACCCTAAATCATTATGGAAGTGAGAGAGTGTGAAGAGATACGAAGGAAGATAGTGAGTATATGAAGAGGTTAAGTTTGATAAAAGAGATCAGACAGAGCAACCTAGCATTGAAGGGCAGAACAAAGAAAATTAGATAAGGAGATCAGATTTATACATTAAAGAGGGAATATCCATAATCAAGCTTTGTGAGAGAAAACCAAAGGATTAGGTACTAAGATATTTTAACCAATGAATTAGGGAAAATCTCTTAATAAAGCAGTTTTAATAGACCTTAAATATCCTAACATAGTGCTTACTTTATTGTAAGTTTAAATTCTTTAATCAAGATAGACTTAATAGTCTTGCATTGATTTTAACCGAGTATAGCACTCACAGGGTAGATCATCATAAGTGATCAAATTGTATCTGCAGTCAATATTTTTGGGTGTCATCCCCACCCCAGTTTTACCTTCATCTTGGAGGGTTTCTAGGTAACCAAAATCTCTATGTCATACATTTACATTTTCTATTTTCATGGATGTGATTCATTGTTAGTTTTCATTACAGTTTTATAGTTTATGACTATGTGGTATGAGATCTAGATGTGAGATGGATTAGAAGTGAAATTTTTTATAGATCCTAATTCACCACCCACGCCCCTCAGTATCTAGTTTCCCAATAAACTTCAAAAAAATTGGTATTAGAGCTTAGCTCTCTTGAAAGAAGTCTAGCAGCTTGAGAGTTTAGATATTGGAGATGGAGGCTTACAAATTGGGAAAGATTATTGAGAATCAGATGATTGAAATCCAGATCATACTACAACTACTTGAAGTAGAAAAAAAAAGAGTTAAGGAAATCCTTAAAGAAAAAGGACATGGTCATTCAACATAATGATGAACTATATAAGGAAGTAAATACTAAAGGATTTCTTAGTAGTGGAAATTCTAGTGAAAGTGATGCGAGTATAGAAAACCTATTGGACAAAAACAATATTTTGAATGAAGAAGTCAAAGGATTGAAGAGAGAACATAAAATACAATAAGATTATGTGAAATGACTAAACAAAGGAAGAAAGTTGAAGAAGACAAGATCATGGTTGAAGTAGACAAAAGACAAACGGCTACTATCCTTGAAGAAAGGTCATCTAATGTGCAAAAGCTTAAAAATAATCAACTAGACCTAATGAATCCATTATTACTTGCAAATCATCAACTAAATAGAAAGGACATGGAGATTACAAACATGGGATCATAGAGTGACCAACTAAGGAATGAGTTGAGATATGAGAAAGAACTTTTGGAAAGAATAAATAAACCAAGTAAAGCTATAAGATATTTTAAAGAGTTGATGAGGTCATCAAGGTCATCCAGTGATACTTCTGGTCTAGGACATATCAAGCACTCTTCATCTACTAAGGAAGGAGAGTCATCCAAGAGTAGACAAAAAAGAAATGAAAAACTTAAAAGAAAACCTACATGTCATCATTGCGGCAAAGTAAGACATACAACAAATATTTGCAGAAGCAAGACTAGTATGAAAAATCCTAAACATAAGTTTATCGAGAATTGTTTTAATTGCAAGAAATAAGGACATCAAGAACATGAATGTAAGTCAAAGGAAAGTGATATACCTATTACAACTAGATTTGAAGGATATTGCTATATCTGTCGTAAATATTGACATAGAGCTCAAGAATGCAGATCCAAGAAAAAATCCAACTAGACATCTAAAAGGCAAGGACATACACCTAAGAAAGCTAACTCTTAAAATTGGGATTATAACACATGGTATAGTTTTTATTATTGTGGAGAGTATGGTCACAATCCAAAAAATTATATTAGAGCACACTTTAGAGGCAATTATAAGAAATGGTTGAATGGAAGCCTAGTTTGATTTAGTTGTCACGAGGTTGGACATGTCAATGAGAACTTCAGAACCTGAGCACCAACAACAAATAATGAACATATCAAAGGAAAAGGAAAAATTGACATGGATCAAATAAATAAGGAGATGAATCTTACCTAGAAAAGGATAGTAGAAGTAGGAGGTAGTGGATCAATCAACCCTAAGATCACCCAATCTAATGAATAAAGTGATCACACCACATCCAAATAAGAAAAGGAAGCATGTAAGGACCTATGTACTTGAATGATATATTATACACCGGTTCATAACAAGAAATGTGATTAAAAATCCTTATCAACATGAATCAATATGCACTAGGAAAAATTTGAAAGAAGAATTGGGCAATGGAATCAATTACATTAGCAAGTGTAGAACATCAATAATAATGTCTATAGTGACCTAGTATTGCAATATAGACCAAATGTTTACAATGATTGAGCTGATGTGTTGGTCAAACAAGATGATATTGACTGAGCTATGTAATAGTGACTAAGTAATTACAATAAAAGTGTAAACGCAATGCTATGTGAAGGCTAAGATGATTGTTAAGCACCTACTTCAGTACAACACATTTATTATAGACTTAAATTAATAGATTGAAAGTACACATCAAATTTTGAAATTCATTTTCATCTACCCAAGTAATTTCAATGCACTTAGATGATTCAAAGGAAATCAAAGATATTTCAGCAAAAGAACAAGTGAATCACAATGTGTCATCGACAAGGTTTGGAGAATTGAGTAACATTTATAGTGCCAAGACAAGTTGATTTCAAAAGTATTAAGTGAAATTTATTATACCCTAGTTTCAAAATGGCATCCACTGTATCTGGGAAAGAATTGTTAAAAGAGGGAAATGCATAGATTATGAGGAATGATCAATGTCCTCCACCAGAACTTATGGTGTACCCCAACATTGCAATGACTGGAGATGCATCTGGTACCCTATCATTGATACCACTAAGAGTATTGATGGTTCACAATGTTCCATCATGCTATATGTATAAAATTGAAGAAATTAGAGATTACAAATTATAAGTAGCTTGTGACAAGCTATGTGATAATGGAGTTCTAAAAAATGAGAATAATACTATTGCTAAGAAAGGGCTTACTCACACCCTAGAACTTTTGAAAGTATTCAAAGAAGAATGGAGAAATATTGTACAAAGCTGAGTACTTGATATGAAAATTTGGTTGGAAGGTGGACCAGTAAAATAAACAAGGGAATCATTCATTGAGATATTGATTATCCCACCCCAAACAAAGAAAATACAATGATATGTGTCACAAAGAACTTTGTTGAAGAACATATGAAGGCCAAGTGGAATAGCTAAGGAATGTTACTAAATGGGATTGAAGATCTTGTTATTGAGTTTTTTGTGTGTGTAATTACACACAAAATATATTAGTCAAGCTGACTAAAACATGTTTCTTGGATTGCATTCAACCTAGGTTACAAAATATTAAAGAAAGATCATAATTATGACCTAGCCGAGTTGTAGATTTAAAAATTCTTAGAAAATCTTGGAGCAATTTAGAAGGTGAAGAATACTTCTTGTAATTTTGGATCATTGTTAGTTTGCATATTTTTCTATGTGTGAAATTCATTCCCTACAGTTGGCACAATAGCATGGGATAGGAATAAACTTGTCACTGAAAAGATAAATTATCTTATTGAACATTTGCGAGAAAATTTTGTGGCTATTATTGATAACTAATTTGATGAAATTAAGAGCAAGATGAAAAATGGGATGAGGATTCCAAAGTCAGTGGTAGATCACTATTTTGTGATATATGCTTTATGGTAGACATTGATTTCACCTTTTCTCGAGAAATGCTACCAAGGGTTGCATGGTTAAGGCCCGTGCAATATGAATTTAATGTAGATGAAGTCACAAAAATAGTGACAACACTATTATCTATGGAAATTGAAAACAATGTCAAGCCCTTCAACAATTATGAGTCATCCAAAGTTTGAATGCTAATGCAAACAAAAGTGCCCAAGATGGATAGAAAAAGAAAGAAGGTGATAGAATATCTTGAGGGAAAGATTGGCATAGGATAACTCCATATAATAGAGGGGAAAGGTAAAGATAAATAATTTGGTGAAGAAGGAAAAGATAAAGGAGAAAAATAATCAAAAGCCCAAGAGTTAGTTGTTGTCAATCCCAAGGAAAACTAAGAAAGTTGTGATTGTTGATCCTAAGGTAAAGGACGATCTAAAGAGAAATGTGAAGAAGGAAGTCACACCTCCTAAACCAAAGAAAAAGAGGAGGATAATTACCAGATCCATGGTCATTAATCCCTTAACCAAAAAGAAAAAATGAAGCCCAACAAAGAGGGAATAGGCTAAAGGATTTGAGCGGAGCCTACTAAAGAGGACAAGAATAAAACTAGTTGTTATACCTGATGAGGAGAAGGAAGATGATGAGGAAACTAAGTTTGATGATTTGAGAAAACTTTGGATTGTACCTAGAATACCTCCCATGACCATTGATTAGGTATGTGAAAAGTTTAGAAATTTGGTTTGCTTAGAAGGACTTAAATATGTTGACTATGGTTATTTGAATAAAGATGATCAAGAAAAGATTGAAAAAGAAATAATTGATATGATAATAAAAATTTAGATATACATCTATATAATTAGGTGAAGGTATTCTTGAAGATTTGTACAACAAGTTAGATGCTAAATGGAAGTGAGCATTATCCACTGAGAGGTAAATAAGGGAGACAACATTCGCCTAGACAATGCCTAATTTAGGGAAGACATGTGTCTATTGCCCTAAAAGATTTTGTAAAGAAATTTGTACCTAAAGAGAGAGAATACAAAATATTAAAAAATAAATATGACAAAGTTGAGAAGGAGATCATTGTAATATAGAAGAAAGCATTTGGATTGCTAGTTCCATCGGCTAATGAAGAAAAAGAGAAAGATGGGAGAGATGTTGTAGAATTACAAGATGATGATGAACTTGACAAACAAGAAGAGGAAGTGAGAAATTTGATAGAGGGGAGTGAAAAATAGAATTTTGTCACTATAGAGAATATTCATGATTAATCACCACCAAATTGAAATATATTAACTAAGGAATACTTGAAAAATGCCAAATCAAACACCTTAGACCTCTCTTCCATGCACCAATCCAGTTTTGTTATAGATACAAGAGTATCCACACATTGATAGTGTAATAACTGATAGTTTTCAAGTTAAATGAGTTACAATAATTCTTGACATGAGTGCTAAGCAATAGGGCAAGACAATCATTGTGCTTCCATAGTTCACTCATGTTAGAGATGGTCAAGTAGATGAGAAAGAGGAAAAGGATCAATTTGTACAAGAAGACAAAGAGGAATAAAAGGAGATAGAGTTGGTAGAGCCTAAGAAACCTAAAGAGAAAGAGTCTATCCAACCTCTTATTTAGCTACCAAGTAGCATTTCTACTGATGCATTAATTGTTACACCTATTCAATAGGTTATATCGACTCAACAAGAGCACACTGAGATGCAGACACTTGGATTGAGTAAAAAGGGGAAATAATTGTAGATATCACTACCAAGTGACAATGCCCCTCAATCACAGACATTGGCATTAAATATTGAGACACCAGTCAGTCTAGATGAGGTCATTACATTGTCAAAATATGGCCTAGACAACATGACTTTGGAACAAATGAAAAATTTACAGGATTTGTTGAGTCACAAGACAAAGCAAGAGAAATTAAGGCAAGATTTCAAACAAAAGTAGGTACTTCATGACATTAAGGAGATTTTTGTTGATGCTTTTGATATTCATGATGTAAATGAGCAACACCCAATTTTGGATCAACTAGTGTATATAGTTGACATAGTACATAATGAAGACATAGAGACCAATGATAAAATGATGAGATGGTATGAGAAATACTTTCAACATAAAGTTTTGGAGAAAGTCAAAACTGAACTTGCAATAAGGTAGGTTGAGCTTTCTAACCTTGTAAATAGTGTAGAAGGAATTTTGACAATCATGCATTCTTTGTATATGAAACTTTGTGATGTTGATTACTTCACTATGGAGAATAAACACTCTATTGATCAAATCCAAGTAGATTTGAAGGCTTGCACTATTTCATTGAGCAAAAATCCAAGTTCAAGCTCACATTTATAAAATAAATTGAAATTTGATCAAGTAAGATTAGCTAAATTGATTTCAATCCAACTCATGTTTCTTCCCCATTTGGAAATAATTTAGAAGGAGCTATCAATTGCACAAACTCTAGTCAAAAGAGATTCACATCTCTCCACTATAGATAGCTTAATTGATCTAGCTACCTAGTTAGAAATGCAAACTCAAGTTTTGGAATTAGTACACATCATATGGAATAAAAGATTGGAGGTGATTTTAGAAAATCACAAAACATTTTTGGACAAGTACAAGTTGACCCTTGAAAACCCCAAGCCATAGTGTGACAAAAACACGGGGGAAATTCATGACATAAAAGGGAAAATCATGAAGAGGAGAAATCATATTAGAATGGTTAGAATTAGATGAGTCAACATCAAAGATCACACAAGAATGAAGAGACACGTGTATATATTGTGTAAAGAAGAGTTAATTTATTAAAGACCAAATCACAATATCAGGGGGAGTGTAATTTTTTTTGATATTGAACAAATTTCTAAGTCATGACAAAGTGTTTATGCCACTAATGTCAAAGGGGGAGATTATTGATCTCTAAGCCTTTTTTCCTACTAGTGTCCAACACTTAGTCATTTTCTAGGAAATGTTGGTTGGTCATCACTGTGACCGAGTCATTTAGATAAGGTTGAGCCACATGGACTTGTTTATATTTCATTACATGACAAGCAAGTCAAGGTTGTAGAGTACCCCAGTAGAGACTGAGCTACTATACATGTCAAGTGAAACTTATGAAGACCGAGTGATGTATAGTTAACTTATGTTGAGAGAGTTAGTAAATGTTGAGTCTATAGAACCCAAGAAACAGCATGAATGTTAGTTATGATCACTTGTTAGAACATTTAGTTGCCAAGTAAACTAGTTTTGACATATGTGTTTGTAATGGCACAAACACATGTAAATCATTTTGGTTGACTTCTATACAAAATTATTGGGTTGTAGAGACATCTAAGGAGCATATTATGCATTTTATTAGAAGGAATTAATCCTAAGAAATGAACATTAACCAATAAGAAATTTAGAAGGGTAAAATGACAAAAGAATGCATTCTAGATCTTTGATTATGATCTATAAACTTCCACGATTGTCTATTTAAGAAGGGTTCTAACCCTAAATCAATTGTGGAAGAAACAAAGTGTAAGGGATATGAAGAAAGAACATAAATATGCCAAGAGGTTAAGTTTGATAAAAAGAGATTAGACAAAGCAACCTAGCAGTGAAGGGTACAATAGAGAAAATTAGATAAGGAGATCAAATTTAGACATTGAAGATAGAAGATTTGTAATCAAGCTTTGTGAAAGAAAATTGAAGGATCGGGTATTGAGACATTTTAACCAGTGAATCAAGGAAAATCTCTTAACATAGTGGTTTTAACAGACCTTGTTAAATCTCCTAACATAGTGCTTACTTCACTGTAAGTTTACCTTCATCATGCTTTTAATCAAGGTAGACTTAACAGTCTTGTAATGCTTTTAATCGAGCACACCCCTCATAGGGTAGGTCGTCCGAAGTGGTCAATTGTAGCCCTAAAAGGAAAACTTTCTCATTGTAGTAGTAAAGATTTATGGGTGTCATTTCCACCCCAATTTCACCTTCATCTTGGAGGGTTTCTAAGTAACCAAAATCTTTGTGTCATGTGTTTACATTTTCTATTTTCATGGATGTGATGCATTAGTAGTTTTCATTTTACTTTTATAGTTTATGACTATATGGTATGAGATGTAGATGTGAGATGGATTAGGAGTGAAATCAAATAATCTATTATTTTCTTGAAGAAGTGAAAAGTTTTATAAATCTTGATTCACCCTCCCCGCTCTCAGTATCTAGTTTCCCAATAAAATTCCAATATGAATATCCATATTCTCAACACCTCTTGAATACTTTGAAGAAAATATCCTTGCCTAATCATGATCCCAATTACAACACCACCTCCAATAGATTTTATCTATCAAAGCCTATCCATTTAGACTTGTACCATCCTAAAAATTTAACACCCATAATTGGAGGTTTTAAAACCTATATGACCCCATTTTTGGTGATTTTGGGGTGCAAATGGCCTTTATACTTGATTCTCTCAACTTATAATTTCTTCCTCCACAATTTAGCACACTCCCCTAGGCCAAAGAAAACTTCAAGACAAGATGGCCTAGACTATAACAACCAAGTCAGCCTACTTCTGGGTCCAAGGATGACCAAGTTAGTCATGTCCTAGAAAATTGTGCTTAATTTTTGTTTTGGGCCTAATACAAGGTTTTCTTCCAAGATTTTAATTGAAGTCAACCCTAAAAATATTGAATCTCAAAATGAGTATAAAGGGCATCAGCTCCTCTACTTTTGGAATCCACTATTACACAATTGATCCATTATCTTTTGAAATTTATTCATGATTTCAAGAGAAGTTGTAAGCATTTATGTTGTGCATTTGAGGAACTAGATTCAATATCTAAAGGCAAGAATCCAATTCAAGACCTTTAAGTCTCCATTCTTCAAGATCCATTTAAGAAAAGACAACATTCTCTAATTAATTCAAGTTTCTCTCCCATAATGGGAAAGTAAATTAATTCTCAATCAAGCAATTAGATCCACACATCTATTTTTCTTCTCTTTCCTTCTCCATTGGGGCTATCAAGCATATCACCATTCTATGTCTAGAATTGGTTACCATAGATATATGCATTACTGAAAATTTCCTTGATTCTACATTCATTCCAAGATCTAAACATATGATGTAGGGGTGTCCTTGGATAGCTAGAAATATTGCACCAACAAAAACATTTCCTTTCTATTCATGTTCTTGTTTCCTAGTTTTTGTTTTTTTTGTCATGATTATTCTAGTCAGCTCATTATTCCATGTGATCCTTATGGTATGTTATGTGCATTATGGTACATCTATGTTTGGGTTCATATTTCAATTGATTCTTTACTAATGAAGTTATCTTAAGATTGGTCATGTCTCATTTCTTCTCTTGTTCTAATAGATAGGTTGGAATGGTTTGATCTTGTGATGATCTTTATGTTAGAAAGATTAGAATAATTGAGGCAAGTGGGGGTTAAATCAGTTATCCTAAGGTCTAGATGTACCAATCCTACTTTTAAAAACTTCAAAAAACTTATTCAAACTCATAAATCCACTTGGCCAATATAACAATTCATCAATAATTGAACTTATTCATCCAACACTTATCTCTTAGTTTAGTATATGTCAAATAATAGTAATACATAATAGTAAATAATATTCAACATAAAAATAACATTCACATAAGTGTAACACCAAGATTTAATATGGAGACCCAATTTGGGAAAAACCACCAAGTAACATGATACTACTTTTCATTCTTCTAAAGTGAGCTTAGTCAAGAGTTAAAAAATACACTATTAGGTGTGACATTTTTTAAGGATTTAATCACTCTATTAGGAGTGGCCTTGTTAGTGGTCTTTAGACCATTCCATTAGAATTCCACCTTGATTAAAGGATTTACAATTTGACTATTATGTAAACCTTGATTATAGGATTTTACTACCATAATGACCTTAGAAAATAATAGCTAGGTTTGATTTGATAAAATACAACCCATTTTGAAAATTTAGATCTCCATTCAGCTTATTCCTAGTTCATTGATTGGATTTCATCACATTCTCCATCATTCATTTGTTTGGGAATGCTTCAAGCAATCACTCTTTACAAACTTCTTACTTTTCTTCTACTACTATGTTCTTCATAGGTTCCTAACAAACTTTCCAATCAACAAAAACCATTAAATTTCTCTTGTCCCTCCTTAAATAGGTAGCTTTGATCTTTTTCCACTTAAATATCACCCTAGATCTTAGGGTTTGATTAGATTCATCAAATCTATCCATAATTTTGTCTCTCTTCATCTTTCTTGAAACTTCTAGAAACTTCATATTAAATCTTTACCTTAGATCACTTAACAAACTCAACTCATGCATTAAATACATCATCTCATCAATCCTTATCATTTATGCACTTTGACCAATTTTTAAATTCAGCTATGTTAGCCTCAAATCTTGATTCTTTCACAAGTTGTTAAAGTGTTGACACTCAGTCATCTATGTGTTATTTTTCTCAATCATCAACAAATAGCTTGGTCTCCACTGATCTTTTGTCACTTGGCTTACACTTTCTCTCTTGGCCTTCACTGTGCTCGAGCACTACTATAGTTTTCTCTTCTCTCTGTTTGACCATTATCATCACTTCACTAATACTATTTTCTCAACTATCTCTTAAGGTCCTTAATCTTATGCTTTTTTGACCTAGTAAAGTGCCTCTCGGTCAATCTTAGTGTTTTATTCAACATCTTATCTTTCATCAAGAATCTCTTTTATACCTCAACCCAATTGTCTTCTTCACTTAATATAATGATCAAACAACACATTATCTTGTCAAATACTAATTGATTGAGTGCCCATTGTAATCCCATCATACTTACTCCTCTTTACTCAACCACTTTACTAATTCATCTTGTTATCTCTCTTTTTAAATCCTCTTTGTCAATCAAAAGATATGGCACTCAACACTATTAGAAAATGGCTGACTAGTAAGGTTTGACATCAATGACAATACAATAATTATTCCAACTATAGTTTCCAACAATCTCCCTCTTTGGCATTGATGAATATACCTTTAGTCACCATGCAAATGCAAAAGTATCCTCTAGATTTTTGCTATCATCTCCCTCTATTATTTGTATTAGATCTTTATTAATATCCTTAGTTTCTTTATGATTCTCATTCATGCATCCTCCTATATGCTCTCTTCATTACTTCTTCTATACACTTCTCCCTCTATGATACTAATTGTATTAGCTCCCTCTTTGATATCTCTCCATAATAGTAACATAACATACTTCTCCCTCTTGATATTGGATGGTAACCTCCATAATTCTCCCTTTTTGACAACAATGCCAAAGATATCATCCACTGTACACGTCATGTACGCTTCTCTCTTTGTCACTTTCTAATCTTTGAAATATCACTCCATCTATCATCACCATCTTCCTGCTTGTAGCCTTATCTCCGTACAATTGTCCTTCTTTCTCCAAGGGTAGATCCATTATTGATATTTTTTCCCTTGCACTTACTTTATATATCATATCTACATTGCTTTCAATATTTACATATTAATCATATTACATGATCATACATTATTCTATAATGAATACCCAAATCCCCCTTTTTCCTTAAATTTTGCATTAGCACCCTTCATCCTTCTTGGGATGTGCTAATTATATTGATTTAAGAATGAGTTTAATATTATTGAATGTACAACCCCCACATTTAATTTGGTAAGTGATCTACTTCCTGGCATTGCTCACCATTTTATATTGTATATTTTGGTGAACTCAACTTATAAAATTTCCATTCGTATTTTGGTGTTAGATCCTCTTTCTATGAAATTAAATATCTATATCTACTTTGTATGCATTTAAATTCATATAGTCACCTATTGTACATTTTGGTGAACCCAACTTATAACATTTCCATTCTAATTTTGGTGTTAGATGTCCTCTTTATGCATTTAGTTATCTATTTTTTTGGTGAATTTACATCATATTGCTACAATTTTTTCATTTATATATCTACATATTTGTAATTATATTTCTAGATGTACTTTGTATGCATCTAGATCCATAGATTCTTCAAACTTAACACTTAATGCCTAAATTTGATAGTTATTTTTTTTGGATTACATGTTTCTTTTAAATTGAATTCCATTTATATTTCCTTTCATTCCCTTGTGAATGAGTTTTATCACTTTAATCCAACATTTTTAATTCCAATTAGAGGTCATAAACTTATGGGATCATTTGGTCCCAATCCCTCCTTCATCCTAGGAATCTTGATGAGACCAATGTGTATACTACTAAAATCAATCCTATCATGGATAACGATTATTCTCATTATGAAGATGAAGCCTTAATATTTCTTCATATGAAAGTCCAAAATCTTTTCAAATATTTTGAGAAATTTGAACAATGGCTTGGATAAGAAAATCCTAATCCTAACTCCATATTTTTAATGGAAGGTTTATAGAAAGTTATTCATAACGATGAACATGACATTAACATTTTGTATTCTATATCTCACCTCATTGGTACCAATGTTAATCCTATTAAATATTGTGCTCCTAGATTAGGATTTGTTCCACCTACCACTAGTGTCGACACCTCTATGCATATCACTACTTTTGTTCCTACTGTGTCCACTTATGCTCCATATATCATAACCACTTCAATTTAAAATCATAATATTTCACATGTGAGTCTTTATAATCATACTCTTACTTCCATCCCTTAAAGTGTTTCATGTATCTCATTGCCTTCTTCCATGTGATCACTTATTATAGTGTCCATTTTTCATATTAAACTATTCCTTAATTTCCAAAAAAGATCCTATGAATTTTCATGTTTTTCCTCCTATCATTTACTTTACTCATTCTACCATTAATATCTTGGATCAAATTGTGTCCTCTTTACAACAATTTTTTTTTTCAATGACTTAATCCAAGTTCAATATCCCTACTTGTGACATTGTTATTCTTTTGTCTTTAGATATCCTTTATTTTGTTATCCTACAATGTATGGAGATTCCTTATCTTGAGACTTATAATGGTAATGGTGATCCTTTGGATCATGTTAAAATATTTCAAACCTCGTGTAGTGCTTTCTCTCATGACTATAGGTTCATGGAAAATTTGTTTCCTAGAACCTTTCAAGACAAAACCTTGTAATGGCATTATTCTTTACCTCTTCATTCTATTGATTCCTTCCAAAGTTTCACTAATGTTTTCATTCAATAGTTTCAAAACAATATTGATTTTGAAATCTCTTTGATTTATTAAATGCATTCGAAACATGACCTATTAGTGAAAAAGTGACTACTTTTATTGCTAGATTTAAGAAATTTTATGCTCAGATTTCTCATCATGTGCTTGATATTTATGTGCAACACATTTTCATTTCTAATTTACAATAGGATATTGGAGATAAGATTCTCCTATTTGAATTCTCTTATTTCACTCAATTATGGTAAGTGCTTCATAATTATCAAATTCAAGTCAGTTATTCTGAGAGCACCACTCCAATTGATCTTTTTTATAAGAGTGATGTTGCATCCAAAAATTTCAAAAAAAAATAGAAACCAAAAACTTTCATCAAAATAAATAACTCATCCAAAAATGTTGATGAACAAGTAGCAAAAACATCCAAAGGTGTTCCTCCTTTGTCAACTATATTAAAACCTTCTTGGAATTATAATCAATATTTTCAACCTTTACATTAAAATATTTAAGTTTCTTAAGACTAATGTCTTAACACTTCCTTTGATAAAACCCACTAATATGTCCAAACCTAATTCCAAATATTTTGATTGCAAATCTTTTTGTGAATACCATCATCAACCTAGTCATAATACTGAGAATTTTTTCTATTTGGGAACTATTATTTGCAACCTTATTGATTCCAATACTATACCTATTCAAGGCAACAATAAAAATGTTAATAAATATGATGCACCTCCTAACCAAAATTTTCAAATTTATACCAAATATTTTCTATCTTATTCAACTAACACCATTAAATCTACTTAGACCTCTTCTTCTTCTCTTCCATTTACCTCCTATAATCATTATGATGAAGAAGCTCACCTGAGACTTGCATTACCTTTGATGTTGTAAAGACAACTAAATTTTTTAATGGTGTATTTTATATTGTTGTGACAATTAATGGCCTTCCTTCTTTTGTTGTTCTTGTTCTCCCAACATGTATGGCAATTGTAATAACTAAAGAACATATTTTTTGTAAATAATTGTAAAAATATTTTTATGATAAATTTGATGTTATGATCTACACTTGAAATGGTTTTATTTATTCTTATATGTTACCTTCACCTTGATCTCAACTTTTGATCAATTCAAAGTCAAACTTGGTCTTCACTAGCTAACCTCCATGAGTTCATAGATTCTTCTATTAAAAAATATCTTAAATTTCCTCACAATAGAGAAATCATGGTTGTTAACCATAGTTTTTATCATCCTTCAATTCCTAGAGAATCCACTAACCTCAATTTATTTTTTCCTTCTATTTCCCAATCAATACAAATTTATCATGACTATCTCTTTTGCTTGCGCCCAGCCTACAAGGTGAAAAATATTTTAGAATTTAGCAAACCTAAGGATATTCCCTCTATTTCCCTAGACACCTACTTCTTCCTACACCATTTATTCCTTCTATACATGTTTTTTTCCTACCTCCTATTACTTATAAAAAAACTCCTCAAGCTATCTCTCAACCTAGTGTGGTTCCTTCGGACATTCCTTCTCAAGAAGAAAATATTTTGATGTTGATTGATTCTTTATCCTAAACAAGTTTCTAGAAAAACCACATGCTTGTGACCATCATCATAAATGTCATGTAAGAGACTATCAACAAGATTCTCAAAACATTTCTTCACCTCATACACCTACACATACTTCACCTCCCTTTGACCAACCAATTCTTGCACCAAAGGCGAAAGTGAACTTGAGCAAAATAAAGATGAACAAAAATGAAAATTCTATTCAAATCTGAGATTCCATTACAATTAATTTGGATAAAGAAGATGCTCTTGATGATGATTTTAATACTAATAATTATATTCATGCTTTTGATTTTGATGAAATGTATGAAACTATTAATATTGTCATGATTTACTAACTAGGCATTCACAACAATTATATATCACTCCCAGTGACAAATACAATGACCTATATTCATAGTATGTCCTTGTTGGAACTGACTATTATTCCATTTTTCATGCTATATATCTCTCACCTTCCTAAACACTATACACTAATATGTGAAGTGGGAGATATGCTTGACTATCTTCTCTTGTGCAATGGATTGTGTGTATTTTGAAGTTGTGTACTATCCAAAAATTCAACACCCATTAATTTGGAAGCTCAACAACTTATTAGGCTCCATTTTAGTGATCTTTTAGAACATGGACACATTTATGTTTTATTGTATGCATTTCTCCTTAATTTTCCCTGAACTATTTACACATATAAGATCTTTGAGACTTTACTATAAAGTGGGATTTCTCAAGTGATGTTTGATATCAAATCCTTTTGTGTGGATGACCTCAACCCCATTTTATTAGCTGGATAATTTTCATGACATGGTTCATTATTGTTTGGAATACTTTTAAAAAAATTGAAAAGTTTAAATTTTTAGGCAGGTGGATTACATAAAATGCCAAATTTGGAATTTTAAGAGTTTAGAGTAAAAAAAATTCTAGGTCATGCTCAAGGATAACCATATATCATCTTATTAAAACTTCACAAAAAAATGTGCTCATAATATATATATATATATATATATAAAATTGCATAAAGTTATTGATACATAGTTTGTATTTTAATCTTTGCGATATTGTAATTACGATTAAATTATGTATTTTTTGATCATTTGAAGAGGATAGATATATTCTTATTTTGGGTAATTCAATGTCTTTTATTATGATATGGATTCTTCATAAACCTCTTGGAGCTACCAAACATTGAAATTGATTAATTGATTAAGGTTTCCAAGATATTTTTGTCTTAATAAACTTCATCAATTTTACATTTGGAAGCCTTGAAGGATACAAAGGATCAAACTAAAGAAATGAAGCATGGGCCATGAGTATTAACTATGGTTGAGTGATCTAGAGGGATCTATGATTTTTTTTAGACTTCCTTATTGATATTTATAATATATTTAGTGGTCATGTAAACCTTTAGTTGAAGCATCAAACTTCCTAGGGTAGTGTGGATCTTACATCTCCTTAAACAAGAAATTTATGGTAAGAAACAACCTCAAAAAGGGACTTTTAATTATTCATACTTTTGAAAATTGAAAAGCAATTGGGTTAGTTGGACAATTATGGGAGTGTCTCTCTTAAGAGAATAGGTTGTGGAGGGAATGGGAAAGTTTCTATAAATCTATTGGTTAATGATTTAGAATATTGCTTGCAAATTTATTATTGTACATCATAGTTGATAAATTCAACAAAAAGGTTAGAGTTATAACTCTATTCTTACAAGTTGTTATTAACTACCCAATTAAGGTATACCTTCTTAAATTGGATGCACTTTAATTTAATGAAGGTCAAGTACCTACTTAATGCAGAATGTCAATCTCCTTCCATCTTACATTTCTTCTTCCCTTTTATGTTCTTTATCCTAGTTGGAATTTAGATAAAACCTAGTAGATCCTCTTTAAAGCTCATATTTTCATGGAATTAAGCTCAAGGTAAGATCTATCATCCTAGTTCCTCCCTTCCCTTCATCTATCCATTTGGAATCTTCACCTTACACCATAATGAATACATCTTAGATTCTCCACCTGATTCTGGAGATCTAAGACTTGTTATGTTATCTTGAAGTGATCTTGGAGTGATCCTAGACGTCTCAAGACATGGTTGTTAGGGGTGCAATGTGCCCCTAACCAATTAGGTGTAGAATGCATCTCTAATGGGCCATGGTGTAGTGCACACCTAATTGGGACCTATTTTGAGTCTCCTCTTTGGGTCCCATATCCAGTTATGTTTGGGGTGTTAATTATTTGGTAGGTCAGCCTATGGTAGTTAGTTAAACCTGAGCTCTATATAAACCCTTCTATTTTCTACATTTATTATCCACAATCCATCATCTTCACATGTAATAATCTACAAGAATTCAAGTACTCAAGCTCTCAAGTTTTTCAAGCATTCAATGTATTAAAGTTATTCCTCCATTGAAGATCAAGGATTTGTATATTCAAGCTATTGAAGGAGATTATGCTAGATCTTCTATTGCATTTCCAATGTTAAGATCTCCCTTCATACATTCAAGATACTTTGTTTCATCTTCTTAATCCACCCTCTCAACATCTATATCCATCTACAAGGTAGATTTCAAGCACACACATTCATGAAGGTTTTGGTTTCATTTTGATTTCCTTTCTAGGGTTTTGAAGTTGAGTCAAATAGATTGCATCTACATACTTAATTACATTTCAAATTCAACAATATATATATTTACATTGTTTTATGTTAGATATATCACTACTACTTGATATAATTCTATTTTCACTTCAATTCAAGGTTAATTCCTAAATTGGGGTTTGATTAAGGAAAACTTCCCCAACAACAAATTAACAAATCTCTTTGTTTTGTAGGCTTTGAATCCCATACTAGCGAATGGGTTATAGATCTAGATGCCCTTTCTGTCTTTCTTGATAACTACAAAATCAAAATCAACATTGTACATAGTCAATCAGGGGCACATTGCACCCTTGATACTCTATTTTTCCCTTGACTATCTAGTTTCCCCCCGATAGAACTTCAGATGATTTATGGGTTTTGTTTGCCTAGTAGATTTTAGCCTAGATCTTGAGTAACAATAGTTTCTAACATCCTTTAGCAACATATTTTTAGGTTTTTATTTTACAAGGTATGTCATTTTTCCCCTTTCTATTTCCATTAGAACATTACTTTATTTATCCTTTTGAGTAAATCCTCTTAAGATGGGGTGAGAGAGAAATAAATCTAAGTGATTCATTGTTTTTCTCCATTAGTTTTGCATTGATAATCCCTCTTGTATCAATCAAGTCTAATAAAAAAAGATAGATCTTGGTCTTCTCCCTTCTCATTTATGTGTGGTTGGTCCACTTCCATTTTCCAACCATACATAAATTGGTGAATCCAACTTGAGCCTTCTATTTTGGAGTTAGATCCTTCTATTTTCCTTCTTCACCTCTTCTCTTTGTTAGTATACATCTTGCATTATGAAGATCTTTTGGTGTATGGTTATATTCTTCAATATTCTCCTTCTTGCATATCTTTGCAACACCTATGATTTTTATGAGATTTTTATGCATTTTATTGTGTTTGTGGCTCTTCATGCTCTTCTTTCTTATACTATTACGAAGTTAATAGACAAATATTTTCCTTCCTTTAATAGTATGGTTATATCTTTATGTGTTTGGCTTATTTATTCTTTGGATCATGTGATAACCTTAGTTTTGGATGTTCCTAACCATCCTCCTAAGCCTCCTTATCCTTTTCCTAATCCTCTTAACAATCATTCTCCTTCTTTGTCTCCTAGCACTTCTCAAACATATGTTCAAGCTCAAACTTTAGTTTATGATGAGGATTTTTCCACATTCATTGATGAGCCTTCTCCTCTTGCTACTTGTAACAAGGGAAAAAATAAAGTCTCTTTTGTTTCCCCTCCTACTATTATTCCTTTTCACATGATTATAATGAAAAATATCCTCCTATTGAGGATTTGATGAATAATTATCCTAAAGGTTATACTGGCTTAGGACTTGGTTTGAATGAGCAGAGTCTAAAAACTCATATTCATGTATCTCCTAAGATGAAAAAGTATGGTATTGGATATTCTTCTTCTGACATAGTGCAAGAATATTCTAGATACCTCCTCTTCACCTTCTCTTACCTACTCCTGATCTTGAAGATCCTTATACTTGTAGAGATTTGGTTTAAAGTTATATATTCAACTAGTTATTGTTGAACCGAAAAAATTTAGTATACATCTTGAAGATTCTCCTTTTGTATTTTTATGTCATTTTCATTATGATGACTCTCACAATATTGTTGATTGTATTCATTTCTACTTATATGTTTAGGAAAAGGCTTCACTAGGTATTATTCCTTATACACATGAGGTGTTAAAATTTCTTCATAATTTCACTTAGTCTTATATCTCACCTATTGGAGTGGATTTCCCATTATCTTGCATAATGTGTATTTTGGATCTCTTAATAGGATTCTTTTTCGTGTTCCTCTTCACTGGAGGGCAAGGATTCCTTCTTAAATATTCCTTCTTCTTTCTATACATGGGCATTTATTTTTGAAATCTCATGTGGTAAAAGGATTTTTTTATCTCTTCTCAATTAGATCTTGTTGTTAGAAACTATAATTGGAATAATTGTTATGTTGTCATTGATGTCAAACCTATTTGGTGAGATAGTCTTCTATCTAATCTAAGTGTCATATCTATTTGATTGATTAAGAGGATTTGAGAAGTTGTTGATAACAAAAGTATCCATAGGAAATATTGAGTTATGAAAATGACACTATAAATGGACACTTGATTAGTTAGACTTTGAGAAGATAAAGTGATTTTTTAAGTCATGTTACAAGTGGAGAAGATAGTAATGTTAAATCCCTAAAAATGTGATCAAAGATAGATCAAATGTATAGGCTTGACTAAGTAATAGAGAAAAAGATTAAGTAACTTGAAGTATATGTCAAGTGATGCTAGTGTTGGCCAAGTGTAAGAATAAGCAAAGTAGAATTAGTGTTGACCGAGAATCAGTATTGACCAAGTGATAGTTTATGTGCTGAGTAATAAATTTAGTAGTGACTAAGTAACCCAGTCATGAATGCATTGTTTGAGCTTAGTGTTGGTCAAGGGAAAATATTTTAATAGTATATGAGAAATCATATTTTCTTCCTAACTAAGTTGGTTTCTTGGGATATGGAAAGTATGTGGAAGATAAGGATCGATGAACTAGATCATTTAATGCTAAGAGAGGATTAGGTAAATGACCTAAGGAATGGATTCCAAAAGATGTTTCTAGAAAAGAAGAGAATATAAACAAAATGGCGAACATGATTATTGTATGTGACAAATATAATCATAAATCCTAAGATTTGCAGTGATGTTTAAGCAAGAAAGATCAAAATTACCTATTTGAGCAGGTACAAGGGCCTAACCTATTGTTTATGAGTGTGAGAGTTCTAGAATAGTGTGAATGTTGGAGAAGTTGTTGATGTTATTAACTAGCAAATCTAAGCAGAAGGCTAAGAAGAGTTGAGAAGAAGGAAAGTGATTGCTTGAAGGGTTGGCAAGCTAATCAGAGACTAAGATGACAATGGAGGCTAGGCAATGAATCAATACACAAAGAGCTAAACTAAGAACTGTACATGCAAAGTGATTTGTACTTGATAGATCAAAACTTTTTTTTACTTTCTAACCATTGTAAAAAAAAATTGAAATCCTTTAATCAAGGTTGACCTAATAGTCATATGTAAATACTTTAAAAGGATGACATTCTGATGGAATGTTCTAAAGTCTTCTAACAAGGCCACTCTTAATAGGGTGATTAAATCCTTTAACAAGGTTAAATTTAATAGTGTACAAGGTTGGCTCCTAACAGAGCTCACTTCAGAAGAGTGAAAATTTGTGACATGTTGCTAGTGGTTTTTCCCAAATTGGGTTTCCATGTTAAATCTTAGTGTAAAACTTGTGTGGATGATATTTATGGTTTTTATTGATTAATTTTTACATTCCACAATCTTTTATTTTAGGACAGTGGATAGCTAGTTGATGTTACTAATGGTTGGATGTAGAGACTAAGTTATGTAATGATAAGATCTGAAGTTGCTTAAGTGTTTGTTTGTTCAATTGGTACATCTGGACCTTGGATAACTAATTCACCCCCACCCCCCCTACCTCTATTTGTTAGATCTCCTACATGGGTGTAGATTTCTTCCTTCCTCATGTTTGTTTATATGATGTTCTCTAGATGTTTTAAGGGAATCTTTCCTTTATTTTCCTTTAGATTGGTATTAATTTATGGAACATTTTTCATCTATAGGTATATTTTACTTTGTTGCATGCATAACCTTGTGTTTTTTTCTTAACAAAGTATCATTCATATCTTCAATCTTAATGAGTCTCATATAGTGATATTCTATAGCTTTGTTTCATTGATGGTATTCTTTTCTAGCATTTTTGTATTGCTAATAATTGATTTCCCATCTATAGTGTAGTATTATATCTCTCTTGTTGGATTTCAAATATTTCCATTTTTTGCATGGCTATCGGTTTTTTCTTATGACTCATCCTCATATTCTTCAATATTTGGTTATATACCACTTTAGATATCTCTTCTTCTCTTACGCTTGGCGGCCAAGAAGCTTTGTACATTCTTTATCTCTATTTTTTTATGGATTTACTTTCTTTAGAATTATGTGGAACTTGTTTATTATGTGACATTGTTCTTTCCTTTATGAAGGACTATGTCTTGACTATGAATTCTCTCTTTTGAAAGAGATGTATGTCCTAGGTCATCACCTCTTCTTTATCAAGTAAAGATATGTCCATTAAACACTTTCCCTTGACTGAAGATTATTATCCTTCATCCAAGGATCCTTATTTATCCTATATAAATAGGGGGACAAATAGGTACATTCTTTTTCTTCTTCCCCTCTTCTTAGAGATGACATCTTAATCAAGAACTCCTCTTAGGTGGACATCTTGTTATTAATATTTCTTCCTTTTGAGGATCCTCTTTCTATAAGTGATATATCTTTTTTCACAATTGTCTATGTTCTTAGATTGTAAGAGTTATGGATCTTCATGGTGAATGTACTCCTCATTATCAATTTAAGGATATCTCCTTCTTTTGTAATGTAGGTATCCTCTTTCTCTTCCTTTTCATGTATAGTATCTAGACATGGTTACTAGATGTGACAAGGAGGGGGCACATATGCCCTCCTAGTACATAGCCTTTCTCTCATGGGGTAGATTGTTAATCTCAGACTAGTTTTGACATATGAGTGACAATATACCTAAGTCATTTACTTAGTTCATGTTGAACAAGTAATACATACCAAGCATAAGTTGTCAGATAGTATATGTTGAGCGATAGATATTTAGTGTGAGATGAGTAAATAGTAAGTGTTGAGTCACTCAAGTGCTAAGCAAATGGTTTGTGTCAAGATATTTAGATGTCGAGTGATCAGTGGATGCCAATTCATTCAAAGGACAAGTTACAACATTGAAGTTGTAGTTGATGCCGAGCATCAAAGACTTCAAGTGTCAAGTTACATAGTTTTGACATAGATATTTGTAATGGCACAAACTTCTATGTAAAGCATTTTTTGGGCCAACTTAAGGATTTTTTTTACAATATTTGATGATAAGGACAAATCTTAGTTGTAAATTCTTATGCATTACATGCATCCAATCAAAAAAAAGAGAAGGTTTAAGTAGAAATATGGGTGAATCACTACTATTGATTCATACGCAACCCTACATCACCTAGTTCTTCTTAAGGAAGACAAAACCTAAAATTTTCTAGGAATGCTTAAGGAGAATTGAAGAGAGTTTACATGTGCAAACAGAGCATTTATGGTGACTAAGGTGTTATGATTTGAGTTCCATTGCATAATTAGTTAAAGGAGAACATAGGAAAGGAATCAAAGGACAACAGAGATAAATTTGATCATAAAGGATCAAGTATACATTAGGATAGATGTGATCTGACATCAAGCAATAGAGTTCTAACCGAAGGATCATTATTGAGACATTCTAATAGGTGAATTAGTTAAATCTCTTAACAGAGTAGTCTTGATAGGCTGTTGTAAATCCTTTAATAGGGTGCTTACTTCATTGTAAGTTAAATTCCTTTAACCAAGAACACTTTCAGTAGGGCGTTTGAATCCTTTAATAGGGTAAGATCTAACAATCTTGTAAGCCTTTAACAAGGAAGACCTTTTATAGAGTAGATCATGTTTCATGATCAAACATTGTAACCTCCATTAGATACAATTTATTAATGTAGTGGTGAAGATTTGTGGGTGTTATCCCCACCCCAATTTTACCTTCTCCTTGGAGGGTTTCTAGGTAACCAAATATCTTTTGTCATACATGTGTTGAATATTTTACTTTAATACTATGGATGTATATGATTAATTTGGTATTTTAGTTTATATGTATAGATTGTGAGATGGATGTGTGGTGAATAGTTTTAAGTGTTGATTCACACCCCCCCTCCCCCCCCCCCACTCTTAGAGTTTTCTTCCCTTTTGTATTTCCAACAATTGATATGAGAGCCAAGTTCTTTGTAAAGTAAAGCTTTGCAACTTTGAGAAAAGATCTTGGAGATGGAAATCTACAAGTTGGGAAAGACTATTGAGAACCAGAAGATTGAAATACAACTTGCCCTACATTAGTTGAATGAAATAAGAAATGATTTGAAGATATAATTGAAGACAAGGAAGGAAATTTATATTGAAGAGAATGAGACACAATACCAAGAGATTGACACTACTGAATTATTTACAGATGGAAACTCCAATGAATTTAATGCAGTAGTTGCAAATCTGATGGAAAAGAATGGAACCCTAACTAAAGAGGTAAAAAATCTTAAAAGAAAACAAGAATTCCAATCAATATTACTATGTGAGGTGATTGAGAAAAAAAAGAAAGTTGAAGAGGAAAAAGGCATGATTGAAGATGACAAAAGGATTTTGACCAGTAGAGTGGAAGAGAAAACATCAAAGGTAACTAAGATTGCTAACATGCAATTGGAAGCTTTGGGTCAAATGATGATTGCAAATCATGAACTGAATGTAAAGAATATTGAGATCACAACACTAAAATTACAAAATGAACAACTAAGAAATGATCTGAAAAGAGAAAGGAGTTTGGTAATAGTTTCAAAAAATCTAGTGAAGCCATCAAGTACTTTGAACAATTGATGAAATCCCCTTGATCCAACAATGACACTTCTGGATTGGGTTACACTAGTACTGAAGAAGGAGAATCATCCAAAAGTGGTGAAGAAAGAAGTAACAAAGGTAAGAACCCCAAACCTTCTTGTCATAAGTGTGGTAAGATAGGTCATACTGCTAATGTTTGTAGGAGCAAAGAATCCAAAACAAAATCCTAAGCAAAAAGTTCATGGGTCATTGCCACAAATGCCAAAAACAAGGACATCAAGCACATGAATGTAGAACCAAGACCATAAGCACACAAAGATTTGAAGGATACTACTATAATTGTTAGAAGTATGGACATAGAGCATATGAGTGCAAATCAAAGCCTAAATGGTCATCAAACAAATAGACAAAAGTAAATCACAATGGCACCTCTTATAATTGGGATTATAATACAAGGTATAGTTGTCACTACTATTAAGAGTATGGAAATGTTTATGAAAAAATGCATAAGAACACATTTCAAAAGTGACTACAATAGATGGTTGAGTCAAACCATGTGTTTTAGTTGTTTGAAGACTGGTCACATAAGCAAGAATTTAGTGAGTTCAACAAAGGCAAAGGAAAGGTAGATGTTGAGAATGTTAGAGATGAGTTGAACAAGACATGGAAGAGAAAGGAAGATTGTAGCACATCAAGTGTAGATGGGATCACTTCAACCAATGTGTCAGGTGATCATATCTCCTCCAATTAAGAAATCAAGAGGTATGTGGGACTGATTTTTTTTTTTTTAAAGGATAGACTATACATCTGTTCCAAGGATTTGGTTTTGAAAAGTTTACATATGCATGAATAAAGATGTAAGGTGTTGATTATAACCTAGAAGAAATCTTTAGGTTTTCTCATTTTTCATGTTATTGTCATGCATGAAAAGTTTCACTATGGTTGTTGTGTGAAATGTTAGTTGATGTTGAGTTATCAAAGTTGATAGTGTTGATTGAGCTCATAGTGATTGTCGAGTGGAAAAGGAAACTTCATGGAAGTCAAGTGAGTCAAAATCTTTATTGAAGTTGAGCTTACAATTGTGTAAGCACTAAGCATTAATTTTAAGGTTTTAAGGTCTATATGATCGATTTCTACTCAGCTAACATCATTCAAATTTGAAGGAGAGAATGAAGAATGAAAGGCAAATTAAAAGAGATCATTTCAGTGTTTTCAACCAAGATTCAATAGTTGTTCGACACTAAGACAACATATTCACAAAGGTATTTATCATGTGTCAAGCTATGTAGTTTGAACTTTTACAAACCCTAGTTTACATAATGGTGTCTAGTTCTTCAACTGCTAAGGTTAAAGAGGGAAAAGAAGTTTTGAATGTGCAATTGATATGCAGTGAGATCAAACAACCAAATTTTAGAGCCGTTCTTGATATTTCTAATAAGCAAGATCCATCCGGTGTGTTGTCAATGATACCACCTTGAGTTTTGATGATTGAAGATGTAAGATGTTGCTACACATGAAAGGTGGGTAGGATAAGAGACATTGAGATTAGGGAAACCTATAGGAAATTATGTGAAAATAGAGCATTGAAGGATGAATTCAAAATTGTAGAGAGAAAAGGGTTGACCTATGCCCTAGATTTTCCAAAAAATTTAAAGATTGAATGGATTAAGATAGTCCTAAGTAGAATTCATGATAATTCTATATAGTTGGATAATGGACCAGTGAAAATCACCAAGAAAATTGTACATAGAGTAACTGGGTATCCAACACTTGACTGACCTAAAGCCATGAGAAGTAAATCTAAAGAGGTCATTGAGAAGAATATAGGGGTAGTGTGGAATAAATGAGGCATGCCAATTGATACTATCTCAGATCCTCTAATTGAATTTGTAGTAAGGACAATAGCACATAAGTTCTACTAATCAAGCTAGGCTCAATAGTGTACCATGTATTGTTGTTGACATGGGCTATAATATAGTCAAGAAGGATCATACTTATAACCTTGTCGAGTTCCAAATGCAACAATTGTCAAAAAAAATTGGGAGCTTTAAGGAAGACCAAAAGTGCACAATGTAAATTTGGTTCAAATTTTATATTTATGTTTTTTTATGTACAGAATACATTCCCCACATTTGGTAAAGTGCCCTAGAAAACAAACAGATCTATTGTAGTATAGATAGGTGAGATTATTGAGCAACTCGAGAATAATTTTGAGTCAATTATGACTAGCTATTTTGAGGACTTCAAACAATCAATGAAGAAGAGACTAAGGATACCAGTTTCACTAGTTGAGAAACATTTCAATGTTTTTTTCTTTCTAGTTGATACTAATTATACATATTTTCAAGTTATTTTTCCAAGGCTAAGGTGGCTAAGGCCACTACGCTATGAAATCAATGTTGATGAAGCCTTTACAACAATAACAACATTACTTGTAGAAGAAGTAGATTCTAAGGCTACTACCTTTGGGAACTATGACATGGCTAAATCTAAGATAACTATGGATTCGAAGACTGCTTCAGTCATTAGGAAGAAGAACAAAATTGTCAAGAAGCTAAAGCAAAAATTTGGTGAAGGAGAAGATGAAGAAGAAGAAGAAGAGTAGGAGGAGGAGGAAGAAGATGAAGAAGAAGAAGAAGAAGACATACATGTTCAAGCACCACTGGCCTTGACTCAAGGTCAAGGGAATGATCAAGAAGAAGAAGTGGAAATTGAAGAAGTTGCCAAGGGAGAAGAAGCGAGTGAAGCACTTGAGCAAAAGAAGAGGAAAGCCAAGACACCAGCTACAAGAAAACCTAGGAAGATTGCAAATCATAAGCCTATAATTCCCTCTACCAGAGAAAGTACAAGGGATGCTACAAAGAAGGCTCAAGAAGTAGTCAAGTCAAAAAAAAAAAGAGAGCTAGATCAGCTAGCAATGAAGAGGAGCTTGAGTAGAAATCAAGAAGAAAATACATAGCTCCAGCTGCATCTGATGAAGGGAAGAGTAAATCTAATGACAACAACCAATTTCAAGTGGTAATTCACTATCCTTTAGATTTAGACAATATATGTGAGAATATAAGGAACAATATTGATTTATCTGGTCTCACATATATTAAATTTGATACACTTGGAAAAGTTGAGATGAACCAAGCAGAGGAGTCAATTTATGCCATGATGGCAACATTTAAAAAAACTCCAATTGAG
Organism: Cupressus sempervirens; assembly: GCA_028749045.1. Lineage (NCBI taxonomy): Eukaryota > Viridiplantae > Streptophyta > Pinopsida > Cupressales > Cupressaceae > Cupressus > Cupressus sempervirens. Next base: position 188,564,615 of record CM053791.1, on the reverse strand, counting down.
ATTACCAACTCTCTACCAAAGGAATTATTTGATAGATGTGAGCAAAAATGGCAATATAGTCTAAACATAGAAAGACAAATCAGAGAGACTACACTTGCCCGAGTGATGCTAGAACTAGATAGAGAAACAATGGCCAAGGCATTAAAGAAGCATACTAGAAAATTTGCACCAAAATACAAGGCATTCAACTTATTGTAGAATAAGGTTGAGGATGTTGTACAAAAGACCACTTTGAAAATCATTATATGGTTTGACAACACCCAAGGCAATAATGCAGGCACTTATTGAGGTAGGCGAGGACAAAGAAAAGCAACAATAGGTAACTAAGGTAATCATAGTTGATACTAAGATAGTTACATGAGAGGAAGGCACTAAAACACATGAAGAGACACATGCACTAGATGAGGATGAGCAACAAACAAAACAAAATGTACCAGATACACTACTGTCAAGTGTCAATCCTCAACATGAGGTAAATATAGAAGTGATATTATACAGATTAAGGATGTTTCTAATACCATCACTTAGAACATTAATCTCCTCACAGAGGATGACTTGAAGAAGATACTGGTAGAATCCACTATCTAGGCCAAACTTTGTGAAAATCCTATATTGGTGAGTGTTGATGAAATTGAGAATGCAGACAAGGTATCTCCAGGGGGGAGGAAGTATAGAAACAAGTTACATCTATAACCCCTCCTTAATTCACCTTGATACAACCTACATTAACCCTTATGGTACATCAAAGGAAGGAGACAACTATTTCTACCATCAGTACATTGGCACAAAGTACTCCAGTCTTAGTCACTATAAAGGAAAGTGACCATGACAAGGGTGAGACAATTGGAGAGCATAAAGATGAGACAAAAGAGAATGAATACAAGTTCAAATAGGTCATGTAGATACTCCTGCACCTACAACATAAGAGAAAGGTGCATCTATGAATGTAGAGAAGATAAAGGATAAGATTGAAGAGCTAGGTATGACTACCAAACTTGAGGAGTAATTAGCAATACAAACACTAGTAACTTTACCAAAAACTACTACTCCTCCTAGTCAAACTTTTCATAGGTTGAGTATAGGATCTATACCCCTACAATCATCACAATCGAGTCCAAGCACATCTAAGGTAGATGAAGTCACATCATTTGTTAACATAAACTTGGATGAAGTGATTGAGTTGCCCAAGTTTGATTATGCGACTATCACTATTGAGAAGATGGGCATACTTTAGGATGCTCTAGCAAAGAAGAAGAACCAATAATTGCATAGGCAAGAGCATAGGCAAAAACAAGCTTTGATAGATATCAAGGATATTTTTCTTGATGCATTTAACCTGCTAGTAGTAGAAGCAATAAAGCCAATCATAAAGTAGCTAACCAGCTTAGTGGAGAAGCTAAATGACATACACATAGATTCAAATGTAAAACTACTTGAATGATCTAAAAGAAAGTTCCAACATAAGGTTGATGAAAAGATATCAAGTGTTATCGCACTATCACAGGTTGAGTTAGTAACCAAAATTGACAGTGTGAAGAAGGTACTAGAGAACATTTTCTATTTGTACACCAAATTGTGTAATCCCACACTCTTCACACAATAAATAAGGAGTTATATTTTGAGTTTGGAGAGTCATATATAGTCATCTAGTATAAATCTACCAAAATATCTAGCATAGAGTGAGAAGCATTTCAAAAATATCCTAAACTCCTAGATTCAATTAGTAGTATTACAAACAGATGAAGCAAACATCAAGGCTAAACTGATCAGCATCCAATCCATTCTAACTCCACATATGGAAATATTGTACAGGGAACTAGCCTTTTCTGAAACACTCATCAAGAAAGATCCACATCTTTCTACTTATGATGGCTTAGTTCACCTTGTTGTCGAGCTGGCCATCTAGATCAAGTCACAAGAGGTAGCTTGTCATAATTGGGATGCTACATTGAAAATCATGCTTGAGGTCCACAAATCATTTTTGGACAAACACACTATAAGTGTATAACCCTTTGAAATTAGTGTTAAAATGGGGGAGAAATAAGAAGTATGGGAGAAATAAGAGGTATGCGGGAGATAATATTTTTGAGGGAGATATCATTTATTTTTTGAGGGAGATATCATTTATGCAAAATGATAGAAACAAATTACATAGATCAGGTAATGCAAATCTACTCAACAGGAGGAATAATATTGATTTCGATACAAAATAGCACAATCAACGCAGGGGGAGTTATTGAATTTTGAGGTATAATTGATGAGTCATAAGCTTTTGCAAAATTTTGAAGTTTTGAAATTTTGTATGTATATGGATATTATCTGAGTTATGCTTGAAAGGCTAAAGGTTATTTATACATGATCAAGTATTTTGCCACTCATGTCAAAGGAGGAGATTGTTAATCTCATATTGGTTTTGACATATGAGTGACAATTGTGAGGCCTCACCTCGATCCATCATAGCATAGATATTTTTACTTGCATTTTGATATTTGGAACTTTGATATTTTGACATTTATTCAAGACTTAGATGGACAGTGGCTTGTTTTATCTACTAATTTTGACATTACAATAGTGTTTTACATCTATGATATGTACTAAGAACCTAATATTGTGAATGGGATAATCAAAAAAACATGAATGCAACTTTACACATAGCAGGATAGAAATTAGATTATGAAGTGATGCAAAATGTTAATTTGATTATGATGATTTATGATTTAATGTGATATGCAGATTTTGATATTTTAACATTTTGAAGGAATTATTTGAAATGATTATGAAAATAAATTTAATTTAATTATGTTAATATGGATTATGTAACATTTGAATTTATATGCATTTATGATATGTATTTTTATATGACCTCCTTTGACTACAAATGCTCGAGTTTAGTGTGCAGGAAATGGAACCATGGAAAATTTTGGGGGAAACAAGGTCCAAACTTATGTGAACACGGTTTAGCCAAGGAAAATCTTTGGAAGATTCAAAAGCCTTGTTGTGATGTATTTTAGTTCATAGATGTAAGCATTCTTGTGTGTGAAAGTTTAATCTCAATGATGCATTAGGGACATGACATGATGATGTGTATTGTGCTTTTATGTATCACTTGACAATTGTGGATTTTGTGTGTTAATGCCATGTCACCTAGGGTTTAGCCATGGTAGCATTTTATCCTAAAACTAATTACCTTGTTAATGATTAAGTAAACCCACTTGACAAGGGCTAGGATGGGTCATTATCAAAAGGAAATTAGAATATAGACTTTACTAGGGTTTTGAAGGTTCATTAGGTGCTCCCAAAGTGTCTTTTGTGTAAAAATAAGCTACCCATATGATAGTATAACATGTTAGGGACCTAATTTTGACCATGATAGTTCCTAGACAGCCTAGGGGGGCCCTTTACCAATGCATTTTTCCACCAATTTGAAAATAGAGTTGGCACATGAGTTATTTCCCATGTTTCCACTAAGTCAAATATAACAAACTTAAGGGGAGAAAAGTTTGTAAGAGGAAGTGGCTTGGTGTTTTTGCCAAAATAGTTAGTGGGAAATCCTTTTTAGAGAGTCTTGGAAAAACTTGTGGGGTGTTCACCCACTCTCTAAGTTTAGAGATAGTTAGGGTTTTGGAGGGAGGCTAAGGGAGCTCTTCATCAACTAGCATTGCCTTTAGCTTGGACCAAGATTGGTTCTCAAACCATGACCTTTTTTTTTTTTAGTATTGCATAATGAATCTACAAGTATGGAGTGTTGTTATGGGATCATGTATTGTTATTGTAATCTTTGTGTTGTGTTGTGAGTGTGCATTGTGTTTCATGCATTTTCTTGGTTTTCTTCCTTGAGCTCCTTGTTTTGTTTGAATGTTGAATTTTTTAATGGGTGTGAAGGCTTCACTCACCCTTGGGAGGGTAGAACAGCCTTGGGTGAAGGGGTTAGTTGGGCTCAACAATGTAGTAGAGAGCCTCTTCTCTTGGAGGGAAGGGAGGAAATTTCATGGAGTATGTGCTCCATTGAAGCCATTGTCTTGATATTATGATTTGGGGGTGATAAGTTGAAATTGTGAAGAGAAGCATGTATGATGCAAGCCTTGTAGAGGCATGGTGAAATTTAATGTATGTGAATTGTATTGACACGGAAAATCTCCTTTTGGAAGAGCCCACCTTCACCCAATGTAATTGTGATTCCAATGGAGAGTCAATGTGCAAACCTTGGGAGGGATTGTTATGTGTAGTGTTGTATGTTTTCATGCATTAGCAAATGATGTATGTGTATATGCCATTTGGGCTTTGTTTCCCCTAATTGGTGGGTAGTTTCATAGAAGCCTAGGATGGGAGGTGAGCCTCCATGGTTCCTAGTTTTTGTGTTGTTTACAGGTTTTGTGAAGATGGATTCCTTTGAAGAGATTAGGGTTTCACCCTTGGCAATGTTGAAGAACCAAGTATTTTGTGAGGAGATTTATCCCTTTCCATGTCATCTCAAAATGAAATGTGATATTAAGTTCCATTGTTGCTTCATTGTAATGTGCATAGGATTTGCTTCCTATTGTATATTGTTGTAAATGTGTAAAGTGAAGTTTTGTGAGAATTTGTATATAGGTGTCTTTGCAAAAGAAAGATTGTGGCACTATCATAGTTGTGTAGGAAGGATTAAGATTATTCCATGTAAAAGATTATCTAATATTGTGGAGAATCATATTGAAGTTATGTAAATGAGACACTCCTTCTTATGTTGGTCTATAAATCAAGTAGTAGAAATATTTCATAGTTTTCTTGTGTGGAAGTTCCTTATTGATATAGTTGACTCAATTTGAAACATAAGTGATTGACTTGTAATTTCATATGTTATGTATTTAATACAATGGAAAGAAAGTTAATATATTTTGATAGTTCATTGTATATGCATGGAAACTAGTTCATTTGTGTTTCAAGTTCTAATAGATCCTTAGATGAGAAATATGTTATAGTAATATCAAACTTGCAAATTGAAATTAGTAAGGAAGTCAAATCAGATCATTCATAACTCATAAACATGGCCTCCTAAAATGAGAAAGGAGAAAAATCACATCAACTCATCTCAAACAAGCTACCTTGACATCATAGTTTCTATAGAAGAAAATAATTTCTCATATGATATAGTTTAAGAATCATATGGGAGAGTATGTTGTAGGTGCATTTTAACTCTCTGGAAATTGTATGGGGGAAGGAAATAATTCCTCTTCCCAATTACAGATAATAAAATAATCATAATCTTAACCCAAGTACCATGTCTCGTCAACCAAAGAGATGCACCAAATAAGGTTGTAAAACAAAAGAAAATTGTAGTAATATTATGGTTTTGTCAAACATGTGACTACATGTCACAATCCACATCAAAAAAAATGTATATATGTTGGATACAATTGTCTAATTGTGTGTTGTCTTTGATGTTACACAAATGTCATATCAGTTCGTATATAGTGCTTACCGAGCTCACTTGGTCAGCAAGGCAATTTTCTATGTCTATCAAGCATTCCTGGAAATTACTGTACATAGACAATGTCTATCAAGCTCACTCGAGTGTTGAAGGAAAATATGGAAAAAAGCAATGTTAACCGAGTTCTCATGGTTAACAAAGGAAAGTTGGTTAGAGTTAGTGTTCACCAAGTTCACTCAGTTTCCAAAGGATTTTTCAAGTTCATAGTGTTAACCAAGCTTCTATTGGTCAACATGGGAAATCATTTCAGGATCAGTGTTTACCGAGCAGGGTTAGCCAATGAAGGATTTTGTTGATTTGAGAAATAAATTTTAATTATTTCAAGTATTGATTCTAGCCGACTGAGGTAATGATTATTGATAATTATAAGTTGTAATTGGGCTGACTTGATAATCTAAATGGTATAAATGAATGTTCAAGTTGAGATTCTAAAGTGTATGAGTGAGTATGCAAGTGTATTGATTGTTTGAAGAAGAAAGTGTGAGCAAATTTGAAGGATGGTCAGATATCCTTGAGCAGCAAAGTAGTATTTGATCAGGAAGGATCTAGCGTGAAGCAGAATAGAGATCTATAATCAGCAATTCAATTGCATCTCATTCAGGTTATTACAGTGTTACATTCTTACCATTGTAGCACTGATTCAAAAATCTCTTAGCAGAGTTGGTTTAATAGCCAGTTGTAAATCCTCAAACAAGGTGATAGTTCCATTAAATTGTTCTAAAGACCTTTTGTAAGGCCACTCCTAACAGGGTGATTAAATCCTCTAACAAGGTCACACCTAACAATGTGCTTTGTAACCTTTAACCAGGTTGGCTCCTAACAGGGCTCACTTTAGAAGAGTAAAAATCAGTAGCTAGTTACTTGGTGGTTTTTCCTATATTGGGTTTCCATGTTAAATCTGGTGTCTCATGTATTCATGTTATATCTTTTATGCTTGCATGTTAATCACTGTGAATGTTTAAGATCTGTTAAAGTTAACATACACTACATTTACTGAGTTACAACATTTTAAGTATGTTTACTGAGTGACAAGAGTAAATAGTTTTATCAGACATCTAAGGATCTGTGGATTTTTTTTTGTGGTAACTGATTCACACCCCCCCCCCCCCCCCCAAACCCTCTCAGTTCCTCTAATTAGTACAAGGTATTGTTCAATTAGTAAGTTAAGTAGAAGGAAGATGATTTAAAACAAGATTTGCATGTGAAATAATATAAAGAGGGTAAGTGGAGATTCCTTGTTAGTAAGCAAAGGTTGTTAGATGCATGTAAGCTTAGTGTTAGAATTACTAAAAGTAAAAGGTTATTAGATGGTAACACATTGTAGTAGTTGGAAAAATAAATAACTAGTTGATAATTACTTTAAAATCTAGCAGTAGTACCTAGTTCGTAAGACATCAATATAGTTGAAGTCAATAAAGGATAGAAGGTAAGGAATTCATTTAAATAGGTATACCTATATAATAATAAAATAGAGTAGAATTGGACATGTGACATAATGAGTTGAGGTCATATATATATATATATATATATATATATACATACATATATATATATATATATATGTATGTATGTATATATATATATATATATATATATATATATATGTATGTATGTATATATATATATATATACATACATATATATATATATATATATATATATATATATATATGTATGTATGTATGTATGTATATATATGGTAAGTTGACTTGTAATTGGAACATCTAGGACAACTATAAACATCCTCACATTCACAAAACTATTGATTCATTGCAACTACATTGATACAAAATTTGTCCTTCACATTCATATATGAAATGTCTTACTTCAGGGATAGGATGTGGATTTGAAAATGATAACACCATCTAGCTCCTATGTTATAACTTAGATCTTCAACAAATGTTAGAAAAACAAATTGGTCTTCCTTGGAAACTTGAAGTCCAAAATTTTGAATGAAACTAATTACTAAATAAAGTAACATTTTAATGTCCTTAAGAAACATGAGTTGTATTACATATATATCATCCTTAGTTCGCCTTTAAAAAAAATTGTTGGTAGTGTTTTGCCTTGCAAAATTTGGGCATGACAACAATATACTTAATTCATTTACTTAGTTCATGTCAAACAAGTAATACATGATGAGCATAAGTTGTCAGATAGTATATGTCAAGCGATAGATACTTAGTGTGAGCCAAGTAATTAGTAAGTGTCGAGAAGATGGCATATACTGAGCTATTTAGGTGTTGAGTGATTAGTGGATGCTGAGTCATTCAGAGGCTGAGTTACAACATTGAAGTTGTAGTTGATTCCGAGCATTAGGGACTTCAAGTGTCAAGTTACATAGCTTTGACATAGATTGTAATGGCACAAAATTCTATGTAAATTTTTTTTGGGTCTACTTAAGGATTTCTTTAAGATCTTTTATGATGAGGATGAATCTTAATTGTGAATCCCTATGCATTACATGCATCCAATCAGAAAAAGGGAAGGTTTAAGTGATAATATGGGGGAAACACTACCATTGATTCATACCTAACCCTAAATCACCTAGGTCCTCTTAAGGAAGACAAATCCTAAACTTTTCTAGGAATACTTAAGGAGAATTGAAGAGAGTTTGCATGTGCAAATAGAGCATTTATGGTGACTAAGGTGTTATGATTTGAGTTACATTGCAAAATTAGTTAAAGGAGAATAGAGGAAAGGAATCGAAGGATAGCAGAGATACATTTTATCAGAAATGATCAAGTATACATTAGGATAGAATTTATTTGACAACAAGCAACAAAGTGCTAACTGAAGGATCATTTCTAAGACATTCTAATAGGTGAATCAGTTAAATCTCTTAACAGATTAGTCTTGACATGCTATTGTAAATCTTTTAATAGGGTGCTTACTTCTTTGTAAGTTAAAGTCCTTTGACTAGGCACAATTTTAGTAAGGTGTTTAAATCCTTTAATAGGGTAAGATCTAAAAATCTTGTAAGCCTTTAATAGGGCAGACCTTTCATAGGGTAGATCATGTTTCATGATCAAACATTGTAACCTTCATTGGATATACTTTATTACTACAATAGTGAAGATTTGTGGGTGTCATTCCCACCCCAGTTTTACCTTCTCCTTGGACGGTTTCTAGGAAACCAAATATCTTGTGTCATACATGTATTGAATATTATACTTTCATCATATGGATGTATATGATTAATTTGGTATTTTATTTGATATGCATAGATTATGAGATGGATGTGTGGTGAATAGTTTTAGAGGTTAAAAGTTTTAACTGTTGATTCACCCCCTGCCCCCTCTTAAAGTTTACCTCCCTACTGTATTTCCAACAGTAGAAAATATGAATTTTGAGCATGGTGTAGAGTACTTTAGCCCTAGATGCTATGCATTCTTTATAAGTCATTCTCAAATCTATGCATTGTTATTTCATCTCTCTTTTGTACACACAAGCACATATGCTAAATATCATAATGAGTAAACACAAATAAAATTTATAAATCTCATTCATGGGTAATGTATCAAGACAAATTTATGATAAATCTTATATTTTGGTAATGTATAACAACTTTTTAAGTCCCAATATAAGTAACACATCTAAATACAACACGCTAAGTCTCATACACAAGTAACACATGTTCACATGACCATGCCATAGTGATACAATGAATGTTGATTTATGGATGGAACTTTGGTGGGCTAACTAGAGGGTTACCATCCCATTAGACCATTCAACACCATCTTTTGTAGTAGCTCTTTTAGTGGCTCATAGTAGGTTAGGCACTCTACTAGGCAGGGTAATCACTTTTTCTTTCCCTTCGCTCTCTTTTGCTTTCATGCTAGTAAAGATAGATCCAAAAACTATGATATTTCTCTTGCATTTCTTATGTCATCACATATTCTCTTGTAATAGATTTCTAAAAATTATATTAGTGGGTGAGATATTTGTTTAGTTGACTTCTTTCTCACTGGCTGATTTGGGTTTGTTTTTAGTACTAACTGCTTTGTTGTTTCTTTATCTTTTTTCTTTTATTCTTTGCACCCTCATGCATGGATGTGAAGTTAGGACCCTTAATCTTGGGGGATTATTTTCCTTGATCAAGTGATGTTCTATCTCATTGTGATTCACTAGATTCTTCTTCTCTTCTTCTTCTCTCTAAATTACCGTAAGCATCAATTGATCCATATTTTTCCTCAAGTGGGGGATAAATATATTGTCTTAATTTGGTTGCATTCTAATTCAATGAAGGTTTACACCTATGTAATGTGAGATCATCAAGCTCCATACATCTTTATTTTCTTCTTCCCTTTTTTGTCCTTTCTCCTAGGTGGAATTGGGGTAAAACTTAATAGATCCTCTTTAAAACTCCTATTTTTGTGGCATTAATCTTGAGGTAGGATCTATCCTCCTAGTTCCTACCTTCCCTTCATCTATCCACTTGGAATGTGCTTCTTGAATCACAATGGCTATATCTCAAATTCTCCACCTAATTCTAGAGATGCATGAACTATTGTAGGATATTGAATGGATCTCAGAGGTCTTGGGACCTAGTTTTCAAGGGCATAGTGAGCCCCTCATTGGGACCTGTTTTGGGTCTCCTCTTTGGGTCCCATGTCTAGGTACGTTTAGGGTGTTAATTCTTAGGTGGGTCATCCTGCGAGAGCTAGGTAATTTTTAGCTCTATATAAACCCTTTCATTTGCTCCATTTATCATTCACAATCCAATATTCACATGTAAGAATATAAAAGCATTCAAGAACTCAAAATCTCAAGTTATTCAAGAATTCAAGCCATTCAAGCTATTCCTCTATTGAAGATCAAGGATCTATACATTCAACCTATTGAAGGAGTTTATGTTGGATCTTCTATTGCATTTCCAACATTCAATATATACCTTCATACATTCAAGGTCCTTTCTTACATCTTCTACATCCATCCTCTCAAGATCTATATCCATCTACAAGGTGGATTTCAAGAACATTCATTCATGAAGGTTTTGGTTTCACTTTGATTTCCTTTCTAAGGTTTTGAAGTTGAGCCAAAGCTATTGCATCTACACACTTGATTATATTTCAAATTCAAGATCATATTCATAAATTTATATTATTTCATGTTAGATCTATCACTACTACTTGATATAGTTCTCTCGTTATTTCACTTCAAGGTTAATTCCTAAACTAGAGTTTGACCAAGGCAAACTCCACTAATAACAAACAAACAAATCTCTTTTTTTTTGTAGGCTTCAGATCTTGGATTGATGAAAAATTTATAGATTTGGATACCCTTTTCAATTTTATTTAGTACTAGGAAATGAGAATCAGCATTGGACATAGTCAATCAGGGGCACATTGCACTGTTGATGCATCATTTTGCCCCTGATTACCTAGTTTTCCCCCAACATATCTTTAAACGATTTCTGGGTTTTGTCCACCTCACAGATTTCAGCTTAGATCTTAGGTTATAGTAGTTTCCAACATCATTTGAAAGCATATTTTCAAATTTGTATTTTACAAGACATATCATTTTTCCCCTTTCCATTTCTATTACAACATCACTTATTTATCCTTTTGGCTAAATCCTCTTAAGGTGGGGTTGAGAGGGAAATAAATTTGAGTCATTCATTCTTTTGTCCATTAGGTTTGGATTGATACTCCCTCTTGTATCATTCAAGTCTAATAAAAAATTATGGATCTTGGTCTTCCCCCTTCTCGTTTATGTGTGGTTGGTCCACTTCCATTTTCCAACCATACATAAGGGAATATTCTTTTATTTCAATATTTATGTGTAAAAAATATTAATTGTTATTTGAGCCAATGCATGTTTCCCTTTATTTTTAAGATGATCAATTTACTCATACTAACCAACATCATTTACAAAACTAAATATATGTATTCATGATAGCAAAAACATTGTTGGAAAGGAAATATAAAAGTAGTTTGAAAATTTGTGGAGCTTTACAATGGAATCAAAGCCTTGATTCCTACTATCCTAGACAATTTTAAATAAATTTTTCATGCCACTTTGAAATAAGTAAATATAATTTATAACATAAAATATTAAACTTATGTTTGGGTATGACCCCCAAGAAACCTAGTGAAACATTGAATCAATCTCCAAGAATGGGACTTTACACATGTGGAGTTCAATCTTTGGAAAAGGTTGACTTCCTTCTAATTAGGATGTATTTTCTTACTTCTAACAATTCTCAAGAAAAAAAGGGAGAAGGATTACTAGAAAAGTAATGGGTGATGCACTATTGAATCATGGTAGCTCCCTGCTAATAGTTGAACATAACATTAATAAAGCATCCTTAAAGATATGTAGATCTTGATGTAATCCCACCCTCAAATAAATATATGAAGGTTGGAACTTATTGGATGTTGCAAGAAAAGAGGTAATCTAAATATGACTACTACAGAAAGATTTTACAAAACATACAAGCTAGGAATAGAGAAAAAGGCATTCAAATACAAGACAAGATAACATGCACAAGACATTAGGATACAAGAAAAAAATTTATCTTCATTAAATAAACTTAACCATTCAACCAAAGTAAACAAAAACAATAATAAGATGCACATAGACAATTATACTAGATATGTTGACTAGGGAAACCCTTGATCGGAGGGAAAACCTTGGTGGGAATGATACCCACAAAATGATGTACTAATATAAATCTTCCTTATTAGAGGATGGACCCTATTAGGAGTCTATTACAACTTTTAGTACATAGAGTCCCTATTTGGAGACTTTGAATCCCTATTAGGAGTTGTAGTATAATGTATGCAAGATGAGCCCATTGCCCAAACATGTAATTTCAACTACAAGAAGAACTCACTGCTCAAACAAGTAATTTACTATTATGTTCTTCTTTCCTTTGTTTTTTCAACCAAATCAGTCACTATCAAACCTTGTAGAACAAGTCACAAACCTTGGATCCAAACATCAAACCTCAAATCACCTAGCAAAACCTCGGTAATGAAGTTTCCTTCACTTCCACTCTGCTCTGCTCAACTTCATATTTTTCTCTTACTATTTCTTACAAATATCATCTGCATCCATTCATATCCATATCATGATAAAGGAAAATGTCCTTCCTTTATACTGAGTCCATAAAATAATTCCCTGAATTGGCTATTAGACCTTCTCAATTAATTATTATAGGACCACATTAAGAACATGTTACACTTAGCGATAACATTTATCTTCCACGTTTCAACTTGAATAACATTTTATAGATGAAATATTATGACTAGTGAACTTAGCCACATCATCACCAACATGTCTTATTCATTTCCTCAAACTTGATTCTCATAATATCAACTCTACTAAGAGATATAACAAGTTTACCAGAACATGCCTCTCTAAACTCTATCTCAGAAAAGACATCACCAAAACTTACATAACTTCTTCTAGAATTATCATTTCTTCTTCTAAAATTTACTACATATACTAGATACTTAGAAGTGTCTCCCATAACCTTGGATAGTTATAATACTCAACTAATCATTCATACCAACTTGATCTTTCTGTTGTTCTTTTGTTAGATACCACTAGAAAACTGCTATGTTGACATTAATGACAAACTCATTCATAAATGTAACATATCATCATAGTAACATATCTACAATACTCCCCCATAGGAATATAATTAGCATTCATGCTTCCAACAATATCCTCCTTTGGCATTGATGGCAACATAGATGAAAAACATCTAGTTCCAAGAATACCAACAAAAGACTCATCTTCTTTTCAAATCCTCTTCATCAATCACTTTCCCCATTGATATACCTCAATGTTTTTTTTGTCAAACTGTCATTCCATGTTGTACATCTTTCAAACTTTTCAAACTATCATGTTTTTCATGTTGTAGTTCTTCTCCCCAACATGATGGTTTTCATGTAATACTTCTCCCCATTGACATCAATGTCAAAGGTTTCAAAAACCAACTTTACTACATCACAATCTACAAAAACTATTTCTTATTAGCTCAAGTGTCCAAAGAATATTAAAAACAACATCAACAAGTGTCCTAGATGATGCACTCTAGCATTTTCTACTGTTGCAGTCTTAAAAAAAACATTCAGTCTAGACAACAATGGTGCTCTATTGCACTAGATTGATGCACCCTTGCATTTTCTACTAAGATGTAGGAAGGGGCATACCTTGAAAATACTCAAAAGTCTCCTTGGGAAGAGGCTTAGTGAATATATTTGCAATCTTCTCTTTAGTGCTCACATACTCCAATCTAATTTTCTTTTCTACAACTTTCTCTCTCAACGTGTGATAATTGAAATGTGCTTATTCTTCAAATGTAACACTAGATTCTTAGACATATTTATCATGCTTGTGTTTTCATAATGTATAACAATAGGTTTATTGATTTCTATCCTTATATCCTTTAGTGTCTACTTCATCCAAATGACTTGATTGCAATTGTTTGCAACATATTCTACTTTCAATGTACTTTGTGATGTACAATCCTACTTCTTACTTAGCCAAGAAACTAATCTTCCTCCAAGAAAGAAGGCTCCACCACTAGTGCTCTTTTTTTTCATTTATACTACATGCCCAATCTCCATCAATGTAAGCACTTAGAGTGAAATCATTATATTTTTCATTCCATAATCCAAACTTAGATGTTCCCTTTAGATACCTAAATATCCTTTTAATTGTTGCATAATGTGCTTCTATGGGATCATCTTGGAATCTTGCAACAATTTCAATTACATCTACTATATCCTACCTTGTGTGAGTTAGATATTTCAATCATCCAATCATAGATCTATACTTTTTTTGCTCAATAGTAGGTGTTTCATCCTTTGTAGATAACGTATGTCTAGTTACCATAAGTGTTCCAATGGGTTTGCATGTTCCCAAACCAAACCTTTTCAGTAATTCCTTCAAGTACTTAGTTGAGAAATAAATATTCCTTCTTTATTATGTACAATCTATAATCCTAGAAAATAATTCATCTCTTCCATCATTCTCATCTCAAATTCTTTCTTAATCTCCTCAGAAACTTCTCACTTTCTTCATCATTTCCTCCAAATATGATATCATCAACAAATATTACCAAAATCATCAAACCATTATCAATTTCTTTCCAATAGAGATTACTATCTTCCATGTCTTTGCTATATCCAAGTTTTTTCAAATGTTTGTCCAACCTCGCATACCAAGTTCTTGATGCTTGCTTCAAGCCATATAATGCTTTCTTTAGTCTGCATACTATGTCCTTGTCATTTATCAAAGGACATCCTTCACGCTACTCAATGTACACTTCTTCAAGTTCTCCATTTAGAAATGCTAACCTGACATCCATCTAATACACTTTGAATTTCTTTTGTGCTACATAGGCTAAGAATAATCTTACTACTTCTATTCTAGCCACTGGAGCATAGGTCTCATCATAGTCTATTCCTTCTTGTTGTCAGTAACCTTTACATACCAATCTTGACTTGTTCCTTAGAAATTTTCCTTGTTCATTCATTTTGTTCCTGAATACCTATTTAGTTCCTATCACATTCTTTTTTGCTGGTCTGGGAACCAATTCCCATGTCTCATTCTTTACTATCTGATCCAATTCCTCTTTCATAGCTTATTTTCAATAATCATCTTTACATGCTTCATCTACATTCTTAGGTTCAACTTGAGATATCAAACATAGTTCTTCATTGACTTTATTTCTTTTCATCACACATTTATCTTTTCTTTTGATGATCTACTCAGATGGGTGATTCTTTATCATATTATTTCTTGAAGTAGGAGTTGTTATCTCAACTCTTGGCTCTATTGAAGGTTCTGAGCTTTGTTCTTTCCTTGGCTCTCCTTCATTCTAAAAATCATTGTTAGTCTCAAGAAATACCTCATCATTCCTTGGATTAGTAAAATCATCATCATCTAAATTGTAACTATTCTTTCTTGTATTCTAAATTTCTCATCAATTTTCACATTTGCACTTTCCATAATAGTCTTAGTTCTCTGATTATAACATCTCTATGCCTTGCTTTTCAATGAATAAACAAGAAACATACCTTCATCACTTCTAGCATCAAACTTACCAATATCATCATCTGTTTTGATATAACACTTACTCCCAAAAATTATGAAATACTTAATTGTAGGTGAGTGACCAAACCACAATTCATAAGGGGTCTTGTTTGTGTCTCTCCTAACTTGTACTTTGTTCATAGTATAGATTGTTGTATTCATAGCTTCTCTCCAAAATGTCTTGGATACCTCATTCTTAGCTAACATAGCTCTTGCAGCTTTTGTAACTAACCTGTTCCTTCTCTCTATAATTCCATTCTATTTAGGGGTTCTCAACTCAATTCTTTCTTCTACTCTAGGATCAGATCTCAGTTCTTCAATCTGATTCTCATTTTGAAAATTATTAATGATGACTACCACACTTTCATGGTTAGCTCCTGGATCAATAAAAGTTACCAAATCCATCTCTTCCTTTTCCTTACTCAATTCAAGCTCATTATCTTTATCACAATCATTCAAGAATCTTTCCATACTTGCTTTAAGTTCTTCATCTTCATCAGAAGGAAAACTCTTTCTAGATTTTCTTACTCTTTTAGGACATGTAGATGCATAATGACCAAACTCATTACATACCCAACAAGAAAAAATTTCCATACCTTATTTTTCTCTTTTCATAACCAAATCAGTACCTTCCTTGATCTTCATGTCTTCTTTAAATACTTCACCAATATTTTTTATCTTCTGTGTCAAAATTTCCACTATCTGACTTAGGACTATCTTCTCTCACCATGATCTCCCAAAGCCATTAAGCTTTATCTTCAATGACCTGCTTTGATACCAATTGTTAGAAACAATAGTCCACCAAGATAACTGAGAGGGGGGGGGGGGGGGGGGGGGAGGTGAATCAATTATCTAACAATTAAAACATTTATCTTCATTGAAAAAACTTAACCATTCAACCAAAGTAAATAGAAACTGTAATAAGATGCGCATAGACAATTACACAAGATATGTTGACTAGGGAAACCCTTGATCAGAGGGAAAACATCAATGGGAATGATGTCCACTAAATGATGTACTAATATAAATCTTCCTTGTTAGAGGATGGACCCTATTAGGATTCTATTTACAACATTTAGTACATAGAGTCCCTATTAGGAGACTTTAAATCCCTGTTAGGAGATTCCAACCCTATTAGGAGTTGTAGTATGATGTATGCAAGATGAGCTCACTATCCAAACATGCAATTTCAACTACAAGAAGAGCTCACTACTCAAACAAGTAATTTACTATTTTGTTCTTCTTTCCTTTGTTCTTTCTACTCAACCAATCATTTTTAGACCTTATAGACCAAGTCACAAAATTTGGATCCAAATATCAAACATTGGATCACGCAGCAAAACCTCAACAATGAAGTTTCCTTCACTTTCACTTTGCTTTGCTCAACTTTACATTCCACTCTTACTGTTGCTTAAAAATATCATCTATATCCATTCATGTCCATATCATGATAAAGGAAAATGTTCTTCCTTTATACTGAGTCCATAAAAAAATTCCTTGAGTCAACTGTTAGACCTTCTCAATTAATTATTATAGGACCACATTAAGAACATGTTACCCTTAGCGATAACATTTATCTTCTACCGTACAACTTGAATAAATTTTTGTACATGTGATATTATGACTATCAAACTTATCCACATCATCACCAACATGTCTTCTTCATATCCTCAACCTCAATTCTCATAATATCAACTCTACTAAGAGATATAACAAGTTTACCAGAACATGCCTCTGTAAATTTTATCTCAGAACAAACATCACCAAAACTTACATAACTTCTTCCAAACTTATCATTTCTTCTATTGAAATTTACTACATGTACTAGATACTTAGAATTATCTCCCATAACCTCGAATATTTATAATCCTCAACTAGTCATTCGTATCAACTTGATCTTTATGTTGTTCTCCTATCAGATACCATAGAAAACTGCTATGTTGACATCAATGAAAAACTTAGTCATGAATGTAACATATCATCATAGTAACATATCTACAATACTCCCCCATAGGAATATCATTAGCATTCATGCTTCCAACATATAGATCAAGCATAACTCAAATTTTACATTGAGTTCAAAGACAAAATAACTAAGGTTAGGTAAAAAAGAGGAAAAGGCCATATAAATAATATAGAAATCTTATCTATACATGCAAGTATTGATTCATAAATTTGATATGAAACACAAAACTTGAATGCACCCTTTGGATAGAAGGGGCAACCTATACCCTATATTCAATTATGTAGCACATTGTTTTCTAAAAATGTCTTTATTAGAAGGAATGAAACTTACAAATGGTAAATAGGAATGGAAGCACCTTCAAATTTCATGTACAAGGCCAAATAAGTATTATTAAATTTATTTTATTCCTTGTGGCCACATCATAGTCATTATAATTCAAATCAAGTTGCAAGTAAAAGAAAGTGTTGATGCAAAACACTTGAAAAAAAAAATTCATGTCATGCAGCCATAGTAAGAAGCATTAAGAACTTTGATTCCCTGGAGGGATGCAAGGCATGAATCTCCTTTATAATTTTGGTTCCTACTACTACATACCTACCATAAAAATTTATTTCCTCTTTACATCACATTGGGTAGTATGGTACAAAGATCTTTAATACTTCCATTTCCTACACAGCCCCATTATCGATAAAGTTGCAAAGGAAATCCCCACAGAGAAGTGGGGATAAGACTTTGTCTTCCATGTGATGTGGTTTCAAATGATATTTTTAATAGTTTGGTTAACAACTGGTTATGTAGTTAGGCACTTGTTAAGCTATCATTTTGCATGATGCTTTAACGATAGGAATCCTTTTGAATCCCTCTTTTGAAAAGCTAATCTAGGATCAACTCCAAGGTTTTGAGTGATCTTGCAACCTACTAAAATCCACTCAATTGAATATAAATGTGTTTGTTTAATAGGGATTCCTTTTCTAGTTTTGAACAATTTTGGATAATATAATCAATCTACTTTTGTTTCAAAAAGTAACCACAAAAGAGATATATATTTGGTATTTTTTGTTTTATGATGAATGCAATCTAATCAATGCAACTATATGAATTCCAAAATTAACCAAGTGTTAGCAAAGAAAATAAAAAAGATAAGATAATGAGAAATGAAAGAAAATAGCATGAAAGGTAAATTCCTAATAGACATAAACCATGGTAACAACACGTTTGCGAGTTAAATTATCAAAAAGATTGGATAGGAAACCAATGAAAATAGGAGCAACACTTTCTTAAATCCAACAATACAATCATTGATGGAAACTTAGTATAAACAAAAAAATGTTTCACTTCTCATCAAATTGCAAGGCCACAGAAAGTGTACTCATGTGAGACAAGAAGCTATGTAGGAACAATAGGGTGATCTCTTCTCCAACTCGGTACATCAGCAAAATTCATCAACACGTGGCAAGCACTGGAACTAAAAGACTGCACAATCAACACAACAAAACCATTGGCTCCATTACTATTCATGAACAAGAATTTATAAAAAATAACACACTCTAACAAGAATAACTACACTTAGAATGAGAATACCAATAGCATATATTATTGCATCGAAATAACGGCCTGGAATACATGTTATATTCCTGAATTTATAAGAAATCATCTCCTCAATTTGTGTTGAGAGTGAGAGATCTCTTAATGCAAACATATGTTTCTAAAATAATAATAATAAATCTAATTATATACAAACTAACTCTCTAAATGGTGCTAAGTTGGACTCCATCCTTGTTTATATCAATTAATGGGTGCATGAGCCTTTACATGTCTTAAAACAAAGAAAGGAGTAGATAAGAAGAAGGAAGCTACAAGAGGATCTAAGAGTCGCTAGAGGCTCTAAAAATAGAATGTTAACCTTCTCTAGGTGTTTCTAGGAGTTGAACTACCATCATAATGTATTTTCGGTGCATGGAAAGCTCTAAATTAGCAACTAGTAATTAACTGTCAGCGCACTACTTACTTCTTCAAAATTGTTAGTGCACCACTATGAAAAGCACACCTTATGAACCTTGTGCACCTTGGTGGTAGGTTCAAAAATTCCAATATTTTCCCAAGTTTCAAAATTGAAATTCTAGCTTCTGGGTTTTCTTCCCCTTTACACTAGAGTGATGTTTGGATGTTTGCTCTTGAATTTTTCTATAATCTCTATCACTTGGGTAGAATATAGAATATCCAAAGTGTTATACTTATCTTTTACTATTTTCTAGTAATTTATAACCTCCATACAAATATCTACAAAATGCTCAAGCTTAGTGTCCAGCTCCCTCTTCAGTCCTAAATGCTTGTTTGATATCCTCTTATGTCAAAGCATCTTTGAAGGTTTTCTAGAACTATTGGACAACTAATTACATTAGAATGAGGTTATTTTTTGAATCATCTTCAAAAATATCAAGGTAGGTATCTTTTTAATACTTCTTAGCTTCCAAAATCTACTCTTGTGTTTTCTCCCTTAGCTTTTGTATACCCTCATGTAATGTCTCCATTACTTTATTACTAGTCATTGTCTTCTCAATCCAATCCTCTAATTTTTCCAGTTCCTCAGCCAAGTACACCTCCATAAGTGTATGATACCTTTGACCCTTTATTTCTTGAAGTTCTTGGAGGTCCTTTCCCTAGGTATGTACCTCATCTAATAGCCCAAAATCTTGGTTTAATATAGACACCAGCTTTTTTGAACTAGATTGAACATGGTGCAACAAGTTCAAATTAGCCTATATAATCTATACATCTTTATCCTCAAAACTGTCATGTCATTTATGACACGCACCAAAAAATGAATCTATCTGTACACTCCCCTTATCTCTCCTCTCTAATTTTGCAACAACAGTAATCTCTAGATTATCTAGGTCAATGGGGCTCACTACTCCATGTAAATAGCCTCTCATAAGCTCATTTTGTCTCCTCAACATTATCAACTCTAACTCATATATGTCTATATGTTTGAATACTTCTTTCACACCTGTAGTGATCAAAACTTGGGCAGTATCTACTGTGGAATTTCCCAACAAGACCTCCTTGATCTGGTAATCACTAGGAGTCAAATCCTCAATGTCAACATGTGGAGGAGGGATGGCTATATGTGCAAGCAAGTACTAATCTTAGTTCTTCATTGCGAAGGCCAATGTTTGTGCATCACTTGTAAGTGGCTTAGGATTCTTGATGGCTTTAACTAGCTCATCCATTCCCTCCTCTTTATTCAAGTTCAACTACCTTTTTTGTTAGACCATAACCTCCCTATTCAACCAAGCTAGTGTAGTGCCCATGAGAGACATGTATTTGGCTGAAGAGGAGGTTTACAAAGCTGGCCCTTTTCCCTTATCACTCCTTTCTAGATTCTTCTCCTTCTAAGAGAGATCTATGTTGGGAGTTCATGCATTTGTTGTATCCAAAGTCCTTTCCTCTATATCCTAAGAAGTTTTCTGAGGTTCTTTGGGTATCTATCCCTCCTCTAATACTTCATCAGTTGACATCTATTTAGGCTCTTCTTCATCCACTACTTTTTCTTGTTCTATAGTGATTGGAGGGAGAGGAGTGGCTAAGCCTTTATCCAAAAAAGAAATGTCCTAAAATGGTGGTGGTGGTGTACCCAGAGACCCTTGTAGTAGAGGTGGCATTTGATTTCAATCCTCTCCTAAAGTTTGGTTTGTAGGTGTATCTCATATCTTATCACCCACCATTTCAGTGCCCACAGGCATAAAATTGAAATTAGAAATGTTGAAGACATTTTTTTCTTTCCATTCATGTTCTTTGATCTACTATTGTTGGTCATCTTCTGAAGTCACAACTTGAATAGGTTTCCTAGGAATAGATGGTGGTGTTATAGTGGAGCTCCTTCTTCACTCTTCTTTCTTAGCCCTAGCTAGATGAGTCCTTTGACTCAAAGGGAGATTATCCTCTTCATCTTTATCTTCTTTTGCATCTACCTCAGAGATGGTATATGGAATTTGAGGGATGGGAATGAATTTATTCTATAACTTCTCTCTTCTTGTCCTCTTCACTATAGAATCAACCCTAGACTTCTTGGAAACTAAAGGGGAGGCTTCTTCCTCTAGACTAGTTGGTGGCACTTCATGTGCTTCTTCTTCTAGCTCCTATGCTTGTCCTTGTCTAGGTGGGGGCACTTGTTCATTATCTTGGGCTCGAGACACCTCTTCATCTTGAGGCTCTTCAATTTTGGGCTCAGATTAATTTGGGGAATCTCTTTTCCTTTTATTCTTCACTTTATCTACCCTAAACTACCCAACATCCCTCTCATGTTGATATATTATTTTTGACCTAATTGGGGATTGAGCAGGGAAAGTTAGTATAGTAACTATTACACCTTACCCTTAATTGGGCATGTTGTGGCTTGAAGGGTAACAACCTATGGAACTGGGTCAAGGTTAAAGGCTTCTTGATCCATTCCCTCATTAACTAAATTATGTACCTTGCCCTATGATTTCTATCTACATTTTCATCTCTATCCATCTCAGAATTCATGATGAGCCTATCATAGATTTTTTCATGGTTGTACAATGGATCCAAGACATCTTGAGTGTCTTTTAGAATAGCCTTGAGCAAGATCTTTATTTTTAAGGCCTTTTCCACTAGATACAAAGTCATCCTACAATAATCCCTTTTATGGATATCATAGTCATCTATCACATTCATCCATTGATCTTCTATGGCATCTTCATGCACAAACTGCTTCCCTACCAAATGTTGAACTCTACCAATATTATCAAAATAAGGGCAACAGGAGTTGTAATCTTCCAATGGATATTGATCCCACTTTGAATCAAAGTTTATAATATCTGGTTTCTACTTGACCTCAAATGCACCTATAGTAATAGGTTATACCCATGTCTTCTTATGTTGTTTTCTCACTCTATCATATGTAGATGTGAGTTGTCTTGCAATCTCCAATAAGATGAGCCTATCTGATGGATATCTCAAGAGTTTCTTTGGATTCACCACAATTCTAGCTACCCTTAGGTAAGTGAATGATTTGAACTAGATGTAGTAGGTGTCAATCTCTACAATCCTTTTTGCTACCTCTACTGACATTTGTTTAGCATAATCACCCTCTATAAATTAGATGATTGTAAATATAAAAGCATCATTCACAATTTGGTACTCCTTGCTCTAATTTGAGATCTTCTACTTTACCAATTAAGGATATCTCGCATAGGGCCAAGCATTGGAATCTTGTATACTTTCCTTCTTATACAGTCTTGGGTAGTCAATTGTCCTTGCTACCAATAAGTATACCAAATATGATATCATGTAAAACTAGGGGTTGGCTTTAACTCCTACTAGTTGTTCATCTAATTTTTCACTCAGCATTGTGGCCAAATCAATTGGAATTTTGGTTATTATGATGGTTTCTATGAAATGGACCATCCAGATATGAAGATGCCCAATTGCCAGTAGACCCATAATTTTTCTCAAAAGTACAATGGCATATATCATCCTTCATATATCCCCTATTCATGTCTACCTTTCTGGCTTTGTATCCTACTGGTGTTTTATCAATCAAAAATGATGATTGTATGATCTTTGTGGCCTTCTTGTCATTCTCCCTATACCATCTTTCTACTTGATGATAGTTTATTTTCACATACTAATCAGTTCTAGGAAGGTGGAATACTTTCTCAATATTCCTAGGTTTGAGGTCTAGGACTATCTCCCCTATGACACTTTTAACAACTCTTTCTTATGACACATAGTTTTCTATCAATGCCATGATGAGTTCTAAGGATTACACTGATGTAGGATGAGATGTTGCATTGACCAGCCCAGATCAGATAAGTGTAGAGACCATTGTAGACCTCTCTTTAGGATTATTAATGAGTACGAGGAATGCATTCCATTCTATGTGTCCCAACTTAGTATCTCTGATCTCTGAATGTCCATCCTAAAAATTTAATTTCTTTGTTGTGCCTTGGAATTTGAAGACAATAGGTTTTGGAGCAATCTGCTCTATAAGAGAGGATGATGAGGATGCCATTTTATCTGTACACAAGAGAAAAACATTAGTCTAGAAAGCTGAAAACCAAACCCTAAACAAACCCTAATTTCCAAAAACCCAAACCCAAAACACCAAAATAATGAAAACAACTCAAATCCCCCCTTTAAGCCCTAATATGCAAATCAGTGCACCTTGTGTACCTTGCAAGGTGTGCTAGGTGTGCTTAATGATCACTAAATAGTCATTTTATGCACAATTGTGCACCTACATAGCTGCACACTTTGATGGGGTGCGCACATGTGCATGTGCTCTACTGCACACATGCTTTACCATATGCATGAGAGGGAAACAAGTTAGTCTTCAAATATGCCAAGGGTGTGCATATATACACCTTGATGGGGTGCGCATGTGCACACTATATATGCACTTCATTGTCTTAGGGTTCAAATGGTGTACAGATGCGCACCTTGACAAGGTGTGCATCTACGCACCATTAGCTTAAGTGTAATTTTTCTTATGTAAAAGGGTGTGTATGTATGCATCTTGGGGAGGTGTGCACATGTGCACCTTTCCTAGATGATTTTAGCATTTTTAGGGAGTCTTAGTTTAGGTTGCTTAGTTAGGATGTAAACCACACTTTATTTTTTTTGTGTTGTGTAGGTTTTGGAGGCACACCTTTGAAGGTGCGGATGTGTGGTATTAAGGAACACGTAGAGAATAATGAGGAGAGGGAAGGGGGGTCTCAGGCTTGTATAGGCTCGAGGTAGTGAGCACCCTTTAGAGGTGCACACTTGCGCATGTGCACAGGTGCACATCTCCAAAGGAGTAAAGTACGCACTTGTGCCAGTGTACCTTTTAACACTAAAAACCCTTCAATTTCTCAAAATTTCTCTATTCTAACATCTAGGTTTTCTCTCTTAGAGGAAAAAGGTTTGACTCAAACTCCAGGTGAAGTTCCAAAAAATGATTCCATGCCCCAGACTAGGGGTTTGGGATATAAAAAAATATTAGGGGGTCCCCATTTCTAGAAGAATGGGGCATGCATTTTGAAACCATAACAACACTTAGCTCTAATGAGAAGGTTAAAATAACCATGCAAGTGCATGTAAATATGTATCATTGATCTTATTGAATGCACCTAGACTTTAAGAAAAAATGTTGAACTTGATTATAGCCTTGTACACTTAACACCAACAAGGAAATTTATCTTAATTGTGCAAGCGCAAATGGTTTTGAACATTGATTTGATCAAAGATACTCAGAGAATAAATAAAAAAGACATTTGGCAAGAACTAGAATAATAGGTGACCTAAAAGATGAGGTTGGTTAATCTATGGCACAAAGGGACTTGTGTTGATAAATTAAGTGGAAAGCTGACTGATTGGATTAGTTAGCTAAATTTCATAACATGGTCATGAGACTAAGGTACGAAGGGTAAGGGGATTATTATTTAAGCCTTCAAAAAGATAACAAGTTGTGTTGGCAACCAATTTTGGATAACACAATGTATTGGAAACTAATTTTTAGCACACACGACATGTTGGCTCGTGTATGACAAATTTAAGCCCATAACTAAGGCATCTCAAATTAGTTACATATAATTGGATAAATATAGTGAAAATAGCCATCATTTTGGTCCCTCAAAGGGGATTCTTTCCTTCTAAGCATAAAATTGGTAACCTTAATAGAGGTGGAAAAATAACCAATACATATGGTGACTTAGAGGATATGCTTTCCTTCTAGGAATTAGATCAATGACCTTAATAAATACATTTGAGATGGAGTCACCAATTCTGAAAAATTGACATGTTAGCCACCTACAACTACATAAATCTTCAAACTTTGCAACTTGAGAAAAAGAAAAAGAAAATATATCTCTAAGAGGGAAACCACTTGCGCTCATGCAGTTCTTAGAAAGAAAATAAGTATAGCCTACCATGTATAAATATTTACAAGAATGAAATTTAAAAAATTCATTAACTGGCTTGTTGAAGTAGCTAACCTTTCTAAACAATTTTTGGTTTCTTTCATGCATA
Source organism: Cupressus sempervirens (assembly GCA_028749045.1). Taxonomy (NCBI): domain Eukaryota; kingdom Viridiplantae; phylum Streptophyta; class Pinopsida; order Cupressales; family Cupressaceae; genus Cupressus; species Cupressus sempervirens. Next base: position 188,539,095 of record CM053791.1, on the reverse strand, counting down.
TGGGAAACCGTCCAAGGTAGGAAGTGACAAGAACTTCATGTGTTGATAGAATGCCCTCCCAATAATGAAAAAAAATGATCCTTCAACACTAGAGAACTCTTATTTTGAGCAATTAAAAATGTATTCTCTTTGTAATGTTCACCCTCATGCTTAGAAATAAGCATGATAGATATAAAATTGTAGTTTTTTTGCAAAAATAGATGTCATATGAGGCATCCTCTAGATGGAACTAGGTCAAAGTAATTAGCCTTGACCTCGCTATTTTTCTTTGAAACCTTAGTATCTTGATGGCTAGCAGGGATTGGCTCTTATGGTATGGTTGGTAGTATGTGTATCTCTTCTTCTTCTTGTTACAACTCATGTTTTTTAAGTGTAGGATGCGATGGATTTATATCAATAGATGAAAATGAAGCTTCAATATCCCACAAAAAAAAATCCTACATACTTTGCAATATTTCCATGTCACAGCAACCCTTATGATAGTTTTAAAAAGTGAAAAATTCTTCTTTTTGGGTTGTTTGTTGTGTTTTGATATTGTGCATAGTTTAGGGATAAGTCGCATGCTTATTAGTTTATTTATCCTTGAGGAAAAAAATTTCCTAATCTTATTCCTCCTCCACCTCATTATGTTGCAACATTAATTTCTCCCCTTTTGCATATTGCTCTTAAACTATCTCTGGTGTGAGTAATGATATATCCACCTTCTCAAAATTCATGAATAAGGGATGATAATCGAATGAAGACTCATTAAAAATAAACTATAGATGTGGTGTTTAGGAGTTAGGATGCGGATGAAGCTTGAAATGGAAACCTTGGTAGGCTTATTTCTTATGAAGGTAACAAACTTGTGTTTGGGAGGATTTTCTTTAGATTATGGATTTGGTACTATGGTTAATGAGTGGGCTCAATTTCCTATGAAAATTTTTGCAAAGGAGGAGGAAATCTTAGGTTGATGTAGGAAAATTAATTTAAGAAGCTCTATGTGCTTTAGATGCTTGTACTTGAGAAAGCTTACAACTCATTTACTTCTCTTCCTCTATAGGTATCCTTCATGAATTTTCCTCCTTCAACTATCTTATATCTAATTCAAATTTTGGAGGATGAAGGTAGGCCTAATAATTTGGGTCTTGTTCATAAGGATAAGCCTTAAATCATTTTGTTCTTCATATTTCTCTTGATGGACTTCCCACTATTGTTGTTAGAGATACACTTGGTAAGTTGTTCCCTTTTTCTCCTATTGCCTATTAATCTCATCTTTCTATCCTTGAAATTTTATCATTATTCCTTTCATATTATTTAGTCCACTTATAAATGAGGAATATGGAGTGAGGGTGGTTAGCATGTTGAGTATATTGCTTGTTTGATGTTGTGGCCATAACTAAGATAAGGTTTTGGTTGAAATTAATAGTTGAAGGGTGTATGGGGGAAATTATCATGATGGGTGGGATAATATGAATTTTTATTAAAATAATTCATACTAGGATCCATATAATTTATTATTCCATAAGGCTTGAAAACATTCAGAAATGATCCTACACATACTAGCACTAGGACTTGAAATCAATACGCTTTGCACTTAGAGTTTCCATAGTATTGGAAGAATATTCCTCTAAAGGGTGTTGGCACTTCACTAAATCATTAGTGAATAATTTTTTATTATTCTACCAAGGAATTTTCTTGAGGTGATTTGAATCTTAGTTGCTCCTAGATTGCAAAAGTTGTTGACACAAAATGTTGTACCCATACTTCAAGTGTAAACCCCAAGAGACCTTATGAAACATTGAATCAACCTCAAAGAGTGGGACCTTGTGCATGTGAGGATGAATCCATTGAATAGGTCAACTTCCATCCAATCAAGGTGTGGTTTTGAACCAACCCAACACTTAGAACCTAATTCTAACATCTTTTTGGGAAAAGGGAAAAAGGATTATAGGAAAAGTAAAGACCGATGCACTAGATTAAAACATGGTTTCTCTCTATCAATAGTTGCACGTAATATTAAAAAATAACCCCTAAAAATACACCATTCTTGAACTAATTCCACCCCAAAGATATATATATGTAGTTTAGAGATTATCAGATATTGCACCAAAAAAAAATTCACAATACAACCACTATAAAAAACAATTAACACAACATACAAGCTAGGAATAAAGAAATATGAATTCAAGAACAATATAAGGTGACATGCATAAGACATAAAAATTAAATAAAAGATTTTTAAAATGGGGATTCACAGTAATATCAACCACAGGGAAAAGCCACTGCAAAAGAAGAAGAGAGAACCATGAACTTATGTACACAAATTGCCTTTATAGATACATAACTCAAATCTTACATAGAGTTAAAAATAGAATTAACTAGGGGCTTAGGTTACAAAGAGGGTAAAGGCATATAATCATATATAAATTTTCTCTCTACATTAAATTATCGATTCATAAAGTTGATAGGAAGGGCCAAAATTGAACATACAGGTTTACGTAGATGGGATGACCCATACATTGTGGTTAGTTATGTAAAAGTTGAATAAAAATGTATTTGATAGAAGGAATGGAAACTAAGTAGAATAAGCCTGGTGACTTGGGATACAGTGTGTAAACCAAAGGAGAAAGGAGGATTAGGGGTTATAAAGATTTCTGACCTTAATAGAGCTTTAATTACTGAAATTGGTTGGCGACTTGCTATGAATCAAGAAGGATGTGGAGATATCATGAAGGCTAATTATCTTAACAGTAACCCTTTTTTTTAATGTTTTAATGGATAATGGCTATCCAATGGGTTCTAAAATATGGAATAACATGATAAAAATAAAAACATCCTCTAGAAGGGACATCGATGGGTGATCTGGGGAGCAAAAAAAGTGAGATTCTAGGAAGATAATTGGATTGGAGGGAAACCTCTAGCTATAAGTAAGTTTGATTAGCTTAAGGAGTTACTTAAATTAAACTCTAGGAGAAAGTTAGTGATTATATAACCAGAAATAAAAAAAGGAAAAAAAAATCAGAGGGTGGAGTACCACGTAACCTTGAACCTGTGGTTGTTGAACTTATGAACATTATGGAAACTTACAAAATAAAATAGTTTGGGATAGAACGATAATTGGGAAATTTATGGTCAAGTTAGCTTACCTCCTCTTCAAGAATGACCAAACACCTCAGTACTGGAGGAAGGTTTGGAATAACCAACCAATTCCTAAAATCAATTTCTTTAGGTGGATTTTTATCCATGGAAAGATCCCGATAATTGATGATTTGAGGAAAAGAGACTTTCAAATCCCTAGCAAATGTTATCTTTGTAAGGTGGAGGAGGAAAGAATTATGCATATTTCTCTTCTATGCCCCTTTTCCTTAGAAATATAGTCATTAACATTCCAAAATTTTCTTGTGGAGTGGGTCCTTTTTAATGACTTACATAAAATCATTATTAATTGGGAGTTCCCTTTTGGCCACCTCTAATCATAGTACTCCATGTTGGCTTGGGCATATGGAAGGAAAGGAATAATTAGATTTTCAAGGAAGAGAAAGCTCAATGGAAGTGGTTGCCAGTATCATTTTCAAACTCTTAAAGGAGAGTATTGATTTCAATAAGTGGAGGACCCCTTCTAAACCCCTTCAATAGGTGATCATAAAGTGGCTTTAAACTAGAATCTTCTAGAGGCTTTCAAGTTATATGATAAATCAAAACCTACTGCAAGACGGGACACTAGATGGACACCTCCCATCTAGCCAATGTTTATGATGAATTTTTTTGGGGCTATGAGAAGTGGGTGTGTTGCAGGTGGTAGAGTGGTGAGAGATTCAAGTGGTTGTCTCTAATTAGCATTTGTGTGAAACCTTGGCAACACTTCCAACAATGTGGTAGAGGCTATGACACTTTATTGGGGGTTGAGACTTGTTTTCAGTCTAGGGGGAAACATCTATGCATTGAAGGGGACTCCAAGATCATCGTGAAAATAGTCAAAGGGAATATGGAACCATTTTTCTCTATATATGATATCATTGGAGACATTTGGATCCTTTTGACTAGTATGGAGAGGTACAACCTACAACATGTCTATAGGGAAGGGAATGATGATGCATACTCTTTGGCAAGCTTGGGGCTACAAGTCCAAGGATTAAGGTTTTGGGGGAAGATGGCCTCTTTATTTTTTGAGGTAAAAGTTTTCATAGAGAGGGAATAAATTAATACGCATAGGGAATTATGGATAAGTTTTCCATGTGGATTCATTATTGGATGCTTCTAGTAGTGAGATTTCTCAAGTGAGATATCACTTTGAACTTAAATTTTAAAAAAATGATGATGTATCATCTATGATGGATGCACTCCCTCTTCAAACCATGGATATGCTCATTCTCACTCTCTTTCCCTCTTCTCTCTTCCATCTTTTTGTAATGCCTCACTCAGGAACCCAAAAGAAATAAATCTAATATGTTACAAAGTTTATTGAACTATTTTTTTAAAAGCTTAAACAATATCAAATAACAATGTGGAAGAAAAATACACATACACATCACATACACATAAATAACTACAAATACATTTCCCATTCCTCGAGGGCTCCTTCACGTTGAGTCATGTTAAGAAGTTTATAGTAATTAGTTTAAGTCTCAATTACAATGTCTCATGATCATAAGGAAATAAAAAATACATTATTTGATAAAAAAATGCATAAGTGCAATTGATACAATGAAAATATATCCAATGAATAACATCCACTACATATTTTGTAGGTAAACAAGAATAGATATAAGCACATCAAAAAACAAGATACATGATAACATGCATACATCAACTAAATAGAAGTCTCTGAGATAAGAATAAGAATGATAATGGTACAACTGCATCCATTAACATCCAGCATCTGTCAAACTAAGGGTGACCCAAATGCTAGGAAGACACTACCTCCCAACTGCGTGGTCACCTAGTTAGGCTTCTACTCCTAACATGTAGGAAAGATAATGAATGCTCTACAAATGACTAATAAATTATAAAACATTCCTAGAAAAGGAACCCTAACAATGAAAACTACCTCAAGGGTAACACAAACTCCTCAAGAAGAAGAGATAATCAAAATTGAAAGGACACTCATTCTAACACCAACATCACACACCAAGTCAACATCGAGATACCAAATGCAATACTAGATCAAATCAAGATAAAATCAATGAAAGATATCCACCTTAAGTCAAAAGCTACATGTCAGAACTACAGCAACCACAAATCACCAATTACCATCAATGAAAGTAAACACCAACAATAAATACATCCAATAATAAGTACACCACCAATAACTACACCACCAAAGGCAAAAAAAATCTATGAAGGAAACTCAAGATACATACTAGGGAGTGTCATCACATGGTCAAACTACTTGAGTTACCCTGGACTAGTCTCTCATTAGACTCTAGACCCCAGACCCTCAACATAACACATGCAGAACCAAAATATCATCTCATGAAGATGAGTCAAACCAATCATATCTTTGACTAGATATCATTCCATTCTCATCCTTAGCCTATACAAGTGCTCAAGACATGAGCAAGGCAATATCTCTAACTTATCTTTATAGTGTGTTTCCCCAAATATTAATTACTAAATTATCAGTTATTGCATAACTTACAATGAGTTACCCTAGTATCCCCTTTGGGCTCCAACCTCCATTGCAAGCCACTCCCATGGACATGCACCTAGACTACCTTCCCAAACTCACAAACCATAATTACATTCCATATCACAAAAGTAATATTGATTGAATTTGGTTCCTTAATAGGTAGCCCAAAAATAATATTGGTTCTCAAAACTCAATTTCTCATAAATGCTCATCAAAAGATATCTCGTAAAATAAATCTCAATTTGAATCATAAAATACATCATGAAATCCAGTCAAATAATTATTTAAAAAATCTCAAAAATACCTTTGGTGCACACCTTAACTTGGCCAACTAAATAATCCACAAAGAAAATCATCATGGAAATAAACATCATAAGACTATAAATAGAATATAAGAAAACATATAGTTTTTAGCCATATGATTTAATTCCATCAATTACTCTTGTTTAGTTTGGGTCATAAGAATGTGTTTAGAAATAAAGTAAGAATATACATGTTAATATAAATTGTTATGTTAATATACTTTTATAAATCAATAAGTATTTAAATGTCAAATCTCTTTGTGCATATCAAATATCATGTAACATTATCATGTTATTAATTTAAATAATCTTAAATCATAAATGATTTAATTAATAACATAAATATCTACAATTAGATTAAATGTTAATATTAATTTTATTTCTAAAATATTAATTTGACTTCTATTTAAGTCCAATATTAATATTTACTTTTCCTTGAACTCATAATGCAAGTAGAGATAATTCAAATTTGAAATTATGATTTTAATTAAGTTATTTATAATTTCTCTTATAATATTAAATATTCATAACTAGATGATTATATAGTGAACTTCACTATAACTTCTATTAAAATATAACTAAATCACAATTATATTTTAAATCAAAATTATATATTTATTAATTTGTGACTCTATTTGCATTAATAAATATATATAATAAGTTGTATCCCACTAAGAGTTTTAAAAGTAATTGATATTAAAAATCCACTTATAAGAAAATAAATAGAATTTATTTATTTAATTTTTAAAATCAATAAATATTTTTTTAAAATTTAATTTTTTTAAATAAAAAAATTAATAATTAATAATTAATCATTACAAAAAAGTTCAAATTTTTTTAAATCCAAAAAGTAAATTATATTTTTATAAAATAAAAATAAACGTACATTTAGTATTTTCATATGCCTTTGATATCTCAAATCATGCAAGCATAATATACTTAGTTTTCTATCTTCAGTATATTTGTTTTCACATGCATGTATTAGTTTAGTTACAACATGTTTTCTTCTCAATTAATCTTTTGTTTTTCTAATAAATTTTGCAATCAAATTATTTTAGATATAAGAAGAATATTTATCTTTATTTAAAACATTCATGATAACCACGTGGTTCTAATGACAAATTTAAATTTAAAACCCTAGTTTTTTAATTTGTAGTTTTCTTCCTATTTTCTATAATTAAATTTTCTATATATATTAGAAATGGTTTTAAAATAATACAACTTCAAAATTTACAACATAATTCTTTATCCAAAATCAATACAATAAATTAATAAGCATTATGCAAGCACCCAGGAAGACATAAAGTAGATAGGTCTTTCTATAAATTTCTACAATGGATTTTCAAGCCCTACCTCAAAACCATAGCTAAAATCTAGGACAATATGTGAACACCTGCAAATCCAAACCCTCCAAAACTTTCAACAGTCATTTTGCTCCAATTCCAAATTTTGCTCCTCAAAACCTATATGTCCCTCAAATGAACTATAAACCCTCTAATAAAGAACCATAACCCTAACTACGGTTTCTATTCCCCCATATTTCAAAAGCCACTAATTTTATTAAAAATATTAATATTTTAATTGTTTAATTCTTTCATGCACACTTAAAGAACTTTTTAATTAAAATATTATTTTCTTTTCTTTTCCTTCACTTTATTAATTAGTGCAAGCATTATTCAAAGCATAGTTTATTACTTAAAATAATAATAATAATAATTAAAACTTATTATTTAAATATAACTCTAATTTAATTATTATTAATTATGTATTTATAATAAAACAATATTAAACCTTTATCTTTTAATATTTTAATTCTCTTTTTATCCAAATTTTTAAATTAAATTTGTAAATTAAATATTTTAAACTGAATCACATATTTAATTCATCTCTAATTGATTTAAATATCATCATATTTTAATTTCTCTTTAACCAATTTTATAAATTAGACTTCCAAATTAAGTCTTTTAAATTAAAGCACATATTTAATTAATTTTTAATTAATTAAGTATTCTCATATTTTAATTTTTTTTTTTTAATCAAATAGTATTTGTAAATCGTAATATTGTATGATTAACCCAAATATTATAATTAAATCATTTACCAAATAAATCGCATAGTCAAATCCACCTAAAAGCAACATTACCAAAATTGACTAAAACTCAAAATTAAACAACACAAGCAAAGATAAACTCATGGATCTAAAAAGGGTAGAAAGTCAAATACATGTCTTATTTAGTGCCCACCCCTAGTTTACTTTTCATTTTATATTGTTGAATTCTTTTAGGTCAACTTTTATGGTTGTGTTATGATTTAGTGGTACTTGGTTACCTAATTTGATTGATGTTATTTCATACTTAGTTATTTATTTAATGAGCTGCTTGATACTCAGTTATTTTGTGTGTTCATGGTTATTCTTTTGATGATGATGCTTTGTATGTTCATATAGTGATTTCAATTTTTTCATGATGATAGGTAGATGGATGATTTATTTACAATTTTTATAATTACTTATCCCATACTTGCATGTGTATGTTGTGCATGTATATTTTACTTTATGTTTAACGTTTCTGACATGTTTGAGGGAGGGAGTCGTAGTCACCTGCTAGTTGGGATCTACATGATGCACCATTCTCCATCATCGCATGTTTAGTTTAGATATATGCATATGTACATGTTTGGCTTTTATGCAGATTGTAGGTACCAAGCATCAACTTTCTTAAATTGCCAAGATGAGCATGCCCTATCGCAGTATCTCAATGGTAAACAGGGGAGATAGTTCTCAAGTTCAAATCCTAACCTTGAGTCAATTGTCCTAGAATATAGGGCAAGTATCTGAGTTATGTACCCTTTTGAATTCGTCAAGTGATGTGAATCCAAGATTGACCCTTAAGTTTGAATTTGTACTATCTTTTAGATGAGTTTTCATGTTTTAGTTTGTGGATCTGTTGTGATTTTCAATTTTAATTAAATGAAACAAAGATATATTGAATGATTTAATTAAACAAAAAAATTTATAAAGAAAAATTAATTTTTAAGTTTATTTAATTAATTGAGAAATTAATTAAATAGAGGAAATAAATGTAAAGATTTACTTAAAATAGAAAATTTGGTGTAATTATATTTATTTAATTTAATAATAATAAATTTAGTAGTGTCATTTTAAATAATGAACTTTAAATAATATTATTAGTTAAATTAATAAATATATTTTATAAATATGACTTATTATTTAATAAAAACAAAGTGAGAATAATTTAAATAAACTTTATTCTAATTAAAAGAAAAAACTATATACAAAGAATTAAATAAATTAAAATAATAAAAGAAAAGACTTTTGCATGTGTGTAGAACTAAAACCATAAGAGAAGAAAATTATTTATCAAGATATTAGAGCTCATTTTTTCACACACAGGTTTTGGGAAGAAAAATTTAGAATTTGAGCAAAAGAATTGTGAAAGTTTTAGAGGGTTTAGATTTGCATGCATTTACAAATTGTCTCAAATTTTAGTCATTGTTTTGAAGTAGGGTTTGAAAACATATTGTAAAATTTTATTGAAAGATCTGTCTACTCCATGTCTTCATGGGTGCTTGCATAATGCTAATTAATTTATTGTATTAATCTTTGGATAAGTAATTATGACACTATTCTTTTAAAATGTTTTCTAATTCAATTTTAGAAAATTGGAAGAAAAAAACAAATTGAACAACTAGGGTTTGAACTTTAAATTTTTCATGTGATTATCATAAATTTTTTAAATAAAGATAAATATTATTCTTATATCTAAAATAATTTAATTGCAAGATTTATTTAAAAGGCATAAGATTAATTCAGAGGAAATCATGTTGTAGCTACACATATACATGCATGTGAAAATAATTATACTAAGTATATTGTGGTTGCATGATTGGAGAGGTCAAAGGCATGCGAAAATACTAATTACATGAGTATTTTTATTTTATAAAAATATAATATAATTTTCAATTATTTTTTATCAAAATAAAAAGTTTTTTATGATTATTTATTAATATCAACATCTTATAGAACAGGAGGTGTTGAACTTCTCAACATTACCAATAGGAATAGGACTTTTGGTGCTAAACTTGTTTGGAAAATGTATGAAAAATCCTCTGCCAAATGGTGTCACCTTTTAGAAGAGAATTTTTTAGATAACTTAGAACCTTCCAAAGTTCTTACTATGCTAGACCCTCCAAAGGGGTCTATCATTTGGGATTTCGTGATGGCTTCTCGAGAAGTTATTACTTCATTCATATCGTGGCAAGTGAATAACAGGGATAGTGTCAATTTTTGGTTTGATTCCCCCCCCCCCCCCCCCCCAACATCACTATTAATTATCTAAAGGATTTTTCAAACATAGTGATTCAAGCTTGGGGGACAATTTTTTCTACTTATGTCTCAGCTATTCATAGATTCACAGGGCTAGTCATTTGGAAAAATCCCTTAATTCTTCCTATTTCCCACAATGAGTCTACTTCTTTCAAATAAGATCTAGCTGAAAGGAATATTTTTATGTCTAATCAACCAGATTGCCTCTTTTGGGTTCTAGCTAAAGATGGTAAATACTCTATTAAACTACGATGCTTTACTCTCCAACACAACCAGTTTAATCAGACCACATATCATGCTTTTGAATTCTGCTAGAATAGCTTAGTTCTACCAAAAGCAAGATTATTTGTATGGCTTGCACTAGAGAAACAAATTTTGACTAATGTCATCTTCACAAATTGAAAATTTATGATCCCTTTAACTATGTGCTCTGTCTGCAAGTTATAGAAATAACAGATCACCTCCTCTTAAACTACCCTTTTGCCCAAGATTGTTGGCATTTTGTCCTTAATAAGTTTAATTTCTATATGCCATTACTTAATTCTCTCTAGGATTTATTCCAAGCATGGCCAATCTTATACTCTAAATCAATATTTTCATGTCTTTGGAAGTGCATCCCTACATCTGTAGTATGGACAATTTGGTGGGAAAGAAATAAGAGAATTTTTAGATGGACTTCATTTCCAATCCCTCAATTTTTGGAAGGATTAGAAAGATCAATTGTTGAGCTTGTTAATGCTTCAATAAGTAAATATAAGGGTAAACATGTTTTTTCTCCTTGGGATGGCTATGTTATTCATTAGTGGAAGGGTTTACTTTTGCCTCATCTTCCTGCTCCATTGTGTCCATGCAAGATTCCTCTTATCCAAGCACAAACCAAGTGGATCCTTCCAAGTGAGAGTTATTTCAAACTTAATTTTGATGAGGCCTCTGGAGGAAATCCAGGTAACTTTGGCTATGGCATAGTCATTAGATATTTTAAAGGTCATGTGATAGGAGCAAAATCATCTTCTCTCCCTCAGTGTACTAATAACAAAGTTGAGGCCTTGGCCTTACTTCTTGGTTTGGAACTTACAAAATCACTTTCTATATATAAGTTACATGTTGAAGGGGATTCATCCATTATTATTAATGCATGTATTAAACGTCATGTATATAATTGGTCCATATAGTCTATATTACATCAAGTATGGTCTCTTCTTGATTCAATCTCTGAATGTTACATCATGCATACTTATAGAGAAGTAATATTTTAGTTGATTGTCTAGCTAATTTGGGTACCGACGAGGTTTATATTAACTCTTTACTTTCCCCACTTAACCTCTTTGATCTCCCCAACTTGGTTAATATTGTGACGAGAATATGTTTAGAATAAGTTTGAGTCCTTCTCATATTTTATTTGATAGTAAATCATGATTTCTCTATGATTTTGCATTTTTTAATTTTATGGATCTCACTTTCTCTTTTGAGATATTGTATGTAGGTCAGGGTCTTGGATTGCACTTGCATCAGATGGCTTTCTAATATCATGGTCTCAATTGGAGTTTTGGATGTAGATCAGTGATGGTAATTTTTATGATAGTTTTTTGGCTAGGCTCTTGGTTTTGTCTCTGGCACCAAACAATGAATTGTACTCATATGAGTTTTGGGCTCTTTGTAAGCACTATATTCTCGATTTGGGAATCTCTAGGACAAGATTCATTAGTGTTGATGGATACTCTATCTTGATGCAGTATTTCTTCTTTTGCGTTATTTTTGTATTAGGCAATGACCAAAGTTTTTCTTTCCTGGTTCTTTTCTCTTGGAGCTATTTTGAACCAATTATTATTAATATAAATATAATATTTTGTCAAAAAAATATTAATTCTTTAAAAAAAATTCTAAGTGGGTTATAACTTGTTATATGTTTATTAATGCAAGTGGAGTTATAAGTTAATAAATATATATTTGTAACATAGCTATATTTTAAGAAGAGTTATAGTTGAGTTAACTTTATAATAATCTAGTTATGAATATTTAAATATTATAAGAGAAATTCTAAATAGTTTAATTATAATTATAATTTCAAGTTTGAGTTATCTCGAGTTGCATTATGAATCAAAGGAAAAGTAAATATTTATTTTTTAGAAATGAAATTGATATTAAGATATATTCTAATAATATACATTTATGTTATTAATTAAATCAAGATTATTTCAATTAATAACATAATAATATTGCATGATTCATAACTTTTATCCAATTGTGATACGATTATGAAATAAAAACTTGAATTTGACACAAATCATTTTTTATGGAATTATATATTTATTTTTTAAAAGACTAAATAACTACACTTGTTTTAAATGCAAGTTGAGATGTCATGTTTTATTTTGTGGTGGGTTTAGAAGATACCTAGTAGTTTGACCAAATATGCATGTTTACCAAAGGCTTGGGAAATGGTTGTTTTTGTGATGCTTTTATGTGATGTTGTTTAGTCCTAATTATTTCATTCCCAACTAATGTGCTATATTCATGTGTTTCTATGATGAGATCAAGTTTTTTTTTGTAAGCTCAACTATTGTGATTTTCATGGTGTAACCTTTGAAGTTTTCAATCAATTATCTATTAGTGTTTTCTAGTTGCTTGTATAGGATTGAGGTGAATATTGTGTGTTTATGAGATATACTTTTATGAGCTTACAGTAGGTTATCTATATGCATGATGGGAAGTAGCTTGCAATGGAGGTTGGAGCCCTAAAGAGGTTGACTGGGTAACATATTGTAAGTTGTATTAATAAGTGGTGATATTTCATTAATGGGGTTTAAATAAATTAACAAGAGTCAATGCATTACCTCACCCATGCCTCGAGTGCTAGTATAGGCTAGGATGGGAGTAGAGAGGATGTTTGGTTGTGACCTTGCCTCATTAGTATGTCTTGTCTATAAGAAAGGATATTGATGTTGCATAGAGTCACTACGGGGGTGGAGTCTAGAGAGACTTCCAAGGTAACCTTAGAGTTGAATCATGTGATAACACTTGCCTATATGCATATAAGGTTTCCTATATGTCTTTTTTGCCTCTAGGATTAGGTATTACTTGTGTACTTGGTACCTTTGAGATAGATTTCTATCAAGATTCCTTGACCTAGATTCTTATTATGACTTTTGAATTTTTATTTGTTTGGGACTTGATATTATCTCCTTAGCATGGTGGGAGTGGGCTATTTAGGTTCCACAAGGTTGGGTGGTTGTGTTTCTTATACCATTGAGATTTGACAACTAGATGTACTTGTGTAATTGTTCCATTCTTCTGATCCTGTGATTATGTTTTATGGTCATGTCTAATTTATCATACTTTGACTTTTGAGATCCTATGAGTTGTTGTATCTTATCATGATGTATATTTTTTTAGCATTTCATACCTTGTGACTTGTACAAAGGATGATTATGAATTTTGGTTATGGCATGTGACATTTTATGTACTTGTATATTATTTTATATGATTTCATACTTATGGCTATAATATGATGTGGAATTTATTTATTTATTAGATTTAGTCTTAATAAAACATATGTATGTGATTCATCATCATGGAACCCTTGAGAGATGTAGTTATTAATGTATTTCTTATGTATGTATGTGAGTTACTGCTTCTGATGTGTTATCTCTTGTTGTTTTAATCTTTCAAAAAAAATGTTTAGCAAGCTTAGTGACCTAATAGGTTAATTTCTTTTGGGTTCTTTGGTAGGGCATTACATCCTCTTCTCATGACAAGTAATTAGGCTATGGCTAGGATTGGTCACACTCATCCTAGCACTTCAAGAAAGTTAGTGCCCAATACCTAAAAACTTGTATAAAATATGAGCACGTACATGTGCATATATATCTAAGTTAAACAAACAATGGTGGAGAGTGGTACATCATGTAGGTCTCTACTAGTAGGTGACTATGACTCCCTCCATTAACCATATCAGGCACGTCAAACATAAATGTAAAATAGACACACACACCATACACATGCAAGTATGGGGTAAGTATAATAGTAAATTCTAAATATAATAACATCATATTCTAACATGAATATCTCATCATCATGAGGACATAATAAACATATTTATAAGACACACCATATAACATCATCATAAAAGTAATTTCTTTAACTAACAAAGAGAAATTAAAGCATCATCACTACAAGTAGGAAATTGTTACAACCTGACACAATCAATTACTCAACATATTAAAGTACTACATTTTAAGTATCAAATAAGGGGTAACACATCTATAGGAGAGTCATTTAGAACTTTAACAACTAAGTATAAAATGATAGAAAAGGAAGAGTATTAAACTTTCCACCTTAATCTCTCTGACATCTTCCATGGCTTTCTGTGGCACCTAGTACTTGTCCTCCTAGACCAAGTCAACTCAGGTCAACCTATTCCTCCAAGGTTGACCTAGTCCTCCAAGGACAACATAGTCTTAAACTAGGTTGACCTAGGTCAACCTAGTCCCTGACAGTTGCAAATCTTGGTGCACGAAAGTCCTTAGGGGTTTATGTAAGAATTTGGCTTAGGGCAGAATTCACCCAAGACCAAGGAACTCAAACACAAGCACAACTCTAGACCAAAGAGAGAGTATGATCAGAATGATGATATATTCATTCAATATGCCATATCAAAGTACACTAGGAGTGCCTATATATAAAGGCCTTTGGAGAGCTTCTAGAATGCCTAGAAGTCAGCATCATGATAAGTCATACAACCAGGCACATGTCCACTAGATATGGGTTATCTTTTATTAAGCATGGAAATAAGTGTGATGATGTGAGGATAAGCCTACAATGGTGTAGCATTCAAATTAGTGGTGTAGACAACATGTGCTAAAAAGAGAGTGTGAATAACTGTGGTGTCTACATGACAACTCAGTGAATGATGCAAACTCTAGTGTTGTAGACACCATGTGCTAAATTAGAGTTGTGTACTTCTGTGTTGTCAACATGACAACTCATGAGAGTACACAAACTCCTAAGTGTCTCACCTAAATAAATAATAATAATGCATTAACCTAAGTAAACTTAAGTAAGTGTAAATAGTAAATACTTATTTACACCAACACCCCCCCTTAAGTGCAATTTAGGGGAATGCCCTTAACCTTATGAAATCTAGGATGCAGTGCATGATGGGTCCTGACTACTAGGCCATGTTAGGTACCCATGTACATAATGAAATGTATTCTCTCATAAAGTGGAGAAAGAGGGAAAACCTCATGGGAAAAACCCTTCCCCAAAAAGAGAGATGAAAAACACATACGATGTATGGATGGATGGAGTAATCAAGACCCCTCATTACAACATACATCCAGTATATACATAAGGTAAAAATGAGAAGAGGAAGAGAGATAGGATAGGCTCCCCCCCCCCAAAGAAGAATGTCTGCCAGTGACTGCTCCAATGAAGAAGTTGATCCAAGATTGCATAATGGTGTTCCTCCCCTTAGGAAGAAAAAAAGCCAAAGGTGCAAATGAGATGCTTCCGTTGTGCGTGGAAAGAACCCATAGGTAAGTGATGTCTCTAAAACCTACTCAATTAGCTAAATAACCTATCTCAAAGAACTGTATGTCTACTCAATTGATGAAGAACCCTTCTGCAACTATTGATCATAAGTATCCATGATCACTTCAACCTGTAATGATCGATCATGTAGAGAACGAACAAGAGGGTCAGATGGAGCCCTCATGACAACTGAAAAAGGTGTTGCTACATCAAGAAGAAGAGGCAAATCATCAATATTGTCCCCCCAATTTGTCATTGATGCTGGACTTGGAAGACTAGTTGTACCCTACTTTGTTGGACCTATCACTATGGCGATGTATGCATGTGGACTATACTAATGTGATGACCTCTCGTTGCAACTCTCGATAGAACCCCATGTGTTTGAATCTGTTGAAGCACTATCATTTGTGTCACTATCAGTTTCCACATGATATGATGTGCGAAGAGGATTAGAGGACAAGCTTGGTGAACTTTCCTCAATTTTTACATCCTTCTTCACAAAGATCTGATGGGTCTCTAGATCCAATAATTTGTATGCCTTCACACTATCTTCATAACCAATGAAAGTACAAGGTCAAGGTGACTGTGCCTTGCATCCCTTGGAAGATTTTTTTTCCTAGGAAGGACAATCGAAGACTCTGAAGTGTGTCACAATAGGTTTTTTTTTGCACCATGCCTCAAAAGGAGTCTTACCATCTAAGGTTGGATGAGGAGATCTATTAAGAATGTGAGTGGAACTACTAATTGCTTTGACTTATAATGATGTATCTAGAGACTTGGCTTGTATCATGAAACTTGCCATGGATCTGAGAGTCCTAATCCTTAGTGCTCCAACATTTGTCTTGTATGGACTGAATGCTAGCAGATTCTAAAGATCGATTCCCTCAATCTTACAAAAGTATTTTAGTCTTCTTTTCACATACATGCTTCCATTGTCCATTCGAAAAAATTTGATGGCTTTCCTCAACTTTCATTCAACATGAGCCTTGAAGGCTAGAAACTTGTCCAACACTTCATTCTTATGACAAATAAAGTAGACCCAAGTGTATCTTGAAAATTCATTAATGAAAGTAAGTATATAGTGACCTTGATTGATTACAAAAGGTCTTGCTAATACCATGTGAACCATCTGTAGAACACCTGGTGCTCTTGAAGACTTCCCACTTTGTAACTTCCCCTCTGGATGCATATCCACTAAATTTGTTGAACATTTATTGTGGAAAAAGTTGATTTGAGGTAGACCTTTGACCATTTTGTTTGTGCAAAGTTGCTGAAGATAATGGAAGGAAAGATGTCTAAACCATTGATGCCATAATTGCATTTGAGAATTGGATTGAGATAACAAGGCCTTTGAAGGAGACTTGGGCATAAAATGGGAGAAAGAGTATAACCTTTTGTTATGATTCACATTCCCCATGGAAACCAATGAATCATCTTTTAGATTGTGCACTTGTACTAATTCTGGAAGGAACTCAACTCTATGTCCATCTCTGAGGTGAGTGATTTGGTAGATCGATAGGAGATTTGAACTTAAGTTTGGAACATAGAGAACATCTTGAATCTCTCTCTTTTCCATTTCCATGTTTCCTTTCCCTTCAACTTCCATTTTAGTATCAACTCCCACAAAGATGTGCAGTACCTTTGACTGCTTCATTGAAGAAAAATCATCCTTTGAAGAACCCATATGATATGAGGCACCTGAATCAAGTATCCATTGCTTTAAAGAATTTTTATTTTCCATGAGTGCTTGCCCTTTACCCTTTAAATCTGAAGAAGACCCTTTATCCTTATAAGTATTAGGTAGTGGAACATTATGTTTCTTCATGATGTTGGTCAACTCATCAATCTTCTTAAGATAGCACTCATGTTCTTTATGACCCATTTTCTTGCAATAGGCACACTTTTTCTTCTCCTTATTATTGTTGTCCCCCTTCTTGTTTGAATTTGAGGAAGACTTGCCTTGTTGATTGGATGATGGTGTTGTCTTTTCTACATCATTTGATTTGTTCTTCCACTTCTTTTTCTTATTCTTACCCTTTCCTTTATTTGAAGACTATCCAGCTGGATTTTGAGAACCCTCATTGTTGGCCACCAATGCTTTAGACTTTGGTGAATTGAGAATACCCATTGATTTCAACTTCTTTTCTTCTGTATCCAACAGATCAGCATATTCATCAAAAGAGAATTTCTTATAGGTAGACCCTAATGTAGCCTTTGAGGTGTTAAAAAAAGAAACAAATGTGGAATACTCTGATGGCAGCTTGTTATGTATGAGATAGATCAATTTTTCATCTTTGATATGTCTCCAACAATTAGTAAGGTTTGTCCTTAGTTCATTCACCTTAATGATGGAATCCTATATAGAATCAAATGACTTAGGATCTAAGGAGACAAGCTCGTCTTCTATTTTGAAAACATCCTCTTCAGAGACTTTACCATATAGGTTTTCAAAGGTATCCCAAGCTTCCTTGGATGTAGAAAACGTCTTAATTTGATACATGATCTTGTCATCAACCCCCAAACATATATCACCTAGGGCTTTCCTATCCATTTCTACCTAAGCTGAAATATCACTTGCTGATACATTATCACCTACTAGTTTAGGAAGACTACCATCTACATATTGAGAAACTCCATTGTGCATTAAATGATACCACATTTTGATGGACCATGTAGCATAGTTATGTGGAGTTAATTTTGAAAACTTAAAATTTCCCATAATGTAGAAAATGAAAGAAAATTATAGAAAAGAAGGAACACAACACCAAAAACACCCCCCCTTTTCACTAAATCAAGAAACCCCCCCAAAAGAGATGCTTTTGCCACTTTATAAGTAGTGCGATTACAATGGCCACTTGCCAATTTTTGGCCTTTGTGGACTTCTAATTTTTCTTGTTACAACCTCTTAATGGATTACAAATCTGGAACTTTATAATGTGCTAAAATTTTGAAACAATACAAAGCAAAGAAAGGCTCTATTTCCAAAAGTGAAATATTTGTCCAAACAGCCCTACAATCTAATTGCAGAACTAGAAAATAGACAAAAAATAATGCACTTTCAAAAAAATGGAACCTATTTTTGAGTTCAGATGTGCCCGTACAGAGTGTTTGAAGTTGCAAACTGCAGGATTGAATAGGTATAGTCGCCAAAAAATGCAATTTTTGACAAATCCATCCACCAAAACTAGAAAATAGCTACACCACTAAAAAATTTAGAATATTCTACCTAATTTCAAAAAAAAATTGCACCTGATTTGGAGTCCAGATAACTGAGATATGGCCTCCCAAAGTCAGACTCCAAAATCAAAAATTAATCTAGAGAGGGGTTGCATCAGCAAAAGATGGGGTTAAATTTGATAGTTATACAGCTATCGCAATAGTTATAAATGGCTAGGTTTTGACAGTCAAATGGCTATCAAATTTAATCTAGTGAAAAGATGATGTCCACAAAAAATTGAGCCCCTACTAATGTGGTAGTACAGACTACTGACGTCTTTTGTATAGATCGTATGGAAGCAAACATGTGTCATGCATGCATGTCTATATAGACTTGCTATGCTAGAGCAAATAGAGACATGTGTCTAGTAGCGAGCAAATATAAAGGTGGCATATGGCACTACAGGTTGGACTCCGCGTGGCTGAAGATTTGACGTGGCAATGAGTGGATGCTTGCATGTCAGAAAAATCCACAAACTGTCAAGAAAAGCAGCGGTGGTCATACTTTGTACTACATCACCAGGAAGTTTTAAAATGCATTTAGACTATTTAATGTCTTCGCTAGAGGATGGAAACTGGGCTGAGAACCTCATGACAAGTTGGAGAAGCTTTGCAGTGACGCTAGAAAACCTTGCTCACGTTGGAGATTTGTTTGGCATTGCCAGAGGCTCAAAAAATGGGCCAGAAACCTACACCAAATTTAAAATCATGCCATATATTACAAATATTTATCCCACATGTGTGGGGCATGGGGGTTTTTGACAATTTAAAACAAAACAATGGAGAGGATTAAACAAAGTCGCAGGTGTGGATTTTGATGGCCGCAGGTTGGTAGAATCTACCAGTATTTGGTCGATCAGTGGAAATTGCCAAAAAGTGTGGTGCGCTCACTAGATTTTGACTGTGGTGCCCATTGAAAAATATAATAAAATTCTCTAAAAACAAACAACCTCCAAATTATAGAGTCAGGGTGTCACTGCCCAGTTTTGCTAAAACAAAAATCTTTGCTAATTGCCTAGAGGGCAAATTTTTTTTCCAAAAATACTAACAAAAATAAAATTGTAGAGATATAAAAAATGTAGATCAGAATAAATTAATTAAATTGATCTGCAAATGACCATACCCAAACTACAAATCAGGGCCTCCATATTTCAATTTGCAAAAAAAAAATTGCCTCATGGTCGACTTTGGCCTAAGGTAGGCGTATTTATAGTAGATTTTCATTGAATCAGCATTCTGGATGTAATGGTGAGGTCAGATCTAGCTCTAGATGCTCCCAATTTCTATAGTACTCCAAATTTGAGCTGAGGTGTTGAAGAAGCAAGAACGGTCTCAAATGGCTATATATAGAGAATCTCTCTGAGCTTTGATACCATGTAAAAATTTGGCTTGGGGCAGAATTTACCCAAGACCAAGGAACTCAAACACAAGCACAACTATAGACCAAAGAGAGAGTATGATCAGAATGATGATATATTCATTCAATATGCCATATCAAAGTACACTAGGAGTGTTTATATATATATATATATATATGGGTTATCCTCCATTAAGCATGGAAGTAAGTGCAATGATGTAAGGATAAACCTACAATGGTGTATCATGCAAATCAATGGTGTAGACAATGTGTGCTAAAAAGGGAGTGCGAATAACTGTGTTTTATACATGACAACTCAGTGAATGATGCAAACTCTAGTGTTGTAGACACCATGTGCTAAATTAAAGTTGCATACTTCTATGTTGTCAACATGACAACTCATGAGAGTACACAAAGTCCTAAGTGTCTTGTAGGGCCCATTTTCCATTGCACCAAAAACCATGACTGTTAGTGAACATGGAACACCACATAATTAACCACCTGTGGGCAGGGGAGCGTGTCGCATCACCCAACAATCTCCCCCTCGACGCGCATACCAGGTGCTTACGCGGGTTGGGAAGGCACCGAGGAGATTTGAACCCATAACCAATCCAAAACTAGGCTCTGATACCAATTGTAGGGCCCATTTGTTGTTGCACCAAAAGCCATGACTGTTAGTGAACATGGAACACCACATAATTAACCACCTGTGGGCAGGGGAGCGCGTCGCATCACCCAACATGTCTCACCTAAATTAATAATAATAATGCATTAACTTAAGTAAACTTAAGTAAGTGTAAATAGTAAATACTTATTTACACCAACAGTTTAATTACTTTTTGACGATTACTCAGTCGGCCTGTATGGTTTTCTTGCCCAAAAACTCATTTATAAGGAGACTTGGAGGCTTGATTTTGATATCCCATATCATCTCAAGAAATCCATATCTCATGACCATCAAGCATATAATTTTCAATCTCTCCCTCTATAGTGAATATTTTGGTCTTTTTCATTCAAGGAGTTCAAGCACTAAAGCATTTTTCAAGCATTCAAGTAAGGAGAATTCTATTTATCATTGGAGAATGCTTTGTGATAATTTCCTCTTCAAAATCTAGCATATATTTGGCCATCAATGGAGGAGATCATCATTGAAGAATTCATCCTCTTCATTGATGCATATCCATAGATATCCTACATTCCTAATTCAAGATCTACATTACATACACATGGGAAAGGTCAATCCTTTCATTTATCTTGTTCTTTACAGTTATTTAAATTTACATTTCTCAGTTACAGTTAATTCCTTAACCTAGGGCTTGACCAAGGTAATCCCTCATCAAACCCCAACCCCTAAACATTTCTTTTTTGTGTTGATTTGTAGGTTGGGAGAGAAAAGGATTATAAATCTGGAACCTACAATTCACAAGCTTTCTTGAGTCATCAGTTTCAGAGTCATCGAATATGTCAACTTAGTTGTAGGATGTCCTTCCAAGTTGTCCTAGTCCTTTAGTCTCATATTCCATGGAGATTTTTAGGTTTTGATCCTTTCATCATTTTATTCCAAGATCCAAGGATGAAAGTTCAGAAAACTTTCAGATCCAAAATTTATTGAGCATAAATACATCTTCCTCTATCCATTTCAAGGTGAGTCTTTCATATTTTATTTCCTTTCATATATTTACCCTATATTTTAATCTTAATTGGGCTGATTTTATTCACATAGCATCTAGATTTACATTTCCTAAGCAATTAGTTCAATCTCGTATTCACATTATCCTATTAAGGGCCTAAGAGAGTGTATTTCTTTGTATTGCAATCCTCTTTACAACTTGAATTTATTATTAGCACCCCTCTTCCTTTGTGTCCTAGATAATCTAATTTGGATCATAAGTGGAATCATATTTAGAAATTTCTTTCTCTCCCTCACACACATATTTGAATGGTTTAGTGTCCCCGTAAAGTGGAAGTCTACAACCTTATTAAAGTGCTTCTAATTTACCACCAAACAAATTAAAAAGGTAAATAATTCAAATGTGACTTGGGACTTTTTTTATAAAACCATCATGATAAGTATTGGATGGATTAGAAAAAATATTATTAAAGATTTTGGTAGAAATATATTGAAATAAAATATTTATTATATTTACGCTAAATTTTTGCCTTGGATTAGAAAGCACATTTTTAGGAGGCAAGTTAAATCTATGATTGATTGTATGAAATGTTGTACACATGTATTTCCCTATTGTCGATGGGATGGAAAATTCTTCTCCACTTTGAGATATAATTATGGAAACTTTGATTATTTCTTTAGTTGTAAATTGGGCATCGTAGGCATTTTATGAGTGATTTCCTTCTCAGGTTGAGCTTCTAGAGTAAGGGTTTAACCAATATTTTGAATCTAGAGTTGTTAGAGGATTTTGGACAAGGGTTTAAAATGGGTGGATATATAATAAGAATTAAACCATCAAAAATTGAAGACTACATGAAGAAACCCTACACTTGAATGGCTTTGAAAGTGGGGGAACTAGTTTTGTTCATGGATGCTATAACAGGACACAATGATAACTATTCCTCAAAATTTGTGAATTCCTAGATTGATAGGAGAGTCAACATTAATGGCATCTCTTTCCAAGTGAATAAGGGAATTATTTTCATGGCTATAAAGCTATCCATTAAAAGAAGAAAATGGCAAAAAGTCACTAAGGATTCCAATGAGATGAGCCTAAAAATATTTTTCAAGACATATAAAGAGCTAGTGAAACACAGAGGTGGATATAGTTGTGAGGACCTTCCAGAACTTTGGGTCGAGGTATGTTTGGTGATAATGAAATATCTTACTTTGGAGGGTAAATTTTTGATGTTCTATTTTTACATTTTCCCTTGCTAAACCATTTTAGACACCATGATGAAGCTTTTATTCCTTTTTTCTTCTTCATGATTTGGGGGCTACTATTATGGATGTTAGGGATAGGAAAAAGAAGGGTAATATTTTTGCTATCCTCCACCAAGGGCCTATCCTTCATCTATACAATTTTCAATTGGCCCTTTTCCCACCCTAGCGTATTGCTTTAGATTGCAAAATCCCCCTAGGATTGTGGGTGAGGTTGTTCCACATACCCTACTCCTTCATCATCCCCATCTTCAATAACCTCTAGAAGTACAAAGAAACATAAAAGTATATCATATGGAGCCTAGGTTACTGCCAAAAATCCTAAAGTGGAAAAATTTGAAGATTGAACTAGTTGACTCTAAAGAGGACAATAAGGGAGGTCATAAGAGGTCAGGTAGATTGGCCAAGAGTCAAACTTGGTGGAAATAGATGGCTCATAGAAAGTTGGATAATGATGCAGAATGTTAGGGATTAGGAACTAGTGAGAAGAGGAAACCAAGAAGAAAGGGGAAGGTAGTTAGGAATAATTATGCTAGTAAGGAAGAAGAGGTGGAAGATGAAGATACTAAGGAAGAGAAATTTGACTCAAATGGGGGGAAAGAGAAAAGCTGAAAGGAAACTAGTCAAGATTATACTCATGTGTCTTCTAGTTTCATTATGAACTCCTATAATTTCACCTCCACTGCCCATCTAGCTACCCAAACCACCATTGATACATCTCCAATGACTGTCACCTCCCTAGTGAGGATTGAGAAAAAAGAAAAAGACAAGGTTCATTCTAACCCCAATGTGATGTAGAATCATGAGACAAAGACATCCAAGGGAATATGTTTGATTTCCATAAAATTAATGGTACTATAGAGGTGACCAATCATAAGATTAAAGCACTCAAGGTCCAATTTACTACTTTGGACAAGTGTTTCAAGACTCTATCTAGATTTGTGGTGAAGGTGACTCATAAAATGACCACCATGCTCCATTTTCATATTGAGGAGAAGGAGGAGGAAGATCTTGGCACAAATGACTCCAAAAAAATGCATGACTTTCTAGCAGACGATTGGACTAAGGTTTTGTTTGCAAGAAAGAAAAAGGAAAAGGCCGAAAACTAGGCCTTTGTTATTTTTTGTTATAATTACAATGTTTTTTTTTTGTTTGAATATTCCAACTAGTATTTCTCTAGGCTAGCCGATAATGGCCCTTTTAAATTTAAATAATTCTTTAAGCAGTTATGTTTTAAGTAAGTATAAATGGTATGTTTATGTTTATATCTTTGTTATTAGGTGGAACAATGCTCTTCATATTGGTAATCTTGTTAATATGTTACATATGAACCATTTTGGTTGTGTTAGTTTGGGGGAATATATTTTTGATATTAAGGGAAGGGGATGTGATAGTATTGATAATTTAGTTTTTGGTGATATGTTGTGACTGGTTTAACCATTGTTTTGTTATGAGCCAACCCCCTTATTTTTGGTTGCTTTAATATCAAAAACTTGAAAATTAAAAATGGTAAATAGGCATTCAAGCACATTAAAATTGCATTTATAGGGTAAAACAAGTGGTTCAACACTGAGTTTAGTCCTTGCAACCACATCATAGTCAGTGGGAGTCAAATTAGGTTTGTTAGATAAAGAAAAGATTGATGTGAAAAACATGGCAAATTATTGTCACCTCACCACCCCCAAGAAACACCACTTAGCATGTTGATTCCCAATAGGGATGCAGTGTAAAAAAAAATTATATCAATGGAACCTATCTCCTTACATACCGACAAAAAAAGGCCCTCCCTTTTTACACCATTACAAGTCCGTAGGGTACAAAGTTATTCAATACTTCCCTTCCCCACACTCTTGCATCATTGATTAGATCACATAGGAAATTCTACAAGGAAGAGACCTAGATTTACATGCCACATGACCTAAAAATATTTACTAAATAGTTGGCTTTATTGTTGACTATGCAGTTGTGTGCTTAGCTCCAATGAGCAAGTTTAAATAAGCATGCGAGCACACTCAAATATGCATCATTAATCTAATTGACGATGCCCAAAATTTAAGGGTTTTTTTGGTTCATGGAAGATGACAAGAATTGGCCTTCATAATCTAGATTTTTTTTTTTTAAATATTGCTCCAAAATTGGGAAAATAGAATTAGAATACCAAACGTCTAATCTTGCCTCAAAACTAGGTTATCAGACTTCCCACTACCAACTAGGAATTGAAAATCAAAGCCAAGTTACACTTTTTGAGGAGAGTTAAAAAATTAAATTCTTGAAAATATTAGGAATCGTGGATCCCAAAAATGTGTAAAAATGGATTCCTCTAGTCTTGAAGTTCAGAGCTTTTTATAGTGCTAGTTGCAATAGTAGTTCATTATTTGAAGAAGAGTATTGTAACGTCTTTCCACCATTTTGTAATTTTAGAAAATACCAGACAATGTAATCATTGAGTATTTTAACCTTCAAGGGGAAAAAAAATAAACAAAAATATTGCAAAATTATGGAAAAAAATATTAGAATTAACTCAAAATTCAAGCTTGTGTTCAGCTATCAACCGAATGCACAGACAGATAAGATTTGCAATATTGTATCAATGCAATAAAAAAATTGTAAAGAAGGTACTAGCAACAACATATCATCAAGAGGAGAAGAACAAAATCAAATTAATGACTTCCCAAAATGTACAAGGTATGTAATTATAAGCCACATTTTCAATGAATTACAAATCCACTCTTAGAAATATTAGGAAGTGTGGTTTCTACAAGCACATTATTAGGAATGAAGTAGAAGAATCATGTGGAAAAGGGAGTTAAAAATGAGAAAGATGTGAATTTGTCAAATATATTATTTGATTCTAATTTTAAACTATTTCATGTGAATGATGAAAGATTAGATTATGCATTTATGTCATTGCATCTGAATGGTGTTACAGATCATATTTTGTATTATGTTTTCAAACCATTGCATGATTTTGTGTTTTGATTCCAATTTCAATTTGTGGAACCAAACACATTAAAATGTATCTTCTCACTCATCTTCTAAGTGAAAAAAATGATTCAAGTAAAATCCCAAAAATAGGAATGAAGATTTGCAAAACCTTGATTTGGCTAAATCAAGATTTGTAGAAATATTGATTTCTACAATTCCATGAAACCAAATGGACCCTAAGAAAAAATGTTAACCCTAAACATGACTTACAGTTCTTAACTCCAATTATTTTAATTACTTAATTGTACTGTGCACACAATTTTGAGTCATTGAACTAATTAGAGATGCCACAAGGGTAAATAATGAAAGTTCTGTGCAGGAATTGGAGCAACAAGTGACCTAGAAGATGATGTTGATGAATAAATGGTGCAAAGGGACTCAGGTTGATAACTTAAGTGTCAAAGTCACTAGATAGACTAGAAAAAAATAAATTATAACTTGGGCATGAGACTAAGGCATGAAAGGTAGGGGGTTTATTGTTTAAGCCTTAAGGAAGATAAAAAGTTGTGTTGAAAATCAAAGTTAGCTAACACAACATATTTGAAACTAATTTCCACCAAATAAGACATGTTAGTTCATGTAATAAAAAATTAATTGCATGATGAAGGTGTCTCAAATTAGTTATCTATAATGTGAATAATGTGGAAATAGCATACAATAATTGTGTTAGCAATTACAACTCATGAAGAAATATATTAAAGCTACTGAAGACACCTCAATAACAAATCCATTTTTAGAAGGTGGAGGGGTTATAATTTTATAGAAATGTTGGAAAATATGGAATTTTAGAAATGATCTTATAGATACCAATACTTGGACTTGAAACCAATCAATTTTGCACTCAAAGTCACTATGGAGTTTGAAGAAACTACCTCCAAAGGGTGTTGGCATTAAGAAAAATGCTTATTTTTGTAGTGAAGGAATTTATATTTGTCCACAAAAGGATGTTCTTGTTTTATGTTAATATTAGCCTCACCAAGCATGAAAAAATTGTTGACACAACTGTTTGCACCCATGCTTCAAGTATTAACCCCAAGAAACCTTATGAAATATTGAATCAACCTCCAAGAGTGGGACCTTACACATGTGAGGTTGAATCCCCAGTAAAGGTCAACTTCCTTCCAATAAAGGTGAAGTATTGAACCAACCTAACACTTAGAACCTACTTCTAACATATTTTAGGAAAAAGGGGAGAAGAATAATGAGAAAAGTAAAGGCTGATGCACTAGATTGAATGTGGATGTTCTCTATCAATAGCTACACATTATATCGACAAATCATTACAAAAAATTACCATTTCTTAAATTAATTCCACCCCAAAGAAACATATCTATTTTAGAACTTATCGAACGTTGCAAGTAAAAATATATTCACTATACAAAAATTACAAGTAAATTTAACACAACATACAAGCTAGGAAAAAAGAAAGACACATTCAAAAACAAGGAAAGATAACGTGCACAAGACATCATAATGTACATGTAATCACCTAAACATGGTCATCTATACTATTATCCCCCTTTCTAGCATTTTTTCTTAATTTATCCATCACTCATCTTTGATCAAATCATCAAAATTTTATTTATTTGATTATAACCTCTGGTTTGACCACCTTATCCTAAGTCTCTTATTTGATTAAAAGAAAGTGATCTCTTTTAATTAAATAACAAGTCTCACTTCCCACTTATCCTAAGTGTGCACACATAAAGCATTATTCCTATTTTAAAAATAAAAATAAAATATTTTTGCTTCACATGAGTTGCACACTTTCCAAGGTGGTTGGAATATTCATTCTCCCCACACATCTCTCACCTTTTTGAACTCCATTATTGATCTTGATTAGGTGAGATGCTTGCGCACATGGATCACTCAAGATGTACCCTCCACCCTTGAATAAGCCTCTCTTGGATTTTGATCTCAACCATCCATTTTTATTTAAAAGGGAGGTCTCTCTCCTCATTCTCATAACTCATACTTTTGTACTAATGTTATGTTGTAGGTTTTTATATAGGTTTTGGAGCACTTGAAGCATTCACTTTGCATTTTTCTTACAATTGCATTCATCTTAGATTTACTTATGCATTGTATATCTCACCTATTCTAAATAGGGGATCTAGTAATTCTTCATACTTGTTAGCTTAATCTTGCATCTTTCATCTCATACTATTTTACTTGCATTTTCATTGCACTCATCTTGATTCTTGGATATTGGCATTCTTGCCTCTACTCTTCAAATCTTCCATTCTATGGTGCACCTTGTAAGGGTTGCATAAGATAATTCCATTTGAGAGTTACTCCCATATCCCTTTCACATCATAGATAGGAAGATATAAAACACCTCTTGAGATGCTCTCTTTCATGGATATTCTCAAGTATAAGGGTTTATAGAAGTGTGCCATATTTTTTGGTATACTTTTTTGGTGCCCACCGTGGGCCTCAAACCCATGACCACAAGGTTCATCTAGGACAACAAAATTTTCACAAGGACATCTAACCTATGCTACACCTAGACCCTAGGATTTACTCCCTACCTTCTGTGTAGGATATGGTTGTGGGGGTGGTGCCTGAGTCCTATCTAGTGGTTGTATCACTCCCTCTATCCTCCTTTCTCTCTCAAAATTAATCTAAAAATTCATGCCCCAGAGGCACATCTCTATATGTTGTGTAGTAGTAAACCACTCTATCCCCATGGTGCTCTGCCTCTCACCTAGTTACTAGTCCCTCATGACAATGATCATTTGTGCTTGTTGTAATTCTGCCTCAAATGCTCTAATCTTTTGGTCTCATAAATCCTCTCTCATACCCACTATAGCATACTCTTGCATCTTCTTCATGTCCCTCTCTCACTCCACCCAAGGTCATCTAACAAGCCTCTCCTCCATAAAATCTTCCTCCTCCTCCTCCTCTGCTCTTGGTGCCCTACTCCTCAATCTCATTTGGTTATTGGATGAACCCCTAGGGTTGCTAGCTCTCTCTCCTTTTGCCACCCCTCCTTTCATCTCCCACATCTCCTCTCCCCCATCTCCATCATCACCTCCCTTACAGTCATCCCCTGGAAGCACATATGGAATTTTGAACCATGGGAATGGTTGCCTCCTCATCTCTTGGATGTAATTTGGAGATACCTCCAAATTTGTCACTTCTAGGAGATAATCCAAGGCCTATCACTACAAACCCTGTGTATCTCCTGTAGACACACTACATGATCCAACATGGGTAGCCAACCTATGTCCTCCTCCTCCAGCACTTGAGCATAACTAGTGGTCTCTTTCGGGACCCACTGTCTCCTCCCAAACTGTCTCCACATGTGGCTAATCACAAACTAGTCCACAATTCCTACATATCTCCCCACTAGAGACCTACTATAAAATATGTATACTAGATCATTTTGTCCTCTTTTCCACCTCTCCCTCCATCTCCCCTATCTCCTTTGTGTCCCCTATCTCCATCATCACCTCCCTTACCATCATCCCCTAGAAGTGTATTTTGAATTATGAACCATGGGAATGGTCGCCTCCTTATCTCTCAAGTGTAATCCAAAGGCCTACTATAAAACATGTAGACCAGCTCATTATGTGCCTCCTACCATCCCTCATAACCCACATACAACATCCACTCAAATGTAGATAACTCATCAAACACCCATTGGTAATATGTCACATCTCCATTGTATGACTGGGCTATAAACCCTAAGTATTTGTATATATATGGGTATCTCCACTCCCATGGCTATACCTATAGTTGGATCACTACCTGTGCCAATATGGATCTACATGCCCAAGTCCTCCCCTCCCTATACATGATCTCATGGAGTTTGTGGTCTATGTCCTCTAGGATGGATGGTCCCCAGGCCATCTATCTTCGTCTCCCTACCAAATCCATCACCAATCTACCTAACACACATAGGAAGCCTTGTTGGATTTTGTTAGTGATCAATGCATGTGCTATCAAGGAGCACAATATACACTCCATTGGATACTCATCCCCATAATCCATGATCAGTTTCTCTCATTCAATATGTTTGTCCAAGATGGTAACATCATGGAATAAATCTTGCAATGCAACTCTTCCCTCTATTAGGGTCTGATAATAATAAACATGTGACACATGATCTCATATCAGCACTCACATAAAAAGAGACTAAGTAAACTATAACCATTAGACATGCTTATAACACTCACTAGGTCTCTATGAAATGGCACTCATAGGATGTGATACATATCCTCCAATGTAATTGTGGCCTATTTGGTGGGCAATTGAAAGGTGTTATGCTTGCTATGCCACCTCTCTGTAAGTGTTGTCAAGAGTCCATGGTTTTCCTAGATATGGGGCATCCATAACAACCATCCAAATCCCATTGTCTCTAATCTCCCTTTCTCTGTGTCATCTAGCCAAGGCACCAACCTCAAGCCAACCACCACATGTGCCCTAATATTAAGGGTTGGAAAAACCTCATGTATGATTGAACATGCAAACATGTTAGCATCTATCACATGAGAATCAAAATGAAACTAAAGAGATTGTAACTCATCTTTTAGAGCAAGAAACTATGATGCAAAACTAATGAACAACACACAAATCACATAACACTCATAAACTGGTTGCACTAGTATCATATGATACTTTTGATAATACACATGAGATGCTTCCTGCTCATGTAATACTTCACATAGTATCATGTGATTAATGGTTATTGCATGTATAATAGAGCTTATAACATGTGTGTGGTATAAAGTGACTACCAAAACTATCGCCAAAAGTATTGTATGATAGTTCTCATAATTGTGCAATATTTTATAAAATTTTGCATTATATTTTTTGAAACTCTACGTAAAATCCTAGAAAACATTTTTTAAATGCTTTAAATGACAAAAGAAATGATAGGATGTTGAGTACTCATCAGTGGACCATACTATGGAGGTTGGTTGTGCAACCTACTACACTTGAATTAGTGTTTGGTGGTCGAAACTCCTCCTTGTCCATAGTTTTCTCTCTCTCTTCTCTAAAGCTCTCAAACTCAAAATAGAAAAATGATTTGAAAATGACCCCCTGGGCCCCTTATATAACCTATTGACCATATTTTGACCTAATTTTTGAACTCCTTGGATTTGTACGAAAATTGCACCCCTAGCTAATTTTGACTTCCTGCATCCATTTTGAAGCTCAAAATTGAAATAATTTCATCTTGATGGTCAAAATCACATTTTAAAATTCTTCATTCTTCTATGCAGTTAGTTGACTTTTTGAGGTTGAATCTTGCTAGGGCGTTCATCATTCCTTCACTTCTTCATCGTTTCTACTATCTTCTACTCTTCTCTTTCATTCCATTTCAATCTTCTTCTTGCTTTGACCTAATATTCATGCTATATCTTCTTGGTCAACTTTAGTCAAACTGGGGTATAGTATCACTGCTTGGTGGTATGTCTTTGGTTCTAATCACTTATCTGTCATCATGACCTATATCTTATCTCAATTTGATCACATCTAGCTCATTTCTACATCTCCTCTATCTCATTTTGATTTCAATCTTGAAGGGGCAAGAATATTCTATCATTTTTGCAAATTACTTTTCTGTTATGACTATCTATTCCTCAAGAGCATATGGTTTACCTTTCCATTTTCTCTTGATTCGTCTACTTTCTTTGGCTACTTGTCTTGACATATTAGTGCTCATCATGAGTATTGATATTGTTTATCTCTCTCCTAATGTTCAATCCTGCCACTAATAGGCTAAGCGTTTAGTATTTGCTATCTCTTTGTGATTCATTCTATGGAGTCAATTTATGTTTCTTGCTTGCTATCTTCAACCTTTAGCATAATGTATTTCTAGATCGATCACACATTATTCAAAGAGGGGCATATGTAATCACCTAAAAATGGTCTTCTAGACTATAAGCCCCCTTTATAGCATTTTTGCTTAATTTATCCATCTCTCATCTTTGATCAAATCATCAAAAATATATTTATTTGATTATAATATATGGTTTTCCCACCTTATCCTAAGTCTCTTATTTAATGAAAAGAAAATGCTCCCTTTTAATTAAATAAAAAGTCTCACTTCTCACTTATCCTAAGTGTGCACACATAAATCATTATTCATAATTTAAAAATAAAAATAAAAGTATTTTGTCTCAAATGAGTTGCACACTTTCCAAGGTGGGTGGAATCTTCATTCTCCACATATCTCTCACCTTTTTGAACTCCATTGTTGATCTTGATTAGGTGAGATGCTTGTGCACATGGATCACTCAAGTGCATTCCCAACTCTTGACTAAGCTTCTCTTGGATTTTGTCTCAACTATTCATTTTTCTTTAAAAGGGAAGCATCTCTCCTCATTATGATATCCCATGCTTTTGTACTAATGTTATGTTGCATGTTTTTATGTATGTATTGGAGAACTTGGAGAATTTACTTTGCATTTGTCTTACAATTGTATTTTCTCATTTTTGTTCATCTTAGATTTCATTTATGTATAGTATAGCTCACCTAGTCTAAATAGGGGATATTGTAATTCTTCATACTTGTCAACTTAATTTTGCATCTTGCATCTCATTCTAGTTTACTTGCAGTTGCATTGCACTCATCTTTATTCTTGAATATTGGCATTCTTGCCTCTACTCTTCAAATATTCTATTCAATGGTGCACCTTACAAGGGTTGCATTAGCTAATTCCATTGAGAGCCACTCTCATAGCCCTTGCACATTGTAGATAGGAAGCTATAAGCTACTTCTTGAGATGCTCTCTTTCATGGGTATTCTCAAGTATAAGGGTTTATAGAAGTGTGTCATATTTTTGGTATACAGTACGAAAAGGTGTAAAATAGGGATTCCTATTAATATCATACCAATAAAACTACAAGTACACAAAGTACCATAGATATACACAAATTACCTTTATACATCAGACATAACTTAAATTTTACATTACTTTCAAACCTAGAATTAACTAGGCTTAGATTTCAAAGAGGAAAATTTCATACAAATCATATAGAAATCTGATTTATATGTGCAAGTACCATTACTATGCCCAAATTTCCACTCATTCCACTCTTGGTTTCTATCTTCACCCTCCATTGTTTACAGCATGGAAGCTTGATAATCCTTTGAGCACACATTCTCTATCTTGGACACATCCAAACATCAAAGGAGCTATTGAGTGTTTTCTTTCTTTATTTTGCACTCATTTTATGTTTCTTTCATGTAATCTAAGTGTTGTCCTTGATATGGTTGTGTGAATTCTATCTATTGCTTTAATGTTCTTTGGAAATGCTATTTCATAGCACACAAAAATGAGGTGAGATAGGTTTTTTACAGGCCCCTCAAAAGCATTTTAGAGCTTAAAACTCAAAGGGAGCAAATGAAATTTAAGATTTACCACTTAACCATTGAGACAGGACCTCATTTCAAATATCAACCTAAATGGGTCAACCTATGCTCCCTCTCCCCCAAGATGTCATGAAATTTTTTTGGAAAGAAGAGGAGAAACTCTTGGAATGAAAAGCATAATTGAGGCTTAATCAATCATAGCAAAGATGGAATTCTAAGAACACTAAAATGGGGCATAATTGAGCATCTAATTATAGGTGCTTACAATCAGGCTGGTAAATTGATAGAAAAGATAATAACAACAATGGAAAAGAAAGAACTAGCCAACTAGATGCTTTAGTTAACAACATGACTACAAACCAGTGTACCACGGTTGGAACAATGAACAATAGGCCTCTTATGCTTAACTTTCCTCCTAGAAATAATCTAAAAGTTGTAAATGAACCCACATAGAATCAAAAGATACTAGAGAGATTTGGGTCTAGATTGTTAGGATAAAGTGTTGTGCACCTTGCATAATATAGCATTATTGAGGCCACTTAAGAGGTGTTTCAACATTGTGATCAAATTTAATGAGGGTTTCACATTGGGATATAATATTGTATTTAATTAATATTAGAGTGGGATAGTTAATAAATTAAAATTTTAGTACTTAATATTTAGGATTTTATGGTATTGTACTCACATGATTTTACTTTAGCACTAGTATTTTGTGTGAGTTTGTTTATATAAAAGAAAACTCATGTTAGTGTTCTAGGTTGGCTAGTTGAGTGGGATGTCATTATTTGGTCTTTTTGAGGAATTCATATGTAAAGCCTAGCATCAAATGTTTGGATACATGGATTTTTCATGGGAGAGGATGGTTCAAAAGTATTTTTGGTACCTATGTAAGTGTTTTTTATTGCTTTATGGTTAAATAATATAATGTAAGTAGGCTAAATTTTTACCTCATGAGGGTTTTCTAAGGTTTTCTTTGTGTTTTGTCATGACTTGTCTATTAATCTTTTCATAATGGTCATTTTGTAATCTTGAATGTTTCTTGTCTCTCATGTAGAAAATGAATTCAATAAAACTAGGCATGAAGCATTATTTCCCAAGATAGACATTTAGGCTTAAATGTCTTTGTTTGACTACATGGACCTTAAGTTGAAACATAGACCTCATATGGGTAGTAGAGAACATAAAAGTGATTTGTAGAGGAAGATTGGTAAGATAACCATTCTCAACTATAATGGATTTGGAAAAATTGCAAATATAATATGGTTGCAAAATAGGTGAATATTGACAATTTTGTCACCATTTATCCCATCATAGGTAACCAATTAGATGCATCTTCCATGGAATAAGTTATGTGGTTTTTGGGACCTCAATGATGCAATTTATGCAATTTTTAGCCAAAAAAAGTTGTGTAGTTTCGGGCATCCTCGGGTGCACGAAAACACAGTGTAGTTTTAGGTGCATGAAAGTGAGCAATATAGTTTTGTGCATCAGAGGAGTCATATCAAATGGGTTGGTTGTCAAATTCATGGCTTCATAGTTATTAGTGCTAACATTCAGGTTAATGTTGCAAAGGAGTAAAAGTTATAGATTGCATGATCGCAAATTAGTTTTGGCTTAAGGAAATTCAAGTTTTGAGGTTGCGATAGAGAGCACCAGTCAAGTTTAAATGGTTTTTGCATCTTCACATGTAGTCAAGGGTAACCTGAGGTTTGGGCTCTGATGATGCAGAGTACTTTGTTTTCACTTTTGCAAGGTTAAATATTAAACTATATTTTCAAGTTGTGAGGGAGCGATGAGTGGACACATGTCTCAGTGGACCCCAATTCATAAGGATCTTTCATTGCATCATTGCAAGGTCACAAGACAGAACAATATAATTTTTTTTGAAGGAGTGTCTTGTTGAATGAAGGCAACTAAATTTAATCAATACCACTCCATCAATAAGCAAGGAGTTTTAAGTTGTGATGATGGGAAGGTCAATAGCTTCAATCAAGTTCCAAGATTCACAACATCATCAGGCTAAAAGAAGTGATAGAGTTTGTAGCTATGATGATGCAAAAAGGTTAGATTAGTAGTCATCACTCTATTGCACATGGTTAAGAGCTACACCTAGTTTAGGTGGCAAAGCTATGAAAGCCCATTGTCATAGCGGTTACAGACAAAAAGCTACAAGCAGTTTGGACAAAGTGATCAATGGTTAAAAGGAAGTCATCACAATGTTGTAGGTCAACATGATCAATGGAGATTTCAAGTTATGAAGATGCAAAATCTTGTAGTTGCATCTTCACATGCAGTTAAGGTTAACCCAGTCAAGGTGGCGACATTGCAAAAAAATTTGTCCACACCATTGCATGGTTAGTTGTTGAGATAATGATTCAAGTTGTGAGGGTGTGAAGAATTCAATTCAGTAGTCATCGCAAGGTCATAGCAGTTAGTGAACTGAAGTGATTTCAAGTTGTGAAGTAGTGATAAGGCATGAAATGATGGTGTCATAATTTTACAAGGCCAAAGAGTCAATGAAGAAAAAGAGATGTGAAGCAATGAACAAGAGAAAGGTGCAACATCACAGGTCAACATGGAGAGGAAGAATAGGTGAGGTGGTAGAACATTTCAAGGATATGAGGTTACATGGAAGAGTTGATTGTTGAATGATGACATGGCTAGTTGATTGTTCAATGATGACATGGCTGGCCTAGCACTATTGCGAACATAGAATCAAGTAGCTCTGTGATGGAAACTAGGTCCTTTGATCATCCACAACCAACTTTTGGTGTTCTCCATGCCTGATAAATGTAGATTTCCTCCTACCACCACCATAGTTATCCATCTACCAGCCAGAGCAGTTATGGTCATCATTTATGTCTCTTCAAGTCTCAATTTGAATGCAAGATCTTATTTTCTACATGGAGACATGCATCTAATCAGACCTCTCTTATGATTCTCATTTATTGCTCTTCTACAACTTGAACTTAGTGGTTGAGTTTAGATTTTCAATGCAAGTATCAGAGTTATGCCTGAACTCTATAAAAGGTAGTTGTAAAAATGTTTTGAGGGTTCCTCTATGCTTGTATTTTGCAGCAACATTATGCTCTATAAATTTTTCCTTCCATTAATGAAAGCTTTAGTTCTTACCTCTTCTTGTTGTTCATTAATTGTGCATATCTTTCCTTGTGGTGAATGTTTTCTTTTATGTTTTCTTGATTCATATGTTGTGTCAAGTCTACTAGTAGTTGTTGCATAGTGAAATTCCTTTTCCTTTCAAATTGCAATCAATTCCAAACCTTCATGTCATTTTGGGAGATAAATTGGAGTCAAGATTACTGTATTTGGAGTTTTCATTAATGTTTTGTGCAGTTATAGGTAGATTTGTAACCACATTCTATCTTAGTGCATCACCCCCTTTTCCCTTCAAAAAATTAATTTTATGCATTCCTTCTCCTTTTTCCTCTCAAGTGGTAGTGTAGGTACATCTTGATAGTAAGGAAGTTAGCCTTTTTTGAGGATTCAACCTCAGAGCGCAAGTCCCACACTTGGAGGTTG
Organism: Cupressus sempervirens; assembly: GCA_028749045.1. NCBI lineage: Eukaryota > Viridiplantae > Streptophyta > Pinopsida > Cupressales > Cupressaceae > Cupressus > Cupressus sempervirens. The sequence continues at coordinate 188,501,993 of CM053791.1, read as the reverse complement.
TTTCCATGTTCCACAAGGTTGCTTTAGGGTCATACCTCAAGCAAGGCTATAGAATTTTGTGTCAACAGTTTTTGGCACACTCGATGGGACACAAATTTTAGCTTCATAAGTCTATTGGTTAGCTAGTTGAAATCCATTCACTAAGAATTTGGGTGTTATTCTTAGAACCAATATCCTTTGGAGGCATTTCATCAAACATCATGGTGACTCCAAGTGCAAATCTACTAGTTTCATACATGCTTAGTGTTGGTATGTGTAAAGATCATCTCTGATCTTTTATGATTTTCAATTTTTCTATGAAATTGCAGCTTTTATGAAGCTCTAACCATGGACCCATTTCATGGAAATCCATATTATTCTCCCCCATATCATGAAAATTCTATATCTCAGCCCTCTTTCTATCAATATGAGTTCTATCCTCAAGATCATTATAGCCAAAATTTACATCATCCTCCCACACTTACTCCTCCAACCCCAACATTTGCATATAAAGAGCTTAAAGATATGATGTTGGAGCTTCTGGCATGGAGTGAGCAGTCAATAGCTTCTAAAATTTAGGTGGATAAATGCACTAAGTAGCTTCAAACCTATGGACCTAATATTAGGACTATATAGACACAGCAAGATTTTTCTTTACAACAAATGGAGGTCCAACAGGGGCAGCATGGACAAGAAATTTCTTGTCAAGCCTCTCCTCAAAAACTAGAACCAGATAATTAGTCACTCTTCCATTCTCAAGAGTGGGAGGTGAGAAAAGCCCATTTTGAGGAGGACCTTGCAAGGAGATTGTTTGTAGCAGAAGAAGAGACAAGGCTCAAGTTTTCTTAAATGCAAGTAGTAGAAGCACAAGAGCCTCCAAGGAGAAAATTTGCTTACTTCAAACAAAGAAGCCCTCCTATTTTGCAAAATAGCACACAAGATCCAAAGTCCCACTTACAAGCAACATTTACAAATCTCTCTAAAGAAGAGCCTCCCAAATGCAAGTTCGCTAGCTTCAAAAGGAAGGAGCCTCCCCATATTTCCATTCCTTGTTGCAATAATGAAGAGCCTACACTTCCTTAGCTTAATGTTGAGCAATTTCTTGAGGAGAGGAAGGGGATAGGAGAGAATGAGGGGGTTCCTACCCTTTAGGAACCAACTATAATTGATCAAGCTTCAAATGGGGAAGAAAGATCAAACCTGTTACAAGGAGAAGAAGGGAAAGACCATCAGTTGCAACAAGAAGACAAGCATGAGCAAGAGGAAGAAGAAAAGATAAATGTAGGTTATGATCTGGAGGATGATTTTTCCAACATTGTAATAGACTTTTTCTAAGGCTTGACACCATACCATTAGCTCCCAAGGAGGTGGCTCATGAGCATCATGAGCAAGACATGGATATTGTTTCTTCACAAGAAGCCACTTCCAAACCAGTTGGATGCTACCATTGCAAAGCACAACATGATCAAGGCTGATTGCCCAAACCCAAATCCATCAAGAGGATACCCCATTAGGCATCTAGCTCTGTAACAAATCAACATGTTACCCTTGATCATGCTTACAAGGAAGAGCAATCATGTTTTTCTCAAGATCAAGGCATCCGGTGCTAGAGAGAAGCTTCATTATTTTCAACATTAGGAAGAAGGTTTTACATGTAGTAGTATGCTTGTCATGTATGCTAATATTTTTAGCTACCCATGTGCATGGAAGAAAATATTAGCTAGGGAGGGAGGGCAACTACTTCAAAAAACTAGTCAATGGATTTGTTTGATAGTTTGTTTGTAAATTCATGTACATATTAGAGTAGGTGTTTTCTAGTTTTTCAAGAAGTCCACAAGCACGGGCTATTTCTCTGTGAGAAAGTAGGTTTTAAAATTTGCAGTTGCAGAGGTTGTAGTTCTATTGCAGAGTAGATCTCTTTTTTTTTCTTTGCGACTCTATAGCCCAATGGATTGCTTAAGGCCACTGGTCCATGCTTAGCACACAAGTATCCCCTCTAAGTCACCAATAAATGTTGACAATTTTGTCACCATTTATCCCATCATAGATAATCGATCAGATATATCTTCCATGGGATAAGTTATGTGGTTTTCAAGCACTCAATGATGCAATTTACACAGTTTTTGGCCAAAATAGTTGTGCAATTTTGGGAATCTTCAGGTGCACAAAAACATAGTACAATTTTAGGTGCACAAAACTGAGTAGTGTAGTTTTGTGTTTCAGAGGAATCATATCAGATGGGTTGGTTGTCAAATGCATGACTTTACAGCTATTGGTGCTAATGTTTAGGTTAATGTTGTGAAGGAGCGAAAGCTATAGATTGCATGATCACAGATCAATTTTGGCTTAAGAGAATTCAAGTTGTGAGGTTGTGATAGAGAGCAGTAGTCAAGTTTAAATTTTTTTTGCATCTTTGCATGTAGTCAAGGGTAACCTAAGGTTTGGGCTGTGATGATGCAAAATGTTTTGTTCGCACTTTTGTAAGGTTAAATGTTAAACTCCAGTTTCAAGTTGTGAGGGAGTGACGAGTGGACACGTGTCTTAGTGGACCCCAATTTGTAAGGATCCTTCATTGCATCATTGTAGGGTCAGGAGACTAGACCATAGAATCTATTTTGGAGTATCTTGTCAAATGAAGGCAGATAAGTTTAATTGATACCACTCCATCGATAAGTAGGATGTTTTATGTTGTGATGATGTGATAGTCAACAATTTTAGTCAAGTTCTAGTTTTTGCACCATCGTCGGGCTAAAAGAAATGATAGATTTTGCATTTGTGATAGTGCAAGAATGTAAAATTAGTAGTCATCACTCTATCACACATGGTTAAGAGCTACCCCTAGTTTAGGTGGTGAAGTTGCGAAAACTCATTGTCACACCTTTGCAGGGTTAAAGATGAGTCAGGATTTTCAAGTCACAAAGTTGCGATCCAATGAAAATGTTAACTCCAAGTGGTTTCACCATTTTGTAGTGGTTAGAGATAGAAAGCTACAAGCAATTGTGATAGAGCGATCAATGGTTAAAAAGAAGTCATTGCAACATCAACATGGTGTGAAAGCTTGTAGGTGCATCTTCGCACGTAGTCAAGGTTAACCTAGGTCAAGGTGGAAAGATTGTGAATTTTTTTGTCCACACCATTGCAGGGTTAGTTGTTGAGCTAATGATTCAAATTGTGAGGGTGTGAAGTAGTCAATTCAGTGGTTGTTGCAAGGTCATAGAGGTTAGTGAACTGAAGTGATTTCAAGCTACAAAGCAACAATAAGGCATGAAATGAAGGTGTCACAGTTTTGCAAGGCCAAACAACCAATGAAGAAAAAGAGCTACAAAGCAGTGAACAAGAGAAAGGTGCAACATCACAGGTAAACATGGCGAGGAAGAATAGGTGAGGTGGTGGAACGTTTCAAGGGTATGAGGCCGCATGGAAGAGTTGACTATTGAATGATGATATGGTTTGCCTAGCACTATTATAAACATGAAATCAAGTAGCTCTGTGATGGAAAATAGGTCCTTTGATCATCTACAACACCTTTTGATGTTCTCCATGCTTGATAAATACAGATTTCCTCCTACCACCACCATATTTATCCATCTACCAACCAAAGAAGTTATGGTCATTATTTTTGTCTCTTTAGGGCTCGATTTGTACGTAAGATCAAATTTTCTTCATGGAGACATACATCTAATCAGATCTCTCTTCTGATTCTCAATTATTTCTCTTCTTTTGTTTGAACTCAGTGGTTGAGTTTAGATTTTCAATTTAAGTATCAAAGTTATGCCTAAACTATATAAAAGGCAGTTGTAAATATGTTTTGAGGGTTCGTCTCTACTTTTATTTTGTAGCAGCATTATGCTCTATGACTTTTGCCTTACATTAATAAAATCTTTATTTCTTACCTCTTCTTGTCATTCATTATTTGTGCATATCTTTCCTTGTGGTGAATTTTTTCTTTTATGTTTTCTTGATTGATATGTTGTGTCAAGTCTGCTAGCAGTTGTTGCATAGTGAAATTCATTTTCCTTTCAACACTATAATCAGTGCCAAACCTTCATGTCATTTTGGGAGATAGATTGGAGTCAAGATTAGTGTATTTTGAGTTTTCATTAATGTGTTATGCAATTATAGACAAATTTGTAACCACATTCTATCTTGGTGTATCACCCCCTTTTCCCTTAAACAATTTAATTTTATGCATGCCTTCTCCCTTTTCCTCTCAAGTAGTAGTTTAGGTGCATCCTGATAGTAAGGAAGTCGGCCTTCTCCAGAGATTCAGCCTCAGAGAGCAAGTCCCACACTTGGAGGTTTTTTCCATGTTACACAAGGTTGCTCGAGGGTTATACCTCAAGCAAGGGTGCAAATTTTTGTGTCAAAAATGACCTCCAAGGAAGTCCAATGAGTGTTATGTGTTCCATTCATTCTCATGAGAGATGGATTTGTGTGAACCACTACTCATGAAACATTGGTCAATGAGTTTGACTCAAGAACTACACTATTAAATCCTAATAGCAATATCACAATTTGGCTTGCTGTGAAAAATGTCTCCAACTTATCGATTGATAAGCTTAAGGGCCTTTCTAAAGAATAGTTCATAAGGTACACAGCTTGGTGAAATTTTTGTAAATGGGGTTGCAAGAAGAGTGGGATTAACCATGGAGGAAACTCAATAATTAAGCACGCTCAAGCTAAAGTAGTACTGGGATGGGTAACCTCTGAAGAAGTCTCGGTGCTTTACCTCTGTGAGCATCACCTAGATCCAACAAGTGCTAAGTGTTCTAATCATTCTCATGAGGGATGAGTTTGTGTGAACCACTGCTCATGAAACATGGGTTAATGAGTTTGACTCAAGAACTACACACTTGAATCTTGATAGCAATATCACAAGATAAATACATATTCTCATTTCAATCTTATGCCAAAAGATGAAGCTACCGAGTATGAAACTATTTACTTGGATTTTAGTACTCATGAGAGCTAGCATCATAGGATGGTCAAATTAGGTTAATGATTGAATTGATTCTTATTCAAATTTCATCAGGATATTTTCCCATAGGTTTGTTTAAAAAGATCACGTGTTTTTTTCTAAGGAGTTGGTAAGAACTTAGATCATTGGATCTATGTAATAAACCCAAAATATGATCCTAATGACACATAATCTCCAAGATAAGAGACTTGTACATAAATGTATGTTATAATGAAGCTATAATTTTAAAAAAAAATTTGTTAGCAATACCTATTATAATAAATAGTGAAATTATAAATTAAATCTATTTTACTAATACTTAATGTAATTATCAAATTAATCTATTTTTTTGCTAAGACTTAATATAATTATCAAATGTTGATAGAAAATGATATAAGACAAATTGGTGCATGTTAAGAGGTGTAAGTATTCACCAATGCAATGGTATGTGCATACATATAGGTAATCGATACCTATTAAGGAAGACAAAAAAAAGACAAATATTGATTCATGGATGATAAAAATTCTTAACAAATTGTATCATCGACAGCTAGGATAGAGAAAAAAACACGATCAAGATTGTCATTAAATGCATACCTAGACCCTTGTTGATAAGTGGAGAAGGAAGAATTATGGAATTAGATGAGAAGCCAATTGCAAGTACCTTTCATCACATTGGTAATCTAGAAGGAAGATATCATAGGTGAATTGAATCATAATGACTAGACCAGTCATCGACGTCATACTACTAAGTGGCCATCATGGTCAAAGTTTCACCAATCACCAGTGACAAGTTTAGGATAATCTCTCAATCTGGTAACAATTGAAGCTTTAACATATAGGCAAGTAAAACATAAGAGGATATCATCCAAAGCCTTGGCCAATAGAGATAGAATAATAACTATAGGATAGAGGTATGAGATTGTGTGTGTGATATTTTATAATAAGGACTGATAAAATGTTCAGCATCCTAGATTATGAGGAGCTTTTTTAAAAAGATATAGTTGGAGAGAATATTCTTTTAGTTAAACTCATAGAGATTAGAGAGACATTATGCGTGAATCTTGAGATTCTTAAAATGGAATTTAGAGAGAGGTTTATAGAGGACCTCTTAGGGACAATATATATTGTAGTGGTCAAGCATATGTATATGTCAGAGATAAGAGACTTGGTTAGAGGTGGGATCTCTACCAAGTAGTGTTACTAGAGATCCCAAAGAGGCCCAAGGAAGATACTCTTTCCTATGATAATCACCTAATCAATATATAGTTCTCTCCAAAGGGTTAGGTAATTTGAGAAAGAAGCTCTTATGATGGATTAGGAAGGGTAGCTTGGGTAGAAATTAATTTAATTTTTTGTTTAGTCCAATATTATAAATATGTTTATCTATGAAATTTTCAATATTATAATAACAAATAGTTGTAGGTAACAACATTCATACTTAATCCAAAAGTGAAACATTACAGTGGTATCAGAGCATAATCTTGTCATCCTATGAGTAAAGTCCAATGAAAAGTACGAAAGGAGAACAAAAACTACAATGAACGACATGGCAAAAGAAGTGAGATTATATATGGAGAAAACCAAAAAAACTAATCAAACTATATATAAAATCAAATGGAGAAATCAAATCAGGCCCTCTTGCAAGCCTTACAAAACATGGGAAATTCCATCAATAATTTAAGGGGTCAACCAAACATAGGGAGAGAAACTAGTTCAATCCATTCTGAAAATAATAATATAACATCAATTTCGAGTCTTCCCCAACCTACATTCCTACCTAGAAGACAAAACCTAAGAGAGGAGGAAGGGGTAGAGTAATCCTTAGCTAGCACTGAAGAAATTGCAAGAGCATATGCATCCCTAGAACCACACATTAGAGAAGCAATCTCTTTTAGGGAATTTTGTGTAGATAAAAGAAGGGAGATGCCTAGAGGTTATGTGAATGAGGAACTCATACACAAGGTAATCAAGGTTGCAATCCCAATTTTTAATGGATCAAGGGAGATGTCATCCCATCAATGGTTAGAAAAACGAAATACATTCTTCATCTTTAACCCCATCATTGAAGAAGAACCCCTCTAATTTTTTCTGATCCTTTTTGGGAGAGTAGCACATGATTGGTGGACCCAAGGGCATATCTTATTGGGGCATAGAGAAGTGAAAGTCTTATGAGGAACTCTCCCAAAAACTCATGAACTGATTTGACAAGAAAGATACTAAATGGTACTTTCAAGAATTAACAAACCTTAAGAAAATGAGCACATTACATGAATATGTTAAATAGTGCCAAGAAATTTTAGTCATGATTCCTGATCTATCCCAAAGGTAACTCACACATACGTTTATAGAAGGTCTTAAAGAATCAACAAAAACTATGGTGAAACCCCACAAACCAAAAAATCTAGAAGAAGCAATAAGAAAAGAAAAATTGGTTAAATCTAACAATAAAAAAAGAACTTGAAATTCTCCCCCCCCCCCCCCCCCCCCGCCCCCCCCAAACAACAAACAAAAAAAAAAAAAAAATCCCCAAAGTGAATGCACTAGAAGGGATAATCAACACAAACTATGTTACTTATGTAACAAACTATGGAGTATTGGGCACAAATGCACCCAAAGGGAAGGGTTAATCCAAAAAAATATATGCTTTAAATGTAGGGAACCCTAGGGGTAGGGTCACCAATGTAAAAGAGGACAAGTAAATCAAATCAAATAAACAAGTAAGAGAGCAAGAGTGGAGGAACCCAAACAAGGAACTTTGGCAGTCATATCCCAAGACAAAAATAGGCCCTTTTGCATTAAAGGAGTGCTTAAACTACAAAAGGTAATTTCACTAGTGGATACCAGAGCCTCTTGTGACTTTATCAGCAAGCACTTGGTAGCAAAAAGAAGGCTAAAAACTCAAGAATTTGAAGGTTTTAGGGTCAAGTTGGAAAATGGCACCCTAGATTATTGTAAAAGGATGGTACACAAGTAGAAATTGCCACTAGCAGACATGTCATTAAAAGAAACTTTTATGTAGCCAACATACAAAATGATATCATCTTAGGCATGCCATGGATAAACTCCCTTGGATGCTTTATCATGGATGGGCCCAATCTAGAAATATGCTTCAAACATGAAGGGAAAGATATAACTTTGAGAGGAATGCTTGATGGAGCAGTGAAGGTAGTATCATGTAATCAAATGGAAAGAATATTAAAACATGACCAAGGAGAGATGATAGCCCAATGCATGATCCTCGATAATAGTCCCACTAAAGAGAACACATTCCATGTAGAGATTCAACCCATCCTTAAAAGGTATAAAAAGGTGTTTAAAGATATACCCCCTAGGCTTTCTCCTAAAAGAGGGTTTGAACACCCCATTGAATTGGAAGGAGTAAAACCTATAATCATTACACCTTACAGACATCCCCATAAATATAAAGAAGAATAGAGAAAACTATCAAGGAGCTCTTGGAAATGGGACATATGCAACCAAGTAGAAGCCCATTTACATTATCCGTGGTATTAGTCAAAAAGAAAGATGGAACTATGAGAATGTGCATTGATTATCAGGTCTTAAACAAGAAAACTATTAAAAGCATATACCAAATTCCTAGAATTGATGAACTAGTGGATGAAGTACATGGGGCTCGTTATTTCTCAAAAATTGATTTGAGATTAGGATACCACCAAATTAGGATGAAAGAAGAGGATATACCAAAAACAACATTTAGATGTCATTACAGACATTTCAAATTCTTGGTACTTCCCTTTGGTCTCACAAATGCACCAGCAACTTTCCAATCTTGTATGAACCATACCTTTAGATAACAGCTACGAAAGTTCCTCCTCATATTTTTTGATGATATTATTATTTACAGTAAGATGTGGGAAGAGCACCTATAACACATCAAGGAAGTCGTAAGTATTTTAGAGAGAGAGTCCTTATATGCTAAAATCTCAAAGTGTGAATTCGAACTCAAGGAAACACTTTACCTAAGACAAAAAAATCAATAAAGGGGTAAGTGTGGATGAAGAGAAGATCAAAGCTATCAAGGAATGGCCAAAACTAAGAAGCCTTACACAAATCAGGGGATTTGTGGGACTATGCAATTACTATCAAAGGTCTATCAAAGGTTTCTCAAAAAATGGAGGCCCCTTTATAGACTTGACTAAGAAAGGAGCTTTTACTTGGGATGTAAGAGCACAACAAGATTTTGAACAACTTAAAATTGCTATGAGTTCATGCCTAGTATTAGCCATACCATATTTTTCCATACACTTTGAATTAAAATGTGATTCCTCAAGAGAAGGCATAGGGGTGGTACTAATGCAAAGGAAACATCCTATAGCTTTTGAAATTTGCAAACTCATAGGAAAGGAATAATGTTATTCCATTTATGATAAAGAGATGTTGGAAATAATGCATGCTTTGGAAAAAATTTGTCAATACTTAATTTGTGGAAAATTCATAGTGAAAATAGATCATAATAGCCCATGCTTCATCCTAAATCAAAATGACCTAAATGACAAACAATAAAAGTGGGTAAGCAGGATTCAAGCCTATGATTTCGACATAGAGTATGTTAAAGGAGTGAATAATGAAGTCGCGGATGCATTATCCAGAAGACCCCACATCAACACTATCTCATGCATCTCTGAAGTTTGGAAAGATGAAATAATAGCATATTACGCTAAGAACCAATTGGTGACTGAAGTACTGGAAGGGAAGGCACCTAACAAAGATTTCAAAGTCTTGAATGACATCAATTTCTACAAAGGAAGAATCTACTTGACCCCAAAATCCAAGATGAAAGGGATAGTTATAGAGGAATAAAATGATAATCTATTAGCAAGATACCCTGGATATTACAAAACATATTAACATATCAGGGAAATATACTCATGGAAAGGGTTAAAAAGAGACATTCAAAAGTATGTATAGGTATGTATAACCTATCAACAAAATAAGACCAAACAATCACATCCTACAGGATTACTACAGCCACTACCTATTCCAAAAAAAATGGGAAAGTATATCTACGGATTTCATAATAGGATTTCCCAAGGTTCAAGGGAAAGACAGCATCTATGTAGTAGTGGATAGACTTAAAAAATTTGCACACTTCTTTCCAATTACAACTAAATATAAGGAACCTCAAATAGAAGAAATCTTTTGTCTCCATGGTTTACCTCAAAACATTGTAAGTGATAGAGATAGAAAATTTCTTAGCAAATTTTGGCAAGAATTGTTCAAACTAGCAGGAACTTCACTCACCCCTGGCACTAGCCATCATCCAAAAACTGATGGACATACTAATATTGTAAATAACTAGATAGAGGGCTATCTAAGAAATTATGTCATTGGAAAAAAAACTACCTAGGTCAAGTGTTTACACCTAGGAGAGTATTGTTATAATACAACATATCACATGTCCATAGGGATGAGGCCCTTCAAAGTGTTATATGGTTATGAAGCTAGCACATTTAGAGACATCATCATTCTAGGAAGCAGGGTACCTAGTGCACAAGAATTCGTCCAAAGAAGCATTGATATTATTAAAGAATTGAAGGAGAATTTGCATATTGCACAGAATTAGAAAAAACCTTATGCAAATAAAAATAGAGTGGAACATTCTTTCGCAGAAGGAGACATACTATACTTGTGATTACAACCATATAAAAAATTATCTATTAAGAAGAATGGGATGAAGAAACTTAGATCTCAATTCTATGGACCATATAAAGTAATCAAGAAGATTGGTGAGGTAGCCTATGAGTTAGAGTTACCTAACGACAGTCAGATTCACAATGTGTTCCTTGTATCCAGACTCAAAAAGGTCCTAGGCAAAAAAATAGCCCCTTGTGCAGAATTACCTCCTCTTGATGATAAGGGACAACTTGTCTTGGAACCAAAAGTAATTAAGGACACTAGAGAGAAAGCACTAAGAAATAGAATTGTCAAATAATTCTTAATCAAATGGAAGGGATTTTCGACCGAAGATGTTCTTAAAGATGTTAGCATTCAGTGTATTGAAACACTTGGTGTTTTAATAAGTATCTGACAGTATAATCAATTACACACACACACACACACACACAAATATATATATGTATGTGTGTGTGTGTGTAGGTGTGTATATGTATATGCATATACATACATATGTATATGCATATATATATGTATGTATATATATGTATATGTATATGTATATGTATATGTATATGTATATGTATATGTATATGTATATGTATATGTATATGTATATGTATATGTATATGTCTAGGTATATCTACCTGTCAATTTGATTTTGAATGCAGTACCCTTATCAAATGATATTCTTCTTATCATATTTGATGATCTTTCACATCGAATGTATTTACATTCATAAAGACACTTTATATAACCTTGATTGCTATCGGGTGTTATCACTAATAATATGGTAACTAGATCACTTACATTGATTGATAAATCAGGAGTTTACCTTGGCTAATAATATTAGTTATTAAAGAATTGTTTTAGATTAAGGTAAAAGCAGGTTTTGAAGGGGCCCTAAAACCCTTTACATCAAAAAGAAAGATATACCATGAAGCTCTACCAGGTTTTAAATGGACCTGAAACCAATAGTACAATTAAACCAGGTCAAGCAAGGACCTAAAACCAACAGAAGTGTTCAGAAAGAGAAACTAGTGAGGACACTAGAACCTGAAAAAATAGACTGGAAAGCAAGGCAACCAGAGAAGCCTCCCAGACCAGGAAAATCACCTAGGATTACTGATCAAATTTGTTCTTCTAGTCACAACTTCCTTAGAAACATTCTTTCTCCAGCATTTATTCTTGAAGTAGGAGAAACTCAGGCTTTTGTTATCTAACAAAATCCTAACAATATCCAGATTATGAATACTATTCAACCCCCTAATATACCAAGTAATGATTTTCATATCTATTTTTTAGGGGTAAAATTCAGAATAGTTGCATGCCTACCATTAGCAATATTCTGCATACTTTCTAACTCTCTGGTTTTCTTAGTGGTTCTTCTTCCAAATTTTTCTGGAGGACCAACATCCGGTTTCACCTTGGAATGTTGTTCTGCTCTTTTTCCAGATTTATCCAGAGTAGAAGCAAGAGAATTTATCTTGGTTTGGTGGACTATTTTGCTGCTTCTAGTCTCTACCCCTTTAGTAATGTTCTTAATATCAGCTCTTTTTCTTTGGTTTGGTTTATGCTTTGAGTTATCTCCTTTTTCAATCACAGCCTCTAGGGGGGGGAGGTTCATCCAAAGGAAGGTCATAATTAGCTTGAGATAAAATTTGGAACTCCCTAGACTGAGAAACATGAAGATCACCCATCTCTGATTGATTTCCAGCTTCGGCCAAGAATTCACCTTCCTCTAGCACGGATTTATCTTCTAAATCTCTCCTTTGATCTTGTATCCTTTGATAAATAACAATTTGTTTTGATAAATCAGCCAAATCATCTATTCTTTGCTCAGGCATTATGGTATTAGATTGAAAACCATGTCCATCTTTCTCAAAGATTGCTTTCTCAAATGAAGGCACTTTATCCACCTTAGCATGTGATGATTTAGAATCTTTTTTGGGTTTCCATACTTTATTTTGTTGGATCTTGGTCTTTTTCCCATCCGGAACACTGTTCAAATGCTTTTTACTTTTGGAGGGACAGTATTTATCTAGATGCCCCTGTTTCTTACAAGCATAGCAAGAGTTAGGTAGATCTTCAAAAATAATTTCTTGAGTCTTTTTACCAAGTTTGGATATTAGTTCCACCTTATCTGGGAGATGATTCAGGTCAGCCACTTTAACTTAAAGTCTAGCACTTTGAAGTTTGGTTCTAGAAATCGTAGCATTATCTAGTGCCACTAATTCACCAAAAGAATTGGCAATACCTTTGAAAATGTCCTCATGCTAGAATTTTAAAGGGAGACTAGGAAGTCTAGCCCAAATGGGGGTGGTTAAGAAAAAAGAATCTGAAAGATCCATGTTAGGCTCCCATTTTTTAATTGTGAGAGAACATTTACCAAAAGACCATGGTCCCCCACAAAGAACCATATTCATATCTTCAATGCAATTGAAAATAAAAGAGAAGAATCCATTCAACATTGGGGCAATATCAACTTCTCCTCGAATAATCCATTTCCTTTTAACCATTTTTCTAAGAGATTCAAGAACTGGTCTTGCTCCTAAAAATTTACCCACTAGGGTGAAATCCATGGAGGACACAGAAAAATCAACTAAAGGATCTGGAATAAAAACTTGAAACTCACCTTTCTCCCAGCAAGACTTAGCAATCACCGGCGAGAAAAGAGATTTTCCTATAGGTTTCTTTCCAAAAAGAGAAGACCAAGGTTTCAACCCTTCTGAAAACTTTTCCTTGTTAGAATCAGCAACATCTTTCTCCTTCTCGAGATCCTGCCCCGACCCATGAAAAGAATCCAATGGGGGGACACTAACCCCACAAAAAGGACCAAATTCGCGCAGCTTCTTTAGAATATCCACACTGACCAGAGAGTCTGACCCGAAATTCTTCTCAGAACCCCCAACAGATCCTCCAAGGACAGAACATCCTACCAGATTCTCTCTCCAATTTCCTGCCTGCCTGCGAACCAGATATTTTAAATTTTGATTGAGCACAAGAAGGATTAGATTCACACAAGATCTTTTCATTATCCATGTTGGCCAAGGATTCTGTCCCAACATTCTTCTCAGAACCCCTTCCGGCGCCTGGAGGGTCGGTTCCTCCTACCAGATATTCTCTGACCAGATTCTCGCCTACCCCACAAAAAGGACCAGATTCGCACAACTTATTTCCAATATCCATGTTGGCTAGAGAATCTGACCCGAAATTATTCTCAGAACCCCCAACAACTCCTCCAAGGATAGAACATCCTTCCAAATTATCTCTGACCAGTTTCCCGCCTGCCTGTGAACTAGATATTTTAAATTTTGATTGAGCACAAAAAGGATCAGATTCACACAAGATTTTTGCATTTTCCATGTTAGCCAAGGATTCACTCCCAACATTCTTCTCAAAACCCCATCTAGCATCTGGAGGGTCAGTTCCTCCTGCCAGATTCCCGCCTACCAACAACCCAGCTAATTCAAATTCTGAAAGAGCGATCCTAGAATCTAACCAGACCTCCTCCATTCTTTCTCCGTTATCAGGTGTGTTTAGCATTAATCAATAATTAGTTATGAATGGATGTTGTTAGTATTATATATATTAAGGCATGACCATGTAGGGTCATGCCCCTACTTGATCATGTTTCTATATATATATATATATATATATATATATACTATGTTCATTTTTTATCTGCAGATCGATATCAATAACACCGGCAATAGAGATCTCAAATTGAAATTTGAATACAAGTTCCAAATTATATCAATTTAGAATTCAAGTTATAAATCAATAATGAATAGGTCTGTCAACAAAAGGAAATCAACAAGAAATATATTGCTTAGTCTCCACCAATCAAGATCTATAAAACTTTACATGGTATCAGAGCCTTATTTTTTAAGAGACTATGAATCTGTTTATTTTTATAAAAGGGACAATATGTCAAATAATGTACAAGTAGAGGATAGACTCGAAGGAGCAGCAAACTTCTTTTCTTGGAAAATTTGAATTACTACAATTCTTGAAGAATTAGAATCTTTTATTGAATCGGACATTTTGATTCCTGAAGATGAGGAAGAAAAAGCTACTTGGAAAAGAAGAAATAATAAAGCCAGAAAAATCATTGTGGATTCCATAAAAGATTATATTCTTCCATCCATATCAAACCAAAAGAAGGCATTTGAAGTATTCAAGACAATTAAGGATTCATTTGAAATCAACAACTCAAGTAGATTGATTACACTAAAAAATTAACTAATGAATACTAAAATGAGTAAAGGAGAAACAATCTCATCTAACTTTGGAAAGATCTCTAAGATTAAAAATCATCTAAATTATATTGGAAGCAAAGTAGAAGATCAAGAACTATCGATAATAGCACTTAGAGGATTGTCATTATCATGGGAAGCATTCATCCAAGTAATCAGCAAACCTTCTATTCCACCTTTTGATCAACTAAAGAATGATTGCACATTAGAAGAATCAAGGTTAATCTCTAGAGGGATCATTTCAAATAAAATTAAAAAAGAGGAAATTTAAAAGGAAGAAATATGACAAAAGGAAAGAGAATAATAATTTAAAAAGAAATGACTTCTCAAAAATTAAATGTTATAAGTGTGAGAAACTTGGACATATCTTCAAAAATTGTTCGGAAAGGGAAAACATCTTAGCATCTTTAGCTGAAACAAAGAAAGATGAAATTCTATTATTCTACTCTGCCTTATCAAGCGAGATAAACTCAAATGAAAATGTGTGGATAATAGATAGCATTGGCATCTTGTCATATAACAGGATTCAGAAAAAAATTTGAAACCTTTGAAAATTATATTTCTAAAGGAGTCACCATTGGAGACAACTCCACCCATCCAATCAAAGGAATTGGGACCTGTTCTATACAACTAAGGATTGGAGTTACACTAAAATTAAAAGATTTTTTGTTTGTACTAGGCATAAAAAGAAATCTATTTTCAATTTCTAAATTAGCTGATGAAGGATTTCAAGTCACCTTCAATGAAGATAAAGTCTTGTACTGGCCTAAAAATTCTAATCTAAAAAATGTTATCGCCATAGGAACCAGAGATGGGACCTCATACAAATTATGCAACATTCAAAAATAAGCCCTTAATTATGAAGTAACAAATTCAAATGAAGTTTGGCATAGAAGACTTGGACATATTGGATTTAGCTCTCTTCTAAATATTTGGAACACCAAACCTAAATTCAAAGCACATAGGCATCTGTAAAGGATGTGCTCTAGGAAAGAACATAAAAAAAACTTTTTCCTCCTAGTGAACACAAGTCTAAATCAATTTTGGAACTAGTTCACTTTGATTTATGTTGGCCCATGCCAACACTCTCTCTAGGAGGTCACTCTTACTACATTATATTCATTGATGATTACTCTAGGAAAACTTGGATCTACTTTCTAAAAGTCAAAGAATCTAATGAGGTTCTATCAAAATTTAAAGAGTTCAATGAAATTGTGGAAAATCAAATCTAAAAGAAAATTAAAACTTTGAGATCTGATAATGGGGGAGATATGCTTCTGAAAATTTCAAAGTTTTTTGTACTTTTGTTGGGATTAAGAGGGAGTATACAGTACCATATAATCCTTAATGGAATGGGGTAGTAGAAAGAAAGAATAGAACCATTGTTTAAGTAGCAAAATCCATGCTTCTTGATCAAAACCTACATTTTTCATTTTGGGCAAAAGCCACCAATATTGTTGTATACATTCAAAACAAATGTCCCCACTCTATACTAAAGAACATAACACCTGAAAAAGATTTTACAGGGAATAAACCTGACTTTAGTCACTTTAGAATTTTTGATTTCCTTGTTTATATTCACATACCCAAAGAGAGAAGAACTAAGTTAGAACCATCTGAAAAGAAAGGGATATTTGTTGGATATAGTGAAAACTCAAAAGCGTATAGAGTTTATGTTCCTAGACAAAGATTAGTTGAAGTAAGAAGAGATGTCATATTTGAGGAAAACACATCATTAAAACTATCTACAAATATAGAAGATGAGCCCATTATAGGCTTAAATGAAAATACTCAAACTGAAATTCAAAGGGAGAACACATTAGAAGAAAATGAACAATTACTAGATACAAAAGATAGAGACATCTCTAATACCAAGAAAAGGCCTTTGTGGGCAAGAAAAATGATCGAAGAAAATAATTTTCAACTAGATGAAATTTCCAGGGAAAACAAGAAAACTGTAAACAAATCTTGTTATATTGCCTTAATAACTGAGCTTGCTAAATACGAACCAACAACTGTTGAAGATACCCTGACTTGTCAAGCATGGAAAGATGCTATGGTGAAGAATATCAATCGATACTACAAAATGACGTCTGGGATATTGTACCTAGACCAAAAGACAAATCAATTGTTTCTTCAAAATGGCTATATATAAAATCAAATATGCAAAAGATGGCAACATTGAGAAACATAAAGCAAGGTTTGTTGTACGAGGGTTTTCCCAAAAGGCAGGCATTGATTATGAAGAAACCTTTGCTCTGGTTGCTCGTTACACTTCGATTAGGACAATTATTGCAATTGCAGCATCTAAAAGATGGAAGATACATTAGATGGATGTAAAGATTGCATTTCTAAATGGAGTCATTAATGAAGAAGTATATATTGAACAACCTTAAGGTTTTGTTGTAAAAAATAAAAACCTATATGTGTGTAAACTCAAGAAGGCCTTAAATGGCTTTAAACAAGCACCTTGAGCTTGGTATGAAAGGATCGACAGCTACCTCACCAAATTAGGATACTCTAGAAATGAAGTTGATCCTAACATATATTTCAAAATCCCTAATGATGATATGTTAATACTTGTTTTATATGTTGATGATCTATTGACAGCAAGAAATGATCATCTGATTGAAAGATGCAAACAAGATCTTGTTGTTGAGTTTGAAATGAAGGATCTAGGCTTACTACATTATTTCTTGGGTCTAGAAGTATGTCAAAAGAAAGATCACATATTTCTAAATCGAGGGAAATACACTCAGGATATCCTGGCTAGATTTGGGGTGATGGACAGTAAACCACTTGCAACTCCAATGGAAACTAATCTACACAAGCTAAAAGAGGAAGTAGTACACTCAAAATCTATCGATCCAACTCTTTACATACAAATCATTGTATCTTTCATGTATTTGGTAAATACTAGGCCCGATATCTGTTATACCACAAATGTATTAAGTCAATTTATGTGTGAGCCTAAGAAATACATCTAATGGCTACAAAAAAAATTTTGAGATATTTACATGGCGCTATTGGTCTTGGACTAAAATACAGAAATGTTGAAATCAAACTCGAAGGTTATACTAATTATGATTGGGTTGGTTGTTCCATTAACCGTAAAAGTACAACTAGATGTTGTTTCAGTCTTGGATCAGAAATGATATCATGGTTCAATAGAAAACAACCTAAAATTGCCTTGAGCTCCACCGAAGTTGAATACATGGCAGCCTCTATGAGAGTGTCTGAAGCCGTATGGTTACGGAAGCTATTATTTGGAAAGAAGTTAGATTCCATTGTGATTCGTTGTGACAATCAGAGTTGTATCAACTCTCCACAAATCATGTGTTCCATAATTGATCTAAGCACATCAAGACTCCTTACCACTATATTAGAGACATGGTTGATAGGAATGTAATCAAGCTGATCTATATCAGCACAAATGATCAAAATGTTGATATTTTTACCAAACCTCTTGCAAGAGTGAAAATGGAGTACTTCAAAGATAAACTTGGTAAATTATATATATTCATGAATATTGAAAATTAGATTGTTTGCAAACTTGTAAAATGAAAGGTGACGATCTTTCATATGATTTAAGGTCTCTATTGTAAGGTGACGATCTTATCAATAGATGACCAACCTTCTAACACCAAAAGTGTTGAAGGAAAGTGTTATCATTGTTCTTCGAGCCAGATTTTGCCGAACACATTAATAACCATCATGGTTCTTTGGGCCGGATTTTGTCAAACACCATGAGAATTATTATGGTACTTTGGGCCGAATTTTGCCGGACATTGATAACCATCCTAGTTCTTCAGCCCAAATTTTTTCAAAAACCATGAAAATTATTGTTATAGTTCTTCAGGTCGGATTTTGTTGAACACCATAATCATTAAACCACAGTTGAGGGGTTCTTATGCTTGCATATAAGTAAATTTTTCAAACCCTCATTGCTAAGAGGCAATGTTAAAGGTGTTATCATTTAGTGCATTGAAACACTACTTGTTTTAATAAGTATATGATAGTAAAATCAATTACACACACACACACACGTGCATATATATATATATATATATATATATATATATATATTACACACACACACACGTGCATATATATATATATATATAGATATGTATGTATATATATATAGATATGTGTGTATGTATATATAGATATGTATGTATGTATATATACATATGTATGTATGTATATATATATATATGTATATGTATATATATATATATATATATGTATATGTATATATATATATATATATATGTATACGATATGTATGTATGTATGTATGTATTACTACCTGTCAATTTGATTTTGAATGCTATATATATATATATATATATGTGTGTGTGTGTGTGTGTGTGTGTATATATATATATATATATATATATATGTATATATATATATGTATATATATATATGTATATATATATATATGTATATATATGTATATATATGTATATATTTATGTATATATATATGTATATATTTATGTATATATGTGTATATGTATATATATGTATATATTTATGTATATATGTGTATATGTATATATATGTATATATATATATGTATATATATATATATGTATATGTATATATATATGTATATGTATATATATATATATATATATAGGTATACGTATACGTATACATATACGTATACGTATACGTATATGTATGTATGTATGTATGTATTACTACCTGTCAATTTGATTTTGAATGCAGTAACCTTATCAAATGATATTCTTCTTATTATATCTCATGATGTTTCAGACCGAATATATTTACATTCATAAAGATGCTTTATATAACCCCGATTGTTATCGGGTGTTATCATTGATAATATGGTAACTATATCACTCACACCGATTAATAAATCGAGAGTTTACCTTGGCTAATAATATTGGTTATTAAGGAATTGTTATTGGGTGTGGTTAGCATCAGTCAATAATTAGTTATGAATGGGTGTTATTAGTATTATATATATTGAGGCATGACCATGTAGGGTCATGCCCCTACTTGATCATGTTATCTACAGATCAATATCAATAACACTCGCAATAGAGATCTCAGACTGAAATCTAAATACAAGTTCCAGATTATATCAAATTAGAATTCAAGCTATAAATCAATAACGAATAGGTCTGTCAACAAAAAGAAATCAGCAAGAAATATATTGCTTAGTCTCCACCAATCAAGATCTCTAAAACTTTATAGATGTCACTTGGGAAAAAGAAGAAAGCCTCAAATTGCTTGAGGACAAGCAATATTGAGATGGAAGGATTGTAATAAACCCAAAGTAAAATCCTAATGACACATAATTTCCAAGATAAGAGACATGTACATAAATGTAAGTTATAATGAAATTATAATTAAAAGCATATTTTTTAGCAATACCTATTATCACACATAGTGAAATTATAAATTAAATCTATTTTACTAATACGTAATGTAATTATCAAATTAATCTATTTTTTTGCTAAGACTTAATATAATTATCAAATGTTGATACAAAACGATATAAGACAAACCGACACATGTTAAGAGGTGTAAGTATTCACCAACGCAATGGTATGTGCATACATATAGGTAATCAATACCTATTGAGAGGAACGCAGAAAAAAAAGATAAATATTGATCCACGGAAGATAAAACTCTAACAAATTGTATCATCGACAGCTAGGACAGAGAAAATAACACAACCAAGATTCTCATTAAACAGATACGTAGACCCCTGCCGATAAGTGGAGAAGGAAGAATCGCATAATCAGACAAGAAGCCAATTGCAAGTACCTTTCATCACGTTGGTGATCCAGAAGGAAGATATCATAGGTGAATTGAATCATAACGACCAGACCAGTCATCGGCACCATACTACTAAGTAACCATCATGATCAGAGTTTCCCCACTCACCAGTGATGGGTTTTGGATAATCTCTCAATACGATAGCAATCAAAGTTCTAACATACAGGGAAGTAAAACATAAGAGGATCCCATCCAGAGTCGTGGCCAACAGAGATAGAATAATAACCATAGGACAGAGGTATGAGATTACGGGTGACATTTTATAATCATTACTGACAGAATGTTCATCATCCTAGATTATGAGGAGTTATTTCCAAAAGATATAGTTGGAGAGAATATTATTTTAGTTAAACTCATAGAGATCAAAGAGACATTCTGTATGAATGTTGAGATTCCTAAAATGGAATTCAGGGAGAGGTTTATAGAGGACTTCTCAGGGACAATATATATTGTAGTGGTCAAACATATGCATATATCAGAGATAAGAGACTTGGTTAGAGGTGCGATCTTTATCAAGTAGTGTTGCCAAAGATCCCAAAGAGGCCCAAGGAAGATGCTCTTTCCTATGATAATCACCTAATCAAGGTATAGTTCTCACTAAAGGATTAGGTAATTTGAGAAAAGGGCTCTTCTGAGGGATTAGGAAGGGTAGCTTGGTTAGAAATTAATTTAATTTTTTGTTTAATCCAATATTATAAATATGTTTATATATGAAATTTTCAATAATATACTAACAAATGGTTGCAGGTTACAACATCCATACTTAATCTAGAAGTGGAACAGTACAATCTAATAGATACATAAATCTGTAATTTTCATTAGCTATTAGTTTTGATCACTAACAAGTGTAAGAGGATGTTGATTGTACTTTTTTTAGATGAGTTTTCCAATATGTAGAGATGAAGGCATTAATCAAGCTAGAAACATGGAATCCTCAATTGTAAAAAGGCTATTATAATTGAAAGAATTCTTGAATAAGAAATACAACAAACCCTTTCAAAAGGATTAGCTATACAATGACACATTTTATAATGAAGCTCATAATGAATTGTGTTGAAAGAAAATAGGTTTCATCTATAAGGACCCTTGGGAATAGGGTCACGAGCATCTTGGAAAGGGTAAGGTACATTACCTTGAGACCCTCTTTGATAATGAGGAAGAAATTACTTAGAACAAAGTTAGTGTTATGAAAGAAATAATTTTGAAAAATGAAAATTCACTGAAGGGGTCAAAGGTGGAAATATTGCTACCTTATCTAGTACACCAAAATTTACCCTTGTGGGGACAATGAGTGATAGTCTTCATAAATAGTGGGATGACCCACAATTTCATAGATTCAACATTAATAGCCATGAAGAGAATACAAACTAAATATTTTTAAGGATTTAATATTATGATAGGAGATTGTTTCAATATGGCATGCAACCAATGAGTGCCTTAGTTGACTATTACACTTACTAATGAAATTGTTACTCATGATTTCTATATGGTTGATTTAGTGGATGCAAATATTACATTGGCCAATTAGTGGCTTCATTCACTAGGAAAGTACTCTTAGGACTTTTACACTATGGAGTTAAATCCCATAGAAAGAAGGTTTGTGTTGAAAGGTGTGCTTAATGGTGCTCCCACGATCATCTCAATGAAGATGATGGAAAGTAACTAGAAACATGGTGATGTGGAATGGGTGACGCAGTGTTTGATTTCTTTTATGGCCATTAGCAATGTTAGTGATTAATATCATGTGGGCACTGATACATTGTTAGACAAACATAGTTTGGTAAACAATGAGATTCCTTTAGACAAACTTTCAAATAGAGGGTTTGAACATGGTATTGAAATGGAGGGCTCTAATCTTGTCATTGCTATACCTTATAAGCACTCTAAGAAGTTTAAGGAGAAACCATAAAAACCATTAAGGTTTTATTGGTTCTCTAATTGTATTAATGGAGAAGGATATGACAATGAGGATGTGTACGAACTATCAAGCTCTACAAAAAAAACCATTAAAATTGGAAACCCTGTGACTTATTAGATAAGTTGCACTGTGGTGTATTTCTCTAAGATAAGATCTCCAATTAGGGTGTCACCATATCTAGGTAAGGGAATAGGATATTCACTAAGGCAATATTCGAGTATCATTATAAACTACTATGCCATTTGAGTTGTGATCAATATTCCCAATAACTTCTACTCCTATATTTACTATATTTGTAATAAGTTGTAGAACTAAATTTTGTTATTCTTTGATGGCATTCTAATGTAGAGTATGACTTATGATGAACACTTGAGACATCTCAATAAAATTTTAAGCATTATGTAGGCACAAGTTGAGAATGACAGACTCTCTAGTTAGACAACAAGATTGTTGCTTCGAGTCTTTAAGTGCACTAGGAAAATATAAACAGAATTCTAGATTGGCAACCATCGAGGACACTCTAAGAGTTACTAGGTCTCTTTGGTTTTAGCAGCTATTACACAAGGTTTGTCAAAGGGTTATTTTTGTAGTTAGGCACATCTCTAATAGGTCTCATCAAGAAAGGGGATTTTAGGTGGATGAATGAGGCTCAACAATCATTTGACAAACTTGAGGTGTGACAAGGACTTGTCCTATATTAGCTCTACTAAATTTCACTATGCCTTGTGTTGGAATGTGATGCTTCAGGTGAGGGAAATTAGGCACTCTATTACCTATGAGAACCAAAAGTTAAAAGACAAAGGAGCTATATTCCATCTACAATAAGGAAATACTCGCCATCATGCATTCATTAGCAAAGTTTAGATAGCACTTGGTAAGTAGGCTAGTGAGGTTCAATCATATGACTAATAATTATGTTAGGATTGTTTATCAATCAAGGGTTTCAAATTAAATGGTCAACAACTTTCTTTTTTCCCGTACAATTAGTATGAAAAATATTTTTATTCTTGAATATCAATCAAAGGAGAATGGTGGTCCAATGAAAAGACTCTATGAATCTAACACTCGTATAATTGTAAAAGCTAATCCTTCTCTTCATGTTTTACCAATATCAATCAATTTTAACGAATCCTTGTCTTCATGTTTTACCAATATCAATCATAGTTTTGCTTAATATTAGCCTTTGTAGGTACCTACAATGAATTAATCGCGCATTTTCTAATTGCCATATGATATTGACTGATTTATTCATATCCACTGAATTCTCCTCAAATCGTGACAGAATAGAATAACTTCCATCTTTACACTGATTGGAAACAGAAGTCGGCGTCATTATAATTTATAAATTATTCAACTCAGCCTACTCTACGTTCACATGTATCCGATGGTGGTTTTTTGGATTACCAGATGCCTACAATGAATTAATCACCCATTTTCTAATTGTTTATTGATCTTTGGATCATATGACACGTAACCAATTATATTCATTGTGCATTTGTCGATTATAGATCCCAACATGTTTGAGCGGTTAATAATAATTTGAGCAGAGAAGTATACTTCTTGTGTTTCAGCCTTCGAATTTAATGAAAACCAACTTATTTTGCCCCTCTTGTTAAAACAGTATCCAAATCTTTACTAAAGGTAGACCATAAAATGCTTTAAACATTAGGTAACAAATGGATAGAATCAAAAATGTTCAGCGAGAAAAATGCTAAAGCAAACACACAAAACCTTGGATGGTATGCACGATAGTCATAATAATATTTATAATCTAAACGGAAACAATCTCTTCAGTGAAGATAATAATTAATATCCTCTAAACTGGTAAGACTGTTTAGTAATAATGTGGTGGTCTATTCAGCAACCAGACTGTACCTTTAACTGTGTTTAAATGAATTTTATTAAAAAAATTAAATTTTAGAACTACACTATTTTTCAGTTTTTATTCATTAATTATTAGGATGGCAAGAGTATTCTGGTTGCTGAATAGACCACAAATTGTCGGTGCCATAGCTAGGGCTGCATGGATCTTCCATTCCCCGGCATGTGTGTGACATGTCCATCTTGTGGTTATCTAACAGCAAATTTGGGACAGTTAAACCCTTCCCTGCATCACACCTGAAAGACATTTTCAACTGGCAAACAACATTGACGTTCACTGTGAATAGACTGAAGCAGCAGCTATGAGTAAATTGATTTTGGTTCTTGCAGCATGTTGAGGTAAGTCAATTACAGTTATTGTAGTATGTTTTTTGAACTTCACTCTACTCATTCCTAATGGCTACAAGAATCCCAGCTTGCTTCACTTAGAAGCGAACATATGTTCTTCCTTCAGAATATAGTACAGCAAAGAGCCCGCCTGCTCAAGGTTCCCTGTTAGTGATGCCACTTCCATGTTTAACAAAGGCAATTAATTTTATGAAAACACTCCAGCCTACATCAGCATTAGGATAAAATGATTTAAGTTAAATTCAATAGCATAATATTATTACATGAAAATACTTCTGTTAAAAGGATCTGCACCTTACAATTCCCAATTCTTTAAAGTTTGTACTATTAAACAAACCATAAAATTGCTAGCACAAAAAATGTCAAGCCATGGTTAAAGTATCGAAAAAACTCGATAAAATAAGGTCACAAAGAAATCAAGGATGAAGAAGTTGAAATCTTCAAGCCTAGTCAGCTGTGAAAAAGCTTATAGTACAAAACCAACTCGTGCTGAAAATCTAGCTATAAATTCCCAGATTAAAAAAGACACCTGCTATATTCGTCTGAAATATCTGTGCAAGCACAAATTCATATGGATACGATATTTAGGTTAATATTTATGATCATTAATAAGCATAAAAGAATTTCTTAAGACAGTCTGAACAGCCCCTGCTCCGAAACGGTGCTTGACCCTTTTATCTGATAAATGTTCACCCTGCCAGCAGAGTCGGACTACTTTCCGAGTATAACATGACATTATTCCGGCAGACATCCGCCCAGCATCTGCCCAGCTAATAGCCTATTGCAGCAGATTGAATCAAATCAAATATTCACCAACATTAATCTGCATTTACTGTAAATAAATCACATTATACACAACAACAACCTTCAGTGAAATATTTAATGCAATTCATTTGGCCCACCATTTTGTCCAGTGAGGACCAATGTAATCAAGTTTCAAAAATAATATCCACCACTTACCTTAAGAATTAAAAACTAATTTAAATTATTTACCTTCATTTGTGGTCGCAACAAACCACTACTCAGAAATTGTTTGAGGGCAAACTGTTCCCCCATGAGACATTTTTTAAGCCAAAACCCCATCCATAAAATAGACTATTAGCTAAAGATCAAATGTAACTGAATACTAAAAGCTGCATCCCCCCATTCTGTGTACCCTGCCAAGCACTTTATGTCAGGATACTGAAATGGATCATAAAATTGATATATTCACAACTTAAATAAATTTAGTAATATTAAACTTAAGATTTAATGTAAATAAATTAAGATTGATGATAGTTTGTTTTCTATTAAAACAAGCAGCAAGAACTAGGGTACCGACATTTACAAAACAGCAACCGCGTGGCTGTATAGCTGATCAAGACAGATTAAAAGACTACAAATCAAGTAGCGGATGGAATTTGACAGCCAACTACAAGCTTAGACAGCCAAATACAAAATCAGAAGTTTGGCCGGGATTAAGCAGCAGACAAAAACAGATCAAAACAACTATCAGCCAAGTAAAAGCAGACAAGGCATAGAGATGCTGAGGGCTTATGCTTGGCGGAACTAAGAACACAGCCAATCAAGGAAAGGAAATCCAGCAGTTCATGGTTCTTCTACTCATTATTCTGCAAGTCTTCATTAGTAATACACAGGGTAGAGCCCAAACTTTGCCATATTTTGCATCCCACAATCCACCTCTGGAAATAATTCACAAAGAAGTCAACCAAGCCTTTGATTTGACAGACTTCCTCCCCTGATTTCAGACAACCAACACAGCCATTTAAGACTTAAAGTGGCATCGTCCTCATATTTATCGTTACTCATCAACCCTCAAAGCTGTCTAAAATGTAGGAGGTTAGGACTACCGAGCCCATCATGTCCATCTCCTGTTCTAAGACCTCTACCCATTTGACCCTCTTAGGGTATGCATCGACAGCATGTAGTGAGGGTTGATTAGCTGCAATTTTGCCATTGATTTGTAGTGCTTCACTATGCCGCTGGGCTGATCTTCTCCTGTCTCTCCCTCTTCCAGCTGGCGAAGTCTGTCCTGAGTGCACTCATGCATTTTGTATGAGGTGGTTTGATCAGATCAGTCAGAATGGCGTTTTCCATGATCAACAAATCTAGAAGCATTTCCCTAAAGCCCCACAAATCTATTTGTTGCCAAATCCATGAGACCCAGACTCCCCATTGTGTCTTGCACAGTAACAGTATACATACTGACAATAAAGTTTCCCCTGTCAGTAATAGCGTGCTTTCTATTCTTCCACGAAGACACACCAAAGACCCTCCATAAAATACACGTTCACCCATCTGCAAAGGGCAATCTGAATTGGGCTTTGGGCATCAGCCAGTCCTTAAGTTCTGCAAGTTTTCTTCTTACTCTCAATGCCCAAGATAACCAATTCTGTACAAGCAATAGGGTAAGAAATAACTTTATTACTCCTTCGGAATTTATTAATATTTTACATCAGCGAGGAGTTGTATCAACCATTGACAAGGCTCTTGTAATGTTCTCTAAAAGTGGTTTGCACATCTCATAGTTTACTTTTCCTTTCCCCTTGTATAATTTCCCTCGACTTTTGGAGTAATATTCTTCTCATTTTTCCAGCACCTCAGCCCAATGATATCAAGGACAAAGGCAACCACGGCATCAGCAGCTCTATTCCCTTCCCCATAGTTGTGATGAATTGAAGGAGTGTCAGCCCCAAGAGGAGGAACATATGTACGTCTTCTAGGATTCCTTCAGTGGACCGGCAGCTATTCACCACCTCTCTAGTAGCATCAATAATATACTCGAAGTCTCCTCCGACAATCAATACTTTGATTCCAAACGAAAGGACCAATTTAACCCTCATGCACAGGGCCATCCCTTCCACCTAAAAGTTGGTATGACTATCCAGATTGCCAGCATAAGCAAGGACCGTCTTGTCAGTTCTAGTTCTAAGTATACCCCCTACTGCACCTTTGACACCCTTTGCAGATCCATCAAAACTAAGCTTGTGCCACCCAGGATCTTTTCCATTTGGTTCCCTTCATTTTTGACATTTTAGAATTGTTGTAAATAGCATAAATCTATGAAAGTCTCCAATTAGTCACTATCTTATTTTCCTCAGCAGTCAGGGAAAGGAAGCACACCTCCCCAAGCTAACCATAATATTCTCTGCCAACTACTTATAGAAGGAATTCAAGATGACCTTCCACAGAGTTTTCAGTGTGTTTGAAAATCCTATTATTCCTTTCTTTCCAGATGTTCTAAGATAAGTGGGGGGGGTCTATTTCCAAAGTTGTGGCATCATAGGGTTATGGCATGGCCTCCTCCATTCCTTGATCAGCAGTTGAACTGTGTCGTTCATAACCCGGTTGATATGAAGTTTACCAAGAACTCTACACCACAACTCCTGACTAATTTCACAACAAATGAAGATATGTGAAACAAATTCTTCGTCATGTTTGCAAAGGATACATCTATTTGGAGTGGAACCCCCTCTTGATCAAATTATCCTGGGCAGAGATCTTGCTGTCCATCATTGTCCACAAGAATATGTTTATTTTAGCAATGAGTTGAGAATTCTACACCTCCTAAACCCAAGGGGGAGGGGGGCTGCCTCTGTCCAAAATCACGGAATAAGTTATTTAACAAAAAATCCCAAATCATGATTTATACTAGAAAAGAATTATCTCTAACAGCATATTCTGCAAGTCTCTTGCTTTGCTAAAGAGTTCAAGTTGGGACTGAAAGCAAAGAGAGCGATCCCTCCAAGATTTCAATAGTTCAATGAAGTAACAGTCTAGTAGCAAAGTCTTTGTTTCATACTGTTCATAAGGCATCTGAAAATGGGATTCTTGTCTAGAGGTTCATCCCCAAATCAGACATCCTCCCAAAATCTATTGTCTCACCATTGCCAATCTAACTATTGAGCTCCATTTGAATCAAATTTCTTCCTCTCAAAATGTTGTTCCCTATGAGAAGGCCTATTACTTGCTTTGTATTTGGCCATAACTGAGAAGACCTTACAGCCCAGGACATTGCATGTAATCAGTTGTTTCATGAATAAAGGATTAAGTCTTGTATTTTGTGTTGTGTTTCCATTGTGTGGATATTTGTTGGGGGCTAGGACATCTCCTTTGGGGATTCTCTTGTCTTGCATTGCGTCAGTATGTTGCCATGTCACACAATTGGTTATCTTTGGAGATATTTTGATTTCACTCATTTTTCAGACTTGTATTGTATTTTTTCATCTATGCTTACTCGCAAATTCGTGGAGCACTAAATTCCTATCTCCTTAACCACTAGACTCTTAATCTCTAGTTCCAATATGGACCATTCTTTGTTTGTCCCACAACTCCACCCAACATATTTTTGGAGATCTTCTCCCTTGGCCATCCTTACTTGTATCTCTTTAAGATTTGTCTCAATTTCCTTTATCTAGGAAAACATAATTCGGAAGGACGCCTTATTCCATCCCTTTACATGCTTCTTCATGATTTCTAATTTTTGCTTTATCCTAAACATAATAAAACCTTGGATTGAAGTATTCCACCATGTTTCACACACTTTTTAAAATCCGAATGTGAAGACCATGAAGACCACATTATCTCATACCAAAACAGTGGTGACCCTCTAGTATTGTTATTTGTCCAAGTAAGAAAAATCGGGCTAAGGTATAAGGTTGTTCTCAAAAGGGCCATCAAAGATGCATTAAAGCCTAATCTCAATAAGCTGGGAATAAGAATCTATCCATTTTACTTGGATAAGGTCTTCACCTTTTCTATTGTTCTTCCGAGTAAAGGGATGTCTTGTAAGCTTAATGTCTAGAAGACCAATTTCGTTGTAAAATCTGTAAGATAAGTCATACTATCCATGTAGTCCATTACACCACTAGATTTCTTTGCGGGGTAAAGTGGTGTGTCAAAATCACAAGCAATCATCCATAAGCAGTCCTCAAAACAATATCCTACAAGGAATTTGCTGCCAAACACTACATCTACCTGAATGGGAGATTGGGGCCTACGCATTGATTAAACTCTAAGCATCGACTACTAAGTCTGAGGAAACAGCCAAATAACTTGGAGAGGAAATTGAGTCTCCCCTAACTTTATTAAGATCTCACATTGTAACACTACTACTTGAGGCTCCACTTGCTTCACTATAGTCTAATTACATACACAGATCCAAGCCACATGTAATTAGTGACAGTGTCAGGGTTCTTCTTGCAGCATAAGATTGTTAATTTTTCCATCTTACATGGAGCCTTGTAGAGTGAGTTGACCCCTCAAATTCAATGAGAGGACTCTCCTTTCTTGTCTTTAGGTTCAACTGAAGGAATTTCGACCTCCCATCACCGAAATCGCTAATGTAGTTTGTTAAACTATAAATTTTAATAAATGATTTTTAATTTAAACAATTCAAATTGAAAAGCAAACTACATAATAATGATTTTTCCAGTGTATCGCGAGGACTTGCATCCCCCTCCCAAACCTCAAAGTACCCATTCCCTACACCAATTTTGACCTCCCATTACCGAAATCACTGATGTAGTTTGTTAAACTATAAATTTTAATAAATGATTTTTTATTTAAACAATTCAAATTGAAAAGCAAACTACATAATAATGATTTTTCCAGTGTAACACAAGGACTCGCACCCCCCTCCCAAACCTCAAAGTACCCATCCCCGAGACATCCCCACACCAGGTACCTAAGTACCCAAGTAACCCCACCTCTGCCATTCCCCCAACCATGCCACTATTGGGATCAGTACTTGAATTTCTATTTGAATTTTGATTTTTAAATGTTACTGTTGGGTATGCAATATGTCAGTATGTTGAATGTTCAATGGTTTTAGTTCATGTTGCAATTTTGCTATGTTCAAGTATTTTGATTTGATACATAGTTGGAAAACTCGCCAAATCCAAAAACTCGCCGAGCCCCCCAAAAGTTTAATCGGGAAAAACTCGGCCATTTAAAAAAAAACTCGAGAACCTAAAAAAACCGCTAAAATTTAATTCAAAATACATTTTTTTGCAAATTTCAATGAGAAGATGCATCTAATGAGTTCATTATAGAGAACACAAAAGAAAGAAGCAAGAGTTTAGATATATATAAATGCATAGTGGGTACAAAATCACATTCTCATGCTGAATGCTGATGGCGGGAAACATAATAGTAAATAATTTGTCAAATTAGAAGTAAAAACATCATTACAATCACATTTTCCTCTTCCTAGCTCTACTAGCATATTGTAACTCTCTATCTTACATAATATATATAGGCTTTTTGCCTTTTGTTTTTAACCAAAAAAAAAAAAAATTAAAATTAAAAAAAAAAAAAAAAAAAAAAAAGTTTTTCTGAAAAACTCGCCGATTTTTTGCAAAAACTCGCCGATTAGTCGGCGATTTTTTCTTGCGATTAAATCTGAGAAAAACTCGCCAGTCCCAAAAACTCGGCGATTAGTAGAAACTCGCCGATTATTCGGCGATTATGCCAACTATGATTTGATATGTCCTGCTGAAGCATCATTTCATAACTAGCATTTCAAGTTCTACATATCTACTATACAACACCCCTCCCTACCCTGTCCTGCCCTTGCCGTTGTTCCCTGGTTGTCCCGAAAATGAGGCCCATTTTCCCCACATCCTGGAAACTCATCCCAACATACCCTAGTACTGGTGTTACACTAGATTTTTCAAAATAATACTTTCTAGAGGGTTCCCTTCCACAGAGTTTGCAGACCCACGGATCAAGTAGGTACGATGATAGCCAACTACAGAGCCCAGATCTGGAGAGCAAACCTGGATCCAGTGGTCTTTCTGGGCTAAACAGCAACGTCCCTTGTAAAAAGCAAATGATTGTATTACAGAAGAAGCAGTAATAGCTTGAAGTAGGATCATTGTCAGCAACATCACATGCTGATTGAAAGAATTTTGCAACTGTTAAAACTTGGTCTGACAGAATAACCGAATATTCCATGGTGGCATGTCATGTCATGAATTGAACCTGCGTTTACGAATCATCTCTTTGATTATATTGGTGAGCTCGGTTTCCAGATGATGGCTACCATGTAAAATTAATAATTTTTTTACTTTTACCCTTATACAAAAGCAATTATTCTTAACTACAAAAGAAGATGGTGTTTGACAGTCACAAGTATATATGCATTCAGCAAAACTAATATTAAAATACATATACATATGCATAAAATATAAGCAAGAAAAACTGAAATGCAAAAGAAAACAAATAAATGTACCTTCAATCTAAATGCATATTGGTTCGCCTCAATATAAGAGGTTTTATTCTTGCCTATTCACCTCAATGTGGAATTCTGGTCTACATAAAACAAAGGTGGGATAGCTATTATATAGAATTTCAGACATATTCAGGCCAACGTAAACAATCGAACTAAGCATCCATCACAAATAACATAGCTCCTTGTAATTGGCAGATCTAATGAAATTAATAAATGCATACTGATGGTCTAAACATATACTAAACAACTGAGAGGTGATGACATGACAGAGCAGTGAGTGATCTGTACACTGGCATCACATACTGTGTGTGTGTGTGTACTTTCTTGCTATCAGATATTAGAATATCAAATTAGTTTCTGTGGACATTATATTGCATATCGTGCAAGATTCGGCATGAGGAGAAGGATCTCTGAAGAGCACCACATTTGTCACTAATGCAAGACTCAATACCTGCACTACCACTTGCTAACCATGGGAATAATTAGCACAAGCTAAGACTTCAAATTAACTTGCTAAATGTTTTGACAAAACAAATTGACGCGTTCAAGGGCATCATTTAGAAGTATTTTTTGTCATTGAAAATTCAAATAAATAATAGGGCAGTTCCTAGGCTTCTTACCTTACTACCAACAGTCTCCTAAGATATCAGACTTGATGGAATATCATAGCCCAGATTAATGAAGACCGTGATGCTAGAAAACATATCCTGAGTAAAGAAACTAAATGTATTCTCCAGATGTTTGACAAACTAGGTGAATAATATAGTAGGCAAACCTCTAAGATCTAAAAACATATATTGCCCTGTTCCCACTGCAAGTTTACAATTAATTACCAAACACAGAGAGAACAAGAAAAGCGATATAATGAGCGTCCATTTTTTATGATAACTTCCTAGATAGTATTTGAGATCATTCCCACATAAACTCATCCAGCTGAGAGGCTTGGATAATAAAAAAATGTTGAAAGGCATTTGCCATTTGCTCTTTTATCTCTCTCATACTATAACTCCCTATATAAGATAGTTAAAATAGCTTAAACATTCTGACCACTCATAATGTATCTTCCATACATGTGTAAAAACAAACTAACAGTTATAGTCATGTTCGATCCCAGCTTTTCTCCTGGTAATTTTATTTACTCGGAAACAATTACTTTCAATAAATTTTAGTCTTTTCAATGCATGTAAAAAGACAACCAATCAAAAGATTAGGTGACAAACTTTCTACTTCTTTAGAATTTCAATTTACCAATAAAGTAGGTATCATCTACATATATTAAAATGAAAATAAACGTAGATTATAATGAAGGTCCCTAGCACTCAGCTTATTTGACAAGCGTCAGGAACTTCCAACCTTTGAGAGGATTTTTAACACAGTTAGGTGACCAGAGATGGACATGAAAATGTTAGCTGTGTTGAATAAGAAAGTGACAAAAATACAACTATTAGATCAATGGATGGCAATAGACAACTAAAATTTAGATTTTGGAAAGCAACAAGAAAATTTGTCAATTTTGTAGACTGTATTTGGAGTTTCTAAATTTGTTGACCTTGAATGGTGTTATGTCTGATCTTCAGCAATGGGCATGCTACTTGCTTGAATTTTACAGTTTACTATTTCCCCATTGGCATAAGAAAATAACATGTTTTGAAAAGAGAGAATTAAATTGTGCATCGGAGACTGCATTAGATAAGAAGAAAAGGTTGATGCATTCAAATATAAAACATATCTATGACCATTATCAGTGTAAACAAGTGAATTTACTACTCGTACTACAGGTTCTCTAAAGCCTAACAAGGAACCAAATTGCATGATATGAAACAGAAAATGTTCTCGCATGTAGAAATCCTCAAGTATAATGTTTCCGACAAAATCACCTCAGAGAAAAACATCCTACAATACTCAATATTCCAATATATTAAGTACTAATACGGAACTCGAAAAACAAACTTCAACAAAACATTATAATATCCCGTCTCATACAAAGATCAGTCCTCCTCATCAATAACTTTAGTCCCCAAACCCCTCAAACCCTCTGGAGGAACCTCTGCTACAGTGACAAGCGAGTACAACTCCTCCTTAGCATCCTCTTCAGGATTGCGCTTCCTGGAGATTCGTACCCTAACCCTCCTTGGCACGCTCCTAATACCCCTGCTCCACACGGCCTTGTTCAACTTCACATCAATTCTCACATCGGTTGTTCCCATAGCCTTCTGGGCAAACTTTTTTATTTCCTTAACTGCCTTTGGGGCCATTTTCTTGAAAGTACTGCATACAAAGTTTTTTAATCAACGAACAAAGAAATCTAAATCACAAAAAGAAAAGGAAAAAGAGAAAATGCATGTTATAAATTTCTAATGTTTTTGCCGATAAGAAATTTAGATTTGTTAAAAAAAAGTTACTACCCTAAACCAGATCCAGGCAAGATTATTTGGCAACTCAGTGGGGGTTGTATAAAAACATACCAGCCATGAAGACGCTTGTGTAGATTAATGGTGTACTCCCTGGTCACAACCTCTTCTCTGCGGGTTTTGCCTTTCTCGACCATTGTGCTCTTCGAATTGAACCTGCTATCCGCCCTGCCCCAAAAATCCTAAAGCACCCAAAGAGAATTTTAGGGTAGAAACTGTGCGCTAAATAAGAACTCACTATTAAAACCCTAGGTCCATTCTAATTAGTACTCTGTAAATTTGCTTTGTGTGCGAGTATTTAGAAAATATACTTAAATTTTAAAAATAGAAATTTGTACAAAACTGTTAAATATATGCATCCAATGAGCACATTTATGGATTAATGATTTGTGATAATTAAAACAAATATGCTTAAATAATATGCATGGTGCACCATACGTGTTTGAAGAAAATATTTGTTGATGATGATGATTTTTCATAGTGGTTAAGTACTTTTAATTATCAATTAAAACAAAAATAATAGTATATTGATTTTTAACTATTATATTTTTTTATAGCAAGTGTTGTTTATTTAATTATTAATTTAATAAATTAATAAATTTATCATGTCTTGTTAATAAAATCATATCTATTATATAATTATATATTTATTAAATATATAATGATAATAAGAAATTTAAGATTTTTGTGTATCTTTTTTAATATTTTTTTATATACTCTTGAATACTCTTTACAAATTGCTTACCAAGACTTTGGCTAACCAAATTCAGTTGCTCTTACCTAAACTTATTTGTCAGGATCAGATTGGTTTTGTCCTTGGTCGATCGATTTATGAAGGAATTATTATAGCACAGGAAGTGATACACTTTGTCCAAGTTAACAAAAAATCAAGTATGTTGATCAAATTGGACATCAAAAAAGCATGTGATAGAGTACACTAGAGATTCTTGTGTAAATGTTTGGAAGCTTATGGTTTCTCCAAGCAATGGATAAACTTGATTTTTGAATGCATCTCGACACCGAAATTATCTATCCTCATTAATAGCTCTCCAAAGGTCTTCTTTAGCATTTCAAAAGGTTTAAGGCAAGGGGATCCAATCTCCCCCTTTTTGTTTATAGTTATGGTCGATGCTTTCAGGAGATCTCTAAGGCTATATCTTCAGGCCAAATTAGAGGCATTTTTATTACCAATGATTTAGAATCGACTATGAACCATCATTTTGTGGATGATAACACGCTTTATGGTCAAAGCACAATTGAGGAGGCTACTACTCTAAATGGAATCTTAAGGCAATACTCTTTGGCCTCTGGTCAAGAGATTAACAAAGATAAATCAGACATTTTTTTCTTTAACACCCAAAGTGTGGAAGATCATATTTGTGATATTTTTTTACTTCAACAAGGGATCCCTTGCCTGTAAATACTTAAGGATATCTTTAAACTCTAGTACTCAATCAATCAAATTATGGGATCATATTTTAGAGAAGCGTCAAAGAGTGGTAGGATGGAAAGGCAAATGGCTCTCATCTACAGGAAGAATTACTTTAGCTCAATTAGTCTTATCAAGCCTACCTATCTATCAACTTTCTTGTCTGGACCTGCTAGGTAGTAAACCAAATGAAATTAATAGGCTTCTTACAACTTTTTTTTTATGGGTC
Organism: Cupressus sempervirens; assembly: GCA_028749045.1. Lineage (NCBI taxonomy): Eukaryota > Viridiplantae > Streptophyta > Pinopsida > Cupressales > Cupressaceae > Cupressus > Cupressus sempervirens. The sequence goes on along the minus strand of CM053791.1, from coordinate 188,465,892 downwards.
GAATGAGAAGAAAAATTTCCCCCTTGTATCATGGGATCAAGTTTGCAAACCAAAAGAGCAAGGTGGGTCTAGTATCAAGACTATCAAATTACAAGAGGAGGCTTTGGGAGCCAAGCTAGCATGGAGAATTGTTAAAGTTTCCAAA